>CM041628.1:22058461-22191174 GCA_023333625.1 Bothriochloa decipiens
AGTACACCATTGACCTTGGCCTTGGCCTAGATATGCCGTCATGGCGCGTCCTTCGCTAATCACTGCTACTAGTAAATGCATTCTTCACGCTTGATCCTCTCACGCTTCCGCGTCGTCGTGCATCACTACACGGCTCCCCGAGCGGGGACGGCCGGCAGCAGCCGCCGGTCCAGCCAGACAGCAAGGGACACGCGCTGACTGGCACGGCCACCCAGCCAGGACGCGTCGCTCGCGCTGCGTGCGGCGCGCGTACGTGACGCCATATATCTCCAGCGAGACGGCCACGGGACCCCGGCCGCGTTTACGTCGGCTCGGCGGTGCCCGGCGGCAGATCTGTGTCCGTGGCCACGCGACGCGTGTTCGCTGCTTGCGCGCGCGCACCCCCGGTCCGGGTACGGGACTGGAGCGAGTCCCGATGCGATAGCGTTGGCGTGGCATGGGTAGGAAACCGCTGGCCTCAGGGCTGTCCTTTTCTTGTTCATCGCTTCAATGCGGCGCGTTATGTATGGTACGGTTGGTTGGTTGCCAACTTGGGCGGCGGTGCCGGTGTCGCATCCTTCCTCCCGGCCCAGACCACGGTACCATGTATCACATTCACGGCGACGAATTCGATCTCGATCGACCGAGGTCAAATATCAGGTACACCCTCCAAAGCGCGAAGTGTAAACCGCAAGCGAGCCAAGTTTGTTTGGTGGCGTCGTGGTACGTGTGTGTGGAAGCGAGAACTTTTGGCCGCGGCCGGGGCCTGCGTCCTTGTCCAAGGCACGCACGCAAGTTGCTTACAATAACGCCGTGATCATTGGTTTGCCCCGGCCGGCCGGAGAAATTCCCAACGAACCAACGTACTACGCCCATCCCCCCGTGACTTGTTATTCAAACGCAAGTCGTACTACTAGTAACGTCGGCCTGAAGCGACCCATCCACGTCTAGACGTAGTCCAATCTGCATTGCCATTTTCCGGTAAAAATATAAGTATACTCATATTACGTACTGTACTCCGAGGCGACACCGACAGTACATGGTACTGCAGCGAGAGCGTACATTGCCATGCATGGCACTTGTCACCGCCGCCCATACGGAATGTAGTTTATTTTCCTCAACTGCATACACACTGGAGTCTGGAGCCGCCCGGCCCGGAGTCTCCCTCTGCGTTTGGCGCGTTGCGTCTCGATCAGGTTGGCACGTGCGTCCGGTCCGGTCCGCGCGACAACATTCTGGTGGGCGGGAGTAGTTTACACGCGACCGGGCACGCTAATTTGCTCGTAATAACCGCTGCTTATTGTACTACTACTACCCTACGGCTTCGTCGTGTGAAAAGCTGCGCAGCGTAGTGGCCGTGAGTGGCCATGGCCCGCGCGCGCGCGGCGTCGGCGTCGTGGCTTGCAAACCACGCCGCCCTCGCCTCGCGGTCTCGCCGGCAGATCGCAGCGCTAGCCGGTAGCGTCTTGGGGTCGCCACGCCGTTTGGATGGATCGGCGGTTAGCTTAATCCGACACCGAAACCTGCGTTCTCTCCTCCATCATTCCGATGGTGCTGCCGCACGCGCGGCCCCATGCACATGTCCGCGCCTTTTGTCTAGCTCTCTCGCCTCCCGCTCCCGCACGCATGGGAACCCGGGTGGCCGGGCTCTTCTCCGTCCGTGCAGGTGCAGCTGGGGACCTGCTCGATCAGAGTACTACGTGTACAAACACCCGCCCGGCCCGGGACCTGCCCAGTGCAGTATCTCTACAACTACTCGTACAAAGATGGCGGACGTTACCTAAGGCACGCACCAATATTTGTCCTCAGCAATTACTCCCATCCTGCGTACGGAGTAGTAAGTACCCACGTGCCAAATGGGCTTAGTACGTGCTGACCGATAAGCTGCTGCAGGAGCTGGCAAGGGAGGGAGAGGCGGGGGCCTGGGACTGGGAAGATGACCAGCGAGAGAGATGTGGTCGTTGGAATACAAGTGAATTGTCTACCTTTTCTGTCAACTTAAACTTTAAGGTTGAATTGGTTGGCGTATGTAACTCAATATGGTATCAGGCCCAAAGGTCTCGAGTTCGAATCCTAATTAGCACAATAAAAATAAGATAATTGCTGCTTGCTTCTATTTCACATCTGAGACTCGCCTGTCACTAAGATCTCTCGCCGGAGTTTCGACGTGAGATGGAGTGTTGGAATATAAGTGAATTGTCCATCCCTTCTTATCAGTTTAAACTTTTAGGTTGAATTGGTTGATACATGATAGCGGTATGTCTGCACCGCTGTGCGCTTCCACATGGAAGCTGGATCCTGGAAGCGGCCGGCACCCGGCAGCCGCATCACTAGTTAACTAGCCCTAGCGTGTCCTTTCTGCGACTTGTGCAGTAACCAATTCGCTAGCTAGCTAGCTAGGCGTAAGGCATGGGTCTCCTCGATCTATCTTGTACGGTGACACTGCGCATTGCCTGTGCTGTCTTTGGCACGCATGGTCCGCATGCATGGGATAGTTCTACTACTTCTATTAATAATACAGTAGTATGGTTCCGTGGGATACTATCCTTTTGGCTTAAACTGGAGCGTTTGGATCAGTTTCATTGATTGACTGCTATGTAGCCGGCCTGTGGAGTCGTGGACCCATGTACCAGTGACACGTTGGTGAAGTACGTACCAGCAAACAGAATGTCAAGTTTTGAGCTTATCATTTGACGTACTGTTAATCGAGTGAGAAACAAGAAGAATTCGTTTTGCAACAGCTTCGGGAATTGCACTTGCAAATTAAAGTAGCCATCCAAGAACATTTTTTTTACTTTTAAAATAACCCTGTAAATAAATTAATTAACCGGAAGACATGCATCTCCATGTAGCCATACAATGAGTCGCAGATCTCGAGTTCACGGTTCCATACATGCATGTTTATGTTTAGTTTAGGGACAATTTGAGAGCTTTCACGCGAGACATACTTTACACCAAACAGCGAGCCGGAGTAAGTAAGGGTTGATGCACGACATGACACTGGAGAAGAAAAGAACAAAAGAGAAGTCCTGCTTACAGGATTGGATGGAGAACCCAACAGATGCTGCCGGGCGTCTTGTTTACCCGCTCCGAGGAAGCTGGCTAGCTAGACATGCATACACGGAGATGCCAGCAACGCAACCACAAGCTAATCCGTTGTTTAGAGCTGGCTTAGCTGGGATAACATCGATCACAGCACTTCAGGAGACGAAAAATTTTAAAGCTATGTTTGCGCATTTGTTGAGGGACAACTAGCTTTCCAATAACGATCCCGTGAATCGCCATCTGATACTACTGTTCCCAAACGTACTTCGCATCGTCAGAACCCCCGGCCCTCCTGATCGAGTACTGCGGCATATTAGGAGCCGAAACCCCCCTCCTGATCATTTAAAGAAACTAAAATGTACTGCGGCATATAATATACTTACACTTGCTAGTTGTCTCAAAGTCGTAATGAATCTGAATCACAGATCACACAACCATGAGTGACGACATAATAAAGAAATAAAGAAAACATATATATATATATATAGAGCGTGTGATACGCATGAACCCATCCGAATCCGATCCAAACAAGTGTAAGCTTTGAGCCTTTGACCAGTTGATCCAAGTAGACACACTACTAGCTTAGCTCTAGCTCCTCTCTCATATGATCTCAACCCCATCATTAATTGTACTTTGCATGGCCAGCCCAGCACGCTCGCTCACGCTCGCTGATTTCTGAAAGCTCATCAAATCATCCAACAACTGATGGGAATGAACTCGTTGATGATCAACCAAAAAAGTGGGTGAAGCTGTCCATGACAAGCACGCTATAGCTACTAGTAGCACAAGCACATCACACGAGCTGCATAAAATCTCAACGGCTCCTACGAAATGGGCATAACCGCCGGCCGGGCCGGTCTTTGGCTCGTCTCCCACGCACGCAAGCCCTAGGATTAGGACATGATTGTAGGCGATGCCAACTAACCCCTTTTTAACCCTACTTTGGGAGCCCCCAAACCCAAGCCCGTTCGCCGAGGAATGGTGCGTGCCCTCGCCTCGCCTCACATGGGGAGGGGATGGGAATCTCGGCTTGTTTACACGGGGACGCGTGCCGGTCGGTCGCTCTCGCCTTCGTCCTTCCTCCGTCCCTTACGTGGTCCCCGCGGGGTTGGGATTTGTGCAGCAAAGCGGCAATTGACTAGTAGAACACCGCTCCATGAGGGCGTGGTAAATAAAACAATGCCGCTTGGAGGAACTTTACTGCTCCGGCTTCTATCTTATGTGGGCCCAACAATGGTATACCAGCAACCGTAGACTTGGGCAGCAACTACGTATGGTACCGTATGTAGTATTGTTTCCTGCGTTTCTGCATACTACTAGTAGCAAGTAGTAGTACTCGTGAGGCACGTACAAACGTACTGTACACTAGTCATCTCATTATACACGTACAGTGAAGCGTAGACTTGCTCTAGTGATCAAGCTTATAGCTCGTGGATGGAGTGAGATAAAATCTCCTGCATATGCGCCCTTCAGCTAGTGGGCCGGGGCAATACGGCTTTCGCTTTCGTCGCAGCCGATCCGTAGGATCCAAGGGAGCGGCACGTGCAGCATGACTCCGTGCGGTGCGTCTCGCGCACCGGCCGACGCGAAGGAGATAATCCGAATCCACCAGCAGCTATAGGAGCTATACGGCTGGTCTGAAAGTACTCGACATATATTTACGAATCTCTACAAGGGGGTAGCGTAAAACCTCGCTCATAGCTCGGTCACCATGGTTGGGGTTAGGTATAGTAAGTAGCATTAGACTGACCGAGGGCTAGTAGCTAGGGAGACATCTCCCTAGGCACTTGCATTAAGGAAAGCATCTCTCAATGTCTCAATGTGCCTTTGTGCTTCTCCATACGTACATTAGTTTACCGTGTGTGATGCCTTGAGAACACAACACTAAAGAATCCTTTTGAGTCTTAGCTAATCTAACAGAGATTTATAATTTTTTTTTGCGAAACAGAGATTTATAAATTAGGATTAGGATGATGCTGATCTACGTACGCGCTCCATCCATATTTTTTTATCGTTTGATGATCCGCCATCCGTGCGATCAAAATCTGGTGGATCTCTGGTTCATCTTCCCACTGCTTGCTTGCTCTCCATTGTGCGCTCGCTCCGGCCCTCCGACCGGTTCAAGCACGACGTCTTTCTTATTCTCTTGCTTGCTCCTCCACCTATCCTTGTCCCCGGTGGAGAATCCTCGCCGATGAGTCCACAGCCACTGCCCTTGCTATCAATGCAACACGATCGACCCAACTCCACAGCTCTAGCTAGAACACATTAATGATCGAGGTATTTGGTTTAAGAAATTAGTTGATCCTTCATATTATCATACCTCAAAAATTATGGCTCGGGAATGTAATCATTCTCAGTAATTACTATGGCTCTCTTTCCGTCGCAAAAAAGTCATGCTACTATACCTTAATTTTCTGTCGGCTTGTGGAACGAAATATGTTGATTTGTATTATCACCTTATCCCCAAAAATGCTATAATCGACATGGCCATGAAAAATGGGTTGGCCCCCCTCCACAAAAAGAAAGAAAGAAAGAAAGAAAGAAAGAAAGAAAGAAAGAAAGATGATAACTGATGATACACACAACCTAATGTCGATTGAGTAATTCCTCAAACCAAGTCTGCCTAGTATTGTCACACGTCTTCTAAACCCAAATGCTAAAATCAGGGCGCACACGAACTTCACTCTTCGATCTGAAATATGAAGAAATTTATTTTTTTATAAGTTAAACTGTGTATAGATTATAAAAATATATTTTATTGTCTCTGATGACACTAATTTGATACCGTTAAACATTATGCTGTGTTTTTAAAGTTATCAGACTTACAATTTATAAATACTTGATCTTGAACAATTCAACCTGAAATAATATTTTTTCAGTGTTGTTTATAAATGTGAAAAAAGAGAGGATGACGGTTGAAAACAGTCGCAACACATGGGAGAAAATTCGACAGGGCCTGTAGCCAAGCCCACAGTCGACCCAAATCAGGCCATCTTTAGTGGGCCGCGTCTGTATAGATTCACGTCGGCATCGAGCTCGCGCATCGGTCGGCCCTGTATGACTACGGTCCTGCAAGAGATTCAAGATGCGTCCCCTGGGCTACTATCAGAAAAAAAAAGGGGAAAAGAAAAAGATGAGTCCTGGCCTCCTGGCTATGGTAGATGGCAGATGTGCTTGAAATATATATACACTCAAAATATATAATAAACAAATAAAACTCTATTTTTTATTTTTTCAGCCATGGATAAAACAGTCTTTTTGCCTAACATTTAACACCATTAAATGCTCGTAACTGACGAAAGACCAAATAAGACCAAATAAGTACGTGATTTTTGTTTTGAGACCATATACACAAATTCAAAAAAAAAAGTCAAATACGTAAGCTGAGTTTTTCCAGAATCAAATAAATAATTCTTCCAAACAACAACCCAAAGAAAAGGCAGCACGAAGGGTCTGAATGAGTCTGTGTCTAGATGTTATCTTCTTTTGTGTCACGTACTCACGTATGAAACAAAAAAAACTAATTAGGGCTGGCGATAGGCTTGCATTCAATCTTTTCATCTCTCAGTATGAAGATAACGACAGACTTGGACTTTCTTATAAGAAAGACTGTTGCTAAAAATTCTTTTTTAGCCTCTTATTTGACTACAGCTCTAGAATCTGTTCATACATAGACTCACACAATATACACATTACACACCACACCACATGTGCACTACTAGACCTACAACTACACTGCGTCCTTTTTGAGATCACTGAGACCATCCGTGGTTCCGTAGATGACGCACATGTCGCAATTCCTTTTTATAGCTCCACATGAGAGAGACTGTAGACATTAAAAATAGGGAAAACACCGGTGGAAAATCATGCTTCGATTAGGGCTTGAACACAAGACCGGTGGCCTCCACACCAGAAGAGCTCACCAATTGAGCTGCAACTCGTTCTCTTGCTAAAAGTTCTTATATACTAGGTGAATTCTCTAAGCGTTATTGGGTATGATGAAAGAATATATATGGTTTAAAATATTAAAAATTTTAGCCGAGTCAGTTCCTAATTTGCTATAAAGTGGCTTCGAAGATCTATGAGCATGAGAGATTTAACGGAGTCGCATATAGACATGACATATATATAATATATACCGGATAAATAACTATATATATGGTATATACGGATATACCTTATATCTTATACCTCTCAAAAAGATGGGAAAGAACAATCGGAGAGTTGAATCCTTTAGTGCTTCCTTATTGGATATTTTGCAACATGCACAAGACAGAAAGAAATAACCACAACCCATTTATTTGGAACGAGGAGACATGTTTGTATTTCAATAGTTGCAGATCCAGCATAAGAGAACTTACATGCAGATTGATGGATTCTCTTGTGTACAAGATCTTGAATCCTACTGGTTCCTCTGCAAAATCAACAAAGATAGTAAACATCACATCAAAATTGAGCTGAATATGGTACTTCTCCAAAGATGGGAAGAGATGGCGGATCTGGACTGAATGGAATTTTTGGCAAGAGAAGTAACCAAAACCTTGAATCTTTCTAGCCTTTCTCACCTTTGTCTACTCCTTTCTGCTTCCAACAAAAAAAAATACAAGAAATTAATCTATGCTGAAACCCTAACACAGAAGGGAATGAGGATGCGAGGAAAGGGGTGTGGAGATGGAAGCACCTGGATGCCGAGGGGAATGGGGATGAGGCAGCGACGCTACTCCTGCTGGCTGACGGTGAGCTAGGGCGACGCCGGGCTTGGGCGGTGGGAGCCTGGGGCGTCGGTGCCTGTGGGAAAAGTGGCGGTGGTCAGGGCCGGAGGCCACGGGGCTCTGGCCAGGTTCTTCGGTAGCGGTCAGGGCGGGCGTCGGTGTGGCGGCCGTGCCGGGTGCGCCTCCGGCAGCGGCTCCTGGCGGCGCCCGGCATCGGAAGCTGCTAGGTCCGACGGTGGAAGCTGCGGGCGGCGCCTGTGAGGTCGCTCTTTTTTTGAGTGGAATGGAGAGGGGACTGAAGGGCGCAGTTGGCAGCCAGTTTTAGTGACTCGACCACATTTAGCATTTTAGCTCCCACGCACAGTTCTGATTTGGTGCGCAGTATCCCGCCCCAATGGAACGCTTATTTTGCTTCGGTTCCTACCCCTAGGACGACACATCAACAGTGGTTTATATAGGCTTCGCTGACACCTTTTTTGTGTCGAACCTTTGGCCAACACTTTATGTGTTGGAAGGAGAAACGCTGACACTGAACATGTAGCCCTACATAACTATTGCCGACAGTTTTTGTGCCTCTAAAATGGTGAAGAATTGCCAAGACATAATGTGTTGGCCAAAGCCATGATTTGCCAACACATGACTGTAGGCAAAAGTGGGTCATGGTGTATTGGATTCGATACACAATACACTTGCACATACACGCATAGGCGAAGATGGTAGGCCAATCTACATTATGGAGAAGGTGCCGACGGCGGGTACTGGTCATAGTCATACACAACGCCGATAGGCGGCGGTGGCTAGTAGGGTAGTAGTACGGATTGTGCCTATGATGCGATACCGACAACATCGGCGACTGATCCACCTTGATGGAGTCGATGCCTTGCCAGTGTTGAAGACCCAGTGCTTGCCTTGATCGCCGATGGCCACGAAGTGAACCCCGTCAGTAGCCGCCACTAGCACTATGACCTTGGACCGGCATGTCTTAGTATTACCATGGAAGCAAGCATGACTAGCTCCGCTGCAGCCTGTAGCCTAAGGTTGCGGATGAAGGCATTATTTTCATAGGCAAAGTGATCAATGGGAATAATAAATAAAAAGTCTCTTTGAATGATCCCTCGTGACTGGTGCCAAGAACTGATGAGACACAACCGAATCATCAAAAATGGCAACAATAATTGGAATGCTTGGTGCAACCGAGGAGTCTAGTAATGACTGAATTGATGAAGCAAGTGTACGGTTTTGTTGCTTCAGCTCTAGCTTGGAAGACATATGGCCATTATACGTAGCTTATGGAGGTGCCGGACATTGAAGGACCAAAGAGCATGTAATCATGTTTAAATCTCTTCAATCTTATCTATAGATTAGTGGATGATGACATGGATTGTTTGATGATGTGGCTTCATAGAATTGTGGAGAAATATAGGTAGTGGGTCTTAACTTTATAAGAGTTATAGATTGCTATGAATTGTTCATCGTTAAAAGCTCTAACATATCTAAAAGTTGGACCATTAAACTGTTTGTCACTAAATATCATGCCCATCATTGTTTACATACAATGACAACTTCATTAGCAATGGCAGTTGTTTGTCGCTATAGCCTTTAGCAACAGATTGTCCGTCACTGCTTCAAGGTTGTGGTGTAGTGACACTATGTACATGACACACATGGTACATGACCCCAATGCATGAATTGGACAACCAAGTCATGATTATTCGTAGCGCATGCTAAGAACTTCATATTACCCCTTAGCAAATATGACATCTCTCTCTCTCTCTCTATCTACTTTTTAGTTACAAGGCTATTTTTTATGCACGAGTCTTCTTGTGCTCATATTTTATGGGCATAGCCAGTGGTGTAGCTAGGATTTTAGTATAGGGTATGCCAAACCATAATTTTCATATGTAAACTGGTAACATCCATGATAGTTTCTTATGAACAAAAGAATCCAAAAATATAATTATCATATTGTATACAAGGCACTAGAGAAACACAAATAGAGCAACTACAAAGGCTCGAGGGCCTTAGTTAACACCTAGGACGATTTTCCTTCAATGTTTTTATTGAGGGGTTACATCAAACTCTTTCAGCATTGAGGTTTGCTTCATCTTCCTCAAACACTTCAATGGTATCACCGACAACTTCGATCCAAACATCTTTTTTGCTACTATGACTACATCAGCTACTACAAGCACAACTAAAGATTCGATCACAGGTGCGAACCAAGAGGAGCTACGGGAGCATATTGTTGGACCTGACACTCAAAAGGGTGAAGTCTTTTGCTCGCACTCATGGGAGAAGTTTTCGAGGCTCACAACAACTTTTGGCTAGCTATGACTACTTTAACTACATCGACTACAATGACTGCACCCATTGTGAAGAGAAGTTGTGACTCCATGTGAAGTTTAGGTGAGTAGGTCTAGAGGCAAAAAAAATCTTCACATAGACTTGGTCCCAAAGATGACGATCTACACAATGAGAAGGTCCCAGAGGCAAAGATCTACATGCCAAGAAGCTCTTGAGATGAAGATCTATGCAAGGAGAAGTTACCAGAGGCAAAGACTTACACACTGAGTAAAACGAACAATCCATGTCATAGAAGTGACTGACGAAGCTGAAGCCCGAATATTATTATGGAGACTGACATAGAGGCACTTGCTAGAGCTAGTAGATTCTTGAGTTAGCACTTGTATAGAGTAGACTTAAGCACATGATATTTTCTCATGTCTTTTTTCGATAATGTTCAAGTTCTATTTGCGCATCTTCTAGTATGAGCATCTGTAGGTCATGTTGTACCAGCCATAACCTAATAGGCGAGAAGCTACTATTGTAGGTATATGGGCCAAATCTCCCCCATAAAGAGGACTAACTAATAGCTTGAGTAGTGTCTTGTGAAATCCAACCCTACTAAGGGTCCACTTGTTAATATCCATTTTCTATACAAGCGCCTAAGAGTATGAGGGCAAGGGACCTCACCTCTCACTCATTCATCTTGTTCAAAACCCTACTGTGTCCCATCTCCACTGCCAAGCTCTCTCTTCTCATTCCCTCTCTTGTTCGGAACTCTTTATTTGGAGTTACGCACTCTTATACAATATAGGAATATCATCATTTCAAGATTAGTATGTATTTATATATTATTAAATTAACCTTGCATATAATTTGAGTCATGATTATATAGAGCATATTCATCAAAACGTACAAAGTTTGACTTTTCTTCAACCCCAACAAAGTACCTCCCCAAATACTACTACTAATATATATATTGTATGTTAACTATTGGTGCATTAAGTTGAAAGTTACTACTATAGTATATCGTTAACGCTTATTAAATACAATAAGTAAGAGTACTTGTTACACTATTCTAGTTTTAAATTGTCATTACTTTTCCAACAAGGACAATTGTAAGACACCTGATCTTGACATCCTTGAATGAGACTAATCGACAACTTGTCTGCCCTCCCATGCCATGACCTACCGCAACTGTTTTCTGTTCTTGATTGACATTTATTCCATCCAATTCCAACCACACATACACACGCATCAACGTGTACTAGTTCTTGATATTACGTAGTTCCATTCATTAGTAACCTAATTGTTCTTTATTAACCCCAACACGAAACTGTACTACAACCATGTCCCCTCTAATCCTTCAATGGGTTAGTGTGGAATGGTATGGGGGACCAACAACCTGTGCACTCATCGACCGCCACACTATCTTTGTCTTGTCTCCTCTTCATCTCTCTCATCAAGCAAGGCTAGCTACTAGGTCCATCTCTCACCACGTCCATCGTTTAGTCGCTATTGTACTGCCGTGTCTAGCCTCACCATGGTCGGCAACAATATTATATATATGTGGATTGGATCTATATTATATATATAGATTGGATGTGTAACCCAATATTAATAGTTACAATTCATTTATTTTGCATATATCAGTGTCGTTTACAACTTGAAAAAAGTATAGACGGTTATTTGCAATTCTGAAAAGTTCAACTATGGACAAAAACACCGTTTGGTTATTTTTATGTGCATCTGTAAAATGAAGCTGTGGCGTTAGCACATGCACTATACTAGTATAGTTAGAAATCCTATTCAAATCCAAATATGATCTTTTTTTTGTTGTCGTAAAGCGCCAAATTTTGACCCATTCTTTGTTTATATAGACGTGTCTATTTGTTTGTCTGCTATAACCCTTCTATATTTATATCTCCTATAAAAATAAACCCTACTAGGAATTTCTCTTAACATGCAAGCTATCCACATCATCAATCTAATCACCATCCACTATAAGTTGCAATTATAGCCAACTAGCACATATAATTTCTCTTCATCTATTAATATGCACTTAGTTGTCCACAAAGATGTATGAAACCATTCATCAAAATTGGTGTAAGAAAGTTTCATTCGTATAATTATAAGTAAATAGTCTAATTTCTTTGAAATTGCGGAATAACCGCAGCAACAAACGGGGTATCCACCTAGTTTTATATATTCACGTATTTAACAAAACTATAGTGTGTAATCCTATTATAATCAAATACGACTTCTTTTTCTTTTTGTCTAGAGATTGTATCCTCATCGGCCACGATATTTTCCTTTTTTTTTGGCCATACATACTCTTGGTTTGGGTGTTTTTTTATTTTTTTTCATAAACCTCCTGACCTTTTTTCTCATTTTCCCATAAAGATCGTGTCCTCGTTGCCACGATCCCCCCTCCCTTTTTTTGTTCTTTTTCTGCCTTAGAGACCGTGTCCTCATCGGCCACAAGTTTTGGTTTTACTTTTTTTTTCTTTTGAAGTAGATATGTGTTCTTAGCATCCACAATTTTGTTCTTTTTTTTTGTCATATACAAATTCTGTCATTGTTTGTTTTTTCCCTGTTTTTACTTGCCCATATCAAAACATGTCCTTGCAATAATGAAAACTTATTACAATCGGAGTTTGTATCATCGCTAGAAGACAAGAGTTGTTCTAACACATGTGAGTGTGGACCCAATTTATTTTGGAATTGGACTCCCCATTGTGCTAGATAAGAGATATATTAATTTAACTCGCATGAGCATGGATTGTTATTATTACTAGCAAATATGCCATGCGTTACACCGGTAAAAAAATCTGTCAAATAATCATGGAAACATGACTACAAGATTCTACACATTTATTTATAAAGCTGCAGTTTATTTTTTGATGACCATGACATCATAATGTAGTTACTGTTTGTATGAATATGACGATAGTGTTCACCTATTAGATCGAATTAAAGACACAATTTTGATAGGCGGACATGTTAGTGTGGTTCACTGACCGGCATAAATGTTTTTACAAAGCTGGGCATTTTTAATGTTGAGGATATGTTGTCAAGAAAAAAACGTTGAGGATGCAGGATGTGCTTGCGGGACCACGTGGCAGGTCGATCAGCGATTCGCGTGGTCCATGCATCTCCATGCCACTTGCCACCTCGAAGGCACCACATTGTTGTCGCCTATCGTCGATCCAGAAGATATCACCACGGCTCCGTTCAAGAGACTATTACCAGCACAATGTATGGAGGCGAGCCGCGGCCGCGGAGCACCGAGGATGTCGAGACACGGCGCACTAAGCCTGCCGAGTAAACTCAGTGACTCACGCGCCCACCTCCGCTGTTAACGCATCTTTATATATAGTTTACGCAATAAAAGTGGGTTAACGGATAGAGCCACGTCGCCCGTTAGCCCGCTGGCCGTCTGATCGACGAACAAGCGACCTCAACCATCTGATTGGGCTCTTCACGAGTCTCCTACCCGTTACGTTATGTGGGTCGTCACACGAATGCTCCCGAACTCACTCTTCTCCCTCTCCACCTTGGCTGGTAGCCGTCGTTTCCCCATGTGGCGCCGCCCTTTCCTCTTGGCGTTCGCAGCCACCATTCTTGCCCACAGCGGCACAACATGTCTCCAGATGTCGAGCACTAACACAACTCCGAACTCCCGAGCAGCATCCTAGGCTGAGGCACGGTGGAGCAAGGGCTGCATGAACGCGCGCTACGGTGCACGGGGCTGGGGCGCAGCGAAGCACACGGGCCACGCGCATGGCCGGCGGCGCGGATCCGTGGGGCTTTGGATCTGGTTCACCAGCGACATGGTGCGTGTTCAACGCCAGTGACATTGCGGGCTCCTACTCCTTTGCCCTGGTTCTGCGTCCGCTTGCTTCAGCTGCTGGACGCACCCGCGGAGGGACTCCCGTGTGATGGCGATAACACGGGCGAACCCACGTTCACGGCACTGGATGCATAGGCACCCACGGCAAAATCAAAACTACGTTATAAGGAGCAAATTTTCACCCTTTGTGCACCCCCCTTGGGCCAAAAGTGGGCACCCGCCAGTCCCCCGCCGGCCCAAATGCCCAAGCCCACATGCCACATCGCAGGTTGCTTCCCGGAGAAGGATTTGGAAATCGAGTCTCTACGCGAAATTTCACCGCGACACGCACGAGGACAGGCTACGACATTTCGACTTTTCGGTCTCCACTGCAGCGAACCACCGACGCCGGTGGCGGCGACGATCCCTGTTGCACCCACGCCCTTCCCCTTCCCAGCTTCCCGGCTTCCCTATCGTCGACGACTCGACGACCCGAGTTGAGCGCCCGACGACCGCGGTCGGCCGTGAGCGCCATCCTCTCCTTTCTCTGTTCTGGGCCAAAAGAAAAGGCAAGGAATAAAACCCTCAATTTATTTGTCTTGTAATTCAATCAAGTTAAGCCTCACATCCGATTTCAATTCTTCCTGGTTTTATGTTGGAATTGAGTAGCCTGCAGTTTAGGGTTATTGTGTTAATTGGGGTTTTATCTTTTTATTATGTATGCATGTACATTTATATTTATGATTTCTTGGTATAAAGCACAATCATTTAATAGAGGTAGACACGAAAAAATATCACATAATTAATGACTCCTTGGTAAGCATAATCATGTCCTAAATGACTTGTTTTATGAGTATTGAGAAAGTACTGGTATTAGCGTCTCCCCTTATCTAAAGAATGTGCAAATTGGCTCAGCCCTATAAAATCCATTTAAAATTGAACCAAAATCCAAAAACATGATTCAAATTCATTTAGGTCAATTTTGATCACAACTATATTCTAGAAGTGATGAAATATACTCTGTATGTTTGTCTTTTTATAGAAAATTGTTTGTTATTCGTATCAATATGATTTTTTATATAAATATATTAATATAATATTTATATTGATGGTTTGTCGATAAATATTTATGTTTGATCATGTTTCTAGAATTACTAGATTAAAAACTTATATAATCATATTTAACTTAATGATGCTTGATTTGTTTTGTACCAACTAGCAACACACAGGTGTATAAGGATCATATTCATACTTGATCGTGACTATCTGTAAATTAAACAGTTAAATAGAGAACCATTCTAGATTGTACTATGAGCTATCTATCTAGCGATCTGTGCACGGATTTCAAAAACTTACATGCAACAGGTTGTCTATGGGTTGATCGATTAGGGCAGGTACATTGCTACACGTGAGCAGTCTTATACGCAGTCTCATGCATTGCCACGTAAGATTTTTGATGATGTGGAGGAAAGAGAGAGGTGAGAGAGAATGAAGTCGTTATTTCACGAAACAACCACCTCATGAGCTAAAATTTAGGATTATAAGACAACTATTTACCATTGTATGAGTTGTTATCATCATGCACCTCACAATCCTATTTTTATTCTGTTCATAAATTAAAGAATTATGAGTTATTATGAGACAACTTAAAAAGATAACCATTGTGCATGTAGTTTATTAAGTCTTCTTAAATGATGTGACAATCTATGAGACTAGGGCCTGGTTTAGTTCCCTCCAAAAGTTATAATTTTTTCACTCTCTCTCCATCACATCAATATTTAGCTGCTTGCATGGAGCATTAAATGTAGATAAAAAAACTAATTACACAGTTTAGTTTAAAATCACGAGATGAATCTTTTGAGCCTAGTTGGTCTACGATCGGATAATGTTTATCAAATAAGACGAAAATAATACTATTTATCGGGTTTAAAAAAAATACCATAATCTAAACACCCCCTGGGTGTGAGACCACGCCAATGTACCTGCCTCCCTCGGTATGGTAGGAATCCATCCGAGGATTTGCACGCATGCGAGACACTGTTGTGACACGAAGGACCACCTCTGGCCACGAGATTATTGAATTTGTCTTTGTTAATGTTTGTTTTTTGAAAAAAGTAGTTAATGCTTGTTGAATATATTAAAAATACTTAACTATTCTAGTCTTAAATTGTCTGTGGTTTCCCAACAAGACCAGTTGTAAGATAAGTAGACAACTGATCTTCCTCTGAGAACAAGACCAATCAACGTCTCGCATGCCACGTACTTACAAGTTACAAGTTACCACAGTCCCTCCCATGCCATAACCTACAACAGTTGTTTCATATTCTTGATTGCTATTTATTCCAATCCAATTAGTACTCGTATTATTTTAATCAGGTAGATAGGTTGGTCCCCGAGTAAGTATATTGAGTTCAACTGCAACCAGGTATACTTATGAATGCATGAACGTGTACTAATTGCTGTCATTACGTACTCCCCATTAGTAACCTAATTAATTTTCATTAACCCAACACGAAACCGTACTACGACGACCTTGTCCCCTCCAATACTTGTCCCCTCCAATCCTAACATGTTGATGTGGAATATGGGCGCTGGTGGCCCGCGTGCCCATGGATGCCACCTATATAAACGCAATGACTAGTAGAGGCTAGCTGCTTAATTAGCTCATCTTTCGCCACATGCATCGATCCATCCCTATCGTACCACCGTATCTAGCCTCATCACGGCCTGTAGGAGCATGGAGGGGTACTACTCTGTGTCCGTGTCCACAGAAGAGGTCGAGGTCGGCACGCACCTATCCCTGCAGATCGGCGGCGGCGGAGCTAAGAGCCTGCAGCTAGCACCGGCGCGAACGGTGCAGCTGTTCGGCGAGGTGCTGTCAGTGCATGAAGATAATCGTCATGGTGAGGGAGCGCAAGCGTTTCACCACCGGGGCCGGCCGACGGCAGCGGCCCCTGCGAGGAAGAAGGGAGACGCAGCCGCCGCCACTGGTGACGCCACTGCCGCTGCTGCTGATAGGTATCAGAGTAACAAGGCCAAGACGACGTGCCGTGACGACGGGAGGAAGAAGCTCCGGCTCACCGCCGCCCAGACCAGCATGCTCGAGGACAGCTTCCGCGCCAACAACATCCTCTCCCACGTACGTATATGCACCTGCGCACGTATAATTCTTCTTCATCTCTTCGGGCTCAATTCAGTTCATCGACTAATCAATCGATCGATCTATACATCAGGGGGAGAAGCAGGAGCTGGCGCGGCGTGTGGGGCTGAGCTCGCGGCAGGTGGAGGTGTGGTTCCAGAACCGGAGGGCCCGGACCAAGCTCAAGCAAACGGAGATCGACTGCGACCTGCTCCGCCGCTGGTGCGAACGCCTCACCAACGACAACGCTCGCCTCAGGCGACACCTCGCCGACCTCCGCCGAGCGGAGGTGGCTTCGTCCACGAGCCTCGCCGCCGCCGTCTGCGCCTCATGCGGAGGCAGCGCCGATAAGCAGCAGCAGCTCGCCGTCGTTGCTGCCCCCGCCGGCAACATGCTGGCGTAGTAGTAACGTTCAGTTGACTTAACATATCACCTGACCTGACGAGCCTTCGCCCATGGAATCCAGAGGCCAAATTTCCATTTTTCTTCTTTATTTACCCCCCTTTAATTTGATGGCGACCATGCTACGTCCAGTTGATTATTTATCAGATATTAATACATACATAAGGTAATTACGTGTTTAATTTACTACTACGATACGAGCTTGTTTAACTCGTCCAAAAATACCATATACTGTTAGGAGAGAGGATTCGGCTGACCAATATATGTTTACTAGTGGACATCGATCATATATACACAAATGAGACCATCATTAATATAGGATATTCTTCAAATTTGTGTCTTTGCTCATTCATTTTTTTTTAGTTTAGTTTAGGCTTGGTTGTTCATTTCATTCATTGTTATTTCTTTCCAGGTGTTATCTTCTTCGTTTGTTTTGAATGAATTGGATTGGACTTGATTTTCTCTACGTACACACCGGTATATGTGCCTGATTATGTGTAGTGAATTTTCATTTTTTAATAAATACAATATCCTTGTTTATTGATTTATTCGAAGACATGCTGACAGACTTTTCATACTGTAAAAATGTGTCATAATCATCTTTAACAAGTTCCTCCAAGCTTAATGACTTCTGCTCGTCTCGGGCAAGAATAAAACTTAAGCCTTGGAGGGTTATAGGAGTTACACCATGTTTCTAGTTCAAGCTAACCTGGCTTCAAAAAAAAAAAAAGTTCAACCTTACCTTATGTACAACAAATGAACTCTTTCTTGAGTGAAAAATTTGGCAATATTGAAAATTCACCGGTAGTACCTTAGTCTTCCATGTCTTTCATGGGGCGTATGGCTTTCTTCGTTGTCATGAGACGCAACAACTTGACCTTTCTCATTAATTCCTTATAAGTTCCGTGCCGAATGTTTTTCAAAATTTTCAAATAGAAAGATTAAGTTTCTTATATGCATGGAACTATAGAAATAAGGAGTAACTGGAGCTTTATTGCACAGTGAAAAAAGATATGATGGCGATGAATATTTTTAGGTGTTCACTCCCAGTGTAGGAGTTAGAACATTCTCTGAGTGGATCTAGATGGGGAATATGTAAGTGAATGGATGGATGCGTACTCCCAGAGTAGGAGCAACATAGGTGCGTGTTTCTAGGGTAGAAACAACACGTAATGTGGTGTGTGTATAAGTGGGCGATACTTCCAAGAACAGAAGTAGCACAGAGTGAATGTAGCGTGGTGAATATAAGTGGGTGCATACTTCCGAAGATGAAAGTAGCGTAGATCAATGGATGAAGAGCACATAGTATTGACTTTAACCTCATAACTAATTCCTAAGGGTCAACACAGCTTAACTATCCTCAATGCCTACAGAGTGATATATATAAATAGATGGCATTCCTATCCTAGTAAGCATGAGTATTTGGCTGTGGTAGGAATTTTGAACTCTCATCATAAAGAAACTCATCATGCAGCAATTTAAGATTTTTATAAATAAATTCTCCAGAACTCTAGTATATCTGGGAGCAAAATGGACAGCGGCTCAAAATCTTCCCATATCTTATCATCAACTACCTAGATTTAGATCAAGCATTTTCAACGCACAGGTTTCAGACTCAGAGCAAATCTTAAATCTAAGCAGTTGTGTCTAAAACTCAGGAGAGCGCAAGGTTAAAAACTAGGTACTTGAAAGGAATTATGACAGAGTAACTATCCATCATTTTCATATAGAGTTTATTCTAGGGGTTTATTTTAGCAACAGATTCTTTAAAGAGCTCTCATTTAATTTAGCTGACAAAATTATATAGAAGAAAAATTATAGAAATAAATAGGGAAATCTTTATTTGGGTTTCTAAGGTTATTCATCTTTTTAGTTGTTTCAAATTTAATATAGCACACTTAGTAAACAGACGAGTAAAGGATACTTAGCTCGATACATTGGGGTTGCTCTCCCCCAAGCTGGATGTTGACATAGTCTATTGATATTGCTGACTGACAGTGAAGGCGTACTAGTCCTCCTGGAGTGTTGTGGGTGGTTGCTGTTGAAAACAGTGGTTGACTGTTGGAGACAACACTCCGACAGGGGACGGGACGTCCTTCTGCCTGTTAGCTCTTCTTGATCCTTTAAGTTCTGTGAAGCTCAAATAGATAGCAAAGCTTGTGGAACTGATTAAGCATTAGTGATAAATCTCTAAGCCTTGGATGTCTAGAACTTTCCTAACCCATTTATCTTTTAGCAGGATCTCAATATATTTTTATAGTTTTATATTTATGGTATGCAGACAGGAAAACATAACTATGATAAAAATTATTTTTATGCCACCACAGTGGATAACTGTGTGAGCTGTTACACCATACATTGTTCATATGGGGCTTAGCATTTTTCTGGATGCAATACATGACATATTTTTATTTTCTTTTTCTAATGCAGAAATAGTAAGGTAAAGATGGAACTAATGATGCATTTAGAAAAAGTAGATATGCAAAAGAGAAATGTAATGCTGAAAAGTAAAATGTAGATAAATACCAAGTTACCTCTTGGCGCGGCGTTCGGTGGTTTTAAGTCCTCCGAACAGGACCTTCTTGTTTGCTCATTGTTCAAGGGGCGCGTCAGATGACGCCATTGGTGCTGCGTCTTATGCAGGTTTTGATTCTGAATTTACCTTTGCTTTCCATACCTGCATTATTGGTGATGGTGACTTGGAAGAGGAAGCTTCTGTGATCACTATCTCTTCTTCTGCTGGTGGTACCTCTTCTACCTCTTCGACGGCGTTCTCCTCATTGGGGTACCGATCTTTGAATCTTGACACTTCTCCTTCATAGTCAGCCCATCTATCTATGATGATCTTCTTCTTCTGGTGATAGGTACGATGCCTTCTCCTTGACCTATTCTTCTTGGGCTCCTCGTCAATTATATAATTATCATTGAAATGACGGTGTACCTTTTCTAAGGGAAAGTGGAAGTGGATCTCCCCTATTCCAATGTAGATGATGGCCTTGGTAGTGTTGAGGAACGGCCTCCCTAGGATGATGGGTAGATCATACTCGTCTTCACCCATGTCGATGACTAGGAAGTCAGTGGGGATGTAGTGGTCGTTGATCTGGACAGGGACATCTTTGGCTATCCCTTCCACGAAGTGAAAGGACTGGTCCACCATCTGCAGCTGCGCATAGGTGGGGTCCAAAGGCATAGTACCATATAGATATTCATAAGTTACCTTTGCCATTATGTTGACCTCCGTTACGGTGTCACAGACAGCCTTGTTGAAGGAGCACCTGTTGATGGAACATTGAATGGTCGGGACACCTGGGTTGTCCTTCTTGATCGGATACAAAGATTTGAGCTGGTGGTCATGCTCTCTGTGGACTGCAATGACCATCCTCACTGTCTTCGTCTTCTGGGCCTTCTTATTGTTGCCCTTGTTCTTGATCTTGGTTTTGATCATGGTCTTGTTCCTCCTGTCGATGGTCTCCTTTTCCAGCTCATAAGGGTACTGAGGGTGTACTAGAAATTGCAACACCCTGTCCTTGAAGAAGAAGGTTTCTCGTTTGCCCTTGATGTTGAAGATGATCCTGGTAGTGTTGGAGTAGATGATGGCCCCGGCAGAGTTCAAGAATGGTTGTCCCAAAATGATGGGAGACCTCTCGTCACTGCCTGTGTCCACTACCATGAAGTCTGCAGGGACATATGAGCTGCCTACTCGCACACGGATCTCTTCTAGGGTTCCCATTGGGTAGCAGAGTGACTGGTCTACAAGCTGTAGGCACATGGTTGTGTACAATAAAGGACAATTGAACATTTTCTCATATATCACCTTAGGCATGACGTTGACGCTTGTGTTGAAGTCACAGATTGACTCATTGAAGTTAACGCTTCCAATGGAGATCGGAACAACCGGTCTCCCTCGATCGCCCTTCTTGATTTGCAAAGTCGAGTCAATCCACGATCCTCTAGGAGAGTTACTCCAGTAGCTTCCTGCATTGAATATGTCTACAAGATTTGCAGTTTCTAACCCTTCCGGTTTCTCTGAAATCTTACCTTGGTCGATAGAGGGAACAAAGTTGGCAAGCTGTTGCAACTGAGATTCTAGCATCTTATTGAAACTAAGTTGATTCTTTATATCATTGGAAAAACTATCCATTCTATTATTAATTGTTTCTAGAGTTTTATCATTGGATGCTAGCTTCTTAGACAGGTTTCCATTAACTTGCCCTAGAGAGTTAGTGCTTAAGAGTTAGTGCCAACGGAAATGAACAAGCGCTTAAGAGAGTTAGTGGAACAGGCCAGGCTAGGTTTCTCCCCCACTCTCCGTGGCCTAGATCCATTCCAGACCTCCCGACCTCCAAAACAAAGACAGACGGCTCACGACTAGATGGCAGGGCGGCACGAGGTGGCAGCGCGGCGACGCGAGGCAACCACGGCACGGCACGAGGCGACGACGGCCCGATGTCTGTCCTCGTCCTCGTCCTTCTCGCCGATAATCCCCTCGTTCTCCCCTTCCTCCTCTCTCCATCCTAGGGTTCTTGGATCTGCCAGTTGCAACTTGGATACGGCTTGCGAGTTGTGAATTGCGAACTACAACCTGGATGACTGATTCTTGGATGCATCCAAGACTCGGAGTCGGCCAAAGCTATAGGCGATCGAGAAGCGCGTGGGCCTTGAGCCTGCTGGCGGTGGATCCTTCCGCTGCCCGGTGAGTCCTGGCTGCCATGCACAGTTGTCTTGCTTTGCTTGTCTGATGGAAATGAGAGCTATAATTAGCTTGTATATGGCGGTGTAGATGCATGCAAGTCGGAATTAGCTTGCATGTTCTTCCAGATCTTGCATGGTCCTTTCTTTTTCTGACGGATGTCTTCAGGATCGTCATAGTTGCTGATAGATGAATCTTCATGAAGGGTTTGATGTCTGCTTGTTAGGTAGTTAATAGTTTTAACTCTCGCTATTGCAGATGCTAGGATATTAATATTGTTACCTTGATTCTTTGTTGGGTGACCTCACAACAAAATGTATGCTTGTTAGGACTGATCTCACAACCTATCTTGGAACTGCTTGGAACTATGATTCTTCCTCTAACTCATGCTATCGATGTGCAGAACTGAGTGAACCAAGGTTTTTTTTCAATGATTGTTGAATACTTAACTCTATATGCAATATATGGTTGAAGTGATATATGGCTAATATTTTTAGCTTTCTGTATGCAATACTTAACTTTTTATGTCACTAATTTCCTTGATCAAGTGTTTTTTCATAACACAAATACATTTTATTATTACTTGTAGATCTCACCAGCACCGCTTAGAGTAGGGGAAGGTGAAACTCCGCCTTCTTGGGATCCAGCATCAACTCCTTCTTGGGATCCGGTACTAACTCCAGAAGGTACTCCTTAGCTTTTGTGATGAATAAGGTTGGCTTATAATAAGTGAATAAGCTTGTAATAAGTGAATAGGCTTTTGTAATATTTGACAGTGATGGTTGCAAAAGGCTCTTCGAAGCTCACTTTGATTGCAAGGGCGTCACCAAAGTCACACAAGTTCATGGCTCCAAGTGGTATAAAAAAGAAGCCTTCTCCTAAAGGCAGTAGGGCAAAGAAGACCGGTGGTTCTCCGAAAGGTATGGTGTTTATTAATTCTCTACTTTTACCTAGAGCAATCTATAGAAATATAAGGGCAAAATGTAATGAAGTTTCTTTATTTTCTTAATATAAGGATGGTACAGAATACTACTAATACACCTCTTGTTGATTTGAAACATCACTTTTGGTACTTCACCTTTTGCTCAACATGTAACCTGTGACATTGTTTATGTAGTAGCAAAGCAAAGAGCAGACTGGAACCTGGCTCTTGAGAGATCCTTGGTGGATATTCTCCATGAGTATAAAGATAGTGGCTACAGAGGTGACGCCGGTTGTTGGAGTTCTGAAGGCTGGAATAAGATGGTCAAGGAGTTCCATATGAGGAACAAGTATGTCAACTACACAAAAAGTCAAATTCAAGACAAAGAAACACAGCTAAAAAGAGACTATAGGATGCTGAAATTGGCAAGGCAGCAAAGTGGGGCTTCCTGGAATGAACGTAGGAATATGGTTGAAGGGCCACCATCTATGTGGACAAACCTTAAAATGGTAAGTTAACTTCTTGAATGTGTAAAAAGCTAGCTTAGTGCATTACCGTACACATTCATAGCGCATTCTTAATGTTGCACTATTGTTCATATGTTCATTTCTCACAATGACATGGTTCTATTTAAATCTGCAGTCATACCGTAAAATCAAGAAGTTCAACAACAGTAAGGCAACATTTCCAATTTTTGATGCCTTGGGAGAGTTTTATGATGATAGGTTCTAACATATTTTCTATTCTAACTTTCTCAAGAAGTTCAACAACAGTAAAGCAACATGTTTGAGGTGATTTTTCATAGCTATTTTCTTGTTTTCGTGTAGGCCATTTGGCTGAAGAGCATTACAATATCACATCTCTCGAGTCACCACAAGAGGAAGATATCCAAATTCATGATGTAGAAGATTTGGACAACAATGAGGAACACGAGGTTCTAGATGAAGATGATGATTTCATTACTGAGATACAAGTAAATGAGACTACAACTGTTGGTGAAGAAAATGAGGTTACAATTTATGAAAGAAGCGGGAAGCAAGGAACTACTACATCAAGCAAACCATATGAAAAAGAAAGAAAGAGGCCTAAGCAGTGTGAGAAGGAAGGAAAGAGGCCTAGGAAGGGTTTAAGGATAGAGGATATGATGGGGAGATACCTAGACATGAGAACTAAGCAAGTAGAAGATGAGGCTGCAGATTTAGCCAAAGAAAAGGAGGCCACAAATCTAGCCAAAGAAAAGGAGGGTGCCGAAGTTAAAGACTTCTCAATCACAAGGTGTAGATCAGTTATGAGCATAATAAAAATGACAAAGGAGGAAAAGACAAAAGAATTTCAAGTCTTTATCAAAAGCCAAGAAAATAGGGAGGCTTTCCTGAGTGGTTGTGAAGTAGATAAAGATGCTACTCTGATCTGGCTCAAAAGTCTGATGGATTAACAGGTCAGCCCCATCAATCGCCTCTATCTAGTTCTTGGCTTCTTTTTATTATATATCTATTGATTTGTAGCTATAGTTTATTAGCTGCCACTACTGTTGCTGCTACAAATTACTTTCATATGCTTTGCTGCTGGTATTGCTACTAGAACTACAACATTTTGATATCTGATCTTGTAGATAACAGTTAGTGGTATCAGCTCTTTATGAATTATTGAGGGACATGGTATGTCCGCTGAGTGCTAACTGCTAGGCATAGCTAGTGGCAGCAGCCAGCAGGTGTCAAGTCATATTGGGCCCAAAATTCATTTTGCCTGATTAGTAAGCTAATCTTGAGGTTGAGGTTGTGGTTAAGCTAATCTACCTATCTTTGTACAGATGGCCTATTGCAAATATAAAGATTACATATCTGAAACAAAGTACAGAACATGTGTACATGTTGGTTACTGTGTTTATAGTCTAAAGTCTTTTCATGCTTAGGGGTTGCAAATAATCCATTTGACTCAATTGGATTATACGCCTCCTATATTAGTACTAATAATTTTAGGGTTAGGGCCTGTGGATCCACTTATTTAGCTGTCAAACACCATTGATGTTTAGTTAGATCACCCTGAATTCATCCAATTGTCGCTGCTTCATGCTGCATTACTACACCTGCACAATAGTCTCTATAAATAGCGCATTTGATGCAAGTATCTAGTGATATACATGCATCCCTCGATATATATTGTTCCATTATGTACGTTATTTACTTTTTTAAGGCAGTGTCTAGGATAATAGTTAGCAATTGAGACTGAGAGCTTGGTTTTTGGTCTTGTGTGCTGCTCAGTATTCTGCATCTAGCAATGCATAACTGATGGTAAATAACTAAAGACATATTAACCTAGATATTCTTCTTGTTTCCTTACTGTCTTGTGGTATCTGGTATCATTGCATAGTATCATATTTCTATTTCCTTAGATAATATCATTTTCCAAATTTGTCAGTGTTCCTAATTATGAATCCAAGTACTATTATCGTGCCACTGAAACTAATGTTGAACTTTTTGTCTTCCAGGCCTGAGTGTGCAGAAGTCCAAGGTCTATGGTCTTCACATATTTATCAACATAACTAGACAACCTAGAGTTCTTGTAACTTCTATGAGAGATTTATGCTTCTGCCCGTTCAAACTTCTATGAGAGATTTATGCTTCTACCTATTTAAACTGTATTTCATCTTCATCGAGACTAGCAAAGGAATATTCTATTACTTCTCCCTTATTTCATTCCTTTTTTTATTTGAATTGTTTCATGCTTACCATATTCTATTTTTGTTTGCTACTTGTCTACTACTTCTCCCTTATTTTAGTCCTTTTTTTAATTTGAATTGTTTCATGCTTACCATATTATGTTGTGGCAGTTAAATGCCATGCCTGGATAAATGTTGTCAGTAGCCATGGATATGCATATATATTCTGCTACTTAAGCTTGCAATTGTGAACTTGCAAGGTCTTGTTACCTATTTTCATGTGAAGTTGAAGACTTGTTCTATGATAGCAGTGTACAGACATTCAAGCGCCTGCAAGCAAGTTCTATAGATTACAACTATGAGCTGACAATAGATAGCAGCAAGCAAATAAGCACTTGCAAGTAGCGCTTTATTTTTTCAATTTTTCTTGTATTTGTTTTCGGCCAACCGAACGCTGGTTTTGGATTAGACCAGGAATGGATCAGGCCTGGTTTTGAATCAGCCCAGGAATGAGTGGAGGGAGTGAATCCACTCAATCCAAGCCCGGAACTATTCAAGGCCAGGAATGGTTCCTGTGGAACCGAACAAGGCCTAAGGGTGGCTGATGGAAACTATTATAAGAAGAATTATTACCTTGGTAGTTAACTGAGTAGTTGCCTGAGTAGTTAGGCCTCTGCTATTGATTCCAGCCTTGATTTTGCTGAGGATGGTAGTAGTTGTTGTTGTTGTTGAGGTAGTTTACGTCCTCCTTCATCTCTGGGCAGTTGGCACCTGTATGCCCAGTCTCTCCACACTCTTCACAAGTCATGCAGGAATCATGAATGTGCATGGCTTCTTTCTTCTCAGTGGCTCTCTCATCGAGGCTCTTCATCAGCAGTCCATCTTGGCAGACAACATGTCTACCTCCTTAAGCTGGTGCATTCCTCCACCTCTCTTGCGGGTCTGAGTTCTCTCTTCACTCCAACCTTGGTTGGAGGCTATCATCTCCACAAGAACTGTGGCTTGAGGTATGGTGAGTGATAAGAATGCACCTCCAGCAGTAGCATCCATGGTTTCACGAGTGCTGTTGCTGAGCCCATGATAGAAGGTCTGCATGAGCAACCAATTCTCCATTCCATGATAAGGACATTCGAGGATGTAGTCTTGAAAGCGCTCCTAGGCTTCTAGGACAGTCTCATCATGTTGTTGCTATAAACTCGATATCTTCCCATGGAGAGCATTGGTCTTGCCCATGGGAAAGAACTTCACCAAGAAATTGGTGGAACAAAGTGCCCACATAGTTTTCTTCTCCTTGTTGGCGTAGAATCGCTACTTTGGTCTTCCCAAGAGTGAGAATGGGAAGAGGCGAAGTAGTATAGCATCTCTGGGGACGTCCTTGATAGTGAAAGTGCTGCAAATCTCTAGGAAGTGTTGGAGATGAGCATGTGACAGAACCGACCAATTTTTAGTGCACAAGCATATAATTCACCATTAGTGCGGCAAACTACATGATTGAGACCTAATAAACCCGGTAGTCATACCGATATCTCGAAGGATTTCAAACTTTTCTGGCACGACCAAGATCGTAATAGTTTAGCGTTCCCATTCACAAGTACATAGTTCGCACATAGTTTAAATCATCGGAGTAAATAAAGTTATTACAAACCAAGTTCCAATTTCAAAATAAAGCGGAAGCGATTTAAGTTTAAATACCACACGCACACTTAGTTTAAATACAGTGCCAGTCCCTTGGTCAACATCTAGCAAAAGCATCAAGTAGAGAGGAGTGACCATGCCCAAGGTCTAGTCATCTCCCAAAGTGGGATAGAAGCAGTTCTGACAATAGCCATATAACATCTCACCATCTGCAAAAACATGGGAAATAAAACCCTGAGTACGAGGATGTACTCAGCTAGACTTACCCGTCATAAACTAAAATAAAGAGACTCCAAGGAGCATGCAAGGCTGTATAAGTAGGATAGCTGACTCATTTAATTGTGGAAAAGCTTGCGTTAAGAAACAACTCATAAGAACCTTCTAGCAATGTATTTTAATCTGATTACCCTTATCATGCTACATTAGCACCTGTACTAAACAAGCATGGTAATAATTATTCAACAAGAAAGTAACCATTTTTGGTTGAGTATCTTTAATCTCAACAGCTCAACCATCTCATCTCTTGTTCAAGTTCTTACTACGATGCCGCTGCTCAAGTCAAGTGTTCACTGTCCAGGAACGATGGCGATTATAATCGATTACTAACCAGCTGGCGGGTACTCCTCACACAAACCACACTCACCAGCCACGGTGAGCTACAGATCACCAACATTCAATTCAGGAAAAGCGCGGGATCAACAGGTACCATCGTATCTAGGAACCGCCCGGCTGCCTCATTCAGGGCGACCCTGACCTCGGGCTTACTCTCCACGTAACCTGTGGTCCCCCATCTTCACCAATACGATGCGTACAGCAGGTCGACTCCCGGCCCAAATCAAAATTAGGCTTCGCGGTCGGAACGACTTATCCTTCCAGCTAAATGTGAGGCATAAATTCAATATGACTTGAGGACGTACAACGGACGGGGTCCTAGCTCGACAAAGACGGGATAACCACACCGAACCTCCAGTTCAGTCTCAACACCAATCCCGCCCGGTCTTGATTTATTATCTCCACATGGTTATCCGAGATAACAAAGTATTCAACCATTCCGAGTCACCACCTATAACTCACGGATGACAGGAAATCACCCGACTTCTACCGATCTAGTTAAGCAGGGCTAAGCATATATTCGTACCTGAACCTAACAGGGTTGAATTATAAACAGTGGCAAGGAATATAAGTAATGCAGCAACGGTATAAAACAACGCCTATAACTTAATGCATCAAACAAGTAAAGGACTCAAGTTAGATATTTTGCAAACCACAGGGAGAATGCTCCGGGGCTTGCCTTTCAGGAAAGCGCTTGGCTGGTGGTCGGGACACTCCGAAAGATTAGCTTCGGGATCCTCTTCTGCTGCTGCTTCTCGAACCAAAGCTTCCTGCTGGCCTTCCTCTCCTTGCTCTCCGGGAACTACCGTTTCGAGCTCTGACGATCCTGTATGATGCATAGTGCGTATGAGTACCATGCATACATATAAATATAATGCTGATGGTGATGGTGAATGAATGTTCAGCTAAGATGAATGATATGATATTTGAAAACATGTATGATAAGCACATGTCATCTGCATTCTCTTCTACCGATAATTTTCTAAACAAGACTCGCATTACAATTTACTCGCACACTATAGGAAATTATAAACAACCATTGTTTTGCACACTACACTCTGATGAACCACAACCAATAGAAGATCACACATATCATAAATAGCATAAAAAGCATTTTTACACACATGAAATGATAACTCTAAAGCATTATTTATAATTAAAAGAAATTAGGATATAACTACAACATGACCTTATACTACTCAGAAAATTCTGTAAAAATTACAGGAGCTTAATCATACCAAATGAAGACTACCATAAAAATTTTAAGTCAAAACAGTAAATACTTTATCCTACACAAAAATGCCAAGGCAGCACAAATTTCAGGGGCATAAAATACTTTGTACATAAAAGTATGTCAAACAACAGATCTCAGAACATCATTAGCTTTAGATTGACATAAAAACACTATCCAAAAAGTTTCATGCACAAATTCCTTATATATTATTTATTATGAATTATTTATCATCACATGAAAATAGGCACCATAACTAGACAGATCAAACTTTCCACATGACATACCCTCATAACATTTTTCACAGATAGAGCATGACATAAGAAGACTAACAAACTTAGTCTCACATTTTTCTGAGCAACAGAGAATTACTTATGCATTTTCTAAATAAAAGCAATTAATAGAGATAAATAAAGCTATACAGAAAAGTTTCACAAATTCCACATTTCATATTTTTCATACATAGATCATCTTATAAGAAAAATACTGCAAGTTGAACCAACTCATTTGGATGAAAAATGAGCAAGTTATGAATTTTCAAAGCTTTAAACAAAATCTGGAAACAGTTTTGCAAAAGAAAAAGGAAAAACACTTTGCACCGGGGACCCTGAGGTTTCCAGAAACTAACCGAGCCCTAAAAAGAAACTTGCTGTGTCTGGCGACTTTGCACTAAAGTCCGGGAAAGAACAGGAATCATGCCCGAGGTCCACGCGGCGGGGGATGGTTGTCGGCGTCGGGATTCCTCGCCGACGGCGAGGTCTCCGGCCGAGCCACGGTTACCAAAAGACTCAGCTCGTCAAAGCGGGCACATTGGTGTAAAAGATGTAAACTAGGAGCGAGGTTTCGACCGGCGGCGACGCACGGCGGCGGACGACGGCGAGGGTTGGCGGTATGCCAGCCATCTCGGGCCACGGCGGAGCAAACGGACTAGCCTAACAGCTCTAGCAGGCCAAGATGGTTTAAAACGGACTAGATCAAGTGATGAATGGATGGCCGGGGCAATGTCGGCAAGGTACGCCGGCGAGCGGCGGCGCGAATCCGCGACGGCGGATGGCCAAATTCGCCGGGCTCGAACCCTAATCGGCATCACGAACTACACAAATCGACCCTACTCGAGCAGACGGACCCGATGCGCTAGCTAATTGAGGGAGAGAGAGGTTGCTGGCCACGGCGGACCGTGCGGTGGTCGAGGCGGCCATGACCAGTGAAGATGAAGATGGTCGATTCGACCTCTACCTTGGGTCTCAGTGGCAGGAAAGGTAAGCAGGGGGTGGCTAGCGTCGAGGCGGAGCTTCTAGCAAGTCCTTGGCAAAAAGTGTCAGGGCTGTGAGGTGTGGTGGCGTGCGAGCTTGCGGCGGCGGCAATGGCGGGGCGACGTCCGCGTGCTCGGGCTCTGGTGGAAGAGGAAGGGCAAGAGCGCGTCTGGTGGCGGAGAAGAGAGGGAGGGAGAGACTGACGCGGTCGGGCTGGCTTGAGGTGGCCGGTTGAGCTCGGACCAAGGCAGCGCGGCGTCGGAGCTCGTCGAGCGCGTGGCAAGCATGCGGGCAGAGCGAGGACGTGTGGGCGAGCTGTGGGACCGGGCGAGCGCGGTGCGGCGGATCCGTGTGCGGCGCTCGGGTGCGGGGGCGGAACAGCGGGCAGCGGCAGCGGCCCGACGTACGGACGCCACGCGGCCGGTGTCGGGTCGAACAGCGTCGCGAGGAACAAGAAGAGAGGAGGAAGAAGAGACTGTTCGGTGGGTCCCACTGCGTCAAGATTCGTGCCGACTTGATGAACCCCATATTTTCCAAAATAACCCGAATTTGAAGAAACTTATAAAAGATGAAATGTTCCTTTTGATGAGTAGAACATTTCACTTTTAAACATCAAAACCTAATTCTGCCTAGAATTTGAATTTCAAAAATGGGGATTTAAAATTAAAAGAAAAACATTTTTACAAACAGTTTTTGACATTTTTGACCCACTTCCAAGCCTTTTCATGAAATGACCCCAAAATAAGTTTTGCTCCAAATAATTTTCTCTACAAACTTCATTTAACACTCAACCTCAAACAAGCAACCTATCACATAGCTCTAGTTCAAATCAAGGTAAGCACATATTTAAACTTTGTCATTTCATGTAACAAAAATGATGCAATTGAGATGGTTATGCTCATAAAGTGCAATAGGATGCATGCTTAACACCAGAGTGTCACAGAGCACTAGCATCTTCATGGGCCTTCCCACAGAACTGGTTGCTTTGCACCATGTTAATGAGCGTAGGCTTAAGCTCAAAAGACTTCTCAATGTCCGCAGCTGGTCCAGTATGAATGTTGTCTGTAGTGGGAGCTGAGAACTCACGGAGTGACTTGTCGGCCACGGCTTCAAATGCTGGTGTCAAAGTTTGAGCAACAGGTGGATCTTCCAACTCAGAAGAACCGACAGGCTAAGACGATGATGATGATGATCGGTGCTTTCTCAACTTGGACTTGGTCTTCCTGATTAAAGCTTCTGGATCATTAACGTAGTTTTCTGGAAGATCAAACTTGTTCATACATTACCCTGCATATGATATATAACATAAACAAAAAACAAGGGTAAGGTTGTATGAGTAGAGAAGGGTGGATGATTCTCAATCACATTAGTGGATGCAGTGATGCTCATTATCCATTTGGTAAGCTATCAACCCTCTCCGGCAACGGTGCCAAAAAATGCTTGTTGACACCTCTAACATCACTTAAGCTAGGTTGTCATTCCCGGTATGGCGCCAGAGGTGCTGGTATTAAATGCATATGCTTTCTAGAAATGAAAGAGGAATCCGCAAGCGCATAGATAATCGTGATGTAGCATTTTTAACAGGGAGTAATCAAGGTATCGTTATTTATATTTTTACCACTGGGAAGGAAATGCTTATGGATAATGAGCAATGAGCACTGCATGTGATAATAGAGAGCTTAACCGTATCTTTATCTATCTTCTCATACAAGTTAAGTGTCACATAAGATAAATATATATATGAATGAATGGTAAGTGACAAGGATAAATGAGAGCACATAGCCATATTAAATAATGATAATTACCTCAAAAGAGTACTCTAAGTTTATAACACTAGCATGGACTAGGACGATCTACAAGAATAAATCCTAAGTTATTCTAACTATAACATCAAAGCATACAATGATTAGTGCAATTACACCTAGCAATCATGGCGGAAAAAGGTTACATCTATGGATAGTGATATTACCAAGGAAGATCAAGAACAGAGCAATCACTTTCCTATAATAGTGGTATTCTACTAGTCCTATACTCGGGAGGAGGATCACAAAGGACTCAATAGAACTGTCACTCCCGTGATCTACCTCGCGATCTAGAATATAGGGTGCAATCGCAGATAAATACGGTATAGGCACCATGCCTACACCATATTTACCACTCACCCATCAATATAATGAGCAAGCGCTATACGATCCTATGCATAAACATAATTCTAATCCAACTATGCTAAGTATATAATCAAAGTAAACTAAGAACAATATAATTGAGAACATAAGAAAATAGAGCAAATTCATTTCTGATATAGTAGAATAGAATAAAGTACTATTCATAGTAGCAAGAACAATAATGAATATTATAATAAAGTAGAATAAATTACCAAGAACGCTGATAGATCCGAACTCCAAGCTAGGCTTGACTCCCTCTAGATCTATTCCTATGTAGCTATGCTACTAAACTATGGAGTTCTAATTGAGATGGTGGCTCTAGAGCTTCTCTGGAGATGAGGTTGAATTCTCCAAATAAATTCTTGAATGAATTCGAGAATGAATTAGGGTTTCTCCAAGGGCCAGGGGCCCTGAATATATAGCCCCCTAGGATGCACCACAGCCCTTGGATCAAACCGACCTAAATGGATGCTTCATATTGATCCTCAAGGTCGGTGGAGGCAGGATCCGTGAGGTCGCTCCCCATTGGTGGAGATGGTCGGGCGGCCGCCCCTGCCCTTGGGCGGGCGCCCATGGCTGGCTGCCATGTGGGCCCAGCTTCGCAGGGGTGCCTCCTTGAGTCTTCTCGAGTATTCTTTGATTGCTGGATGTGGTATTCTCTCTGTGTAAATCTGACATGTGGACCTCTTTTGGTTCTTTTCTGATAACCCCCTGCAGAAATAGACAATCACCAAAACTCATAGAATTCTATTAGTGTAACCCTTATAACTAGATGGTATTCATGTTTTAATTCTTTCTCATGTTATGTTGATGATTTAAAATTAATACTTATCTACCGTCAGCACTAATTTAATGAAGGATCCACTTACCTGGGACATCATCTAACTCCATAAATATATCATCTTCTTCACTGGCAATCATGCTAGGGTCGTTTTGATTATTTTGAGCTGAGCCATTTTCCTGTAGATCCTGCCTGGTATAGTTATCAAGCTTTCGACTATTGTAGCAAATAAGAAAAGATTAGCATGTGATAGTATTACAGAAATCCTCAAAATATCATTTAAATGTTGAACAACCGGCAGTACTATAAGCTCAGAGTTGCCAAGATGTTTATCAAACTACTGCAGCATTTTTCCCACTACTTAAAGAGTGTTCCAAAAATGTAGGAGTCAAGTAATCAATGGGTACCTGCTAATCACCCAGCATGTAATCACTTGTTGTATGCTGACTCTTCCTTATTATTAATCAAAGCCGAGTAACCGGATCTTTTAAAAAACGGAATCAAAGGGTAAGGCAAGATGACATAACTGCTGACTTCCTTGACACCTAGGCACCTAAGGCGTACATGAGGGAATGTGTACCTTCCTCTCTAGAATGGAGGTGGAACAGGGTTCAAGGTAGTAAAAGAGGGCATGCTAATAGAGTAACAGTGATATTATGAGTGGTAGCGGCAATGGTGAAACAAAGGAGGAGGAAATGGAGCCATTGGTATTGTGAAATGGGCAAGGTTGGCTCTGATAAAACAAAAAAAAAGGAAAGGTAAAAGGACAAGATTTATAAGGCCTGCATAAAACACTTGCAAATTGGCTAGAGATGAGCCATGATAGGAGTTATTGGCCTGACCTGTTTACCATGTGTCTTTGCTTCTCTCCATCTCATCTCTTTTCTCTCCTTCCATCCACATGAGTCTTCAGCCCCAGAGGATGGCAATTGGCTATTTTGCAAGGAGGCCGTGTTCAGCTCCTCCCCTTCTCTCCATGCAACCATTAGGCAAGGCATCAACTATGGAAGTTACTACTACTACCATAATTCCAAAGCAACACCATACCTAGGCAGGGGTGAATCTAGGCCAGATCACCATCAGGGTCTTGTTTGAAAATAATGTGGCAATTAGGAACTATTTGCTCTACATACAGTAGTATTCCATTGGAGTTCCAAAATTCGCCACGGTCAGCTGACCCCAATGACAAGTAATATTCCATTGGAATTTCCAAAATTCGTCGGGGTCGGCTGGTAGAGATAATCTGAAACAGGCATACTTAATCCAGGTTCATATAAGGGGAATACAGATGCCTTATTTCAAAATTGTATGGTTCCCGAATCAAGCAGCAAAATGTGTATCTACCTCATGTCATCATTTTTAAAGCCTAAGCGCACATATCACTGTCGATTTCAGGCCCACATTCAAGGTAATATTACATACAGTGTCCAGGGAAGCAATTAGTACATGAAAGATAAAACTGAAAGTAGCATCTATCTTTACTTACTTATTTTGCGAAAGGAACTCTAACGCGTGAAGCACCAATGAGTACAAGTACTCCACCTTCCTACTGTACACTTGAACTGATCCTTGGAGTAATAACGCCGATGCAGATAAAAAACACAAATTAACAGGGCGACTGCTAACTTGAAAAAGAAAAGAACTTTGTTTTGATGCGATACCCATATTAAATTCTCCTTAGAAAGGCTAAACATTGGGTGAGCTAAACAAGTAAAAAGAAGCTGCTTTCTTAACATTTAGGGCTGTTTGATCTCACCTCCTAAAGTTTAATAAACAACTAAAATATTTTAGTCACCTTTTAGTACCTCTTGGGTGACTAGTGGGACTAAAGTGTTTTAGTCACTTTTTAATCAGTTTCTTTAAAAGTTTAGTTCCTAGAGTGATTAAACTTTAATCATTAAAATTTAGAAGGTGGGATCCACAGTTCCACACACACAACCAAAGGAAATAACACCATGCAAAATGAACCAAGTCCACATGTTATAGCCTCCATCCATAGTCAATCCACCCGAAGTGTCAAAATTTATAACCTCACACTACCAATTCCTAGCTCTAAATAACCCTACAGATAACAAAGCAGCTGAAACAAAGTGCCGCGCACATTGACCGCAAGAAACTCTAGCACTTCGCACCACCGTACCTTCAGCAAAGCTGAAGTCCTCACCGGAGACCTCCCCTGAGCGAATCTTGAGCAGGTACTCCTCGAGGCTCTTGGCAATGTCCACTTCCCAATTCGACTCGGGGCCCTGTTCACCTGCATGCATAATCGAGTTGGGAGAAGGGGGCTAGGCGGTGCCGCATAGAATCCTTTGTGTGGCATACTCTGCATGGGAGGAAGCTGCTAACATGAGCCATCGTGGCTATCTAGGAAGCTGACAGCTTTGTTGCAGATGTGAAGGTACCCGCCTGGTCTGAGCAGCCCATAATGTTCAGTCGTAGCGATATGTGGGCCAAAATCCTCGACCCCAGTCGATTCCCGCTGATCCTCGACACGGTGATAGACGGTGTCTGGTTTGAGAAAGTGCTCATTGACGGTGGCAGCTCCCTGAACATCCTGTTCTTCCCCGCCTTTAAGGAGCTAGGGTTGGGTTTCCATGACCTCAAGCCATACAATTGTCTGTTCTGGGGCATCATGCTGGGGAAACCTTCGTACCCCCTCGGGCAAGTCACGCTACTCGTCTAGTTCGGGACCAAGCAGCACTTTCGCATCAACCAGATTACCTTCATCGTGGCCGACTTCGAGGGCATATACCATGCTATCCTAGGCCGACCAGGGATCACCAAGCTCATGGCAGTTCCTCACTATGGGTACCTCGTGCTGAAGATCCCGACTAAGCAGGGTGTCCTGCCCCTGCGCGGCAATGTCTTCACAGCGCACGCATGCAAATCTGACGCCTACACAACCGTGAAAGTCGAGGAGTTGAAGCACGCCATGGAACACACCGACCTGGGCATCAAGGAGACGCCTCCTGCGGAGCTCGAGGCTCAAGTTGGCTCTGCACGACGGCCTTCCAACAAGGCCAAGAAGCATAAGCTGATCCAACTCGATCCTGATGATCCCTCGAAGACCACCAAGATCGAGGCTACCCTTCCCCCAAATAGGAAGATGCGCTCGTCCGATTCCTTTGAGAGAACATTAGCGTGTTCGTGTGGAAACCCGCCAACATGCCTGGTGTCCCGAGGGAAAAGGCCGAGCACTACCTCGACGTCTCAAAGACTGCTAAGCCCATCAAGCAGAAGATGCATCGGTTTGCTCGTGACCGCAAGGAAGTCATTAGTCGCCAAGCTCCTAGCAGCTGGCTTTATCAAAGAGTGTATCACCCGGAGTGGTTAGCCAACCCAGTTCTTGTACTCAAAAAGAATAAAGAATGGAGAATGTGCGTTGATTACACTAATCTCAACAAACACTGCCCTAAACAGGCTTTCGATCTCCCTCGAATCGATGAGGTCATAGATTCTACCATAGGTTGTGAGTTGTTGTCCTTCTTAGATTGCTACTCGGGCTACCATCAAATAGCCCTCAAGTTGGAGGACCAGGAAAAGACCTCCTTCATCACCCCCTTCGGTGCTTTCTGCTACATGACCATGTCGTTTGGCCTCAAGAATGCTGGAGCCACTTACCAACGGGCTATCCAAGCCTGTCTCGAGCACGAAATCGCCGTCGACCTCATCAAGGCGTACGTCAATGATGTGGTGGTGAAGACCAGAGAGTCCCACGCATTGGTTGACAACCTCCGGCGGACTTTTTCTGCCCTCAACAACTTTCAATGGAAGCTGAACCCCAACAAGTGCATCTTTGGTGTTCCTTCTAGGATCCTGCTTGGCAACATCGTCAGCTAGGATGGCATACGCCCAAATCCCAAGAAGGTTCAGATCATGCTGGACCTACAACCACCATGAAACGTCAAAGATATCCAGAAACTCACCGGATGCATGGTGGCCCTGAGCCACTACATCTCCCGCATGGGCAAAAAAGGGCTCCCCTTCTTCAAGCTACTCAAGGCTAAGGAGAAATTCGAGTGGACGGAGGAGGCCGACAAGGCTTTCAGACAGCTCAAGGAGTACCTGACGACTCCCCTAGTACTCATGGTACTGCAAGAAGGCAAGGAGATTCTCCTCTACATTGCTGCCACAACCAACGTGGTCAGTACCATGATGGTGGTTGAGCACCAGGAACCCGGGCACGTCTACGGGGTGCAGCGCCCAGTGTACTATGTTAGCGAGGTTCTCAACGAGACCAAGCAGCGATACAATCATGTGCAGAAATTGCTATATGCACTCTTGATCACCAAACGGAAGCTCCTCCATTACTTCCAAGCCTACAAGATCATGGTGGTTACAGAAGCTACACTAGGGGACATACTCCGCAACAGAGATGCTAGTGGCCGTATTGTCAAATACGCGTTAGAGCTCTCCGATTTCACGCTGAACTTCCGTAGTCATAATACTGTGAAGTCGCAGGCCCTAGTTGATTTCATTGTGGAGTGGTCAGACCTCAGTCTACCCCTGGCCGATACGTCTCCCGATCACTGGAAGATGTACTTTGATGGTTCTTTGAACATCGATGGTGCCGGGGCAGGAGTGTACTTTATCTCTCCGTCCAAGGACACGCTCCACTACGTCTTGCATATACATTTCAAGGCGTCCAACAATGTGGCTGAGTACGAAGCCGCCCTACATGGCCTCCGTATCACAGTCAAGCTAGGCATTAAACGACTCCTAGTGTACGGAGATTTTGCTCTTGTCATCAGTCAGGTCAACAAAGACTGGGACGTGGTCAACAAAAAAGTGGATGCCTACGTTGCTGAAATTTGCAAGCTGGAGAACAAGTTCTATGGATTGGAATTCACGCACATTCCACGTGCCGAGAACACAGGTGCCGACGAACTATCCAAACTCGGATTGTCCCGTGCCAAGGCACCACCTGGTGTTTTCACAAGACTTGCTTAAGCCTTCGATCCCCGATCAGGCTTACGAAGCACCCGCGCCCAGCACAGCTATCGACTAGCTCGTAGCAACGCTTAGAGGCGAAGCAACGGAGGTAGAAAATAGCTACCCCGGCCAGCAGGCATCTGACGACGGTAATGAGCAGCCGCCTGGTGATGAACTAACTGAGCAGGCAGCGCCTCCCTAGCCTGACTGGAGAGAGCCCTTTGTCAGATACTTGAATGACCACCTCGTTCTGGAGGATAAGATCGAAGCCCAACAGCTGGTCCGCAGAGCCCGTGCCTACCTCATGGTTAACGACGAGCTGATGCGCAAGGCCCCAAAGTCCCTGATCTACCATAAATGCATTACCCGAGCAGAGGGTTTGATGCTTTTGAAGGATATTCATGAGGGCACTTGTGGTAACCATGTAGCATCCCGAACGCTGGTCGGCAAAGCTTACCGAGCAGGGTTCTACTGGCCGAAAGCCGTCTCTGATGCAGAAGAGTACGTGCGCCGGTGCAAAAATTGTCAGATGTTCGCCAAGCAGATTCATGTCTCTGCGCATGAGCTCCAGACCATCCCGGTCGCTTGGCCATTCTCATGCTGGGGACTTGACATGATCGGTCCTTTCAAGAAGGCTCCTGATGGACACACATGTATTTTCGTGCTCATCGATAAGTTTTCCAAATGGATCGAGTACAAAGCCATCAAAAAAGCCTCTGCTAAGAAGGCGGTACAGTTCCTCGATGATGTCATCCATCGGTTTGGTATACCTAACACTGTCATCACCGATTTGGGCTCTCAGTTCACCAGCGATGAGTTTTTTGACTTCTGTGATGATAATGGCATCAAAGTCAAATACGTCTCCATCGCTCATCCTCGGGCAAATGGACAGGTGGAACGAGCCAACGGTATGATTCTCGACGCTCTTCGTAAGCGGGCATACCGAGACAACAAGGATCTCAAACCTGGTCGTGGCTCAAGGAATTACCTGCCGTGGTCTGGGGACTCCGTGCCCAGCCCAGTCGTAACACTGGAGTTTCTCCGTACTTCATGGTGTTTGAATCCGAAGCTGTCCTACCAGCTGAGTGGCACTCCTCTCACTGTGTGTTCAGCTTTACAACGAAGAAGCCTCAGACGAAGCTAGGGAAGTTGACATCATTGCCAAAGAAGAGATAGCGCTTGAGTCCTGTGTTCGGACAGCTAAGTACCTAGCATCGGTGCATCATTACTATAACCGCAACATCAAAGGCAGGCTGTTCGTGGTCGGCGACATGGTGTTACGACGAATCCAGAAAACAGATGGTCTGCACAAGCTGTCATCAAGATGAGAAGGACCGTTTAGGATTAAGGCTGTCACACGCCCGACGTCCTATCGGTTGGAGACATTGGAAGGTGTCGAGGAGTCCAACTCCTGGCACATCGAGCACCTCATATGCTTCTACCCATAGAATAAAGATATGTATCCGAGTCTTTGTTATCTAATAAAGTTTCCTTTGTTGTTCTCTTTTTCCTATCTCGATTCTGTCTTTGTGCACACATCTGTCATACATGCGCCCTGCATAAGTCTCAGTTAAACTTTGTTCTCTGCCCGCCGAGAACGGCTTGACAAGGCACTGTCTCGAAGCCTCTTACGATGTGTTACAGCTCCACGCTACATGGCACTAGGAGATTCAGTAGTCGCTCTCTAACGGTTCTAGATACCTGGTGGACCCAGCGGTCCTACGCGGTTCACTTGCGCATCCCTAGTTACCCGACAGAGTTAGCTCGCTCGAGGATGAGGACAAAACTTAACTGGCGATATTTTTCAGAAAAAACGACCCATACATAAATGGTATCTAAGAAAATAAAAACAACAAAATATTTATCATTCGCTTAAACATGTCTACTGCATCAATAAGCTTAAAAAGTTACGAGCATCTGGTGCTCGACACAACTTATAAAACAGTGTTTTTATATAATATAATTACATTATTTTCACGGCCTACTGACCACCGCCGCCATCTACTACGGGATCAAAGATTAAAGTCATGTCCCACTCCCACCTGCAGGCTGCAGGCTGCAGCTACGATTCTGTTTGGTTTCCTCCCCGTAAAATTTAGTCACCTAGACACAGCGCCGGAGAGGGAGCAGAAGCCAAGGTCGAGGAGATCGGCATCGCCGCGGCGTCGGGCGTTCGTTGAGGCCGAATGTGGTGCTGCGGCGACCTCACCCAAGGAGCTCCCGCCGAGTGGAGACGCGGGTACACTCTGTAATCTCCCAGGCCCGAGCCTCTCTCTCTCTCTCTGGTCTCTGGCTCTCTGCTGCGGCCTGCGTCGTCTACGTCTTAAATGGTTGTGACTGGGGATTGTCCTTGCTGGGCAGCTGGAGCTTGCGTACAGTGGACAGGTTTTCCGGAAGAACAGCTACCGCCCAAACCGCTGCAGTAGCGAGCAGCTCCAATTCATCTAACCTTTTGTTGGTTGGGAGTAATTCATGGCGTCCACCCTCCAGCAGCAGTGCAGCACGATGGAGAGCAGCCCATGCAAGTGTGTGCGAGAGAGGGAGTGGAGGCGAGGCAGGCATGCATTTCCGTATACACCCGGGCTTGGCTGGAATCTCTCATTCGTTTCCTGCATTGCCTGTCAGGGACTAACCAACACAAAACACAGCATTTACCTTTGGTTGGTGTAGACTAGTAGTGTGGTAGTACTCATACAGATTACAGAGGCCTTGTTTAGTTCTCTAAATTAGGGTCCGAATTTCTGTAGCAGAATTCTAGTAGCATTTTGTTTGTATTTGGTAAAAATTATCTAAATTTTGACTATTAGGCTTAAAATATTTATCTCGTAAAGTACAACCAGACTGTGCAATTAGATTTTGATTTCATCTACATTTAGTACTCTATGCATGTGTCGGTATTTTAATATGACGGAGAATCTTTTTTTTCATAGTGTCAAATGCTAGAATTAGAAGACCAATTCAGACATTTAAACAAGACCTCATATGTCATCTTACTAGGCATGTACAGTTATACAAGGGTGAATCATGCCTACAGATGCCCCTATGTTGAGGCTCTAACTCTGTATCCTTGCAGGTCTTACGCTCTTGGCAGTTTCTTGCTGCTGATAATAAAGTTGATCGTTATAAAAAGAAAAATCATCGTCGTCTCTTCCGCTGCACTCTGTATTCTACTGTTAATATCGACACAGCGCCGGAGCTATATACGGAGTATGGCATATATCATATATGGCTGCGCCACTGTCATCGCTCCCGTCCCGTCCCGTGCCTTCATTGCTAGCGCCTGTTGTCTTGGCCGAAATTTTTGGCGGAAGTATCAGCAGCCGAGCTTGACCGACCAATCCAAGCTTGACCCTGCCGGAGTATTACCGGCACGAGCCGTGCAATGCGTGTGTGCTCCCAGCAGCCGGCGCATAAAGCACCAGTAGCCGAGCGTGTGGGTGCTCTTTTTAGCGCCAGCAGTCGTGCAACGCGTGCGGCTTGCTCTGGTTGCGTTTAGTCCCGCTTGTGTTGATTGGGGATCGCCCGTAGCTGTGGTACATCTAGTAGGTGCAGCAACAGGCATGGATGGTATAGTAACGTGCGATGCTGTAGTAACGGGTAAAGGAACGTAAGAATGAAGAGAACCCCATTACTGTGATTTCATAGGGAATAAAGAAGCTTTATAGATTGGTCCAATAGCTCGTCAATTGCTCAAATAAATACAGTGTCACGATCCTAGTAAGAAGGCGAATAATAAGGCCGACGAACACGCTCGGCGGAGAAGGTAGTGGAGGATTTGCCGGCGAACACGCACGGTGGGGAGCACGGGCGGCGCCGTCTCAAGCACGAGAGGAAAGAGGAAGACAGTAGAGATAGATAATTGATTTGTTCACATTCGTTGCCTTCCATCCACGGTACAGAGATTTTTTTTTGTTTAGGAAATCCACGGTACAGATATGCAGATATAGGTTCACTTAATGGGCCAAACCCAACAAACGATAGGCTCGCAGGCCCAAACACTCAACCTGCTACCTACTCATTACAAGTCCATGGCTAAGGTCATGACATACAGTCACTCGACAAATTAGTGAATATAGTATCTAAACGTTACTGGTATGGCAAAGTACTTACTAGAGTGGCAATATAAACATCTCAGATCAAACCCGAAATACGTCTCGTTGCTCCAATTCAGAACCCGTTTGGTTCCACATATTCGTGCGGCGTCTTCGGTCAATTATGTTATAAAACATGTTGCCAGCGGTTAGAATCTTTTCCTTTTCGTCTCTCACGATCAACGTAGTAGATGAAAATAGAATAAATAAATACAAGATGTAGGAAGACTATTTTTTATTTCTTTGAATATTGGTCATTACAACATAGAGCTCTCACGTAAATATAGTCCTACCAAGGCCTAAGAGTTTCGGTAAGAGCCCACGCATAAACAGACTAGGATTAAGATTTCTCCTTCTTCTTCCTTCTAGGATAGAGTCTGTATATTTTACAACACTCCTTGGACGATTACCACGATATGCACATGCCTCATTAAAAACTCCATCCAAAAATCCAGTGGGAAAGACGGTTCTTGGAGAAAAGAGTATATCACATTCGTTAATTGCTTTGCACATGTTGTCTCATTAAAAACCTTGTGTGAGAAAACTTCTAGTAAAAACTCACATAGAAAAAAAGAGTACAATATTTAACCTTCTTAATCATAATATTCTTCAGGATACTCTATTTTTCATGAATAGATATTGATCTTCACAATCTATGCATAAACTTCAATGTTTTAGTAAATACAATCTACTTGATCTTTATAATTCTCAGTTACCTTCAAGGTAAATTCAATAAAATGGCTCCCCCTCACAAAGCCATGGTTTGAATTTCATTCTTTAAACCATACTTCTCATAAATGTGTGCTTAATTAATGATATGCAGTACCACAATACTATATCTTTCAAAATATGGCTCATAATTGTTCTATGAATTATATGGGTATAACAAAGAGCAATATACTTCATGCATAAATAACCACTTGTTAGTTGTGCAAAATAAATAAATTTTATCCTTCAAGGAAATAAATCCTTTCAGAGGATTATGGGATAAATAAATATTTAATATCTTCTAGATAAGACATCAAACTTATACAAATTTGAATACTTTATAATTCTTCCTTAGTGGATTTTAAAATAATATGTTATATACATCTTCAAGATTTTAATAGTACCACTAAATAATAAATTCAGTCTTGTATTTGACATTTAGGGGATAATTTAAATATCAAAGCCACCATTATTCTTATACCTTCTATGGTATTTAGAGGATGATACAATTCATTTCTAGCATTGCACTTTCAGAGTGTTTGTATGATACCTTTATGTTGTTTAGAATTTCTCATTTCTCTAGGGTCTATATTCACTTCAGGGATCAATGATGTTTCTTCAAGAATTGGGTGGTAAATCATCCTTCAAGGATGTTCTCATTTTCTAGAAAATAATATCTTCTATGAGATGCATTCTCTAATATATGAGAGATTATTATGTGATATACACAGTGAGATAGCGTTATTCATTATGAAGTCATTCAACGACTCTTTTCCTTATAGGACATGCTTTTCTTGAGACTTTAATATTTATTCAGGAATATATTATACCTTAGACATTTTGATACTTAGTATGAGATTTTATTTCCATATGTTGTTATTTATATTCTTCTAGAACTATATGGATCTTCATAATCCATTATTAACTGTATATTTCATCTTCATTCATTTCATTTGCCAGACATATATAGCAAAACATTTATTTCTTCTTATTAGGAGATTCAACCTTAATTGCATTTCTTCATTTGACCCGATATAATCGCTACAGGCGACTTTGCCATGGACTTTGTTTCTGGATCTGGGTTCTCATAAGAGAAACATTTGCAATTGTAGAGGTAGCATTGTCGACAACTATTATTTTCTCTCAATGTTCTCATAATGTGAGATCATTTTGTCCCTGTCATTTCCCAAACAAGAGATATTTTATTGTTCTGCGTATCCAACACTAATGATGCGTGCGCTTAGTGTGTTGGATTTCATCTTCATGATGATCCTCTTCGTGAGGTGCTCAACCTTCTTCATGAGGTGTTCTCTTCATGAGAATGGAGGAGTTTCATTCTATTTCTATTCAATAAGTATATGCTAAACTAGAACCCACAGGCGTCCCATAAATTTTAGCTTTATAGTATATAATATTGTTTACTACTAGTAAACAAAACTTCTGGTTTATATTTCAAGTAACTCCTCTCAATTCCAAAAATATCTGGCATATGCTCCATTTCATGCTTCATAAGAGCATTAGTCAAACTATTAATTAAATTAGTGCATGATAGTATTCCTGCTTCAAGCTTCAAGAAATTTTTTTAGATCATTTTCCTTCTCTGGAAATAATATTTGGCATTCAAAATAGTCTTTCTCTCCCCCTAATACCAATATTGAATCTTTAATAGCATACTTCAATGGATATCCCCTATCATGGACTTAAAATAATAAAATTCATGTATCTCCAACTGCAAGTGGAGGCCCATTCATGTATGCTATGATAGAATTTATGGAAAATATTCACGCATATAATTAAACATGGGGTTATTACATAATATATGCAGTGAGTTAGAATACATAAAGTGTATTTAAGAATGTTCAACATTCCTACTAACTCAGAGATGTTCTCTCCCCCTGATCTGCACATAGCATAGTTTAGAAAAACTATTTTATTATCTAGCTTCTTTATTATTTAGCCTAAAATAATTTATCCAAGTACTCATACATAAACATTGACCACATACTTCAATTATATAAAATATGCAACATTCAAATTCAAATAGAATTCATTCTACAGTTTTTTAATTGCCATTAATATAAAATTCTCTTCATGCCTTTTCTTCTTAAATTCTAAATCATCATAAATATGTTATCCATCATCTTATATCCATAATTATTCATCCCATCAAATGGGTTAGTCTCCATTGAGTTAACATATTTACTCCTCATGATCTTAGGCTGCATGGCCATAGACCAATCTTTTGCATAGACATGCAATACAAAGAGCAACATATTCCTTAGTTCAACAAGAACCATTAGACATAGCATGCTAGCTAGACAATTTAATTATGGGGGTATAAATGTAGCTACTAGCTATAAACATAGCTTCTATGCTAATATTCATGCAAGAGTGCAGATAGTTGGTTCAATGAGAGAATAAAATAGTAATACACATTCATGTGTAATGTGGAATGTTGGTATTCGGTCCAACGCAGTAGATAATGACAAAATGTAATACTGCAAGCTTGCTTAAAATTAGTGCAGTAGAGAAAGTTAACTCGGCCGAAAGAGACGCGGGCAGAACTACAAGTCATGATACATGCACATGAAAATAGATTCAGGAAGGCTATGCCTATTAATTATATATTATCCATATTTCTTATGGCTTCACCCAAAATTTCTCCCTCTTTTCATGTCATAGTAATTTGCTTCGTGCATCATCTATTAATAATCATTTTTATTGTTCCATAGATTCCAATCATACTTCTAGTAATCATTAGTTATGACATGAAATTCACATATTCAATGTACTATTCAGTGTACAATAACAGATTTAGGGTAGGACACATAAACTTCTAGTTTTGGCTAGATTATACTATTTTTGGCTAAATTTGTTCCTTTAAGATTAATCCATATGCCAGTATAATCTTATTGTTCATGTGCTTCTAGAAAATTCAGTTTTCCTTCTACCTACATGGAAGTACTATAATGCACGTAGAACTATAACCTTCATAGTCAACTGAGGCTTCTTTGTGGATAAAATTAATATAAATTTATTAAAATAGGCATTAGGTAATTATTTATATGCGAAACATATAAATCTTGTTTATTCCATGAGAAATATACATATATTACTTCAGGTAACAACTGCAACTAAGAATATTAAATATTCAATATTAGTCTTCAAGCTAATAAACTAATCATTAATCACTTAATTCAACAGGAATTAAAACTCAATGCACCACCTCTGCTACTATCAATATTTCGGGATATCAACTTAAAATACAATAATTTTATAAGCACATGAATTAAGTTTTTCTCCAAGAAATCTTTAAATATTTCAAATAATATCATTCCCGCTTGTCTTAACTTCTATACTTGACAACCAGTAGCTTCATGCTCTATATTCAATAGTTATGATATATATAGTCATAAACCTTCAAGGGGTGTAACATATGTAAGCCACATATTTAAAGTTATTGCAATCGACAAAAAACCTGGTTTATAAAGTTGTCTAAAAATCTAACTCAATTTCTATTTGAGTAATGATAAATTTAAATACTTCATGTATTACATTTTTCTGTGATATTCTATACACAAGAGACAATTCTTCGAGAATGTGTATTGATAAAATCTTATTTACCATCTTGTTTTCTGGACATTTAGTATAAAGCTTCAAGTTAGTATTTATAGAGCAGCATTATACCTCAATCTATAAGTATACAAGCATGAAAATTCAACTTCCAATGCAATATGATATTCTATAATCATAATTTGAGATTTTACTCATGCAGTGAGTCCCACAATGCATTTGCTACTTCTCTCGGCCACATACTCATTCTGAGAGTAATTATCACTATACTTCAATGGTAGTCAAAAATCCTACATGGATTTAATAATGACCATAACAAATAATTATACATTCATGGCAAGTTCAGGATATTCTTTCTTCATGAAAGTATGCATATATATCATTATAAATGAAAGTATCATGTGCGTATAGGTTTACTTCATGTAAACAAGTAGCAAGGTGCAAAAAGATAGCGGATGGTTATATAAAATATTCTTAAAAGCATCCTAACACTTTTTGGGATTATGGTATATACAAATTTTCAGAATTAATACTAAGTATTTGTTCATCCTAAAATTCATTATGTTAGGAAAATATATATGAGCCTTAAAAGTGACAAGTCTTAGGTCTGCTGGATTTATAAAGAGCTCATATAAAAATCATAAACATGTATAAGAAGAAGGCTTTTAGGCTTTTACGCCAACACGTAATTTTCTGCTAAAAAAGAGTTTCCACGGCACCATACCCAATTATCCAAAAATTCACCAACATAGTACGACGCCGTGGTAGGCTGCTAGCCTCTGCCCTTCTGGGCGGATGTCATAGTTGCCCGTTCTGTGGCTACAAGCCTAGCATGGTGATGTCCTGTGACGGACTGACGGCCCATGCATATATGGATTGTGCTGCTTACAGTGCCAGGAGCCGGAAATAATTTTTGACAATACCCGCATGCGGGCGGAGCGATAGATTCAATGAGTTCATTCATGCTTTATTGTATGATGCTGATGCGTTCGGGCACCGTGGCCGAGACCTGATAGCTTCTTGGTCTGTTGCAGTACCACGGTTGGAGAGCTACAAGCTCTTTTGCTAGGACGATAATATATGGCATCTTACGTACTTCAGGACAACCACGTCGAACACCACTCAATTACTTGCTTGCTAGTCGATGTGTGTCTACAATGGCTACATTAATCTTCTCGTTAATCTATGTATGTGTAATTCATCATTATTTCTCATACATGTTCCACATTAGATATCTTGAGGACTCTAAAGACCAATTGATTCGGATTGGCGGAGGCCGGTTGCTGGCAGTATATATAAACTACCTATATTGCATTAATATGTATTGACCCATCAAAACACATATACCATAATATACATCGACAAATACAGGCTTTCATCAGCTTCTAGCTAGTAGATCGATCAGTTTTAAACCTGCAGTGTTTGTTGTTCTCTGGAGGACGTCAACAACGGGTTTGACGAGGAGCGTTTCTGTGTGGACGGTGCTTACATTGATAGCCTTGGGATTGCCGACTACGCCAGTTAATGTGTTTGTACTACTTGTAAAAATACAAAAACGACTCATGTACTGCGTGTACAATTTCTAGGTGAAAAGCTAGATAGGCTTAATGGTTGGATCAGCCCTCGCACAATCATACTGGACTGCGGCAAGAAAAAAAATTGACGTGCAATGTAGGTACAAGGTATAACCTACTAATCATACATGTGTACTGCAAGTACAAACTTATAAGTAGCTAGTACGTGTACAGAATCCTAGCGTGATCGACTCGACGGTCAAGACAAATTAACGCGATCTACAGATGCTATTCTTTCGTACCTCGTATACGATGCCAATTTCATCTACGTCACGTGCCGCGTAGGGCAGTGATTAGTAGATACATATCGCGTTGGCCGTTTGACATTGTCGTAAACCTGTCTGTTTGACGGTGATGGTATATGTCGATGCAGTCCAGATTTGTCGTAGGTAGAGGTAGTAGATCCGTTCCGCTAACAACGTCGGGGATGTCGGTATCGTCGAAGCAGCCGCGGCTGGACGTCGGCATGGATGTCAAAGTCGAAGGTCGACGGCGGCTTCAACGGCGATGTCAACGAAGAGCTTGTCGTGCTGATAACGTGTTATAAAACATGTTGCCAGCGTTAGGACCTTCCTCTCTCCGTCTTTCACGATCAACATAGTAGATGAAAATAGAACAAGTAAACACAAGATGTAGGGAGACTATTCTTTATTTCTTTGAATATTGGTCATTACAAATAGAGCTCCCACATATATATAGTTCTGTCAAGGTCTAAGAGTTTCGGTAAGAGCCCACCTACAAATGAACTAGGATTAAGATTCCTCCTTCTCCTTTTCTTGTAGAATAGAGTCTGTATGTTTTACAATAAATTAAACCCTTTGTCCTTCCCTACCTGAAGAATCGGATCCCCGCAGCACATGAACAAATTAAACCATTTGTCCTTCCCTACCTGAAAAATCGGATCCCTTTGTAGAATAGAGTCTGTATGTTTTACGATAAATTAAACCCTTTGTCCTTACCTAGCTGAAGCATCGGATCCCCACAGCACATGAACAAATTAAATCATTTGTCCTTCCCTACCTGAAGAATCAGATCCCCGCAGCACATGAACCCAGCATATTCAGGTGCTATCTAAGAAATGCCATCGAAAAGACCGAAAACTGCCATATATTTCTGTTTCATTGGCTTGTCCTAATAAACATGTAAAATCCACACATTCCTTGCAAAAAAAGTGTAAAATCCACACATGACATAAACTAACCGGGATGGATTTTTTCATAAAAAAAAAAACCAATCAATCGTCAAGAAGAACCACCACACTTGGCCACACCTCGCGCCACCCGCAAGGCCGCAACCACGGAACCAGCTCCACCGCAACGGTCACTTCCAGCTCTCGAGTATCCTCCACCGACCGCCGTCGCCTCTCCTCCGCGGTCAGGGTTCGGCCGCGTGTCTCCCGTCGCAAACTCGCTCACACCCATGGCCGCACCGGCGGCCGCCTCGCTAGTCCCACGCGTCTCCCTCCCGCCGCGCCTTCGCCCAACCGCCGCCGCTTCTCCCCTTGGCCCCTCTGTCCACGGTCCCCGCAGCCGGCGTCCGCACCTCAGTCTCCACCGCTCGCCGTCGCCGGTGGGGACTTCCGCCGCGTCCGTCCCTTCGTCTTCCCCGGAGTCCGGGTCAGGTATTGGCGATGCTTTCGGTGACGTCGAAATCTACTCTGCAGCCACCGGCGAGCCCGTAATGTTCAGAGACCTGTGGGATCAGAACGAGGTAGAGATACGCATCGTGTTTAAGCTTCGTATATTTTGCTTGAACTCCGGAAATTTCTGTCGTTATATTTGGGCAACAATTACTTAGAGCTTTGCAATCAATAAGGTTATAAGGTCGACTCAATAAATCAGAAATCAGCCCATTTTGCAGATTGAAGAACACTAAAAACCTTCAAGACAAAAATAATCGACTAGCCCTGCGGGAACTTACACATGAATTTGATGCTATATGTACATGACTAGCCCAGCGTTTGATTGTCTTTGTCTATGCAGGGAGTGGTTGTTGTTGCGCTGCTTAGGCATTTTGGGTGCCCTTGTTGGTAAGCGAGGAAGCTTCTTTGTATCTTGCTTAGCTGGTATAACATCGATGATATTTAGTCAATTTCTTTCTTTGAGCTAAGCTGGGAGTTGGCCTCTGTTCTGAGGGGCACAAAAGAGAGATTTGATTCAGCTGGAGTAAAACTGATTGCTGTTGGTGTTGGCACTCCAGCTAAAGCCCGTATTCTTGCTGAGCGCGTATGTATATGCTCCATTTTGTAACTTAGGTTTAAATCCTTGAAAACACACAGACACACTGAATTTAACATATGACATCATGTATACCCACAAGTCTGATTTCAGGCTCTAAACTTTTAGCAAGTAACTCGTTGCTCTTGTTTATTGGCTTGCTAGACAACAAATTCTAAGGAAAGGAGAGATTAACATGCCTATCTGTTTTAATTTGTTTTCAGGCATCCTGCAAAGAACTTCCAACCCTTAATAATTTACTCTGAAATTCATTTGATGCAGTTACCCTTTCCGTTGGAATACCTCTATGCAGATCCTGATCGGAAGGTACCAATCCCGTGCTCACCTACTTTTGAACCAATTGGATGTTGCCATAAAGTCTAAAATCATACCTCTATGCAAATCATGTTATGACTTGTATGTCAGATGTCCTGGTTTCTTTCATATGCATTTATGAAACCTATAGATGCGTCTTTATCATTTATTTAGAAGGGTTTGCTTGCCATTTTGTTGTCTAGAACTCTGGATTGCACTACCAGGATCTGCTCCAATAAAGAAAATGCAATTACTATTTTGAGGTGAAATATATTTCCATTATGGCCAATTAGATGAAATGTGAAACCGAAAGGTGAATGCATTTTTTTTCAGTTAAGTAAATGCTGAAGTACTGTTGGCAGTTTGTTGACAAAGCTGACTGACTTGTATAGCTGCGCAACATGATTTCTGTTTTCTAATTGTCGTTCTTATAAATTTCTCTGTTGGCAGTTCGTTGACAAAAGCTGTGATTCCGGTTTACAGGCATACTGCATATGATGCATCTCTTATTCCCCCGATTTACCCCCAACTTACATGTTAAATACCTCTCTAAAAAAGGCTTTCTGATAGATGTTGAATGAGCTAGATGCATGAACATACCTTACCATATTTGGTACATAGGGAGTAGGGACCAATCATGTGTTCTATCAGAAATTTGATTCTGATGAAAGCTTTTCTTTCTTCTTTTCCTAAGTTCTCAACTCCAACTGAAATTTTTCAGGCGTATAACCTCTTGGGTCTATATTTTGGTGTTGGTCGCACATTCTTCAATCCGGCCAGTGTAAGCATCAATGATTTTACACTTGCAGTTGTTTTGTTATGAGATATGTAGTGACACAGTCATGGATATTTGAACATATTTTCTCAAGGCGAAAGTGTTTTCACGGTTTGACTCCCTCAAGGAGGCAGTGAAGAATTACACAATTGAAGCCACCCCAGATGATAGGGCAGGTGTTCTACAACAGGTTAGATTATTTCCCAACACTGAAAATGACACGGGACATTTGCACAGCTGTCCCCTATTTTAAAGTCCAATTGCTCATTTGCTCTCATTTTATAAATTTTACTTATTTATCCCTGTTTTCTGAAACCGAAGGCTCAAGTTGTCCCTGTCTGGTGAAGTGAACTTTAGTGGTGTTAAGTCCAGGCTGAAAAGACAAAAATGCCCTCTCTCACTACCAAGTGGAGCCCACTTGTCCGCATCTTCCTCAACTCTCTCCCTTCTTAGGGTCGCATCGCAGAGCAGAGCAGAGGACCGGCAATGGCCGGCCGATTTCTGGCAAGTGAGCAGCGTGTGGACGCACGGCCCGACGCATGAAGCCGCGTCCGCCGTTGTGCCTGAAGTCGCGCTCGACGCCGCGCCTGAAGTTGTGCCCGCCGCCGCACCCGATTCCGCCAGGCGCGCCCGCGTCCGCCCGCCGCTCCTGCTCGGTCGCCGCGCCCGCCCGCCGCTCCCGCGCCTGCTCGGTCGCCCGTGTCCGTCAGCCGCGCCGGCCGCCGCTCCGCCCTGTCCGTGCCCGACCGCCGCCACGCCGCCCTGGAGCAGAGTCGGGCCGTCGGGGGGGTGAAGAAGTCGAGATCAGTCCCCGCCCGCCGCGCCTGCTCAGTCGCCGCGCCCGCCCGCCGCTCCCGCGCCTGCTCGGCCGCCCGTGTCCGCCCCCCGCGCCGGCCACCGCTCCGCCCTGTCCGTGCCCGACCGCCGCCACGACGCCCTGGAGCGGAGTCGGGCCGTCGGGGGGGCGAAGAAGTCGAGACCAGTCCTACGGACAAGGATAAGGGTAGTTTTGTCTTTCTTCCTTTTTTTATTAAACTTTTTTTAATTCATTATTCACCATGGTGTAACGGGGTGAAGAAACAAGGACAAATGGAGCATTTGGTTAAAAAAATAGGAGAAAAAAACAAAGTTTAAAAAATAAGGATAAATGAGCAATTGACATTTAAAATAGGGACATCTGTGCAAATGGCCCAAATAACATCTGCCACCTTAAGCTGAACTTACCTTTGCAATTTAACACTGGGTCATGATTCGTGGAACTGTTTGTTTCATATTTGTTTTAGGGGGGAATGTTTGTGTTCAGAGGTAAAGAATTGTTATATGCAAGGAAAGATGAGGGCACAGGCGACCATGCACCTTTGGACGACGTGCTGAATATTTGCTGCAAAGTTCCTGTAACCTAACCTGATGGCTTGTTCTACAGTTCTGTATTAGGTCCGATTCCTTCCCATCGTTACACAGATCACTTGAGCTTTCTTTATTTAGTGATCTCTTATTTGCAGCATTGTTTCAAAAAGGAAAGCAAGAATATTACTTGTAACGTGCATATCATCTTCATCCATTCTCTTTTTGGCATCAACAGATCCCTTTCTTTGTTCACAAGCTGGACATGGTTCTATATGTTCTGCCTGTTCCCTGCACGCAAATTCCTTCATAATAACCTCATTCTAAGTTACTTCTGTACAGTTGGAAAGCACTTTTGGTGTCCTTGATTCCTGAACTTCCAAGATTGTCTCCTGCAAGGGTCTTCTCCATCAATATGCACCTGTGAGATACTATCGTGCCAAGCTTCATGTATACTGTATGTTCAGATGTTTGGCTTACTTTGATACATTGATGGTTTATCGATTGTGAATTCTTGCATTGTGAATCGTGCATTGTAAGTATCCAAGTTGATGGTTTACTTTGGTGGTTTAGTTCTTGAGGTACGCTGCACATTTGGATATTATACAACAACAACAACAACATAGTATTTTGTCCCAAGCAAGTTGAGGTAGGCTAGAGATAAAACCTAAAAGAGACACGGAAACAAAGAACACATAAATGATATAAGAAAAAAAATTACGGTTCAGGCACATTAATTGCTAGTCTTCAAGCGCTCCTATCCATAGCTAAATCCGTAGGGATATTTCACTCCTTAAGGTCTCTCTTAACCGACTCGTTCCAAGTCAGTTTAGGTCAACCTCTATCGCTCTTTACATTATCGACCCGCTTTAGAACCCCACTACGCACCGGTACCTCAAGAGGCCTCCGTTGGACATGGTCAAACCATCTCAACTGGTGTTGAATCAATTTTTCCTCAATTGGTGCCACCCCAACCTTATCCCGAATATCGTCGTTCCGGACTCTATCCCTCCTTGTGTGTCCACAACACTATCGTAACATACGCATCTCTGCTACACTCAATTGCTGGATATGTCGCCTTTTTATAGGCCAACATTCAGCACCGTATAACATTGCCGGACGAATCGCTGTCCTATAAAATTTACCTTTTACCTTCTGAGGCACCCTTCTGTCACAGAGGACGCCTGAAGCTTGACGTCATTTCAACCAACCGGCTGAAATTCTATGCCTAACATCTTTATCAATGTCGCCATCCTTTTGTACCATCGATCCTAAATACCGAAAAGTATCTTTCTTGGCCACCACTTGCCCATCGAGGCTAACGTCTTCCTCCTCATTCCTAGTCGCGCTGAAATCGCACCTCATATACTTGGTCTTGGTCCTACTAAGTCTAAACCCTTTCGACTCTAACATGTGCCTCCATAGTTCTAACTTCCTATTAACCCCTGCCCTAGTCTCATCCACTAGCACCACATCATCAGCAAAGAGCATACACCAAGGAATATCACCTTGTATGTCCCTTGTGACCTCATCCATCAAAAAAGCAAATAAATAAGGGCTCAATGCTGACCCTTGATGTAGTCCTATTTTAATTGAAAAGTCACTGGTGTCGCCATCACATGTTCGGACACACGTCACCACATCCCTGTACATATCCTCGATGAGGGTGATGTACTTAGTTGGGACTTTGTGCTTTTCCAAGGCCCACCACATGACATTTCTCGGTACTTTGTCATATGCCTTCTCGAGGTCAATAAAGACCATGTGCAAGTCCTTCTTCTGCTCCCTATATCTCTCCATCAACTGTCGTAAAAAGAAAATTGCCTCCATGGTCGACCTACCAGGCATAAACCCAAATTGGTTTTGGGTCACACTTGTCACTCTTCTTAGGCGATGCTCGATAACCCTCTCCCAGAGCTTCATCGTATGGCTCATCAACTTAATCCCACGGTAATTAGTACAACTTTAAACATCTCCCTTGTTCTTGAAGATCGGTACTAATATACTTCTCCTCCATTCTTCAGGCATCTTGTTTGACCGGAAAATGAGGTTAAAAAGCTTAGTTAACCATACTATCGCTCTCGCACCTAGGTATCTCCACACCTCAATGGGGATACCGTCAGGGCCCATCGCTTTACCTCCCTTCATCCTCTTCAAAGTCTTTCCGATCTCTGCCTCCTGAAATCCTCATGAAACGTCTGTTGGTATCGTCAAATGAGTCATCCAACTCCAAGGTAGGACCCTCATTCTCTCGATTAAACAACTTGTCAAAGCACTCTCTCCACCTGTCCTTGATCTCCTCATCCCTCACCAAAAGTCGATCCGTCCCATCCTTGATGCATTTGATTTGGTTGATGTCCCTCGTCTTCCTCTCGCGGATCCTAGCCATCCTATAAATGTCCTTCTCCCCTTCCTTCGTGTCTAGCCGCTGATAAAGGTCATCATACGCCTGACCTTTTGCTACACTCACCGCTCGTTTTCCAGCCCTCTTCGCTATTTTATAGCCCTCAATGTTGGCTGCAATCTTGTCATGATGGAGGCGCTTGAACCACTCCTTCTCCTTAATAGCCCTTTGCACCTCGTCATTCCACCACCAGGTGTCTTTCGCTTTCCGTTTGCCTCCCCTACTCACTCCAAACACATCCGAAGCCACCTTCCGAAAACATGTTGCCATCTTTAGCCACATGTCATCTGCATCTTCTCCTTCTTCCTATGGCCCCTCATCTAGCATCCTCTCCTTAAAAGTTTGCGCTGCTTTCCCCTAAGCTTCCACCATTTTGTTCTCGCAATCTTGGCCCGATTGTCCCGGTGGACACGTACCCGAAAGAGAAAATCCGCCACCACAAGCTTGTGTTGAGGGACAACACACTCCCCAGGTAACACCTTACAATCTAAGCAAGCACGTCTATCTCTCCTCCTTGCAAGGATAAAGTCGATCTGGCTCAGGTGTTGTCTACTACGAAAGGTCACTAGATGGAATTCCCTTTTCTTAAAGACGGTGTTCGCTATCAACAAATCGTAGACCAACACGAAGTTCAAAACATCCTCCCCCTCTTGATTTCTACTACCATACCCGAAACCCCCATGCACCCGCTCGAAACCTACATTAGTCGCACCCACATGGCCGTTGAGGTCTCCTCCTATGAAGAGTTTCTCGCTGATAGGCACAGAACTAACCATGCTATCGAAATCTTCCCAAAACTTCCTCTTGGTGCTCTCGCAAAGACCTACCTGTGGGGCATAGGCACTGATCATATTCAGAGCCAAATCTTCAACTACCAACCGGACTAGGATAATCCAGTCGCCTTGCCTCCGCACCTCAACTACTCCATCCTTAAGGCTCCTATCGATCAAGATGCCTACACCATTCCTACCCGATGTTGTCCCCGTGTACCAAAGTTTGTAGCCAGTATCCTCCACCTCCTTCGCCTTCTGGCCCTTCTATTTAGTCTCCTGAACGCATAGAATATTTACACACCTCCTAATTGCTGTATCGACTAGCTCTCTTAACTTACTCGTTAGGGACCCTACATTCCAGCTACCTAGACGAATCCTAGTTGGCTCGGCTAGCTTCCTTACCCTTCGCACCCGTCGAGGGAAGCGCGAAGACCCTTACTCATTTTTCACTACACCAGGGCGCAGATGTAGCGCGTCACAAAGTTTGCGACGACCCGACCCTTGCTCATTTATCATCGTACCCGGATCACGATACGACGCGCCACTAAGGGGATGACGACCCGGCCCTTGCCCATTTGACACTACACCCGGGTTCCGATGTAGCGCATCGCTAAGAGGGTTACGTCCCAACGAATCTCTTATGGGTTTTATATCCATGAGATTGGCTGGTTTTAAAATGTTGGCTAGCCAAACCTAACACATCCTTCTCCTTTATCCGGGTTTGGGACCGGCTATGTTGAAACGTCTCTAGAAAGTCTTCCAACCAACATAGACGGAGTTACATTTGGATATTATACAGCTGGTACAATTTGAAAGCAAAGTTCCAAGTCCTGGCATTTACTTCAAAATGGAAGTTTGGAACTTCCAGAAATATCGGTAACATAAAATCCATGCTATCTTGTGTGCCTTTCAAAATTTGGATCATTGTTCCCAACGTTGTTCAGGAAATCTGCTCGAGTTTTATTGGCATCAGAAATCATATTTCCTGTTATTCAGCTTCTGAGTGGAGCTACTATAAATTTGGCATTCTCGTTGATGGCGTGTTTTATTTTGTCATATTGCAGTACAGCAATTAAAAAAAGTTCACATTTGCCGCAGATTGTCATAAATTCGTGCAGAATCCAAGCAGCAAATGTACCGCCTATCTATAGTGTTAGCCAGCTCCCTTTCCATCTTCAAAAAAAAAAAAGAAAAAAACAGCTATTTTGTATTGGATCCAGTTCGACACAGACCATTGGCCTGAACAAATATTATTTCGCTAGCCTCTTCGTCAAAGCCTTTTCCGCTAAAGCTCATCTTCGACATTATTTCGTTTTTGGAAATCCGTCGTGAGATGAGAGATGAGAGAATAATAAACAACAGTTTTTCCATACTGTAGTGATGAACACATGGATATTTTATATTATATCCCATATCCGTATCTCATATTTTTTCGATCCGGATATGGATCATTCGGATAAGAAATCTAATTTTGAATAGCTGAATTTGATACGGCCAGATACTAAAATATTCAGATTCTTCAAAAATGGTTGGGGGCGTCTCCCCCTCTGATCGTGTTTTTTTGCGGTTCCTCAGTTCCTCAGTCACTTCGTGTCACCGTCGTCTCCGGATCAAACGATTGCCCGGGCCCGCCGTTGCCGCCGCCTCGTCCACACACCATCGTGGTTCGTTCGTCCCGACTTCCGACCTCCTCGCACCTCGCCTGCCCCTGCTCCCAATTTTAACACCATCGCAGTTCGCAAAGCAAAATTTAGACCACCCAAACCAAGGTGCAAATCCCACCCACCCTCCCTGGCCCCCTCCCCACCTCCAGCCACCACCGTCAGCCCCACCTCCTCACCCGCGAGGATGCTGCTCGTCAGCCAGGCCGCGAATGGCTCCCTCTCCGCGCGGCGGCTGCCATCGAAGCCGCCGGGACCCTCCACCACCACCAACCCCTACCCGCTCTTCGCCAACCCTCGCCTCGTGCGCCGCCGCCTCGCACTCTCCGGCGCCGGCGCCGACCGAGCCCCGCGCCGCCCCGTGCCGAGCCCGGCCGCCGCGGGCGAGGGACCATCCGGCTCCGCCCCCGCGGCAGCCGCCGTCACCGAGGACCCGGTCCTCGTCCGCGTCGCCGACGATGGCGTGCCGCTCGAGGGCGTCATCCAGGTTGAGAAGCCCGGGGGCGCGGGCGCCGAGTCCAAGCTCGTCTCCTACGCGTACGTAGTGCCTTATCCTGCTCGACCCGGTTCCCGTTCCCATTCCCATTCCCGTGGCTCATTGCTTCGACCAGGTTCGCTGATCCGTGCTCCGCGTTCGTTCGTTCGCAGGAAGCTGGGTCTTCTGGCCGGCGGGGACGTGTTCTGCCTGCTGCTGTTCTCCGCGATTGGGAGGTTCAGCCATGGCCTGCCCATCCTCGACGCCGAGACGTTCAAGACGGCCGACCCCTTCATTGCTGGTTAGGGAAAATTCGAAATGGGGCCTTTTCGTTGTTGCTGTTCGTCTGGCGCGCGAATGGATTGGATGGTTATGGTTTGCTCAGGGATTTGGGTCTTCTGCAGGGTGGCTGCTGAGCGCCTACCTCCTTGGTGGATTTGGGGATGATGCGAAAGGGAGCAATGGCGTGGGAAATGCTGTTATCGCTGCAGCTAAATCATGGGCTGTTGGGATACCGGTAATTATCAATTATGTAGTCTATACTGTTTCAAGCATGATGAGCCACATGATGAAATGCTATCTTAATTCCTGTTTTTCTTAATCCAAGGTCAGCAATGTTTTTGTAAGCTGATGCCTTTCTGAAGTTTTCACCCATCTAACACCATCTGCTGTTTTTTCCGCAGCCATGCTTGCCTCTGTCATTGTTGTCTGTTGCTTGCATGAATGCATTTCCATTTCAATTGTACATTATATAACTTTTTTTATCAAACACATCACAAAATACATTTGTTTCTGTGTCTCATATATTTGTGCGATTGTTTGATCTAGGTTACTAGGTATTTGGCTATTTGGTTCTCTTGTCTGTTTCTACCACATATGAATCTCTTGTCTGTTTCCAGCAGTAGGAGGAGACTCCAACCCCCAAAAACAAGTTATTGGGGGAGATACAAAATGTGTTTTGAGATTTTGGAGGTCTTCTTTCCGGCAGAATGAGAAAACCAATCCCCAAAAAGATAGTGGATTGGGGGGAGAGGTCTCCCCTTTATTTGAGAGGTGGGAGGAGACTACAATTTGAGGGACTGAAAATTTTCTCATTGGGGTTGAGCTTGGGGAACTGCTGGAGCTACAAGACCCCCAAAATAACAGTTTTTTCTCATTGGGGTTTAGGAAAGGGGGACTACTGCAGATGCTCATTTTCGACATGCTTGAATGCCTTATTGATAAGAAACCTACTTCTCTTAATAAGGTTTTGTAGGCATCACTAAGGGCTTGTTTGGCATAGCTTCAGCTTCGAGACCGAAAATCTGTAGTTTGTTGACTAAATTAAAGTAGTTTGAATATTTATATTTAGTCCAAACTATAGACAAAATGTGTCATCTGTCATGTAATTGCAATGCCTCCTGCTCTAGATCCAAGGGTTTCTGAAGCTACAAATACCCCAGCTCTAGGAAATGTGTGAATTTCTTAGAAAAATCTTGCTAAACAACTCTAGATGCTTTTAATTAGTTGAACAAGTGATCCAATTTCCTGTCTCCTAGCTACACTACTGGGTGATTTACTCTAGTATTTGGAGCAAAGTGATTTTTCTATGATAATTAGACAGAAGAGCAATCCATTACTCAAGGACATGCAATACTGTTTAGTTGCAACTAACATGCTTCAGCCCTTCAACATAATGATTTGACTAGCAAGAAAAACATTGCTTCTCTTGGGGATATTCCATAAAAGATTAAAAGTTACGGTGATTAACTGTCACAGTTTTCTTAATTAAAAGCAGGCTGCACTGTTTTTCCCATGTGGTCCTGTACATTCATCTAAATGTACAACTGCATTTATTTATGTTCTGAACTTTACAGCATTTTCATGTCTCATTAACTAGAGTCAGTATGTTTTCTGATGTATAATGTTTGATGTTTACAAAATGATTCTCTTTCTCATGTTAGCTGGGACTAGCTATCCGAGCAGTGACGTCTGGTCATCTTCCACCAACACCTTTTATCTTGGTAACCATGGGAAGTACAGGGGTCTTATTAACTGCGTGGCGTGCCTTGGTATCCCAACTTCTTTCCAACCAGCAAAAGCAGCAGGATGATGTCTACCGGCGTGGAAGTCCTTTTGAGCTTTTTGGGGTCAGTAATTTCAGGAACTGAAAAAGCTTCACTCAAAATTTTGCCATTGCAATATTATGAATCTGTTATGAAACATCAAACATGGGCGCTGTTGGCACATAGTATATGATATGTTTAACCAACGGTATGTAGTTTTGGGTTGAAGAAAGTTTGGGATCTCTTTTGTCCTGCTGTAAACCTGTAACTAGATACAATTCCAGACGTAGCAGGCACTCACAAATGTATGCAGTTACACCTTGTTTTTTTATGTGCTCTCACTGTTCAAACAATGAAATGACATGTCCAGACGTAGCAGGCACTCACAGATGTATGCAGTTACACCTTGTTTTTAAGGTTTATGTGCTCTCATTGTTCAAACAATAAAGTGACATGGAAAATGCAATCTGTTCTTTTATCAATATAACACACAAATTTTTTGTACCAAACTATTAGAATATTAGCTGCTTGACATTTGGATCACTGGATGCCCTTCCCTTTCCCTCAACCCATCACAACATTATTATCGAAACTTCTTATGAACGGAGAAGCTCATATTTGCAATAGGGTCAGGACTAGGAGATGATGATCGTCCAGATTGTATTCCTTATCATTTACAAAATGAGTTGACATTATATGCAACAGAAACCATTATTAGATTATGATTCATATGTGATATGAATGAACTCATGTTTCCCACAAGGTAGGAACTTGGAACAGCTATTAAACTAATAGGAAAAACTGAAAGATGTTGGTTATTGTTTATGACCTAATTAAATGTAATATGTACAGGTTTTGTATTTCTTTGTTCTCCAGTAAGCAGTTTTTCCTCGCTCCTGTGAGCTGCTTCTCATTTCGTTGGTGTCTTGCAGTTACTGACATCACTGGTGCGGAGGTGGTGACGTCTGAAGGCTGAAGCTACGAAAGGGCATTGTTCCTATCTGGTATCCGCATCACCAGGTTCAGCCACCTGTGTGTAAGTACAATTTTGAAGGTGAAGAAGAGCAGACTAAAACCTAGTTTCGAGCAAGTGCCTAACCAAAAAATTGTTTGGCAATAACACGCCGGCAATGCTGGCTTTGTATCTTATTCATAAGATGTACTCATATTCCTGATCCACCGCTTGTAAAATTGTATCTGTAGCTTAACTCATCCAAATCAATAAAACGGTTGCCTCTTGTCCAGCAATTTGCATTGCTATTGACTCAACTAGAAAATATCGTGTGTTGCCGTGACAAATTGAGGCTAAATCAAATGGTTAGGTTCTTTTTGACAGAGCTTGCCCACGATTTTTATTCTAGTCCTCGTATTTTTCTAGATTTATTTTAGTATTTAATGGTGTTATTTTTTTAGTGATAGGCCACGTGTGAATAAACGTGGTGTCTATGGCCTTGTTTAGTTTACCAAATTGACGCTGGAATTTTTGTAGCAGAATTTTTGTAGCATTTCGTTTGTATTTGGTAAAAATTGTCCAAACTTTGACTAATTAGGCTTAAAATGTTTGTCTTGCAAAGTACAATAAAACTATACAATTAGTTTTTAATTTCATCTATATTTAGTACTCTATACATGTATCGGCATTTTGATGTGATGAAAAATAGGAATTCTGCATATTGAATTTAATGGCCAAATTTGGTGAACTAAACAAGACCTATGATGATTTTGCCAATCTCAAGATCTCTCAGATTTGATTCAGTTGTACGTAGAAGCGTGTATGTATGTAACTATGTATGTATATACGTCTGTGGTTGTATTTTGTTTCAAAAAAAAAACTAAGATGGGGCAAAAGGTAGAGAAAGACGAATTAACACTGTATTGCTAGTGGTTAATTGTAATTGTTATTAGCAACCACATTAATACTATTGATTATGTACCATTCGTTCTGAAGTTAAATAGAATTTAACTGAATACGATACGTCTGATTTGACATGGGAACAGGGTGGATTAGAGTTTTTCTTTTTAAAAATTACAAAGTATAACGCAGACTCGATCTTATTAATTCTAATGCTAGCATCTATATTGATCATCATGAGATGCATTTGGAAGAAAAGGTATTTTAAAATTTCTCACAACAACCGTAAATATATATCCTTTAATTTTATAGACTCTAATCATCACTGCCAGTATATTGGATCTATTATTTTTTGTAAAAAAATTGAAAGGGTCAGCAAGGTTTAGAGGAGGGGGAGGTTTTTGAATAGGCTAAGACCTGAATTTTCTTTGAATCTTCTAAGCATCAGTTTAGCAAGTGCAAAGATTACAAAGGTTACAAAGGTGTTCTGAAGTTCCAAAAGAAAAATTAGAAGTTCTAGAGTTCATGAAAAACTAACAAAATTCTAGTATTTTTTTCAAAATTCAAAAATAAATTGACAAATTATCACAGTTCCTTGAGCTATATTGTATGTGTAAAAATCAACATCTATGGGATGCAAGACAATATCAAAAATTACCACTCCCTTTGTTTTAAACTATAGAATATTTTAGTTTTTTATATTTTCTATATACTTAGATATACACTATATCTAAATCTAAATATATAGTAAACATAATATATTGGAAAGGCACTATTGTTGGCAGAAGTATTGGGAACACACTTTTGCATTCCATAGGACTATAGGAGCTGATGCTATGAAACTGAGGAGGCCTTTCAGGCTGGCAGGACCCACACAGTAAGCTCCAAGGTAGCGTGCCCAGCTGCCGCCAAGTGTACATCTTCCCCGGGCAGTTGGATAAGCCGGGGCTCACCTTGGGCTCAACTCCGTCGTCGCCACTCAGCCACTACACCGCGCAACACAGATCAGCCACCTCCGACCGTCGCATTCTTCACGAGTCCTCCGGCCCAGCGCGCGCCTTCTCAAACTTTCTAGATCCCCCACCTTCTTCTCTCCATTCCACCGCTCTATTCCAAACCTTTTTAAGCGCTCCCATGGCGTCTGATCTCACACCTCATCATAGCAAAACAATAGAAGCAGAACAGGCACAGAATGTCAAGCTCCGCAGGCTGCAGCTCGTCCCCAATGGCGTCCGCTTCTCTTGCGTCTTCTCTCCTGTGCAGCAGCAGTGCTTCTACCAGTAGAAGCGCAGCCGTGCCAAGAGCATTCAGGATCCCTCTTTTCTCCAAGAACCAGCACAGGCCACATCTTCGGCCTCTTAGGAATAATTCAGTAGTTAGGCGATCATTGCAGCAGGAGCAAGAGGAGAGAACGGGCCCGGCATCCTCTGTCTCCGTGGCCTCCGGCGAGCAACAGGAGGAGGCGACGGCGTCGCATCATGTCGGAGGGGTGGATGTCGATGAGCATAAGGCGTCGGGTCATGTTGGAGAGGCAGACAAGGGAGGCCAAGGAGAAGGCGGCGACGGCGAGGAGAAGAGGAGCACAGACGAGCAGCAGGAGGTGGACTGGAAGTCAGACGAGGAGTTCAAGAAGTTCATGGGGAATCCGTCCATCGAGGCCGCCATTAAGCTGGAGAAGAAGCGCGCCGACAGGAAGCTCCGCGAGCTGGACCGCGAGCCCGATGCCAACCCCGTCGCCGGCCTGTTCCGGGGCTTGGCGAAGGACCAGCTGGCCCGGGAGAAACAGAGGCTGGAGCTGGCGGAGCAGACCTTCAAGGCGCTCGACCTCAACAAGGTAATTGCTTGCATGCCCTCCTGAATTCGCTTTGCTTGATTCTGATTATCAGATGGGAGAAAGATCTGAGCTTGGGCGATTGGTACTGCCATGGCGCGTGCAGCTGAAGAGCTGTTTCGGGTACGATACGTTCTTCGCGGTGGACGTCCGGAGGTTCGGCGACGGCGGGATCTTCATCGGCAACCTGCGTAAGCCTGTCGAGGAGGCGCGGCCGAAGCTGGAGAAGAAGATCTCCGAGGCGACCGGAACAGAGGTCACCCTCTGGTTCATGGAGGAGAAGAACGACGACATCACGAAGCAGGTGTGCATGGTTCAGCCCAAGGCAGAGATCGAGCTCCAGCTCGAGATCACCAAGCTCAGCACGCCGTGGGGATACCTCAGCGCCGTGGCGTTGGCGGTCACGACCTTCGGGACGATCGCGCTCATGAGCGGCTTCTTCCTCAAGCCCGGCGCCACGTTCGACGACTACGTCTCTGACGTGCTGCCTCTGTTCGGCGGCTTCCTCACCATACTCGGCGTCTCAGAGGTACGGGCGGTCGGCAGCACAATCTCCGGCCCACGGTACACAGCTGCTTGTGAATGTTTTCGCTGCGTTTGTGTGTGGTGCTGAACTGCTGATGATGATCATGTGATGGCCGGCAGGTCGCGACGAGGCTGACAGCGGCGAAGTACGGCGTGAAGCTTAGCCCGTCGTTCCTCGTGCCGTCCAACTGGACGGGGTGTCTCGGCGTGATCAACAACTACGAGTCGCTGCTGCCCAACAAGAAGGCCCTGTTCGACATACCGGTCGCGCGCACGGCCAGCGCGTACATCACGTCGGTCGTGCTGGCCGTCTCGGCGTTCATCGCCGACGGCAGCTTCAACGGCGGCGAGAACGCCCTGTGAGTCCACCATCATCGCTCGTGTCTCCTGTTCGTTCGTGCGTGACAGCCATTTTGGTCGAGGCAACACTGACACCGACACTGGTTGCAACTGCAATGGCGGCGTTTCAGGTTCGTGCGTCCGGAGTTCTTCTACAACAACCCGCTCCTATCATTCGTGCAGCTGGTGATCGGCCCCTACGCAGACGAGCTCGGGAACGTGCTCCCGAACGCGGTGGAGGGCGTGGGGGTGCCCGTGGACCCGCTGGCGTTCGCGGGGCTCCTGGGCATCGTGGTGACGTCGCTGAACCTGCTGCCCATCGGACGTCTGGAGGGCGGCCGGATCGCGCAGGCGCTCTTCGGGCGCGGCCCGGCGGCGCTGCTGTCGTTCGGCACGTCCGTGCTGCTGGGCATCGGCGCCACCAGCGGCAGCGTGCTGTGCCTGGCGTGGGGCCTCTTCGCCACCTTCATCCGCGGCGGGGAGGAGATCCCGGCGCAGGACGAGATCACGCCGCTCGGCGACGACCGCTTCGCGTGGGGGTTCGTGCTCGTCCTTGTCTGCCTCCTCACGCTCTTCCCCAACGGCGGCGGCACCTACTCTGCCTCGTTCCTCGGCGACCCGTTCTTCAGAGGCGGCATCTAGACGGACTGAATTCATCTCCTTCCGTGCAGTGTGCGTGTGTTTATAAAGTTACCGTGTTACTACTAACGACTAGGCTACTAACCACTATGCAGTTTCCATAGTTGAAATCTTTTTTGTGATGTAGGAGTAGATTTCTATCTCTTGGTATAGTGTGCAATAATATAATATAATAAGCAATAATTCATATATAAATAGTTAGCCTAGACGCTGTAGTTGTTCCGGCCGGAGCCGTAGAGAGCTTTTGTGCTGTCTGCTGTGCCTACCGATGTTCAGTTGCCGCGAGCCCAGCCCACAGCAAAGGTGTACTCTCGCGAGAGCGAGAGATCTTGGTATTTGATACGCAGCAATTTCAACGTGATTTTCTTGTTGGCGCGTGCTATACGTCTCTTCAGACCTAAGCTCAAAAATGCCGTATCAAAATAATCAAGTCAGTAACAGTAATTTTTTTTTTATTTGGTGGGCCATTTTTTTACCTGTTGAAACATTTACTTAACGGAAGATCAAGGTTCCGTCAAAAGTCCGAAACTTTCTTTGGAGGCTAGCCAAGCAATCTATTCCAACGGGTGATGTCAGATATCACAGAAACATGGCTCAGGATTTTAGATGTTCAATTTATGGCACTCAGGATTCTTGAAGGCATGCTCCGTTGAAATGCAACATGGCACAGTGTTTATCAGCCGAGCCCAACATGGTGATGCTCGGGCTTGGCTTTATCAAGCTATAGCAGTGCTTCAGCACAATGATCTAATTCGTCTGGTTGCAACGATGTGGTCCCTAGTATGCGAGGAGGAAGGTTGTGCTTGAAAATATATTTCAAAGCCCCCTGCCGACTCACAGCTTCATAGAAAGCTTCATTGCAGACTTAGAGTCTGTCGTGCCACCGGTGACAGAGAAATCGGGAGAGTCGGACCGGGGAGGTGCATGAGCTCCTGTTCGTCCTTGGATACCACCGCCGACAGGAATGCTCAAGATAAATGTGGATGCGGCATCATCGAAGAACTCGTCGATTGCAGCAATGGCAGCAGTAGCGAGGGATGACTCAGGCAGGTTTCAGGGGGCATCAGTGATAGTGATGGGAGGGATAAATGACCCTGAAACTGTCGAGGTGTTGGCGTGCCGAGAAGGTGTGGCATTAGCAGAAGACCTCGCTATTCAGCAAGTCCGGATTGCCACAGACTGCATGAATGTCATGAGAAATATGAAGGGTTCTGGTATAGGTGCATATGGCCACATAATCAAAGAGATCAAAGCTGGGATGTCTCGTTTCGCGAAGGCAGAAATCGTTCATGAAAAAAGGGCTTCGAATGTTGACGCTCATTGTCTAGCTAGAAGTTCGATTTATAAATCACTAGGTAGACATATATGGTTTTTATCTCTTCTGGATGGAGTCTGTACCAATTATTGTAACACTTAAGTAGGTTTGAATGCCTTTCGTGGAAAGTTTGATGATATATGTACGCATTGGTGGCATAATATTTGGAAGATCAGTATTCTTTTTAAAGGTTAATTGTGATTTTACTTTTGTTTTTCTAACTCTATAGTTTTACCTGTTTTTTTTTTAAGCCACCGTTCTATCCGAAGGCAATATGAATAGACTAAAGAAAGAACAAAAAATGTTTGTCAAAAAAAAGAACAAAAAAGATAAAAGATGATACTAACCTGATCTTATTTTAACCTCCTGGTTTCTAGTGATGGTTAATTAATCGTAGACAACTTGTTTAAATTTTTTTTAGATTTGAAATAATAGCAAATTTGTTGTACAACTTCTTTCAAAACATTATCAAAATATTTGATGTCAAAATAGAGGATAAAATTTCAGAGTACTAAAAAAAACATAGTAGCAAATTTACGCGGGAAACATGTATTCTTAAGCCGAGTTTATACCATCAACTCCTCTAAATGGAACATGAGCAAACTCTACCTTCATTTTGAAAGAAAAAAAGGAACGAAATCATAAAGTTAAATGAGAAACAAATCGTAATTAGACTTAAAAAAAAGGTAAGAATGTAAGAGCCCGTAATAATATTTTAGGTTTCCCCTGGGTACATAGTATTTCTGGGCTCTGGTTCTTCTTCTTTTTTGAGAATTATATTTCTGGTTCTTCTTTTCTCTAGGAGTGTCTCCGTTGACTGTTGTGCTTTAAGGCTATCAATGGACCCGAGCCTACTTCTACAAACTGGGCCGTCCTTTTACCCAGTTTTTTTTTTTCGCTTCGGTCCATCTGACTTCCTTCACGGATCAAAGGCATCAACTGCTAGAATTTTTTTTATTTTTAATTTTTTTTAAAAAAATTACAATTTTAATTTTTTGTTTCGAAATATGACAGAACTAGTCGTCCACAGTGGACGTTTTTTAAAAAACGCCCACTGTATAGGCGTTATATGTGACGTGGCACAGGGACCGGCCCGCCTGCAAAAGTACGCGCTGTTTTGCGGGCGGGTCTCGGAGCAGGGCGTTTTTTGGGCGCCAGGAGGCCGCCTGCAAAACAGTGCGCACTTTTGCAGGCGGCCCCCTCGCCACCAAGGTCATGACAAGGGCGAGGGGGCCGCCTGTAAAAGTGCGCGCTGTTTTGCAGGCGGCCCCCTGGCGCGCAAAAAACGCCCACACAGTGGGCGTTTTTTGGCTGCTCCGTAAAACCGCGCGCACTTTTGCAAGCGCCCTCCTCGCCACCAAAAAAACGTCCGCCAAGGGCCGCCCGCAAATGCCGGCACCGGCGGCGGCCGGCCCTGTGTCACGTCACATATAACGCCCACACAGTGGACGTTTTTTAAAAAACGCCCACTGTAAGCGACTAGTTCTGTCATATTTCAAAATAAAAAATTAGAATTGTAAAATTTTTTTAAAAAAATTAAAAATAAAAAAATTCTCAACTGCTAGGTGAGTCCTAAAAGGAAACCAAAATCTTTAGAATCCTCTAATCTTGGAACCACATTGAACGTTTGTAATGGATTTTATTAACATGACACCACATTGCACTTGCACGCCACATCAACCATGAGGTGGATAAATTGAAAATTTTTGTGAAGGAAATATTACCGTTCTCTCTCTATGCTGCTCCAAGAAATGTCAGAAGTTTTGGATGTCGCTGATTTTTTTTTATTCCCTCTATTAGAACCGAAACCAAATGCCGGTTTGAGAAATCGATGTGCTCGGTTCGTTTGCTCCAGTGTTGAACGACCCATGCTGGTGCTTCTCTCTCTTCACGGTTTGGTTTCCAAACACATCCGAGCTAATGAGCAAAATAAATCATCCACGACTAAAGAAGTAATCGGCAGAAATACAGGTACCTATAAGGATACGCGACATTCTTTTGAATGCGAAATAAAGCATACATGTAATTACACAAGTAGTCCTACTACAGAAACATATGAGTATATATAGAGTAGAGAGTGCCATCGATTGACTTGGTTCCGTCTCGTGGTCGCTAAGCCCGACCAGATGATTGCCACACTAGCTAATGTAATGCAAGATCGATCTCCAGGCAGCACTCTTATATATGTCTCACATTCCTCATTGCAGGGGGCCAAAGCAGGTCTCCATCAACATCATGGGCATGCGGCATGCAAGCATATATTGCATTGAGCCACACCGTACCGGCCGCACTTTCCATTCCTGCTGCGATCTCACTTGATTATCGGGACGATCCATCGATGCTCGATCGGCCTTGATGAAGAGGCCGTCGGCGATCATGACGGCCCACCTGTACGCGTGCCGCGTGCTGGTGCCGTATCATACACTTCACCGTATGGTTAGTTTACCCCGTAATTAATCGTGAGTGGTTAATTAGCAGTGTGGTCAATCACTAATGTCTCACCCTGTCCACTGCAAAGAGGGACAATCAGCTTTCTCTCAAGATATGGACAATGATCGAGTTTTCTGCTATATATTTGTGGTTTAGAAGACCTCGGAATGGGATGGCCATTGTAAGTAGAGGCCCTGTTTTTATACAGCAGCTTGTACGATTATGCCTCTCGAAGCGAAAACGGCTCAATATCTTAAAGAAAATTGGCTTTAGAGAAGCATGTTTCTCCCAATATAGTGCACACAACAACCATTGTAAACGATTCTAGCAATCTAATGAAAAAGAACTTATGTCAGTTCTTCGATCCTGTCATTCTTAGTGTTGCCACGTGGATTTTGTTTTCCTATATGGAGGATTGTTGTGGTGGAGCACATCTATGTTTGTTTGTTGATATTGGTGGGGATCGGAGACGCTAGATTGCCAAAACATAGGACAGATATTCAGAAGTTATATTGTGTCTTATTGTTGATGCCATTAATTATATTGAGGGTTTGTTTTTTTATGGTCAACTTGTGGTGGAGGGAGAAGTTCTTTTTTATGCTTTTGTGCACTGTTGTGAAGTCCTCTGAACGGTATTTATCCTCTTTTCTATTGTTTTTTAAGTTTAGATTGAAAATTAATATAATTCTGATAAAGAAACTTGCCAGGTTTACGTTGTTGCTTTTGTAAGTTTCCCCCCTTTTATTATGAGAAGTGATAAATTTACATGTTTTTTTAACCAAAGCCTTCTATTATATTAAGTATAGCTGATATCATTTCAATGTGTTTCAATTCTTACAAAAAATAGAGATTTGATGCTTTTGGATTTACTGAATTCATTCCACTTCCTACGCTACGCTCTTAATGATTTAATGATTCGACACTTGATTGTCATGTATATTTTTGTTTTAGCTTTAAATTTTATGGCTTTATATTAAGATGGTCAGAAATTCTTATGAAAACTAGCTACTCCTTTTGTTCTAATTTATAGTTTATTTGACTTTTTTATTCTAAGTTTGACTACTTGTATTATTCAAAAATTTTGTGCAAACATAGTCAAATACAAGTCATTCTTAAAGACTTTTGGTTAATAAAGCAAAGTCATGACAAAAAAATAATATTTCATATAAATTCTTGAATAAGATGAGTGGTCAAATTTAGAGTTAAAAAGTCAAATAATGAACAAATTAGAACGAAGGGAGTACAAAATATTGACCTTAGGCGCATTTTCCTAAAGACATGTTTTTTAATTTCCAATTCACCTTCATGTTTATATGTGAAGCATTCAACCAATTCATGAAGAAAAGAAATCGAGGAAGACGGATAGTTCAAAAGCGTATTAAGAGTGAAGCAGCACCAATTGCAAGTGTCTTATCCCAATTTATGAAAAAAAGAGAGAACATAGTCTATCCCAAAAAGATAGACCAATAGATCAGTATATGAGTAAGATGGCATCGCTAACCAGGCGGTCCCACGCGATTCCGTTTCTTCTCATTATCTTGGATTCTTCAGTACTCTTGATTCTTTCCTAGTGCTCAGGCTTTGGATTGTCAAGTAGTTGCAATGCTCGCATATTAAAAGTACTTCTATTTGTTTGTCGAATCAGTTTCAGCTTAAATGACTTGTTGGAACTACGTCCTCACCATCCCAACACATTTGCAGTAAAGCCCTCATATTGTTAAATGCGCTTTAGACAGGTTTTCGGATTAGAGGAAATGATGTTTGCTTAAGTATCTCTCTTAAGTTTAGGATCACATATAATACTAAGATTAACATATGCTCGGTAAATGTCTTGCCTGTTGCTTTTTGATAGAAAAAGTATAATGAAAATGAAATAAATCTAAGGTCTAACAAAAAAACAATTGTTCAACATCTTAGGAAAATCCAGTCCTCTTCCGGTCTCTTCATGAGTGCAGCATATTTTTTTTCTTGAAAGAACAGGGATACAGGCGCCTACTGAACGAAAAGAGCAACAGATTGTACATGTTTCTAATACAAAAGTCTCATAGCCTCATACGTAGGTATTTTTAATTGCCTAGCACATGTACTCCCGTATATAGGAGCACAGAAAAGAGAGAACCCTCTGTATCTTTGAGTAGACTGTTGGGACAAGAGAATGGTTTTAAAATCATCCTGTGAACTCTGCCTAGCACAAGCATGATGTCACCAAGCCTAGTACACTGCCACACTTGGTCCGCGTGAACTAGGCCATGACTACTTTGCTCAGGCTGTTCTTTTGCTCGTCCACAGGGACAGTCACATGTTTGACCTAATCTACTCGGTTTGATAAAGAAGTCACTCCATTTTCTCTTTTAATTAGATTTCATGAAATGAAAACAGTGTTTTGCTCTCACAACAAAATAGTATTAGCCGATTTATTAGTCGTAGAAGCCATCGGCCGAACAACATATATAAACCAAAAAGCAAGCATTTCAAGGAAAAAAAGATAGCGAATTGAGAAGAAGGTAAGGGCAAAGCTTGCATCACTCTGTCTCTGGTAGTCTGGTTCTCTGCAAGAACAAAGGAACAGGCCAACAGCACCAGCTAATGCTTCTAATATTAAAAACAGGCAATTTGGACTGGAGTATTGCATTAAGTATATATACCTGCTTAGATTACTGCAAAGCAAGCATGTAAACAACTAATCACACCGACACATAATACAAGTCTCAGATTCTCTCATTGGGATGCAGAAGTAGGTGCCTAGCTGCAACTGCATGAAGGTAATGTCCATACTCCACCTCATCTCTCCCCAATCTGACCAGTGGAGCAAATCATTTTTTTGGGTGACATGGAGAGCGATCAAACTTTTAAGCTGCGTCTGTATATGATTTGATTGATGCTGAAGTCATTCCATCACCATGTACCATGTACCAGTGAAGTTTTTCTTTTGTTGTACTATAAAGAAAGAGGCAAAGAGAGAAAGATCTTGTGGAGATGGAGACACCTAAGCAAGCAAGCAGCAGGATGCCTTACAGTGCATGCTTTGACCATATCCCTCAAATCCAGCTAGTGTCCTGCATTTTCAGACTGTAGAGGACAAGAAGGTGAAAAGATTACAAGATTCCTTATGTTTTTCCTTACCTTCTCCCTCTCTTTCTCTCTCTATCTTTCTTTTTCCTTGGGTGTCTATAGAGAGAGAGAGGATGGCTGTAGGTAAGCTGACAGGGATGAGAAAAAAGACCAACTGTACAAATAGATGGCAGCATGTCAGATAGAAAGAGAGATATGGCTCATTCAAAGCTTGGTGTGGAAGAGAAGCACCCCCTACCCTTAGAAACAAAGCCATCATAATTTACTCTTTGTAAAGTAGTAGTAGTACTAGTAACAGTTCTGCTGTGCTGTGCTACACCTACAAATTCAAGCATACCAACTCCATGAACCATTAAATGATCTGACTCACATTTGTGGATTTTCATTTCTCAAATGCTGTTTACAATCGCCTAGCCTTGCTACCTGGTCAGAAATCAATTTTCTTTCGGTTCAAACTTGCTGCTGTGTATCCATTGGATAAAGAATAAAATATGTAGCTATGAACAATAACAAATATTGAATAGTACCAGTGCACAGGTATACTGGGGCCCACAGGACATTCAGGGTATGCAAGGCTGGGCAGGTGAGAATTATACACTATTTTTTTACTCCCTACTTTATTTTCTCCTTACTACAGCTAATCTTTGTGTACTAAAGTAAAGCATGCAGTAAATTACTCTTAATAGTACACTAGTCTGCTGTTAACTTTGATTAGGTGGTGTTAGCTTACGCTAAGGTTTTGGAAATACAGAGAGGGAGAGAGGAGAGAGAGAAGGGAAGGGATACAGAGAGGAAGGGGGCAGTTGCAGTGGTTAACAACCCTCTGCCAGAGCGCAAGAAGGAATCATTTCACCTCAGTGGCAGGTAACAAACACCACTTACCAGCAGGCTCTTGCGCCCGTCCGTCTTGCCCTTTTGCTTCCGCCTCCTGCCCTTAAAATCTTTCACCACCCCCTCCCATCGCGGTCAAATTTGCGATCCATACTTGGGGAGGAGGGTCAAGAAACCGAGCTCTCTCTCCGATGCCCACCAACGCCAGGTAATTCTACAAAAAAGGAAAGAAAAAAGGATCGTCTAGCGGCTATTGAGTTCTTGGAGTACTTCAAGGTGTTCGTCTCCGCTTGCAGGTGAAATTGGTGGCCGGCCTCTTTGAAGTTGAAGGGTTCATTTGATTCCGCGGTGGGGTAATTTTCAGGTAGTTATTATCTTGGCACCTGTTCCTTTCAAGATCTTTACACCACCCTCATTACACGATGGAGTAGTCAAAGGTCGTTGCTTTCGTCCCCCCTGCTCTCGGAAAGCTTTCAGCACTGCCTTAGTTATTTCTTGCAGATCCTACTCCTGCCATCTACGCATTGAAATAGCCTCATGCTCTCACCAGTTCAGCTTGCCTTCTTGCCCCTTCCTTCTGTGAGCTTTGGTGATGTGAAAGTATTTCTCCAAGCTTTCATTTCACATTTTCTGTTCTTTCCAAGATTATGAAGAGATTATAAAGTGATCGATAGCCCTCTTTGGAGGCAGCTTCACGTTTTCTGTGCGCTCCTGAAGATGCTAGTCCTGTGATTTTACTCATCCAAGTAGGCCCCTTAGTTTAAATTCCCGGCAACATTACTAGTAGCTCTTTTAGCTTCTTAGGGGCAGCTGCCTAGCCATATCCTAAAGGAGAGCACACTTCTTGGTTAGTTCCAAACTTGTTTGTGTGTTCTTCATCTGGTGAAACATGACCCCTTTTCTTTCAAGCTCCATGGTACTAGTGTGGTACATGCCTGCTTCTTGAAGATTTGGTGGCTTTTCCTGTTCCCAATTAGCTTTGGCGTTTTTAGTCTTTTAGGAAGAGCCGGCTCTCCTCCCATCTCATTCACTTTGCTCCAAAAGACTCAGTTAGCGAGTGTTGTTTGCTTAATGATGGGGTTATTTCTCCTGTGTCTCCTCCTTTATGCCCTGGGTTTAAAGTTTCACTTTCTAGACTGTGTGCTTCTTTAGACTGTTGCAGATTTGGTTTGTTCCCAAAGGCTATTGATGAAGCATGTCTTCTCCAGCTGTAATGCAGTTCCAGCAGGCCTTTGCCCGGACGGTGGATGGTTCTTTTGCCCATCTTTTTATTTGTAGTTTGGGATAGAGGGGTTATTCTTGAAGGGACTAGTTGTTTTTCAACTTTGTTAGGGTTACCAGTTGAGGTGGTACTGTTTTCCCTCAATCTCAAACAAACAACCCAGTTGATCAATATTTACTCTTTTGTACCAGGCGCTATTTGAATTTATGTGTCCTTTGGGGGCAATATAGTGGTCGTTTACATTCTGTTTATCTTGAATAGGTGATTGAAGAACGTTGGTGTTTCTGGACAATTGGAGATGTACTCAGGTCAGCAATCTGATCAAGGTCCTAGTGCAAATAGTAGCAGAGAATTCTCGGAGGCAAATTGGAGTTCTTTCACAATGCATCAAAAGATGGCTTATAGTGGACAGTATGGGTTTGGATCTTACGGCATGGGCTTAGAAGATAGACCGGGGTTGTATCAATCTTCTTCTGGTTAGTTTTTTTTTATCATGTTGCCAGGTAGATCATTCTGAAGGTGAGAATACAGCAGCTAATAGAAACAATAATAATTCCTGCAGGTATGAGTCAGGATATCCAAATGAGTGATGATCATAGTGGAGGTGTGAAGAAGAGGAAAGGAATGGAGGACCGTGTCACGTTGTTGCATGTAAGATTTCTTGTTCAGCTCACTTCCTCATCTAATCAAGATGTTTGAAATTATATGTTGATGGCTTCTTATGGTAATGACCGACTGTCCTGTAATGGTTGGCTACAGAATGCAGGTGATCAACAAACAGAAGGTTCATCTCAGCCAGAAGGGAATTCAATAGAGGAAGGGAACAGAAAAATTTCTCCCAAAATGCAAAGCAAGGAAGATTCTTCTGATGGTGATGGTACTAAAGAGGACTATGTTCATGTCCGGGCAAAGCGAGGCCAAGCCACTAACAGCCACAGCCTTGCAGAAAGAGTAAATTTCTCTCTTGTAGTGAGTAATTACCAGTTCAGTTTGCTTTATTATCTTTACTCACATTTGAAGTTAATGAAACTCTGCAGCTGAGGAGAAAGAAGATAAGTGAGAGAATGAAGCTTCTTCAAGATCTTGTTCCTGGATGCAATAAGGTACCTCTCCTTTGTTTGGTGCGAGCAACTTCTCAAAGACTCTGTAGTCCACATATTACAAATTTCTTTCAAACAGATCACTGGCAAGGCAGTCATGCTCGATGAGATTATCAACTATGTGCAGTCATTGCAACGACAAGTCGAGGTAGTATTAGTGTATTTGTAGTTGAACTGTTTTGGAATATGGGTGGCATCTTGATATTATATAATGATAATCCAGATTTTCATACAATTTTGAACTTGCAGTTCTTGTCAATGAAACTTGCAACTGTTAACCCCGAACTTGGCTTTGACATTGAGCAGATCATATCCAAACAAGTAAATCCACCCACCTGATCATTATATCTCCCTCTAGGTGTTATTTTAGATATGCTTTGATCAATGTAAATTGTTGTTTGCAGATGATGCTTTCACAAGACAGACATCTTGCTTTCTACGGAGTCGATCCAGGATCAAGCAGCCTTACTACTCCATTCAACCAAGGAATCATGCAGCCAGATATGATGTGCAACATTTCCAATCCTGTCGATGCTTTGCACGGAACTATTCACGACGTGTCAACTATAAACCAGGTAACTCCAGTTTGTTTCATCACATGCGGGTTCACATATATTATCTGATTGAAGAGGTGATGGGCTTCTGTGAACGTTGAATCCAGATACCTTCTATGTGGGAAGGACTTCAGAATATGCCTCAGATGAACTTCAACCCTGCTGTGGCAGCCGATAGCGGCACCAACAACTCTGGTATCTATATGGTCCTCTCTTCTCTTCTCTGAAGACTACAAATGTTCCTAGTACTCCACTACTCCATCCATCTTACAGAAATGTTTCCTTCTGTGCTATACAGGCTCCATGAAGATCGAACAGTGAGCTGCTGTCTAGAAGCTCCGGAATTGTTCTTGAATCACTGAATCATGGTAAAGTGTTTGCGGGATGATGTTTTTTTGTATAGCTGGAGGCCTAACCATTGATGCCGGTTTCCTTCTATTGCTCCCACATTGTTTATGTTATGGCATATGAAGGATCATGTACAGCTGGAGCTGAAAACTGATTCCACTGTAGATTTCTGTTGTGCTTTGGCCTTTGGAAATTGGGATGGAAACCTAGTATCATCCATGAAATCCAAGGACAGAAGCTTGTTTGGACTTGGGACCAGGTGCTGAATACTGATGGGCCTAAACGTTCTAAATGAGTAGTAGAATGGAGTCGTAGGTACAAAAATGCAGAGTTTGAAGCCAGTGGCTTTGTCAGAAATTCCATGGAACATGCAATCTAATGCAACAAATTTCATCATGCAACGGAAGGAAACTCATTATTGTTAAGACATTTTTTTTTCCTAACGCGTGGTCATGATTTTCGTAGAAATAGAAGGATATTGCTATATTTATGTTATCATCAAAAGAGAAACTGTTGCGAAAACAATTACTGCGAGCAGCCGCTGACACTGGGCGGCAACCCGATCCTTTTCTTTGCCTTTGTTTTTCTTAAGATTTGATTCCAATTGCTTCAAAATGAAAGGATCCAAAGAGCCTCTTAAATTTATATATGACGAAGTTTCCTTTGACGAGTCATAATAATTGTCACGATCGTTGAACAATTTCGAGGCCGTTGCATAATTAATATGCCGCAGGGATGAATATACTCAAATATCACTCTTAAAAAAAAGAACTACTCAAATATCATCTCCAACGTCAATTTTAGCATTTTGAACTGTAACTGTTACAAAATCACTTGCTTACATTAAAATGAAATACATGCTTATAACTCATTGCAACTGAGCAAAGTTACAGAGTACAGCAGGACGAGTTTCACTTTCACCACCTCATTTCTAGCGAAGTTCCAATACAGTATTACAGAGATATCAATCGTGAAAATTCAGTCAAGGAGGCCTGGGTTCAACCAATCCCTGCAAAACATATATATTTTTTATTATAGGAAACGTCAGCAAAACTTCACGCACACAAAAAAGAAACTGCGCGAAAGTCAGGTATGTTATACTTATTTACATGTTAATTAATGTCCTTTTTTTTTTGTCTTTTGCATGTGACAGACACAACAATGATGCTATACTATAATGCTCGTCTCAATTTCCCACTATTTTTCTCCAAGTTTCTCCAAATTTCCCACTCTTTGATGCCAATTTGTATTGTACATATGGAAAGATTGGGCTCATGTATTCAAAATTTCAAAGTAAAAGTGCAAATGATAGTCAAAAGCTAGATTGTCATACAATTTGGAGTCTCATGCCCACGATATGACTTCTCAGGCTATGCTGCTCGACCACAAATGCTGTTAAAGGATATGTGGACAATGCATCCCCTCCTGTGGCTACTGGCTAGAAATGACTATACATTGCTTGGCCAAAAGTGTTGTCCATCAAATGTTTGAAAACCATTACACATGACAGCGAATGGAATTTTATTCAGTTTTAAATGTAATACAACCCCCACCCCAAATATTCTCCTAGATGTTATCCAATATTTTCTCCCTTTTCATTTTTTGGGCATAATCTCCAAGTGCTGTTAAAGAAACATTTTACTTACTTGCTAATATCATCAAGGTGGTCATCGAAATCAACAATTTTCTCCCATTTCTTTGTTGTAACATGATCAGCTAGGACAACATTGGTAGAAGGTTCTTTTAGAACCAGCTGACTGCTTCCATCTGATCCAGCCTGACGCCAACTTTTTGATGAATCTCTGGTGTATAACTGCAGGTCATGAACCATGCAAGATCAAAACAAGCTAGATACATTATTTCTAAAAGAACATTTGATCAATGTGAACCAGCTTGTAAGTAACTAAGCATTGACCTCTCTAGCTATTTTCATAATTAATTTAGGGCCTAGTCATGCGGCTGATCGTGTAATAATACTCAATGATATGTGGCCAAGGATATTCTATCAAGTTAAGTCATGAACAGCCTTTTCTAGTATGGACAGTGAGAAAATTCAGGCCAGAAATCAAGCATTATAAAGGTAGAGTCCACACATTTATACATAACATTCATAGTGTCATCAACGAAATATGTATATGGTCTTGCTATTTTCACATGGCAATGCTAAAAACCAGAATTGATAACTACACTAATCTATGATATACTTTGCTGCTAACAGGCATATCAGGATAATAACTTTGTGTGCTTCATATGAATAATATCACCTTCCAGAATAAATCATCATGGCAATGACACAAAATTAGTGCATTTGCGTATTTTGTTCAAACACAGCTCAAAATCAAAGCTTAACAATTAGAGTGACCATATAAAGCTGAATCCAGACATCCAGTACATTTCTTGATCTTATAGTACATGTATATTGCCCAAGAATTGCATCTTAAGTCATGTCATACAACAATTAAGTAACACTGAAAACCTTTAAGGATACACAAATGAAAATTATTTTAGTTTATCTTCTAGAAGTTTCTTGCCTTTTTAAAGCCTGGTTTTAGCTTCATCCACTATTACATAGGAGTAGGTATGTAAGATCTCATAGCATAATAGCCAAAACATATTCACTTTAACTGTTGATTCTGCACTACAAGAGATAGCATTTTCATGTCAATAGGGAATATATTGCATCTAGGAAGTTAATTGTGTATTTTATGTAGATGTACAACCATTCTTTGGCCACGATTTTCCTCTATGTTGCTTGTCGACATGCTAGCAGTGGGGTGACACAAGTGGCCACTGTGGTGAATTCGTTACGAAACAGAATAAAGGATGAACCGGTGGTTTGGTGAAATTCCCATATCACTGTTAATATAAATACCTACCATAGAACACCATGATATACGAGCCATAAATCACTGCCGTAGTAGGCATATGCAAGACAGATTCTAGACTCAATAACAGTTTACTTAGAGACCTAGAGTGACAATCTATTATATTATTACACTCCAATATTCCCAGAAATAAAAAATCTGTCTGCATGTACAGCCTACAATTTTACATGGCTCTGAATAGATGGCATGTAAACACTACAAGAAAGTCACCCGTTTATGCCTAAACGGCCAGTTATTTTGATTAAATGGTTGTGTAGCCCAACTAATGAGCCGTTTTCATCTAAAAACAATGGGTGACCAACTTTTAGTTTGTACAGTTCATCGTTCAATGTCATGTGGTTTAAGCACAAATGTTATCTAAACACAATAGTCCTTTGTTTTAATATGAACAAGGCATTTATATCTCTTTATTTCAAAATGATTATCTTTTCAAACTTGCATAAATCAAGCTTACTAGAAGCAAAGTCTCCATGGAAGGATTCCAAACTTTTTGGACCCTCCTGAGTCTGAACCACACAACCTTGACGCGATACCAGTTCAAAGGAAAATTGTTCAGCATAATGAACCTGTCGGTAACCATAAATTAGGGCACGTGGAACGTCTACTTGCAACCTGATAACCTTGCAATTCTTGTGCATCATAAACAAAGGACCAGTAAGGCAGTAAAAACCCTGCTAAGACTGAAAAACTGCTAATCTCTTGTATCAATACAATATCATGTGGTTTTACTACAATAATTCTGCAACCTACTCTAATATAGTTTCAGTTACAATAAAAAAATGATATCAAAATGATGACCTTCCCAGCTTTGCTCAAATCAACTCTACTCTATACAAGTATCTTTGGAGGGCTTGCCAAGTTTTAACAACAACCGTGAAGTTTTTTTTCCGAACTTCACCAGCCGTGAAGTTTGGCTACCCCTTGCAAACTTACTGTAAATTATAACATCTCAATAAACATAGAACAATATTAATATCGGGGTACTGTGTCTGTCTTAGAACTGCTAATCTCCTGGTGCCAATTAGAAAGTCCTGAAGGTATATTTGACTTGAGAAAGTTTTGGAAACGTACCTTAACCACCGGGTCGCGAGACTTCCCCTTGACGGCCTCTTCCAGCTTCTTGTTATCAACCTAATCAAAAAAAAATAAATGAAAGATGAGATCTACACCCTCCTAACCCGCGTCGATCGGAGATCAAATCAAAAGAACGAAAGTAACGTAGCTCACCAACAACACGGCGGAGCGGGGGAAGTATCGGAAAATATGGTCCCCGACGCGCTTGGCAACTGGCGGGAGGTCGGTGTCGTCGCAGCGCGGGTTGGCGTGGTAGTATCCGACGACGGCGAGGCCTTCGCCCTGGGTTGCGAAGTGGTCCTCGACGAGGTTGAGCGAGAGCTCGAGCGTGGGGAGCAGCGGCAGGTGGTGCGGGTGGTGGGACAGCGGCACGGCGTCGATGACCGAGACGACGGCCGGTGAGGACGAAGGCTCGACGAGGCGGCCGACGAGGAGGCCGTTAACGGCGGTCACCGGGTGCTTCAGTGCGTGCAGCGCCAGCTTGACGTACGCCGCCTGCGCCAGCTCGTACCGGCACTCCGCGCCCATCTCCGCCGCCGCTGATTCCGATCGGAGGATGATTTTTGGCGGGTGGCGGGTGGACGGCGGACGACCAGCGCGAGATCCGAGAGTCCGGGGCGGCGGGCACTGGGGGGAGGCGGGGGAGCCGCCGACGGCCGGCACGGCGCGTCGAATCGGCGGGTGCAGGACGGGATCCGGGGATGACGACTGGCAAGTGCGAGCGTTTGGTCGGGCAGCGCAGGAGCAGAGCAGAGGAGTTGGAGCGGCCGAGCGGTGCCTGGCCTGGGCTAGGGCCTAGGACGCTGGGCGTCTATTGGGCCGTTGCAAACGGCCGCGGCCCAGACGGTGTTATCTCTTTACTTTTTTTTTTTCGTCAGAGTTTCAAGGTTCATAAATGGGCAGATTTATTTAAAAAAACCTTATTAGTGTATTTCATGGAGCGAGTATTTTATTTCATGGAGTGTCCAACAATGCCCTCGTTCTTGTAATAGAGTAGCTCAGGAATTGGCTAGTAGTGGCATAGTTTGTGATCTAGGGGGGCAGCAGCGGATGTCCTAGGTGATTGGTTGTTTGTATTAGCTTTAGCTTGTAATTAGATCTTATGCATAATAACTTTAGCTTGTATCATATGCAGCGTAATGGCTCAAAAAAACATCTTATGCGGCATAACTGCACAACACAAGCCAATGTGAAGAATTGGTGTTTAATAGACAAAACTGCGTTAGTGTCACCGATACAGTAGTTTGTCATGTGGCTTAAAACGAGCCTACAAAATTGAGCGAGCTTGGTAGCAAACTCCTTGCAAAATCAACTTTCCGCCTTCTTACTCTTCTTTCTTCTATCTGGTTCCCCCTCTGTGTCTTTCCGCCACTTCCTTCGTTTGCCCTGCCAGCAAACGAAAGGATTGCATTGGAGCATTGGAGCATCATTCGACAGATAGAATTGAAGACCCGATCCAGATGCACTATCAAGATTATTTTAGCTATATGTATGTTTCTCCAGTCGCTTATAGGCTTGTAGCTAGTTTGAGCAACTGTCAACTCTGGCATCAGTATGATCAAAGAAGAAACAGCCACGAAACTGAACTTTCAGGGCAAGTTCAGGAAAGCACAGCATGCTTGGTGTCAAGAAATGTCATTAAAGTTTAATCTGAAATTTTGAAACCACTGAATGCGCAGACGCACCTCAGCTGAGAAAGTCTTAAGAGGGTCTCTGCTCTTCCCTGATCCTCCCCTGAACCCGTGTCTTTTCCGCCTTTGGGGCTCGTTGATGCCCATAGCAGCCCTGGAAAGTTTGACAACATTGCTGGCTTCTTTTGTTTTCGGATCAATAAGGTAGTCAGGGACATCACGCAGGTGCGCAGGAATTTCCTTGTTGCTTAGCAACTTATCGTGCTTGAGCAAATCTGGAAAGGAGAAAAAAGAAACATCCAGCATGATTGCTTAGACAGGTTACATACAGACACAACTATTCTGAACTAAACTTGTAAATCTTACCAAGGTCCCTTGGATTCTCTTCAAAATGAGACTTCAATCTACAAGGTAAAAAAGGCACCACTATTAGAAAAAATATATATAAAAAAAAAGACGTACCCAGTGCCGTAGGCTTCCGCACTGCGGGGTCTGGCGAAGGAAAAATAGCCAGCAGTCATCCCTGCACAAATGTGTAGAGGCTGGGGCTTGAACCCTGGACCTCTTGGTCACAGGCGGTAAAGCTCTACCGCTTGCACCAGGGCCGCCCTTCATTAGAAAAAATATATGACTGCTGCAAAAATGGTTTGAGATGAAAATGACCTTGTTTCATGAAAAAATGCATAATGAGATGAAAATGACCTTGTTTCATGAAAAAAATGCATAATCTCATATATTGGATGTTCTCAGTTTCTCATCAAGAAAACACAGTTTATTACTATCTAGCTGTATACCGGCCACAAGTAGAGTTTTTCTTTTCTTTTTCCGGAAAGACCTAGTAGGTTGTTTCCAAGATATTAAACTATCATTATGCAATTTGCATTCTACCAACAATTTAGCCACTTTAGTTGCAACAGGAATCTTACTTCTCAGAATTCAGGATTTCATTCTTTATGTCTTGGCGACGTGCTTCCTGTACATCACGTGTTGTCACACTCCTTGCAACATCCTGTAAGAGTAGTGCCAGTCAAAAATAGCCATCCAAATCAGTACGGCTGCTTGAGTACCAAAAAAAAAGCAACCATGCCAGTTGCAAGAATTGTTTTCAAAAACTTCTGCAAAAATAAACCACATTTGCTAGAAGCACATTAGCATAAGATCAAGTGCAGATTCAAGAAAGCATGCTCTTTACCAACCAATCGGAATATCAGCCTGATTAGTGATTACTAATAGCTTGCCCAGGCAAAAGGCAAAAAGCAATAGGGGTTTTTTATCAATCACATGAACTTTCCTTACCATGCAAGAAAGGGCCAAGAGCCCAAGACTAACACAAACAGAGACACCTGAGCAAGGTTTCATATTTAATGAACATGACCACATATCCAGGCTCCAGGCTCTCGGTAGTGCAACGAAGGTTTATATACATAGTATCTACTTGACTAATAAATGAACAAGAATCAACTGAAAATCACACCGCCAACTTCATTGGACACTATTACCAGATCAGCTTTTAGCCTTCTGGTTACCACAATATAGTGGATCCTCACCAGACAACCCATGCCTCACTCAAATACTAGCACATCATCACAATAATAAGTTCCATACAATCTATGCTAGCATCAAGTTGCATAGATGGACAGAAAGAGATATAGAATATGATAAAAAAATCAAATATATAAACTGGAACAGATATATTGCAGACCTGAGCTCTATACCGTAGAGACTCAACAGCATCTTTTGTAAGTAATGGGAAAGGTGAAATGCAGTCCATATCTTTCTTCTCGACATCTTGCAACATATTCTCAATCTCTTTAAAAGTACTATCCTCCTCTGGTGAAACCTAAAGAAGCAATTGCCAAAACATATATGGACATAAACATAAGAACAAATAGGAACTTTGCAACATGCCAGTTATTTCTGATGATAAATTTATATGAATAAATAAACAATGTAACATTAAACTTACAAGAGATATGGATGCACCAGTCTTATTCGCTCTACCTGTTCGCCCTACTCTGTGAACATACCCAGCAACATCCAGAGGCATGTCAAAATTTACTACCTAAAAATAGGTTAAAGATAGAAGTTAATCCTGGTCTTCAAAAGTTAAAACATGAAGTCAAAATTTCATTTCCTGAGTGACTATCCAAATTTCGAGCTATTAAGCCATAAATAAAGATGACAAAAATCCAAACTTATTTATAGATCTTTCAAAATAATTGATGAACCATACAGCAGGCATTCAAATTGAATCCTTCTTTTATTTCATAGAGAAATAGTACAACAATTTCTATACATACAATTCAGCATCTAATGCTCATGATGAGTGATGTAACTGTCAGCTCCAAGATAAAATATAGTTAAACTGCCAACAAAACAGAACACATATTGATTCAGCAGTGCCTCTGGATCTCTGACCAATATATTAACTTACTGTAAATACATTTTTGAAGTCGATTCCTCTGACAACTCCAAATTCGGCATCCAAAGTCTGTTGCAAATGTTTGCCGGACACCTTTGGCTCTTTCTGGTTTTCCTCGTTGGTTTGCTTCACCCGTTTGCGGGAGATCTTTGGCTCTTTTTTGTTTTCCTTATTGGTTTGCTTCTCCTTTGTTTTAGTGACATCCGTTGCTATCAGATAATCAAATAACCTTGCATTGAATGCCTAAAAATAAATATACAAACAATGTAAATTGTTTATTGAGCCACCTTGTCAGTACAAGGAAGTAATAGCAAAAGATTTGATAGAAAAGTTTCAAATGTTGTTTAACTGGTAAACCTTCCATATCAATGACTTTCTGTTCCTCAACAATAAGGGTCCAAGACCAAACAAGAGCACATGAAATATATTGCTACTCACGTAATAGAGGCATATACTAGCCAATAGTTAGAAACAAATAAAAATGCCAGAGTTTTAGAAACAAGTGCCTTCACAAAGCACATGTACATGATTAACAAGCAATCTAAGGAGCTGAAGGGAACCTAACTTTGTTTGCTTCGTTTCTCCATTTATTAAGTTCTTTATAGTTAAAAAATAATTTGATAAAAGCCGTGCAAAAATGGTACCTCTATAATATGTAGTCGGGAATTTTGTGGCAACTCAGCATTCAAAACTGCAGATTTTATCCCAAACTGTATAAAGCAGAACATATTTATCATAAGTTTGTTGGTACTACAAATGAAGTTTACACTATAAATAGAAACGAGATAGAAGCAAAAGTCAAAAACAACATAGTATGTGAACAAAAGCAGCTAAGTGAACACTATACTCATTGAAACAATCATAGCATAGGCAAAGTTTGTATAGAATTATCCAAAAATGGTAGTAAAAGATGTAGCATTATCCAAGGTGCCTGTCCCCCACTCCCTCTCTGTACACTGTTGTTTTTTTTTGTTACTGTTTTTTTTTTCAAAATAAAACTCCGCCTATGTTGATTGAAAGACTTTCTTGAGTCGTTTCAACATAGCCGGTCCCAAGCCCGGATAAAGGAGGAGGGTGTGTTAGGTTCGGCTAGCCAACATTACAAAACCAGCCACTCTCATAGATATGAAACCCACAAGAGATTCGTTGGGGCGTAACCCTCTTAGTGACGCGCTACATCGGAACCCGGGTGTAGTGTCAAATGGGCAAGGGCCGGGTCATCATCCCCTTAGTAGCGCGTCGTATCGTGATCCGGGTACGATGATAAATGAGCAAGCGTCGGGTCGTCGCAACTTTGTGACACGCTACATCTGCGCCCGGGTGCAGTGAAAAATGAGCAAGAGTCTTCGCACTTCCCTTGACGGGTGCGAAGGGTAAGGAAGTTAGCCGAGCCAACTAGGATTCGTCTAGCTAGCTGGAATGTAGGATCCCTAACGGGTAAGTTAAGAGAGCTAGTCGATACAGCAATTAGGAGGCGTGTAAATATTCTATGCGTTCAGGAGACTAAATGGAAGGGCGAGAAGGCGAAGGAGGTGGAGGATACTGGCTACAAACTTTGGTACACGGGGACAACATCGGATAAGAATGGTGTAGGCATCTTGATCGATAGGAGCCTTAAGGATGGAGTAGTTGATGTGCGGAGGCAAGGCGACCGGATTATCCTAGTCCGGTTAGTAGTTGGAGATTCGGCCTGAATGTGATCAGTGTCTATGCCCCACAGGTAGGTCTTTGCGAGAGCACCAAGAGACAGTTTTGGGAAGATCTCGATAGCATGGTTAGTAATGTGCCTATCAGCGAGAAACTCTTCATAGGTGGAGACCTACTGTTCATAGGTGGAGACCTCAACGGCCATGTGGGTGCGACTAATGTAGGTTTCGAGCGGGTGCATGGGGGTTTCGGGTATGGTAGTAGAAATCAAGGGGAGGATGTTTTGAACTTCGCGTTGGCCTACGATTTGTTGATAGCGAACACCGTTTTTAAGAAGAGGGAATCCCATCTAGTGACCTTTCGTAGCGGACAACACCTGAGCCAGATCGACTTTATCCTTGCAAGGAGGGGAGATAGATGTGCTTGCTTAGATTGTAAGGTGTTACCTAGGGAGTGTGTTGTCCCTCAACACAAGCTTGTGGTGGCGGATTTTCGCTTTTGGGTACGTGTCCACCGGGACAATCGGCCCAAGATTGCGAGAACAAAATGGTGAAAACTTAGAGGGGAAGCAGCACAAACATTTAAGGAGAGGATGCTAGATGAGGGGCCGTGGGAAGAAGGAGAAGATGCAGAGGACATGTGGCTAAAGATGGCCACGTGTGTTCGAAAGGTGGCTTCGGATGCGTTTGGCGTGAGTAGGGGAGGCAAACGGAAAGCAAAAGACACCTGGTGGTGGAATGACGAGGTGCAAAGGGCTATTAAGGAGAAAGAGTGGTTCAAGCTCCTCCATCATGACAAGAGTGCAGCCAACATTGAGGGCTATAAAATAGCGAAGAGGGCTGCAAAACGAGCGGTGAGTGTAGCAAAAGGTCAGACGTATGATGACCTTTATCAGCGGCTAGGCACGAAGGAAGGGGAGAAGGACATTTATAGGATGGCTAGGATCCGCGAGAGGAAGACGAGGGACATCAACCAAATCAAATGCATCAAGGATGGGACGGATCGACTTTTGGTAAGGGATGAGGAGATCAAGGACAGGTGGAGAAAGTACTTTGACAAGTTGTTTAATGGGGAGAATGAGGGTCCTACCTTAGAGTTGGATGACTCATTTGACGATACCAACAGACGCTTCGTGAGTAGAATTCAGGAGGCAGAGATCGGGGAGGCTTTGAAGAGGATGAAGGGAGGTAACGCGATGGGCCCTGATGGTATCTCCATTGAGGTGTGGAGATGCCTAGGTGCCAAAGCGATAGTATGGTTAACTAAGCTTTTTAACCTCATTTTTCGGTCAAACAAGATGCCTGAAAAATGGAGAAGTATATTAGTACCGATCTTCAAGAACAAGGGAGATGTTCAAAGTTGTACTAATTATTGTGGGATTAAGTTGATGAGCCATACGATGAAGCTCTGGGAGAGGGTTATCGAGCATCGTCTAAGAGGAGTGACAAGTGTGACCCAAAACCAATTTGGGTTTATGCCTGGTAGGTCGACCATGGAGGCGATTTTCTTATTACGACAGTTAATGGAGAGATATAGGGTTAATGGAGAAATATAGGGAGCAGAAGGACTTGCACATGGTCTTTATTGACCTCGAGAAGGCATATAACAAAGTACCGAGAAATGTCATGTGGTGGGCCTTGGAAAAGCACAAAGTCCCAACTAAGTACATCACCCTCATCAAGGATATATACAGGGATGTGGTGACGTGTGTCCGAACATGTGATGGCGACACCAGTGACTTTCCAATTAAAATAGGACTACATCAAAGGTCGGCATTGAGCCCTTATTTATTTGCTTTGGTGATGGATGAGGTCACAAGGGACATACAAGGTGATATCCCTTGGTGTATGCTCTTTGCTGATGATGTGGTGCTAGTGAATGAGACTAGGGCAGGGGTTAATAGGAAGTTAGAACTATGGAGGCACACGTTAGAGTCAAAAGGGTTTAGACTTAGTAGGACCAAGACCGAGTACATGAGGTGCGATTTCAGCGTGACTAGAAATGAGGAGGGAGACGTTAGCCTCGATGGGCAAGTGGTGGCCAAGAAGGATACTTTTCGGTATTTAGGATCGATGCTACAAAAGGATGGTGACATTGATGAAGATGTTAGGCATAAAATTTCAGCCGGTTGGTTGAAATGGCGTCAAGCTTCAGGCGTCCTCTGTGACAGAAGGGTGCCTCAGAAGTTAAAAGGTAAGTTTTATAGGACAGCGATTCGTCCGGCGATATTATACGGTGCTGAATGTTGGCCTACGAAAAGGCGACATATCCAGCAATTGAGTGTAGCAGAGATGCGTATGTTACGATGGTGTTGTGGGCACACAAGGAGGGATAGAGTCCGGAACGACGATATTCGGGATAGGGTTGGGGTGGCACCAATTGAGGAAAAATTGATCCAACACCGGTTGAGATGGTTTGGCCATGTCCAACGGAGGCCTCCTGAGGCACCGGTGCGTAGTGGGGTTCTAAAGCGGGTCGATAATGTAAAGAGAGGTAGAGGTCGACCTAAACTGACTTAGGACGAGTCGCTTAAGAGAGACCTTAAGGAGTGGAATATCCCTAAGAATTTAGCTATGGATAGAAGCGCTTGGAGACTAGCAATTAACGTGCCTGAACCGTAATCTTTTTCTTATACCATTTATGTGTTCTTTGTTTTCATGCCTCTTTTGGGTTTCATCTCTAGCCTACCCCAACTTACTTGGGACAAAAGGCTATGTTGTTGTTGTTGTTGTTGTTGTTTATGTGTTCTTTGTTTTCATGTCTCTTTTGTGTTTCATCTCTAGCCTACCCCAACTTGCTTGGGACAAAAGGCTATGTTGTTGTTGTTGTTTTTTTTTTCAAAATAAGTTCCTCACAGCAGGGGGTCTTCCCTATGAATTTTTTAAAAAGGTGAGTCTAAGGTGTTGTATGGCCCCCCACCCCCGCGGTCTCCTGCATGTTCAGGAAAAGATGTAGCGCCGATCATTCGGTTATTTCTAACAAGACTTTTCTAACCTGGTATCATGGTTATCTGTAAAGACAAATGAACTTAATGACATAGCAAGAGTCCACTGTGACATGATTGTATTCTCAACTTTATAACATCAAATATAGTAGGAACAAAGAAAGAGGTTGGCCCCAAAGTAGGTCACAAGGTCAATAATTAGAGTCCAGATTATCTCAAACAGGAATTCTAAGGAATTCTATGAATGAACCAATTCAGGATATGTTGAAGTTTTTCCAGGTGTAGAGTAAATTAAAATACCTTTTAATGATCTAGATGACCAATCATGTTTTTAGGATAGTGAGAAGTGACACAAGGTAGTGGTATGATTCACCTTTTCCAAGAACAGTCGTAATCTGAATGCCATATCAATTGAGTTCACAAATATAAGAACTTTCTTCTGAATAAGCTCAAACTTTAAAAGTGCAAGGATATGAAGCATTTTATCCTTAACATCACACGAGATCTGTGGGCAAAAAATGAATGATATGTAACGAGCAAGACGAAGAAATAAATGTGTAGAAGGCCAAGTAAAACAGGCAGCAGAAGATACTTGCCCAAAACTGCTGAACATTTTTGGGGATCACGTTATCCTTAGCTTGACCAACCTCCGAAAGAGTTAGAATAAATGGGTTATGCAGAAGTAGCTTTGTCAATTTGTCAACATCAGAGCTGCCATAGAGTCACATTTCAGTATCAACAAATAAATGGAATACAAATGCAAGCAAGGGCCCCAGTTACTAATGTTCTATCTTACCAAGGGAAAACAATAGCATGGATTCAACCTCCAAACTTAAATGTCAGATGCACTTAAACAATTACTAAATTATGATGAGAAGAGTCCCATCAAAAGAAGCAACAGCACAAACAGGTCTAACAGCAACGACCCACTTAACCAGCATGATAAAATTGTAAACAGCAAAAAAATCACAATTTCAAGAGCAACCATCTGAGCCAAGTATTTATAAAATAATGAAATGCTTAGAGAAATTGTAAATGTAGGGTGCAGAATCAAGATTTAATGGATAGCGGCGGAAAAAGAAGGAACGTTGACCAGATTTGACCTTGAAGTTGCAGACATCAGAATGGACTGACAGCTTCTTGGAATATGTGGGAGGAGAGCTTTCAAGTCATCTTCACAGCGGTAGGATAGAAGAAGGTCAGCCTGGGAACTAACCATTGGTAGATTAGTAACATCTTCAGAAGGAACTTGCATGAACATTATGATTAATGATCTATATATAAAAGGTGTGGAATCTGATATACATCACTTCAAATACTCCCTCCCTCAACCTTCTAAGGCATATTTTGATGCCAAAAAGTTAGTAATTTTGACCAACATTTAGTCAAGCTAAATTCATGTTTAGAGTATAAAGTAATATCTATACATTCATAATTTCCTAGTGTTTTTTAGTAATTGAAAATATACTGCGAAAGAATTTCAAAGATTAAAAAATGTTTTGAAGACTTTACATACCAAAGTACACCCTACAATAATAAATAGAGGACGTATATGGCAATGCAGCTTTAAATAAAATGTCACCAGAAATTCGAAGTATGATCTCGAAGTCTTTAAAATGGCACAAATCAAAATCATCATATGCACAAATACATGGAAAAAAACTTTAACTCAATTAAGCAAAAAAGAACAGCAGGAATTTCTTCTCATTATTTTATTAGAATGTGAAAGAGACAATAGAATCGCAGATTCAATGCTGGCATTCTTCTTTATATTACAGGGCCCATGAAATATGTAAACGAAATAAAATGAAAGTAAAAGAATAAATTATGAACAACTGAAGTGCACCTCATCAAGAATCATCATTGAAAGTGACTCTTTAACTGAAGGTCCACGGATAATTCCCTTTGATATGCATGTTGCAACACAAGCTGGAGTGGACACAAGAATATTAGGGGGGGCAGACAATGCAACAGTCTGCAAATAACAGGCAAAAGTAAGTTAGTTACTTGAGCTAATAAAAAGGGCGTACCCAGTGCCGTAGGCTCCCGCGCTGTGCGGGGTCTGGGGAAGGGATTTCTGCGCCAAGCCATACCCGCACATAATGTGCGGAGGCCGGGGCTCGAACCCTGGACCTTCCGGTAACAGACGGTAAGACACTACCGCTGCACCAGGGCCGCCCTTCTTACTTGAGCTAATAGACATAATAATAATAACAATACATGGATACCAAGTGGAGAAAATAACAATGGTACAGGGTAGAATTGTCTCACAATATCCTTATCCGACATGCTCGCGTTAACTTGCACAACCCTCAATTTGCATGTACAGAACTCAAGGAGAGATAATGCCTCGTTATAAACCTATATCAAGCAAGTGATGAAAGCAGTGTTAGCTTCTTGTTTAGCAAAGATGAAAACAAAGGGAAAGAAAATTATATCATACCCACATGATATTGATAGCTTGCAAACTAAAACATATCAAAATAGTGGATATAAAAAACATGTGTTTGCCCTTCACTCATACAAAGGGGAATCTCCATCCATGCACTACTTGAGGTGCATTTTTCACCTATACCGCTAAACTAATCAATTACATGGACTCTGGTTCTACATGTTATTGAAAATATGCTGATGATATGAAAAGTACATATCAAGCGGGGGTGCTGATGAAAATATTCCACATATCCAAATTTCTACATGTTATTGAAAAATGCATGTTTCATAGTCCAAGAACTAAATAAACTTTGTCAATGAATAGCATATAATTCATATGAACCCTTATGTATCCAAGCGAGATACAAAACATAACTAATACAGCTAGCATTGACACAATTAAACCCAAACTTAGTCATAGAACACTCACAGAAAAGTAACTACCTGCTGGCATAATTCTCGAGTAGGAACCAGGATGAAGGCATTTGGTGCAGGTTTTCGTATACGCCCTTCTGAGGACAGTTTCAGTAGCTCGTGCAGAAGTGGAAGAAGGTATGCAAAGGTCTTCCCAGAGCCAGTCTTGGCCTTTGCAACCACATCCTTCCCTTCCTGGAACCACAATTTTCAGTTCTTGACCAGAAGCCCAAATTACAGAAAACAAAAACCGTTGCGCAAAAGCTAGATATTGATCCTGTGCAAAATATAGGCCACAGCAATTTTTGCACCAGATCCTTCTTGTGTTGCACCTGGCTAAAACTAAAGTTAGCATAGGGTCAGCTTTGATGACGAATAGATATGCCATAACAGTTTTTGCAGGCAACTGACACTAATCCCAGGAGTTCATCAGTTCAATGCAGCCTATTCAAATAATGCTACAGTTTGAAGTATGCCCAAGGCCATCACACTTGTCTGAATTAAACTTCTTCCAACAAAAAGGGGGTGAAATTCCATATTTCCCGCATCATTTCCCACTAGTTTCTTACTACACTGGAGTAATAGCATGGCAATGCTACAGCTATCATTCGCAAACATCACCAGGCCCAAGCCTTGAAGCCGATTGGATGCAGAGGCCGAACGTCAGGACTAAACACGCACGAAGCAGAAAAGCAGCACACTGAAGCAGCAGGAAAACCATAAATCACGCACCAGGATGAGCGGGATTGCTTCCCGCTGTATCGGGGTGGCCTTGGCGATGCCCTTCTTCCTCAAAGCCCTCTTCAGCTGCTCGTCCAGGCCAAGTTCATCGAAGCTCAGATCCACTTCCTCCTCCTCTTCCTCCTTCCCCTCCTCCCTGCTGGCCACAGCTTCCGGGATCATATCTTTCCCACCAGCGCTAGCTGCTTCCTGCCCAGCCTCCTCCGCTGTCTCCATCTCAGTCTCAGGGGTGGCTGTTGCGGCCCTAGCCGACGGCGGCGATGTGAGGGCGCGAGGCGCCGCAAAAATTGGGGTGGCGGCGGTTGAGCAGGCAACGCGAGGGCGCACGGGGAGAAGGGAAACCCTCTCAAGTCACCTCAAGTTGGGCGAGTTTTGCAGCTTTCCGATTTTACCCCTGCATCCAACGGCGGAAACAGCAGGGTTTATGTGGGACCCAACCGGGGTTTTGGTGTTCCGCCGTGTCCATGTGAAATAGCCGCCGGATTCACTCGCAGTCGCAGTTGCTGGTTGCTCCCCACATTTGTCGACGGCCGCCGGGTTCCCCATGCAACGCGGCGCGCAAACGATGGCCGAGACGGTGGGCTTCGCGAGCGGCGACGCGGCGGCGTGGCGCTCGGCGCTGGCCGCGTACGACCGCCGTCTCGCGGCCCTGGACAAACCCGACCTCGTGGCCGTGGACTCCTTCTACCGCCACGACCTCCCGGCCCTCCTGCGCGGCCGTGACCCGGACCCCTTCCTCACCAAGCCCGAGCTGGAGCGCCTCCTCCAGTGGAAGCTCTCTCGCGGCAAGTGGAGGTCAGTCCGTCTGCCTTTCTTCAGCTATCATGTTCACAAGTATGCTACCGACTCGATTAAGATTGGGTTCTTGTTGCCAGACCGAGGCTAATGGATTTCGTCAAGGGCTTGGACGATGCCGTGGTGGAGTCGGCGTCGCGCAAGGCGTTCGCGGCTTTGCCCGACCTCAGAAGGGCCATCACCGAGCTCACCGTGCTCAAGGGAGTCGGACCTGCCACTGCGTCCGCCGTGCTCGCCGCGTATGCACCTGACGTCGCACCGTTCATGTCTGACGAGGTGAGCCTGTATAAAATGTCCGTTTCTGCGCTTGGAGACTGCAACACAGTGCTGTGACCTTGATCGGATTTTGTGTAGGCGATGGTAGCAGCCTTAGGAAATGCAAAGGAGTACACTCTGAAGCAGTACCTTGCATTTGCTGACAAATTGCAGGCAAAAGCGAAGGTATGGCTTCTGCATTTGAGACGGATGGCAAATTGGTAACGATATTTCCAAAGCTTAGCTACTTCTTCTGGTCGTGGAAGTATTCAGTGCCAACTAAATGTAATCTTAAGGTTTTGAGTCAGGTGCTTGAGAGGCTGCAGTTTTGTGCTTGATGTGTTGAAACCCTTTCCACCTGGACAAATTAGAAGAGCTCATTGTGCTTCTTTAAGGCTTGAAATGTAATTATTAGACTTTTGTAAAACATGTATTTCTACATTAAAAGGCTATCTTTTTATCAACATTAAAGGGCTATTACTAGAAAAGATCCTGATTTACCTGTATAAACAAAATCAGTGTTCTGCAATTTAACAACCCTTCTGCAAATGCTAGCATTGAACTTGAGGTGTACGCTGGTAAATTTGAAGCACGTGCTTTTCTTTTCTTTTCCATTCCAGGTTCCAGTTGGCACACCATACAGTTTGCATGTTTTAAGCTTGCAACCTCTGCTATGCTAACTTTGGCTTATATAACGCTAGTTCAATTGAGCATCTCCAATAGTTCCCAAAACCCACTCTCAAACTTTGCACACTTCAGAAAAATCGATCTAATAGCGCTGAAATATACCTGCACGTATCAATCGGCCAATATGGAGGTGGAAGGACATTAGGAAAAATAAATAATAAGGGCAGGTTCCCAATGCAAATATACAAGAGATAAAGAAAGTATAAGTGGTTGAGGTGATTGGAAACAGTCTAGTATCCTAATGCAAAATTGCTTTCTACCTTTCTTGAGAGAGATTTTGGAACAGGTGCTCCCAACTTTTTTTAGCCACTCGAAGAACTCATTGATTTACCTTTTTTTTTAGTAACTATTGGAGATGCAGATGCTTTTAGGTTGCAAGTGCCATTTTAAATATAGATTTCAGACTCATATAAAAATCAACCGAGCCTTGAATAAAAAGAACCATTTGTATTTTCATACACAGTACATGATTGCTATTTGGCTGATATTTATGTTGATCCTGAAGGAACTGAGCATAGGAGACGAAAGTTTCACACCCTCAGATGTTGAGAGAGCACTCTGGAGCTCGGCAATTGCATCCAAGTCACCAGCAAGTGGTAACCCAAAGAGTGAATCGAAGATGCATGGCAAGCGGAAAAGATGATTTCCACTGCGCTTCTTTACTAAGGCTAGAAGGGTTTTAATGACTGCAGGTCGTAGATTCTTAGTTGAACATTTTAGTTTTTGTAATCTGCATAATGGAATCCTTTAGTGGAGGAGAATGTGAAATGTGTGCTCTCATTGACCAAAACACTTCATTTCCTACATGCCCACCAGTGGACATCACTGCTTGAGCTCGGATGCATCATGCATGTGTATTTCAAGATCAATGCACGAGCTGTTCCCAGAAAAATAATCGGCGAAGTTTGATGTGATGTCATTTCATTTGTTACCAATGCATCTCATGATCTAGTCCACCTTTTATATATTGGATTTGGTGCTGCATATGTTTGGGGTGGGGAGCGCGGAGCGACAAGGTTTAAATTCTACAGAGTGCGTACTGCACACAAGTAATCAAGGACGACATTGCTATAAAATTCTACAGAGTGCATATAATTATTGGAAGTGTGAAACATGATCATCAGATGCACTAGATCATTGTAATGCATCAGAATTTAGAGTGCTATCATAAATCATAATTTCGTTCCAAAAGACTAGAAAACTGGAATGGCGCCATGCGGTCTAAATAACAAAAACACTTCCTCAACAAAAATATGATTTACATAACAACATCGAGAACCTACATGATTTCCATCCACCAGCCAGAGCCTTGAGTGATCTTTCAGCAATCTCGTCCACTCAACTTTCGGGTCTTACTTAGCATTGTAATTTAGACTCTCTCAAGCATAATTGAATTAAAACAACAATATAACCTCATTCTAAAAAGGTACGGTCTGCCGTCTGCTCGGCAGTGCTATTTCAGTAGCAGCTGCATTTGTCGGCAGTGCTATTTCTGTAGCAGCTGCGTTTGTCGGCAGTGCTATTTCTGTAGCAGCTGCGTTTGTCGGCTGTCTAATTTCTCCTTTCCAGCTGGTGTGTGAACTCCTTGCTGTGCATCAAGCGCTTCTGATCAGGCTGGTAATCTTTATTTTCACCATGGTCAAAACCGATTTTCATTACTGCCAAGCATTGAAATTACATGTGTTTGATAACATGTATAACGCACAGTTTTAAGAACGAAAAAAACTGCCAACCTCCATGGACACCCTAGGGTCCAGCTGAAGTGGCATCCAGAAACCACTTAAAAGTCAAGTGACAAAGCTAGTCAAGTGACAAAGCTAGACCGCAAGCAAACTGCCAAAGATTAACCACACAAACGCTGCTCTAGCATTCCTTACTAGAAATCAAGCATGGCTATCTCATTAGTCAGCACACGAGTTGGAATCCAAAGAGACTAGATAGAGTGCTACATGTTAGTTAACTTGCTGATCGCCATATTGCTTTTTCCCTCCTTATGCGCTTGTTGATGGAAGGGCAGAACCACCGAATTCAGGAATGCTGCAACATGTTCCACCTGGGTACCCACCTCTTGCTTTTTTTTGAAAGAACACCCACCTCTTGCTTTTGAAGACCTATCCAATAAGTCAGCAACGAGCATATAATACAGATGATCTCAGCTTAGGATTTTGCTCTTTTTCCTTCAAGGCAAACAGAATTTCTATAATATATGTTTTCTCTTTGTGCATTTAAATTAAATAACACTACAACCTCGACTTGAAAAGGCCTAAGTGAACTGCTAGATGTCAACTTTTAAAATACAGTACAATGTATAAAATGATGCAGATCAAATAAATCAACTGTCATATTCTTCTACAAAAACGGCAATAGAACACCTGAATTGAAATTCTAATTTGTGCAGTGTAGGTAGGATGAAAACAGTTACTTCCTCAGGGTCAATAACCCTTGTCACACAACTTCATATGTAATCAAAGTACTGGTTGGCTCTTGCCTCAAGATAGCAAACCTGATACATCTTCAGCATAAGAAAAATATGATGATGGTCAGGCCTGATCACCAGGACTCCTTTATTGCTTGGTAAGTCTATCACTCCCCAAAGCAGTTCAAATAAGCAGAGATGCATTTCCCTCAATGAATTCTATTTCAAATTAGCCAGAAAATTCTACTTCATCAGAAGCATCCAAAATGTCAGCATTCCTACTAGATTGACCATGACCAGACTGACCCCGACGCCTCTTTTTCTGTCCTCTCCTCTTTGCCTTGGGTTTGTCTTCAAGATCCCTCACCCCACGTCTCTTATACATCTTAAAGCTAACATGTCTCTCCTCCGCCATCTTCCTAACCTTCTCAGTGATCTCAGCAGCAATCTGACGGTTGTACAGCTTCTTCAGCCCCTTCATCAACTTTGCAAATGTGTCAGGCTGTGGCATCAGCCCTGCCTCTAGCATGTCTAAGCAATACAGGCAGGCCTCCTTAACATGTTTCTTCGCATACAATGCATGTATCCAGATAGTCCATGCACTCACATTGAGCTCACAGCCTTTGTTCACAATACATTCCCAAACATCCTTCGCAAGCTCAAGTTTCTCATCTCTGACCAACGCATTGAGGAGGTCCTTGAGCACCCCATATTGCGGTGCAACAAAGAGGCCCCTTCCAACCATGTCTTTAAAATAACTACATGCCTCAATCAGCAAACCTTGCCCAACAAGGCCATTCACCATGATAGCAAATGTATCAACCCCAGGGCTGAGCCCACCACTTTCCATCTCATTCCACAATGTCATGGCTTGCTTGGTCTCCCCAAGCCTGCAGGCCAACCGAATCACCACATTGTATATCTTGAGGTCTGGCGGACACCGGCACTCCCGCATCCTCTCCATCAGCTCCAAGCACTCCTCAAGCTGCTCTTTCTTCTCGTGTGCAGCAAAGAACCCATGGTACACAGCAGCGTCCACCCGCAGGCCATCCCTTCACATGGCGTCCAAGAACTCATATCCCTGGGATATCTTGCCAGCCTTGCAAAACGTGACAACCAGGGTGCCATACGTGACAGCATCGGGCGCGCACCCCTTCCTTCGCATTTCCACAAACACCCGCATGGCCTCATCAACTCCCCCCCCCGAGCCAAGCCCCTGAATCAGGGTAGTGTACGACACCGCGTTCGGCCGGCAGCCACGCTGCTCCATCTGCCCCGTTAACTCGAACGCGTCCTCGAACCTCCCGTCCGCGACGAAGCCAGCGAGCAGGGTGTTGAAGGCGACGACATCAAGGGCGACATCCGCAGCCTTCATGCGAGCGAGGACGTGCTTGGCCTCGTCGAGCTTTCCCTGGCGGCACCATCCGTAGAGCAAGGCCGTGTAGTGGCGGAGCGAAAGCGGGAACCGGGGCTGGAGCTCCTCGACGAGCTGCTCGGCGGTGACGACGTGGCCGGCCTTGGAGAGGGACTCGAGGAGGGAAAGAAAGAGGGCGGATTGGTCGTGATCGGGGCGGCCGGAGAGCAGTGAGAGCGCGAACGGCAGGATGCGCGGTTGCGGGAGGCGGCGCAGGACGGGGTAGAGGAGGGAGGGGCCGAGGAGTTGAGAGGGGAGCGGCGCGAGGAGGGACGGGGACGGCGCGGAGGAGGCGCGGGAGAACGACTTGGCGAGGAGCGCGAGGGAGGACGGGAGCGGCGAGGGCAGCGACGGGGAGCACCAGTGGAAGAAGTGCAGCGCGAGGGAGGAGGCGGCGCCGCAGCGGCGGAGGACGGCGTCTAGGAGGTGCGGCGAGGAGGCGTCGAGACCCGACGCGGACAGCGCGGCGGCGAGCCTCTGCGGGTCGGAGTGGTGGCGACGGAGGAGCCGGTACGCGTGCTCTGCGGAGGAAGCTAGGATAGGATCGTCGGCGGCGGCGGTGGAGAGGCCGCGGCGGAGATGGATGGAGAGGAGGCACCGCATGGTCGCGGACTGGCGGGGTGAGGCTGGCTGTGGGCCTGTGGCGGACGAGATGCACTCGGCGAAGAAACTGCTGTATCGACAGCACAGATAAAATCTCGTATTCGATACTGCTGTATCGACAGCAGACAGACAAAATTTCGTATTCGATTTCTCTCTGCAACAAAACAACATCGGCCGGTGTTTTTTCTCTTCCAACAAAACATCAGCCAGTTTATCAGCATCTCATTTTCAGCGGCAAATTGTTCGATTTTCAGCTGCTAATGCTGTTTTGTTGTTATTGAAAAAGACTGTACTATGACTGATAAATGATATGGCAGAGTTCAAGCGAACAGAAATAACCTACTCTGTATGAATCACACTCCCTATCCGGTGTTCTAGATCCGCTAAGGTACCGTATTAGATTTCTTGGACCAATGATGCAACAACATATAAATGAACACAATACACCGCAGGAAGATATCATTTATGCTATGTACTATTTTTATTTTTCGGATCAGGTATCAATTTCCACCAAATGAATAGGAAATCACCAGGTATAGAGCAGTGAATACAACTCCTAGATTAAGTGACAACAAAAGTGCTCGCCCTTGTTTGTCAAGTTTATGGCATTTATGCACGTGAGCACGTCAAGCTAGTGGCTAAATGAACAAATACACATCTTTTGAACCTATCCTAGTCTACATTGCACAAGCTCATAAATGGAACTCGTGCTACAGGCCCTCAACAGCAACAGCAGATTTTCATCAAGCTGTCGGCAACAGCTGATTACATATACAAGGCAAAGTTACAACTGATCCCAGTCTTTCCCGCATGATCCGATCAAATTGCAAGTTTGCATCAACTACCGTTTTTTCTCTCCAATTTAATTGCTTCATAAGACTTGACAACCTCCTTGAACTTCTCTTCTGCAGCCTCTGCACCAGTCCAAACATCCGTGGTGTCAGTGAATAATGATGGTCACTGCAACTACATTGAAATTAGAAGAAACACAGCATCCATGGAGAAAAGAAGATGTTTACCTCTATCATCTTGATTTTGATCCGGATGGACTTCCATTGCTTTTGTTCTAAAAGCAGTCTGCAGCAGGTGAAGTCTGAAAGTCAGATAACAAGAGCAGAAGACCATAGATCAAGCAAGATGTACATAACCCTAAATCCTGCCATTTTTTTAGACCTTCCTACAAACATAACTCACTCTTATGAATCTACCCAGTCTATCTCCCCAACTAACCACAACTCCAATAGGCCAAAAGATTTCCAGTAGAATGTCTATGGAATGTTAGTGTCTAGATAAAATAAAGCGAGTGCATATTTGCGCCATAAACTATCTCTTGCTTAAGAAGAAGAGAGAAGTGTTCAGCCTTTTTATAAATATACAAAATTCTCAGTCACCATCCTCATAATCAGCTCCGTTATAAAATTAAAAAGAAACTAAAACATGGAACATTTGATTAGATCACTCAAAGGGGACAGTGAAAAGCAATAACCTTGACAAATAACCAACCCATGAAGTATTTGTGACACATATAATATAACTCCAAACATGAAGCCATGGAAACTCTCACTATCCAAGATACCAATAGCAATCAAATTTAAATGGGAAAAAAAACCTTGCAGATAGCTAAGTTGGGAATCTTATAGTTTAATTTTTTATCTGTATAATATAATGATCAACTTGAGTGTTATCATTAATGTTAGGAGAGAGAGACAACAAGTTCTCCAGACATACAAAAATGCAGGGCTCAAGGAACAATAGAGCGACAGATAAATTGCATTACCTTCACTTCTGCATCTGTATATGGTGTCGCACGTGATCTACAAGGGAAGAAATATGTTTTATCAGAACAAAAAATGTATGAGACTTGGCATTTGGAATGCAGTACACAGATTTTCGAAGTTCAACAAAAGCCAGTGGAATCACAGAAAACAGGGATGACAAAATCATTTTGTCCAAACAACAATATTCAATACCAGTTTACAGTTTCTTCTTTTAAAAAAAAACAAGAGCAGTAAAATGACAATGAAAAATGCAAAATGTACTTTCAAAAAAGATGGGAAAATCATTGTGCAACAAGAAAATGCTTTTCAATACCATACTATATACTATACAAAGATAAATAGTGAGTTTATTATGCATCAGGGAAATATTGATTTTAGAAAAGCACAAGCAAATCAATTGGCTCAGCTCATAAATATGGGATTAAAGGCCAAGGACTAAATATTAGTCCAAGACAGCCTACCATGTCACAACTAGATCAAAAGATGAGCAGAAATTCACAGCAAGAGGTTTGGATAAAGACCTGTCAAGGCCAAGAACTGCATAGTGATGCGACATAGGATAAACCCTAGGCCCTGCCGGTGTGTACGTCCGTCTATTTTTATGTTCCGAATGAGAAGTATCAGTCTGCCAATACCAATCATCCCGAGGGATGTAATTGTAGCCACCAGGAGGGCCATTCTCCCTCCAACTTTCATAACCTCGTCTAAATTTATTCCTCTCTCTGTTGAAAACACTTTGCATATGCCTTATTCTTTGCTGGAAATTTTTAAGCAGACAAAAGGTCAGCATACTCATCACAGAATAAAAGTGATATCTCAATGCAAGTACACTGAAGATATATGTGGTAGCGATACATGTAATCTCAAATTTTCATATGTGCATTGAAGATAAGTGTACCATACTTGTATTGATTGTTGAATACAGGAAACAAAAAGATTACGAATATATGTAAACTCACAACTCTCTCTTGTTCCTCTTCATATTCCTGCTGCATCCGCTGATAATATCTTTTCTTAGCTTCCTCACTGAAACTTCCACGACTTGAGCTATTACTTGTATACCTCCAAGATGATGTCGTCTGCACTTTATTCAACTTTTGAAAGAAAGAAGCATATAAGTCTATTTTGAAAGAGTTAAAGTAAGAAAGTATAAGCAAACATAGGACAGGAACATATGATCATAAATCAAAAACAGGAAAGTTAGTCAACTCCATGACCAGGCTAGGCAGGATTTTCCCTGAGCAAACCCTTCGACTAAGTGGAATTGACAGGGGACATGGACACAAGGCCTGAATGCGGAGGGTCACCCTATTGCCCTATTGCAGTGCAATATTAGGCATAGAAAGGTGATACATAGAGGAAAAAACTAGCAATTATCCTGGAAGATCATATTGACCTAGAAACCCTTCTCTGCTAGTTTTATTTTACCTTAAAATACCACCTAATGTCACAACCACATATTCAAGGCTTGAGAGATTCTGGGACTTCAATTCATTACATTAGATTTTTCTTGTCAGGCTAAAACTTATCAAATGAGGATCTATAATGCTGTCCTCCTCGGCTAAGGAGGACACACTTAAAGAACAGTATGAGTTTGTACTAAGAAATTTAACAAATTAATAACCCATAGCTAAGTATATTACCTGAGTGTAGAACCAGTCCACGCTTCTGCGAACTTGATTAATCTGGAGTTTCACAGGAACACAGATAAAGGTCAAATACACAAAATCTTTGCAACAACAAGAGAGCGCAACAAATAAAAGAATCCAGAGCAAGTACATATCATAATAATAAATATGATAGAAACCCAAATTTGCCAATGGCCACATTAGTAGCAAATATTACAAACTAATTTCATGTGCATGATTAGTAAGCTCTACTTGATTATAAGGTTTCCATACTAGCAAAGTTTCTGTTCTAGTCTTGTGAACGATAAAATTGGATCACTTGATACACAATTGGCCTACGCAAAGCAAACTGCAACTAGCAGTAGGTCGACGCGCAAGCTAGACTAACCACGGAACCTAGAGAAGCAAGCTAAGGCTGCCAGACATTCACGACGAGTCATGTGGGATAGCATCCTCGACGAACACAAGGCTAACAAGGCGAGGAGAGGGTCACCCACCGCGAAACTGGCGGTGGTGACGCCGATGAGGCCGAAGATGAGGACTCCCCATGCCTTGGACGGCCGCCGCTCCTGCTCCCTCGACGCGCCGGCGCCGGCACCGGGGCTGTGGCGGTCTGATTTGTCCTCCTGCGGGTGCGGGTGCGGGTGCGGGTCCGGGGCCATCTTCTATGGGGCTCCCTCCCCCCAGCAGATTCTTCTTTATCTCCCGGTTCGAGCTCGACGGCGAGGGGCGCCGGAGACCAAGCTCATGCTTTCCCGATCGAATCCTTCCTCCCTTACAGCCAGCTCCCTCCCCGCGGCGCTGCTTCGTTGGGCGCGGCGACCTCGAGGGGGAGGACGAATTGGAGTTGGATTGGTGGGGGAACGGCCGGGAAACGGGAGGGAGAATCGAGCTGCGACCGACTCGCGAGGCCTCAAAGCGCGCCGCCGTGTGCCGATGCGTAGCCGCGTAGAGCGAGCGAGTCCGTGTGCCGGGTGCCGTGTGCCACACCTACAAGACAGAGCAGGATTCCGGTCGAGGACTTTCTCTTGTCAGCCAAACCGACCGACCAGATTGACCCACCGTTATTACGGAAGGTGCAGCTTAACGGCGATCATTAATGCCTGAAAATATCAATTTTAATTTTTTTACGAGACAATATCAAATTTAAGTTATGGTCAAGAAATTGTTGATATGCAGCTTAGCTGCTTAGGGGGGCTCAGAAATTAAGCTAAGCTTAGCCCTCTTTTTTGTTCTCCCTCTTCGTCGTTCGGATTTGATCACATTTGGTTGCACTATTATTCTATAAACTGAAACTATGAATTTCACGTGCAAGAGAATGCCAAACTCAGAGATTCTTATATGATCCATTTCTCTCTCTTTTTCTCGGGCTGGAGAAAGTCTAGTCACTGCTTAAGGTGAATAATCTTTGTCATTCTAAGGACATGGAGTCTAAATCTAAATTATAAATTCAAAGAATTGTTCGATCGTCACTTGAAAGTTCTTAGTTAGAGGTGACAATCCAAACATTGAGGCGTAAATCTAAGGATGAGCTTACGAGAATAACACTCGAAGGAGTTTTGCAAACTTGCGAGTGCTCGAAATATGGTGTTTAGTTCAATGAACGAGATAATTCATCTACTCAATTTTTGGGTTATGAAATGGAATAGGTTGATACATCATTATCATTATCTTATTCCTCAGACTAATATGTATTAGTACGATGATTAGAGTTATTCCACCAAATTGGAGGAATGGAGAGGCTATTTGGTTGAGATCCAAAATTTATCCTACCAAAACTAGGGCATGCCTAATTTTAGTTGGCAAAACCTTGGAAAGAAATTTGGTAGAGCACTTGGTTGATTGTCAAAATCAAAGTTTGCCAATTTTCTCTTTATGTAGCTTATAAAAAACTTTCTAGTAACTCGCCAGAACTTTGGCCACAAAATTTGGTGATGCCAATTATGTGATAGTGAACCAAATTGATAACTATAAATTTGGCATGCCATGATTTTGTTTGGCAAAAATTGAAAACCAACAATATAAGCTCAGGCTTAGGTCACGATGCAAAGCCTCACTTAGGATGGAGTGATTCTTAAAATTAAACATCATGACTCTCTTTGTCTAGCTAACATAGATGGTAAAATCTACCTACGAGTGGCAAGTATGGGTAGAAAAATCTAGCCTCAAGTGCATATATGCATATGTGGGTGCATACTAGCTAATGTGCCGTTTAAATGTTCTTTATAGCATCTTCAATAGTCTTTCATCAAGAGAGTTATCTATATTAAAAACGTTATCTATGTCTTTATATTCTAAACATTTTTTATATCTTGTATCTTATGTGCATTATAGAGAGCCATTCTCGTTTTATTTATTTGTTAAGTTTTTGACATTTAAAAAACAATAAAAATGTGCATATCTGGTTTGTTTGTAAATTTTACTGGGTATATGCCTTTATATACCGTGTCTGGGAAACCCTCTCAACAAAGAGATCTATTTGAAGAACATCAGGAATAATTGAAGTAAGAAGTCTCCCCTGCCGTTTGCATCTTATCAAAAGTCATCATTCATGATATTAGGACCGGACAAAATAAATATTGGTATAATTACCCTTTGAAAAATAAGATAGGCGGCCCACAAGTCACAGAAAGTCAGTCAGGCTCTTTTAGCAAAAAGAAATTCGCACCTTTTTTTCAGGATAAAACAGACACTGCATTTTTTTTCTTTTACCACCATTGAAGCGCTAGCCACTGAGCACTCGCAGTCACAGGCGACACGCCTACAACAACAGCCTCTCAACACTCGCAGTCACAGGCGACACGCCTACAACAACAGCCTCAGTGCCAGTGTAGCAGCCTTCAAGCCAAGTCGTGTGCTGTTGCGTGAAGGAGCCGAGGCACGCAGCGCCCGGCGCAAGGGCCTCATCTCCACGGGGGCGAGGATCCAAGGCGGCCATGGATCGCGGCACGAGCACAGTAGCCCGAGGACGGAGGCGAGGCCCACCTCTACCCGTCCGCGCCCCACACGGGCGTCGGATGGCTTGGGTGCAGGCAAGGCGTTCGACGGAACGCCCCCCGGCTCACGAGCCGGCAAGGCCCAGCGCCGGGCTCGAGCCGGAGCTCCTGTCGTGGGCGGACCTCCCGGCGGACATCCTGGGGCTCGTGGCCGGTCGCCTCCCCCGCGTCGACGACCGCGCCAGGCTGCGCTCCGTCTGCCGGGCATGGCGCGCCGCGGCGCGCGTTCACGGACGGCCGCCGCCGCCGCTCCCGCTGCTCGTGCTCTCCAACTTCTCCTTCTCCGCCTTCTGCGCCGACGGGGCTATGGCGGTCGTGCGACGCATCCCTCTGCCCTCACGGGAGATGGCGGCTGGCGTCCGCTGTGTGGGCTCCTCTCACGGGTGGCTTGTCGGCGTGCAGCTCAACAAAGGTCGCTACTTTGGTGACGGCCGGTGCTTCCTGATGAACGCTTTCTACAAGGATGTCGTCCGCCTCCCGCCGCCTTCGGTAAACACCCACTCCCTCGATGCCTATAGTGAATCTATCCCCATCGCCAATGGCTCTGGTGCAGTGCAATGCACGGTCAATGGCGCCCAGTATGTGATGTCGTTCTGCAAGGTAGTCTTGTCCTCCTCACCGGACCATGATGGCAAGTGCATCGTGGCTGCTGTCTCCGTGCACAGGAGCACAGCTAGCCTTGCCCTCTGGCGGCCTGGGATGACATCGTGGTGCGTGTGCCAAGGTGGCTGCATCAGTAAGTTCAGTGACATTGCCTTGTACCAGGGAAAGGTCTACATGTTTAGCAAGGTCACCACGAACCTCTTTGTCTTTGACATCTCAGAAGATGAGAGTGGCCTGATAGTTTCTGGTGTCGAGCGCCGTGTGACTGAACTGCCTGAGGTCAAGGATAGCTATGGACAGAGGTGGAACATAGTTGAGTGGCATGGGAAACTGTTGCTGGTTGTGATATACTTGGGACTTGAAGGCTGGCACAATATTTGTAAGATCGGGGTATTTGAGGTGGACCTGAGCACAAACCCTTTCAGATTCACTGAGATCAACAGTTTGGATGGTGACTGCATTTTCATCAGTCCTTGCAGCAGCAATTCGTTCCGTGCATGTCTGTATGACGGAGTCGAAGATGATCTCATATACTTCATTGATGGTGGCCTCAACCACTATAGAAACGCGTCCCCTTTTGATAAGTTTGTGTACAACATGAGGGATGGTACATTGGCACCATTTGCTGTGGAAATAACAGAAGACAACCTTCGGGCACCAGATGGCAGCCTGATGAATCCAACATGGCTCTTTCCTTCTGAATGAACAGCTGCAAGTCTGATTGAGCTGAAGCACTGCTGGTACCTGGTGTGAGATGCCATGCTATTTCATTTCCAAGAACTGGATTCAAGTGTATGCTGTTTGTTTTTTTGGATGGTTTCCATTTCTGCAGTGCTTATCTGATGAACTTTAATTGGTGGTAAACTGATGTGCACTTGTTTTAATATTTCTATGTGGATTGTTAGTGGTTGCAGCTGTCTGTTTGCTTCATCAATGAGTGTTGTAACGACATGTAAATCAAGCTTCGTACTTTAGTATGCAATGTGTTACTTGCCATTCTGTCAGCCTAGCTAATTGAGCATCCTAACTGCTTGGAACAATCCCTCTGGTGATTGGTTTTCACGCACATGAAGAGAGAGAATGCCAGATGCTGCAGGTAAAGGTAGAGCTTTCTGACTAAAACTTCTAAAAGGTAGACCCTATTATCGACCTCATAAGTTCTAATGATGTCATCAAGATAGTGTCTATTGACATGACATGTATGCAGTTCTTGGCTTAGCCTGGTCTTATCTTACTTTTGCACAAAAATCACATATACCTACTTAAATGTGTTTATGCTGCAAGCACATTAGTTATGTAGTAATTGACAATAACGATCATTTGAGCATCTAAAAATAACTTCTATGCAAATGTAGTGTACTTGTTTTGTAAAAGATTTGGTTTCCAGTTTCCATTCAATTTGAGCTTGGGAAAAAAATCACTGGAAGTATATTTAGCTTGATAATGCTTTCCTGTCTATTCAGTCTAGAGTATACTACTTTCCTGCCTATTTTTACAAAGATCCTTGACTACACTAACTTGATATTAGAAAGAAAATGAAACATAATGCTATCAACCTTCCAAACTCCATGTTGAAACCAAATGATAATACTTTCGAATCCACAAAGAAGAGTTGCCCATATACGCAATTTGATTGGAAGCAAGTTCATTCTGCTTATATTAAATAGCCAATATCAGCTTTATCGGCAACATAAGGTTTCTCATTTTCCATTCGCTAAAGCACGTTCAATCTTCAGTTAAACTGAGCCCTGCGTTTTCTGTTCAAAATTTATAAACATTACCAATATTTCCTACATGGAACCATAGCCATTTGCACATCGAACAATATCTACATAGTATGGCTGCCCTTCATGTGACAGAAATAGACAAACACAAATCCAAGGAACAGTGCCACTATTTTTACTTGAAGTACTGGACAACTCAGACCTCACGACCCTGTTTTTTTTTTTTTTGACAAGAAACATATATTATATAAAGCAGCCAAATTACATTAAAATCCTCATAGAGGACCAAATTACATCAAGGCCATTGGCTGTTGGAAGAACGCGTACACAGCCACACGGCGTAGCAGACACGCAAACTCCAACCGCAGCGAAGAGGAGCACAGCGATGGCGTCGCCGAGAAGGTCGCCGACGGTGGTCTCCAGAGGCGGCTGGGGCGCATGGAAACATGATGGATTAACCTCGCAACGCGATGGTTTATAGTGGCTGAGGAAGCCGGCAAGGGCCACCATCTCCGCCGAACCGAAGATGTTGTTGGAGCTGTCGACGGAGGATTTAAGGACAACTTCCTCGTAGCCAGGGGATGGCAACCTGAAGGGAGAGAGACGACGTGCTCGACGAAGGCCGGATGGCAGATTGCACAGGGCTGCATGGAGACATAAGCACAAGCAGCATATCGACCGCAACCTTGGACGGATTGGGGACGATGACCAGGGAGCTTAAGCAGCCATAGACGAGGACGGGCACGACCCTGTCACTTCGACCACCGAGCAGGCGACGGTGAGAACGGAAATTAGCCAAAGGAGAGAACCATGTTGTAGGCATATTTTTTTTGAGCAAATTTCGCAGATTGCATAGAGGTTTGCAACATATCCTAATAAAGCCTCTTCCATTGATTTGTTCTACATTGTGTTCTTTGTTGCTGTCTTTGTACTGTACGCTCACAGGTTAGAGTTACCCATCGGTAAGATTTCAACTTTGGTCCTCTACTCCTATCAGTCGAACTGAAAATAGGCCATCTCAGTTGGATCCCTATTTAGTTGCAGATTAATCCAAACGAAGTAGAAGGTGTCAGCATTTAAACTTGTATTCGTTTACCATACCGGTTGTCAAGGATTTAGCATCAGTTTATGATTAATGGAGAGTTCTTCCACGTCCATCAGAGGACACCAGCCTATTCCTTGTTCAGTGTGTAGTGTCACACCAAGGTTCTGAAAATAAAATAGATACGAAATGATTTAGGCTCAAATGGTAAATTCGGTACAAAGGATCTGTCCTGAATCAGATCAGCACTAGAACTATGAGAAACCATATTACAAGAATGGGGAATATTACAAGAATGAGTATTATGAATTACCTATACGAGTCGCAATAATCAAAAGCGAACTTTAAAAAAAAAAATCAAAGCGATCAAAACAGATCCATTAGCCGCACGCGATTTCTTGCCACCGCGGCCAACACTGGTGGGCCCAGAGTCCCAGACACCGGACCGCCGCCACGCTCCTGCCGCCGCCGTGGCCTACGAACCCAGGATGCTCCGCGGCGCCATCTCCCGCCTCGGCGCTCGCCTCCGCCTCCACGCCGACCCTTCCCCGGCCTCTCCTTACCTCCGCGCGCTCTCCACCCGCCGCGGCAAGCGCTCCTCCCCCACCGCGTCGCCCGCTGACTCCGATGACGAGGGGCCCCTGCGCGGCCTCTTCGTGCTATCCCACGACCCCGAGTGCCCGCCGCGGCTGCTGGTGGTGCAGCCGCGCCTCCGCCCCGGAAGCCTCCTCGACTCCAAGCTCGCCGAGGCACTCAACCTCGCCAACTCCCTCGAGGAGCCCCGCGACGGCTTCCACCACAGCGAGTTCTGCGACAAGGGCGCGCCGCCACACCTCGTCGTTCAGAACCCCACCTCCCGCGGTCGTTCACACGCCGGTATCCATCTATATGCCTCACCATTTCTAGTACTTAGCTCGATGGCTCTAGTGGGAGTGTTTTGGTTTGCATATGTATAGTTGGGTTAGTTTCTGTCACATTACGGATGTTTGGACTTTTCTCGCATTCACCATAAAGTGAGAACTATAGCAACAATGTGTTCATAGATTCATTCTCCATAAAATCAAATATATGCTCTATATAAACAACTCATATTCTCGTAGAGGCTGCAAAGTTTTCTTCCCCTCTTTTTAAATTGTAGCCTGTTGCATAGTCGCTCTTAATTGTATCCTGCAGCTTGCCCATGTGGAACCCAGAGTATATGCACATCCCGGCATTGTATTTGATAAGATAGAGGGTTAAAATCTCGTGGTTCAGTTGGTTGGTTTGTGCAGTTCTGCTTTGGTATTGAACCATTGTTGCTGTAGTTCTCAAATTATTCTTTATCTTTTTCTTCCCGACTGCTTTGCTAGCATTTAAACCTTTCTGTCTACTTAGGTCGGTTACACATATTTATGGCTAGAACTACCAAAAAATTATATTTGACAATTTATCATGTCAGATACATATTTTGGGCCTGGAACTGTGGATAATGTCAAGTGCTACCTGAGGGCAGCGGAATCAGAGGTGCACTTTCTCTGGCCTTTTATATGAGTAGAGCTCTGGTGAACCATTATTGTCCCTTCTTGGTGTTTGAGCTTGCTTGAAGTTGCTGTTATAACTCATGATGTACCAATAGTTTCCACAAATATGCTACATTAAGTAATCTTCACTCGTTTTGATCCTAACAGGAAGATGTGGATGCAGTTTTTGTCAATGCGATTCTCTCCGGAATCCAACAGAGAAACTTGGAGGCAAGTGCCAATCTCTCTCTCCCCCCACCACCCCCCCCCCCCCCCCCTCCTCCCTCTTTTTTCTTGAAGCTTGAACGTGCCCATGTTTTCCCTTTGTGTTGAAAGTTTGCAACCCAGAATAACATGCTGCCTTATTGTTTGTGTTAACACTTTGCTTAGCAGGTTGCCTGGGGAAAGCCAGTTTTGGATCGTGTTGGGCTTATAATTGAAATATTCAATGCTCATGCTGAAACAAAAGAAGCAAAGTTACAGGTGTTTGTTTGTCTAGATATTGGACTATATGTTACTATGTCAAATATTTGTGGGGGTTGGGAGATGGGGTATGTGGGTCTTCATTGGACATACTGTATTGATAAAATTGCACTGGCATTGGTATTTGTGTAATTCTTTTACTTTTTCCTCACCTTACACAGTCAGAGTTGGCAGCTCTCATGTACATGAAGACTAGGCTTGTTCGTGTACGTGGCCCAGGTGGACGACTAACTTTTGGTCCAAGCGGGGAGGCTGAGGTTGTCAGTGCAAGAGGGTATGCTTCTTTTCTGTTGCATTTAATAACTGTGGATAGTAATCTGTTTGCTTTTATGAATTTACATGTGTGCATGTTGGGGGGATTACAGGGCGCGAGATATTGTATTCATGTAACTACAGTTGACTTCAATGCGAAAGATATCAAATTCTTGATAGTTTCAAACATTATGAATTCTGTTTAGAAGGTTTGGAAATGAGGGTTAAAGTTGTAAGGCATTGTTAGAGAAGAATGGAAAGTATTTACATTAGATATGCATATCATTCTTATTGTTCGTATCATGTAATTGCTACTTAAGTTATGCTATATCCATGTGGCGACATAAGTTATGACAAAATCCAGCTGTGCGTAGCTCTTAATGTCATGCTTGTTGAATTTTAACTTGTTTTATTTGTTATACTTTAGATTGAGTTGTACTGGATGCACATAGGAAAAAACCCACAAAGTATTGTAATTTGTCAAAAAAACAAAAAAAGTGAGAAGTACATACATTCCCTTCTCTGATTTCTACATTAGTTTAATTAATGTTTTGCCCTGGTTAACATGCTGTCTCAGACAGTATATGTTGTATTGTTGTTACATGACATTTTCTGTAAGGCTTGACAATTTCACATAATTTTGGCACATAGTATTCTGCAATATTTATTGATCTGTAATACTAATGCATTATTTCTATAGTTGCTGTTATTCTCTTCTATTCTACTTTCCTGAATTGGTCTCATAATAGGTTGATCAATTCATTTGAAGTGATGATTCTTTCGTTTTTTGACACATCATTTGTTTGATTATTGTTGGATCATTGGATGCAATGCTCATGTTGCTATTTGTATTGTTCAGGAGAGGTAGTGGTGGAAGGGGATTCATGAGTGGTGCTGGTGAAACAGAACTTCAACTACAACGCAGGAGGTGCTTGACAGTTGATAGATGATGAAAGTTATCTGAAGTTGCAACTCACAACAATTTGTCATTTTACTTTACCCACAACTCTTCCAGAATCCAAGAACGACGTGTGAGCTTGTTAGCTCAAATTGAAGATGTACGCCGTACAAGAGCAATACAACGTTCAAGTCGGAAAAGACATGGTGGCTCTTTTGGTCAAGAGCTTGTAACTGTTGCAGTCGTCGGATATACAAATGCTGTATGCAGATCCACTTAAATAGTTTCTTTAACCTATGTCTTTGACAACTGGATTACTAACTATATTCCTTCAGATCATTGTGCAAAATGTTCTACAAACTAAATCTTGTACTTAGTGGAGTTCTTTGATCTTTTTGTAGGGGAAATCTACGCTTGTGAGTGCACTTTCTGAAGCTGATCTGTACAGCGATGACAGGTATGCTAAAATTAGCTTCTACCTGTATTCACTTTCAGCAGCTATGACCGGAGAAATCATGCTCCTGTTTTTATTCAGGCTGTTTGCAACAGTAGATCCCCGGCTACGAAGTGTGATTCTTCCATCAGGGTATTATAGAAAATATGCTATCATATATTGGTAAAGCTAATTAGGGTTTGCACTGGTTTAGCCCATGACATTGCATTTGTCTATTCAGGAGAAAAGCACTTCTTAGTGATACAGTTGGATTCATCTCTGATTTACCAGTGCAGGTAAGTTTTCTCTTGGCTTGAATATTGGAGATCCATTTTGAAAATTGAGCTTTTTCAGGTGTAGTTTATCTTTTTTATTTATTTTGCAATTTATACTATAACTTGGTAGGTAACAGAGTAGGTAGCAATAGTAGTACTCGGACCCTGTGTCCTAATTTTGTCTTTTGCCGAGTCGGACAGCTTACACAAGTGTCAGATTCCAAGACCCCATAAGGTTTGCCGAATTGGACACCCACACCCAAGTCGAACGCTTGAACCTGAAGTTTGAACTGGGGTCCATGTAAGATTTGGAGGTAGCAAATGGTCCATTGGATTGCTTCCTGAACCATTTCTAAAACCAATATTCACCTTATAATTAGTTTTAAAACATCCATGATTTCAATATATGGTTGAATCCAATTTCAAGTAATAAAAGTCTGGTCTTTTTAAGGAATATTAGTATCCTTTTACATGGCTATCAAGGCAATAGGTGCTGCTTTGGCATTGATGGTAGGTGGTCATTTTACGGTTGCATTGCATGGAGAAGGAGGTGGAGTTAAGTATGTGGAGCTTTTCGCAAATAAAGCTCCGCACACCTCCTTTGGACCTGAAAGGAAGGAGAGACAGGAGGAGTGAAGAGGTGGCAAACGAGGGTGTGAGCCCTAATGCACTGTTCATGGCTCATGTAGCAGTAGGCCATAACCGAATCATACAGAACCCTTCCTTTATTCCTTTTCGCCTCTGCTTTTCTTCCTTCTGGCAGCCTCATCCTCTTCCATTTCTCTACTGCTACCACCTCATCCACTTCAACATTGCTGCTGGTGCCGCTGCTGCCTCCTTACCACGCTCTCTTTCTCATCCTACTCATCCACCTCTGCCACTTTCCACTTTCCGTCTTCCCTTTTCCCTCTCAGAGGATAGGATTGCTTCACTGCGCTGACACCTATACGTTAAGATTGCAAGCCGCGGCTGTTGCCTCAAGCTTTCAACCCTCAATAATTTAATTGGTACTGCTTTGGCAACCTTGACCTTTCTTCTGCATTGTTCGACACTTCCTACGAAAGACAATGTCCTTCCAATAAAGATAGGGAAAACATGAAATTTCATTTTTTATGTCATCTGTAAATTACACTATGTCAAGGTTATTTTTAACCTCTTTATTTTGTTTTTTTCCAGCTAGTCGAAGCATTTCATGCGACCCTAGAAGAAGTCGTTGAAGCAGACATGTTAGTGGTAGGTTTTGTTTTCTTCTCCTGGAAGTCTGGAGTCTGATTTCCATATGTAGCAACAAAATTTTCGTAAGCCATGTGCATTTAACTTATCAGATGCTGCTCTAGTTCTAAGATATAAATTGTTTAGAGAATAAGAGAAAAGAACTAAGGTCTCGCTTTATCTTATACAAATTGGTGCAGCATGTGTTGGATTCAAGTGCATCTAATCTTGAAGAGCATCGATCTACTGTATTGCAAGTACTGCAGCAGATAGGCGTTTCTCAGCAGAAGATCAACAATATGATTGAAGTTTGGAACAAGGTACCTACTGAGACTTGCATTTTTAGATTGTTTGTTTTCATTATATATATTTTTTTCTATTGGGGCATTCCAGATTGATCTTGTGGACGAGAATGTTACATCTGATGGGATTGAAGATGAAATCTTCCTGATCGAAGATGAAGAGGAGGATGACATATTCTCTGAAGATGATGTTCCATCAGAACAATCATCTTTTGATTCTGTAGATGATGGAGCAGATTCAGAATATTTATCAGAAGAAAATTCTGAAGATAACAATGATGAAGTGCCATCTAAAGAGTCATTTGCTGAGCCTACCGAGATGGAAGCAACGAAAGAGTTATCATCAAAAGAATGTTTTAGAGAACTAAGTGTCCCAGATACAAATGGATGCAATTTGCTACAACCAACTTCCACTTGTCATGTAAAAACTTCTGCTGTGACTGGGACGGGATTGCAAGAGTTGTTGGCATTGATGGATAGGAAACTGACTGAACAACAAACTGTTGTGCAAAGAAGCTATGGACCTTTCGACAGAAAATGGAGACCTGGCTCTATGGATGGTGAAAAGGCTGCAGAGCAGTAGGCATGCGGTACCTCCTTACTTCCCCTCTTCTATATGCTGCTGAGATCAGTAGCAGTATAGCAATCAGGTTCTAAGTTCGGATCTGTAGACATGCAGTGTGTTTGGACATGCGCTTGTGCATGATGTATGATGTATCATCCAAAGAGTATCTTGATATTCTTTCTGCAGAACTTTTGCATCAGAAAGATTGAAGAAACTGTAAGAAGGGACCGTATGAATTTTGATAATGTGAGTCAGTTTAACAGACCTTTTGTACTCATGCTTTCTGTTGCTGGTAGCATCTTATATTTTGATAAGTACATTGTTCACAGTGTTTGGCAAGTCAAACTATACAATAGTTATTGTCAACTCTTTATGTTCTAATTGTTAAGCGTTCTCATTTTTCTAGATAAATTGCTTTGAATGTGTCTAGAAATAATGTATACCTGCGTATCATACAAAGCAAAGGCAATGTACCTGAAAAGGCTAAAATATACAATATGAAAGAGGGAGTATTTGTCTATAGAAAGTTTTATTATTATTATTATTATTATATGGAACCACTTTTTCGTTATATGGAACCACTTTTTGACATCCTCTTTCATGTTACCCGCCACTCCCTCCCAAGTGGTACTTCATGATTAGGTCTATGCCTATGCTAAAAAATAGCAGTGTCATTGTTTCTTGCCACTCACCTAAGAAGATCCGTGCGACTGTGCGAGTATGTGTTGTCGAAATTTGGCAACGTACATTTAACATCGAATACCTTTCTCTCTCTTAGGTTTGGCAGATTTAGTGAAACGAGACCTTCAAGCAGATGTAGGGTTGACAGGAGTTACAAAGACACTGCACTGATCAACTCTAAAGGAGAACGACCATTATCTGGATATGCGGAATAGCAGGTCCCGATAGTGTTGTGTTGTGCGAGACTGAGACTCTTCTTTAATCATAGTATTCTGCAACAAGGAGACAAAGCACAAGCACTCTAGATTAGCAATTTCCCCTTGTAGAAGTATGTTATGTTACACTATAGAGAAAAAGAAGACTGTATACTGTTAGTAGGAACGTATGCTATGCAAACCAGTCTCTTGTGCAAACTATGGAAACTCTAATCAAGACCACCGAAATCTAATCCGATGGCTAGAGGTGGAGGGGTTTAAGTGCTAAAATAATCCACCTTTAGGAATGAAATAATATAGGGGTTTAAGTGCTAAAATAACCAATCCACCTCTAGCCATCGGATTAGATTTCGATGGTCCTGATTAGAGTTTTCATAGTTTGCACAGGAGGCTGGTTTGCATAGCATACGTTCCCACTGTTAGTAGCCGTGTTTCTCTTCACTACATTAACCTTTTGATAAATTTGTGGTTTCATTTTCTTAATAGGTGTCTTCTCAAACTAATAGACAACAAGCCCTTTAAAAGAAATACATGAAGGTGAAATTCATTCCTCAGTGAAACTCAATGACATGTATTTGTCATCCCATTACTTGGCCACACGAGGGAAAACATTGGTCCACCACTTCACTTTATTTGGCTAGAAAATGATATTATTCTTTTCTTAACCCCTTGTTTCCAATGAGTTCAAGATTCAGACGTGCTGCTGCTGTTGGAATGGATTTCCTTGTTGGAAAAGAAATTATTGATAGATAGGAGCGAGAAAAAAGAATATGATTTCCTTGTTGGAAATTAGATTATTGCAGACGGGAAACAAATAAAAAGGAAAAAAAATAAAAGAAGGGGACACAAATAGTCCAACCAGTTAAAGATTCAAATGTCCTGCTGCTATTGGAATAGGGTTTCCTTGAAATGTAAAGAGAATATGATTTCCTTGTTAGAAATGAGATTAGGGGACACAAATAAAAAAGAGAAAACAAAAGGAAAGGAAAAAATGAACACAAATAAATTCATTGAAATGTAAAAAGAATATGATTTCCTTGATGGAAATGGGATTAGGGGACGCAAATAAAAAAGAGAAAACAAAACGAAAGGAAAAAATGAACACAAATAAAATGGAGAAAAAAGTAAAAATAAAACTGAAATGGAGATGCGGGGTATCGATCGCAGTACCTCTCGCATGCTAAGCAAGCGCTGGGAGCGAGCGTGTGCTCAACTGGCCAGCGGAGTTGGCTCAGGGCCACCACCGCTGGTCGGCTGGGGTTCGAGTCCCGCTGGACACGAATTTTCGGTTTCCACCACAGTGGAGGTCCCCTAAAATAATTTTGTGGAACCTTTTACACGTGGACGTGGAACTATAATAAGATCGTGATGTGTCCGTCGTCTACTATAATGAGATCGTGATGTGTCCGTCGTCTATGGATTATTACACGTGGACGTGAAACTATAATGAGATCGTGATGTGTCCGTCGTCTATGGATTATTTCAGTGATTTTAAGAAGGACGTAATTTTAGACCTGAATATAGTTGTAGGTTTATTTGTACACGGATAGTGTGAGCAGTATGCGTGTATTGAGTGAGCGTGCATGTATATGAATAAATGCTACAGCTATACCCAGATTGGAGGCGTAAAAAAAAAGCGAGTGCTCTGTCATCTGAGCTACATCCCCATGTGTTTATTTTCTGGATCTAAATCTTTATGAATTATGGTAAATGTCTTACCCACTCAGGCAGCCAAAGCAGTCACTTCAGACTTTTTTGGGTACTGGAATATGGTTGTCTTTGAAGAGTCTGGAAAGAAAAATGGCATCTCACAGAATGAAAGATGAAGTGACTACTCAGGAAAGGTTGAGAAGGTGAGGCCCATGAAGGTTGAGAGAAGAGACATGGATAGTGGATGTTAGGGGTCAGAAGCCTGACAATGTCAAAGTTCAGATCTGAGTGTAGTTGTAGGTTTATTTGTATATAGATGGTGTGAGTAGTATGCGTGTATTGAGTGGACGTGCATGTGTATGAACAGATACTACAGCTATACCGAGATGAGAGGCGTCAAAAAAAACAAGTGCTCTGCCATCTGAGCTACATCCCCATGTGTTTATTTTCTGGATCTAAATCTTTATGAATTATGGTAAACTTCTTACCCACTTAGGCAGCCAAAGCAGTCGCTTCGGACCTTTTTTGGGTACTGGAATAAGGTTGTTCTTGAAGAGTCTGGAAAGAAAAATGGCATCTCAGAGAATGAAGATCAAGTGACTCGGAAAGGTTGAGAAGGTGAGGCCCATGAAGGTTGAGAGAAGAGATGTGGATAGTGGATGTTAGGGGTCAGAAGCCTGATAATGTCAAAGTTGAGAACTTACTACACCCTCTGTTCCATAAATAAAAGAATATTTTTAACTTCTAGAATATTGTTTAACCATTTATCTTATTTAATTTTTATATATAAATATTAAAATACATAAATCATTATAAAATATATATAATCATAAAGTAAGTTATATATATTGAAATTTTTTAAATAAGACGAATGGTTAAATAAAAATTATAAAAGTTAAAAACGTTCTTTTATTTATGAAATAGAGAGAGTATCAGCTAAAAGTTCTCTGTGCTGCCATTGTCAGGCCTTGACATTGTCAGGCTTCTCAACTTTTCATAGATAACACTTCAATTGAAAAAACAGGGTATCAGAAGTTCAGAACAACCTGACCAACTCATCATCAGTGTAAAGTTTTCCATCCGATGAAATGTTAGGACTATCAAGTCAAGTCAAGCATCAAATGCATTTAAATCAGAATATAAAACAGTGATCTAGCTTAGCAGGGGTTGTAAATATACAGTAAAAAAAGATACGAATAATCACCTGCCAAGCCTAGGAGCCAACGTATCAACAATGTGGAAGCAAACCCAGGACCAGCTTCCACAATGGGAGGTCCTAAAGGCCTCTTCTACACTCATGGAACAGGTCCTTTCCATTCAGACTCAAATCCATTGGGAATCTGATCCTTTGCATAGACTCCAATCCAATCCTATAAACAAGATAAACAACAATTCCTTTTTCAAGCATGTAACAGTTAAATTTCACACTCCAGGAGATTTGATTGAAATGAGATACTAGAATGCTGTTAGTTAAATTTCACTCCAGGAGATTTGATTGAAATGAGTTACTTGAATGCTGTTCCTAAATCTGCACGACAAGACTAGAAAGAGCCCGTAATAGTCATCTTCAAATTTTCAGTTTGCAATAAAAAGAAAAGGAAACAAATACATGAACATTGGATTCATTAAAATAATCCATGTTTATTCTCAATCGAATTCAGTTCAACATGGATTTATCACAACACACGTCCACATGATGGAAACCATGTCACACCAATGGGCAATGACAACCACTTTTCTAGTCAAATCTAGATAAACACGACGCACTAAACCCTGTATTTCAAACACCTGCCTCATCAGACCCGCCAAAGTTCTTGAGCACCGGCGGCCACTGCAGCATCTCACACGGGTACACATCACCCAATGGCCGCGAGTCGTCAGTGTTACGCCACAGCCGCAGCAATCTCCTCGCCCTGGGGTCAAACATCACAACCCAATCTGCCATGACAAAGAACAGCGTGCCCGTACCCTCACAGAACGCGGCGAAGCTCACAAGTTTGAAGCCACGGAGCTGGTCCGACATCTTCACCGAGAGCTTCATGTGTGCGAGGTCACCAAGAAACGCCGGGTGCATCAGCGTGCGCAGATCCACGGGCTGCTGCTCCACCCACTTCCCCGGTGCTTGGAGAACCCAGGTGACGAGATGGAGCTGCTCCCTGATCACAAAGAAACAGAGCCGGCCATCCAATGTCTTGCCAATCCAGTGGTTCCCGGCGTAGAGGAGCGTTCTGGCATCAGGAAGGGGCACCGCCGACAGCGTCATCTGGACCGCATCGACAACCATGATGTACTTGTCTTCGCCCTGCAGTTTGTACATGACATCGCCGACGACGACTGATGGGCCCTGACGAGGGACCACGTTCCGGTGAACCGGCCCGGTGGCAGACTCCCAAGCAGAGGACGCCGATGAGTACACCAGAACCTCGAAGTGATTCGGGTTGGTGCCGAAGAGGACGACCACGACGCGGAACGCGACGCCTTCCCCCGGAACCAGAACGCAGCACGCCACCCTGTGCCCGGTGATGAAGAGCGGCGGCACCCGAACGTACGTCTTCTCCAGCGGGCTGCAGACGAGAAGCCTGAGTTCGCGGGGGTACCCAGGGCCGAGCTCCCGCAGGAGCAGCCGCCGGCCACGGGCGTCGACGAGGACCGCGCCGCACGCGGGCGGCACCGGGAGGAACCCGACGTCGAGGGGGAGGCCCGCGGTGGGCACGAACGGAGGCAGCGGCGACGGCCCGTAGTTGCGGAAGAAGCCGAAGTGGGCCGGCGGCCTGGGGAGGCACGCCGCTCCGGCGCCGGAGACGATGCGGCGCCAGCGCCGGCACACCGCGGCGCAGCGCACGACGTCGCGCGGCGGCGGCAGCCGCTTGAAGACCTCCAGCAGCATGTCGTCGGGCAGCGCCGCAATCGCCGCCCCCGCGGCGGCGGGTTCGCCGTCTCCCGCCGGCTCCACCTCCATCATCGTCGGGCGCGCGCGCTTGAGGCGCGCGGAGTCGGAACCGCGCGGCGGAGACCCGGAGCGCTTGCGGCCGGCGTCGGCGGAGGGGCGCGGGCGCTTGGTGCCCTCGCGGTCGGAGCAGTGCGGCGGCGACCGGGAGCGCTTGCGGCCGGACGGCTCGGGGCGCGGGCGCGTGCGGCGCCCCGAGTCGAAGCCCAGTGGCGGCGACCGGGAACGCTTGCGGCGGACGACGACGGTGGACACCATGGGGACACGCGGTGGAGCGGCGCGGCGGGGTAGTAGGAAAATCGAATCGGGATTTGGGCGCAATGCGACGGCGCGGCGGGGTAGTAGTAGGGGAACAGAATCAGGCGCAATGCCGCGGCGGGGGGAATTGGTGCCCGACGTGTAGCGGATTTAAAGGAGGAAGGCGAGAAGGCGGCAGCGGAAATTTTTGGACTTCCCCCGCGGCGTCTTTTCGGCTTCCCTCGCGAATTTTTTTGGGCAAAACCCTCCGAGCGAGAGCGGGAGCGGCGCGCCGAGTGGGCGGGCGGGCGCCTCCGGGCCGGGTGGCGCGGGTTTTTTCATTTTTTGGTTCCCCGTCCCAAATTTTTGGCAACTGCCGATCCGCGGACGGCGGGTCCAGGCTGGCTGGCTGGCAATGCCGTTTCCTGTGTTTCGCGCGGATCTACACGCGCTCCTGTTCAGACGGTGCCACCGTAGTTTTTTTTTTTTTTTTTTTTTTTTATGAATTCTGCCGCCGTAGCCGTAGGGTTGGGCACTTGGTCATTCTGCGGTTGAATCTGATCAATCGATTGGATGCAGTCCACATGACCGCATCGCCTTTGCCGTGTGTCAGCAACCATTTGTCATAGGATATCGTGCAGATGTGGTTTACCGCTGTATCGTCCGTCATGTCATGATGTGCGTCTGGTTAAACTGTGGCTTTTAGAAAAACAGCTGTGGGTTGTAGTTTTCTGAAAAGCAGTCTTCGTAGGAAGATTGAAAGCTCATTTGGTTGAACATCTTTGACTTTGGAAAAGCTGCTCTCGCTTACAAATGGAACCCACACATCATAGACGGAGAGCGTGCCTCTCTTCCTTCTCTTGCCACCACAGATGCCGCGCTCACACGCTCCTGCCGGATAGAGCCTGGCCGCACGGGGGAGGGAGTTCGCCGACCGAGAAGACGGAGCTGGGTCGACGCCTGCCGCCTCCATGGGCCTCGCCGGGGCCGCACCTTCGCCCGCCGAAGGTAGGGAAGGAGCTCGTGCGCGCCGCTGCTGGGGCTACCGTGCCCGCCGTTGCTGGGGCCGAGGGTCGCGACGGGGAAGGAGGCAGGCAAGGAGCTCGCGCCGCCGCTGCTAGGGCTACCGCTCGCGTCGGCCGCCGAAGATCCCGCCTTCGCTTGCCATTGCTAGGGCCGAGGTTCGTCCCCACCCGCCGGTGAGGCACGGCGGTGCAGTGGCCTGGAGACGGGAGTCGAAGGAGCTCGAGCGGATGGAACTGGCGTCGGGTGAAAATAGAATAGAAAGAACCGAACCGGTAAGTTTCATAACTAGTGGCAGGTGGGTAAATATTTGTCCTAAAAACAGGTGAAAGCAGGGGTGAAGGTGTTTTCAATTTTGTATTAGAGTAAAAGCAGCGAGTAGCTTTTGGACCCTTTGGTTGGCTTTTGGCTTTTGCAAAAACAAAAGCAGGTTGAAAAGCTCAACCAAAGAGACCCTAAGAGCATTTCCAAGAGATTGGCTATTTGTCTTTGTAAAGCTAAATATAGCTGGTCTCGAAAAAAAACGCCTCTCTTTTCTAAATTTGGCTGCTCGCTATCCCGCAAATTTCGATCGCGATATATGGATAGTTAGCGTCGCTCGCCATCACAGTTTCCCGCGCGCTCGGTGGCTCTGTTGGGTTGTTTATGAAACATCTTGCATGCAACCGCTCTGCACCTCTCACTGCAATTTATGAATGCTTGTTCAGAACAGGTCTTCGGTGACGCTAGGATCTAAAAAAGTCGCGTGTTTGAATATAGATAATAGCATTTTACACAGGCTGTTGGAGCAGCCTAGTATTTTTACAAGGATTTTATTTTAAAGAATCGCTAAATCGTAAGATTTGGAGAATATTTTTTCGCTAGTCTCCTGAAGTTGCTCTAAGAACGTGTTTGGTACGGCTTATTGAACGGCTTTAAGAGCTGATTTTCGGCTCTCTCCGCCAAACAGGCCAAACCAAAAACTGCTTCATGAAGCTGCCGAAAATCCGATGACACAAGCTGTTAGAGCACGGTGAAGCCAGAAATACTAGTAGCTTCCTCCGGCTGTGTCTGACGGCATGTGGGCCCAGACACTTTTGCCCCTGCGTACGTGGCCACGACGAAGCGGTGCGCGTGTTTAGCGGCAACACGGAAGCGAGGCGGAACGCAAGCTGCATGCAACGGCGTGGACCACGAGCGGCCGTCGAGGCGGAAGACGAGCTGCATGCACCGGCATGGACCACTTGTGCCGGCTGCAATGATGACGCTTGGCCCAGGAGCGTGGATTCCGTCGCCACAGGACATCAGGATGCCGAGCTCCATCATCGCCGGCTGCAGCCCCCACCAAGAGTGCGGACTCCGTCGTCTCCGGCCACGGGCGGAGCCGCCGCCGCCGGGAGCACGGCCGACGTTGGGCTCAAGCAACCGGTACAGGGTGTCGCCAGGGGAGAGGGACGGGATGAATCGCGGGGACGTGGGGGCTGGCACGGCCGCCAGGGCGCGTGCCCACCGCAGCGCGGCCACCAAGCGCGAGCGGGTCAGCGGGGTCACGCGGATGCGCCCACCGGCGTGCAGCCCGCTGGGACGCGGCCCCCGGGCTCTGGCAGCTCGGCCGCCGGAGCCATGCACGTGCCGATGTGCGGACGCCGTCCGGGCCTCGCATCTCTAGAAGAGGAATGGATCCGTTGCTTTCTGGAAGAAGACGAGCAAGACCGGTGCGATGGACATGGAAAAAAATAAAGGCATTATCGTTATTTTTTCATTTGGTTCATTGTATGAAGCTATTTTGCCAAACGAGATGATCAAAACGGCTTAGCTTCATCAAAAAAGCTACTTTTGAAGCTAAAACACAAAAAGCCAGCTTCACTAGTGAAGCTAAGCCCTCCCAAACGGGGCCTAAGTCTCGTTTTGGGTTTTTGTGCCGCAAGTTTGACTTGATTTGTAGAAAATATGTATAATATTTATATTTTTAAATAAATTTATTAAAAAACTAGATGAAAAGATCTTTCCGATGCTACTAATTACTTAGTATAAATATTTATATATTTTACTATATAATTGACGCTAGTTGTTTCTCAAAAAACAAGAATGACACTTATTTTGGTACGAAGAGAGTATAGTGTTCTGAACGGTTTTAATTTTAGCACTAAAATTATAAAAATGCCCTTTAGAAGGGCATTTTAGACAAGTGTGGCAAACAAGAAAAACATAAATTTAATTGTCACACTTTGCCATACCTAAAGAAATCTTATTATACTTTTTAACTCTGTGACATGTGGAGTCAAAAAAATTATGCCTAAGCATGTCAACCAAACACTCAAGTGTGGCGAAGTTGGCAAGCAACCAAACGGTCCCTTTGCAGAAAATCAAACAGATGAGAAGTTTATGCTTTTCTTATATAAGAAATAAATTGTACGCAGTCGGCTCCATACGTGGACGAGTGGACAAGTAGTGGTAGCACGATTAGGGAGTCCCTAACAACCAGATATAAGTCTGTCGCAAAAAACAAAAAAACAACCAGATATAAGTGGCTTGCGACTTATAGCGAAGAGAAATAAAAAAAATGGATCTGTCTATAGGAAAACCGGGTGATTTAACCCCTAAGGACACCCGGCTGTTTTGGTGGCAAAAAACAAACGGATTCTGCATGCAGAAAAATCCGAGTGTTTCACATCCACAGAACACTCGGATTTCATAACCATCGGATGACCATCCAATGGCCACAAATAATGACAATAAAATTACAAAAAAAATCAGAATCTGAATCCCAAAATAAAGAAACTAAATATAGGCAGAAATATATAGCAAAACAGCTCATAATATATCAAAAATTTTCAAATTTATTGTATGGAAGCCGGAGATAAATTACATATAAAATATGGACAAATCAGCCATAAAGTAAAACATATTACACATATACCAGATGATCAAAATGGTAACTTACAACAATCCAATATAAAATTTACACCACTCAATTATCAAATTTACACTACAGAGATCAGTGTAAAAAAAAATCAAATGACACTGTAAGTACTATGAAAATTGAAAAAACCAAGCCTACACATTAGAAAAAAGCACATATGAGCAACGAAAGAGTGACATCAAACTCTTCTAAAATCAAACATAGCTAAAGGCCTCACTTTGAAAATTTATTTGGCAATTTTATCATCTGTCTGGTCCTAGTACTACTAATTTCTTACTGTTTCTACAGTTTGAATGAGGGGTGATTTGTTCAGTGTGACTCAGATGCTTGCAGATTGAATCAAGCTGATAATTACAAACTAATTAAGTGTGTTTATTGAGCAGATAACAATCTAATTACATATTAAATTAAGGATTGACAATAACAGTATGAAACCATCAAAATTGTTCAAAAGCAAACAAGCATGAAAATAACTTACTGGGCTACTGTCCAGGAGACCACTGTGCACCTGACCAACATCCCATCACCTCTTGCACCCACGGACAAACCACCATTTAGTCAGACAACGCAAATACAATATTGACAGATTTTCCAAATTATTTCTATGGTACCAAATGTAGAAATAATTACAATAAGCCAGATACTTCATATAACCAAATTTTCCAAACTATTCAGATAACAAATTAGCCAAATTATTTCTATGGTAGACAAATATAAAAATTACAATAAGCCAAATACTTCATATAACCAGATTTTCCAAACTATTCAGGTAACAAATTAGCCAAATTATTTCTATGGTAGCCAAATATCAAAAATTACAATAAGCCAGATAGTTCATATGACCAGATTTTCTAAACTAATCGGATAACAATTTACCCAAATTATTTCTATGATAGCCAAATATAAATAATAAAATAAGGCAGATAAGTACATCACCAGATATAGAAACTATTACAATGCAATTACACTAAATTTACAATGCACTCATCAGTGTAAATAAAACGACATAATACTGTAAAATTCTACAAGATATGAATATACTAATCCAACTTATTAAATATTTACAATCAATTTAACCTGAACTTATAATGCACCCATCACTATAAATGTATCGTTATAAGACTGTAAGTTCTAAAAAGAATCTAGTGTACCACACTCACCAAGAGCAAGGAAAAAATCTCACCTTCATAAGCATCTTTGATGACCAAAAGGGGGCACCAAATGCAGACAACTTCTTGAAAAGCAAAAGCATCAATGTCAAACTATGAAAATATAGGCTTTCTCATGATATTTAGAAAAGAAAACATTGCAATTCAAGTACAACCAGCTAATTCTTACGTATATTCAACAACAACTGACAACTGTTTTGTATTGTTTGATAGACAGGTTTGACACATCAACTGGTGCCACCACCTTACCAAAATAAACATAAAACATCCAACATCCAGGCAGGACGTTAAGGCTGTCTCTAAATGAGCAGAAGCCAAATTTAAATATTGTATAAAAAGAAAAAACATAAAGACAACCAAAATTTACCCTCCTCCTTTACCAGGGCTTGGGACCTGCTATCATTTGAAACCATAGGCAACCAACAATAGGCGGAATTAAAAATGTTGGCTATAAAAAGAAAAAAACTAGTACGTAATCTAGTTCATACTCATATGAACAAGTTAGATACAAAGATAGATTAGGGAATAAACATAAAGATAATGTTGAAACAAAAAGATTCATAGAAGAAATACAAAGAAATAGTAGCAGTCTGGAAAATAACAAACACAAGGAAGGGCAAGAAATGACTGGAAGAGCATGACAGATTAGAGAAGGGAACAAGAAGAGAAGAGAACTCCCATCACACCAGAGATATAATGGAGGAGGCACAGGCAGAGAAAGAGAAGAGAAAATGGAGGAGGCACAGGCAGAGAAGAGAAAGGAGTGTCAGTTATAAAGACAGGAACAGATCCACCCCCAAATTAGAATCTTATCCGGTCCAAACTTTGATAGAACTATAATCTTGCCGGCAGTAGGATCAGATGGAAAAGGCCTTGTGCCAATGGGAAGGTGCAGAACAAGATTAACTGTCTCCTCAGTAAGTGAGATAACCTTTCCACCATGAACAATATCACCAGACTTAGAATCAACCAAATGAGCAAGCCACTTAGCAAATCTGTTGCGTACAAAGCATTTGTTGAATAGCAGCAAGGCTTGGAAGGATCTAATCGGCCTAGAGGGGGTGAATAGGCGATTATTGAAAACCTAAAACTTAAAGCTCAAATGCGGAAGTTAAATACCACCCGATAGTAGGACCGGAAGGAGGACCGGTACTACCGGTAGTTGAAAACCAGTACTACCGATGCAAACTTCTGGTACTACCGATGCCCTACGAAATTACAAAATCAAAATGGAAAACAGAGTAAATTTAGCTGTAATTTTAGATCCAATTGTTACCACCCCTTTGTTGATATTGCTGATGACGATGTTGAACTTCTTGGAGCTTTTCACCACACCAAATCGTAGATCGAGTCCTCCAACCTAAGAACTTGGGGATAGGGATGAAGAACACGAAGAACACAAGAACAAGGATAGTCGATGCTACCACCACAGCAAGACACACGATTTTTACCGAGGTTCGGACCACAAAGAAGTTTCTACGTCCCCGTTGTTGAGGTGACCACGAAGGTCCGACCACGAAGGTCTCCTCCCTCAAGTAAAAGCTTGAGATATCTACTAATAATCAAGGGTAATGCAAACACTTCGGGGCGCCCTCACAAATGAATCAACACGGGCAGCCACGAAGAACGCCTAACCAGCTAGTGTTCTAAGAACCCAAGAGTAACAAACACAAATCAAGCCGGCAAGACGAGGAATCCAAGTGCTCAAGTCATAGATTGAAGTTCCCACTCTTTAATCTCGCGTCCCTGGCTTAAATCTTTGAGGGGATGAAGTTTGGGAGCAAAGGGGGAGAGAGAGCAGGCGAGCTGGTGCTTGGGAGAGAGCCTTTCTCGGGTGAGAGTCGCGTGAATGAATGGAATAGACAAGAGAGAAAGGATGAGGTAAGGGGTATATATAGTGCATGTCCAGAACAACTACCGGTACTACCGATGGGAACCACCGGAACTACCGGTACCTCACCAAATATGACTGTTGGGGCATATCAGAATGTGCAGAGTGTGACAGACTGGTACTACCAGTAGTACAAGGGTGAGCAACTATGCACGTTCGACGGGGCCAGAAAATATTAGTTGCAACTTCCGGTCTATAACTCAATTAAATTACTTTCGGTCCTAACCAGTAGTACCGGTCTACTTCTGGTGTACTTCCGGTAGTTCAACAACTGCAACTTTGAGCATTCAACTTTGTAGAAAATATTCAACCGGTAGTTCCGCTCTATAATTCATTTTTAGCCAGTACTACCGATGATGACCGGTACTACCGGTCCTACGACCGATACTACCGGTAGTACATCAATAGCAACCTCGAGCTCTTGACTTGGCACAAAATAATAGGCCGGTACTACCGGTCTATAAATCAATTATTTCTGGTACTACCGGTAGGCCAGGTTGGGTGAAGAAATGGCCTTTTTCTAAGTACGGTGAGTGCAACGGTGTCTCTCCAAACACTCTAAAGATCGACATGAGCACTTTTAGACCTCGAATTACCATCCTAATTTGTATCCCTATTGATAGTACATCGTTTCCTATAACTCAAGCAAAGATGAAATCCGAGAAATCTCTTGAGTAGAAACGTCGTCCATCCATACAAAATTTAGGGTGCTTGTATCACCAAATATTATCAATCAAATATTTCAATGAACTAACACCTACATATTCACTTAGATAAACTTATTAGTCCCTAATTTGATTGTCATTAATTATCCAAAACCCACATCGGGGGTGAAAGCACTTATAGGGATCCAAAGCCATAACTCTGAATAACAAGTCTTTGCTCAGGTGATAAAGATGAAATGACTTTCATAAAAGCACTAGCAGAGAATCTTGTGAAACCCTCAGTAGTCTTCTTCACAGATTTATGCTTCTTGGACTGAAAAATAAGAAGGATTTAAAAATATACAAGTAGGAATAACCAGAAAATAAAGACAAGAAGCAATACTAATCTTATGCCTCAACGTCATTTGAAGCCTAGTCTTAATTTTTTTAATCTCCTGGAATTGAACAAAATACAATAATATATCAAATAAAATAAATAAATACATAATGTAGGAACACATTCATAGCAAAAAGTTCATCTATTAGGAAAAGAGAAAATAACAAATCATACATCTTTTGAAATCTTCTCATACAAAAACTAATTTAGGTGGAAGTGGAAAAAAAATTTAGATACAACATCAGATTACTCACCTCACAAACATCATCAGTTTCAGAAACAGACTTGTATGAATCCATAGAAGGAATTTGAGAACATTGAATATCATCGAAATCTTCATCCCCAGTAGATAGCTCAATTACACCATGAGGCCTCTTACGACCCATCTAACAATAGAAGAACATAAAAACAAAAATGATTATAATAGTCAATTAGAAATTATTTACTCAAATTATTTCTATGGTAGGCAAACATAAAAATATTTCAAATTTAACAAATTATTTTTATGGTAGCCAAATATAAATATTTCAAAAAGGCAGATACTTCATATTAACATATAACAAATTAACCAAATATCTTCTATGATGGCCAAATATAAATAATAAAATAAGGCAAATAATTCATATTGTCAGAGACAAATGACAAATATACTTCCTCTAATCTAAATCCAATACAAATATCAGGACATGAACAGAGACTAGATATATTCTGAACAAACATATTGACCTAAAGCAAAATAAGTCATACAATCCAATTCAATCCCACTACTATCATTGTAGAAATTTGCATGTAAAGTATATGATATCAATAAATTAATACTAGCCAAATACATTACAATTTTAGCTTAAATGGACTACTAAGGAGTGTAGAAAGTTACATGTAACAAAACCACCCAATTAATATAAACCTAAGGTACTAAGTAAACCGTCGAGGCAATTTAGTTAGCACATTGTGCTCATATTAACCTGGTAGTCCGTGAAATATCGAAGGATTTCAAACTTTTCCCACGACACACCCAGATTGCACGGTTCAGCGGTTACCATTCACCTGTTCTTACTTTTCACACATAACATAATTACATCACCGGTTCTTTCATAATTTCCTTTTGAATCAGAGTTACAAATAAATAACGGAAGTAAATATATTTTTGACATATACTCACACCTATGATTTTAAATACATTGCCAGTTCAGGGTCGACATCCAATAACAGCAAGTAGACGAGATATAAGAGATGACCTTGCCCAAGGTCTAATCCTCCCGTAGTGGGATACAAGTCCATCTTGTCGCCACAGCAAAAGTCTTATAATCTGCAACAAGTGGGAATAAAACCCTGAGTACAAGAATATACTCAGCTAGACTACCCATTATAAATCAAAAATAAAGTGACTCCAAGGAGTATGCAAGGCTTTATAAGGAGGCTAGCTGACTCATTTCTTTGCATAAAAGTTTGAGCTTATTAAGAACAATTATTATAACCTTCTAGCTTTGCATTTTAAAGTCATTAACCTGATCATGCTAGATTAGCACCTGATCTAACGGTCATGGTGTAATTAACAAGCAAGAATAGTAACCATTTCTAGTTGAGCATCTTTCAGCACCAATATCATAACTATCTCATCTCTTTGTTTAAGTTTTTACTACGATGACGGTGCTCAATGTAACAGAACCGACCAATTTATATAAGCTTAAGTCCAAATTAAGCTGCCATGATAGCTTAAGTCGCACCTAAACCCATATAAACCCGGTAGTCCGTGAAATCACGAAGGATTTCAAACCACTTACAAACCAAGATCGTAGAGGTTCAGTAACCACAATCCACATGATACATAAATTTGCAATTAACTTAAATGCATCGGAGTTTATAAGAGAATATTACAACACCCTTTTTATAAAAACATAGCGGAAGCAAATTACTTTAACAACACTCACACTCACATTTTTCAATACGATGCCAGCTCATAGTCAAATCTAAAAAAGCAATCTGAGATAAGATATAAGGAATGACCGTGCCCAAGTCTGATTGTTTCCCGTAATGGGATAGAAACCCATCTTGTAGCCACAGCAACCTAGATGAACACCTGCAACAAGTGGGAATAAAACCCTGAGTACGAGAATGTACTCAGCTAGACTTACCCGTCATAAACCAAAAATAAATTGACTCCAAGGAGTATGCAAGGCTTTATAAGTGGGATAACTGACTCATTTAATTGCGGAAAAGCTTGCATTAAGGAACAATTAACAAGAACCTTCTAGTAGTGTATTTTAATCTGATTAACCTTATCATGCTACATTAGCACCTGTACTAAACAAGCATGGTAATAATTATTCAACAGTAAAAGTAACCAATCCGGTTGAGTATCTTTCCATCTCAAGAGCTCAACCATCTCATCTCTTTGTTCAAGTTCTTACTACGTTGCCGCTGCTCAAGTCAAGTGTTCACTGTCCAGGAACGATGGCGATTATAATCGATTACTAACCAGTTGGCGGGTATTCCTCACACAAACCACACTCACCAGCCACGGTGAGCTACAGGTCATCGACATCCAATTCAGGAAAAGCGCGGGATTAACAGGTATCATCGTATCTAGGAACCGCTCGGCTGCCTTATTCAGGGCGACCCTGACCTCGGACTTACTCTTCGCGTAACCCGTGGTCCCCCATCTTCACCAATACGATGCGTACAGCAGGTTGACTCCCGACCCAAATCAAAATTAGGCTTCACGGTCGGAACGACTTATCCTTCCAGCTAAATGTGAGGCATAAATTTAATATGACTTGAGGACGTACAATGGACGGGGTCCTAGTTCGACACAGACGGGATAACCTCACCGAACCTCCAGTTCAGTCTCAACACCGATCCCGCCCGGTCTCGATTTATTATCTCCACATGGTTATCCAAGATAACAATGTATTCAACCATTCCGAGTAACCACCTATAACTCGCGGATGACAGGGAATCACCCGACTTCTACCGATCTAGTTAAAGCAGGGCTAAACAGATAATCGCACCTGAACCTAACAGGGTTGAAGTATAAGCAGTGGCAAGGAATATAAGTAATGCAGCAATGGTATAAAACAATGCCTATAACTTAATACATCAAACAAGTAAAGGACTCAAGTTAGATATTTTGCAAACCACAGGGAGAATGCTCCGGGGCTTGCCTTTCTCAGAAGAGCGAGGTTGATTCTTCGGACACTCGTATAGCTCCACGTCCTTCTCCTAGTCCCAGATCACCTCCGATGCGGGAACTTTCAACGAGTCATCCTTTTGGCTTCTCGACTTCCCGACAAGGTTCTCGCATACGATCCTATATGATGCGTATGCATACATGAATACTAGGAATGCATATAAAATGGATATGGACTATGATGATGAGCATGATTGCTTGCACATGACTTTCAAAAAGTCATCAAAATCATCCAAGAACATATATTATGAGCACATGTCATCTACTGCATTCTCTCCTACAACAACTACTACACAAGCATTAAAATAGAACAGCACACCACCATCACATCATCCATTCTAACATATAAGTATCATCCACTCATATAAGCATCAACCCTAAACATTAGCTCTAATAGATTATATACTTTGCAAGAGTAGAAAGAAGCATTGTAGATAGCATGAATTGATAAAGCAAAGCATTAATAAACACATATAAATAAGGGTAGAACTGCATCACATATTTATACTGCTCAAAAAATTCTACAAAAATTACAGAAGACAAAACATACCAATTCTAGGCTGCCATCCAAATTTCACCTCATTTGGATAAGCCCATCATTCTACACAAAAATCACAAGGTAGCATAAAACAGGGGACCTAAAAATACTTTGTACTGTGAAGTATATCAAACCTCATATTTCACTACATCAAGAGCTACCTTACGGCATGTAAATAGCCCACAAAAATTATCAACCCCAAACTAGGTCCACAAAATGCATTTTTGAATTATTCTAAGAATAAATCACACTTGAACTACAACTTCATATTTTTACCTAGCAAGCATACACCAAATATTTATGATAGATAGAGCAGGCCAAAAAAAGACTAACCCAACAAGAATCATATTTTTTGAGCTATATACAATTAGTTATGCATTTCTAAAGATATCAAGCATTTAATGTGAATAAATCAACTTAAATAAAACTATACAGAAAAGTATCACAAAATCCATATTTCATATTTTTTATACATAGATCTTCTCATAAGAAAAATACTACAAGTTGAACCAACTCATTTGGATGAAAAATGAAGAAGTTATGAATTTCTAAAGGTTTAATCAAAATCTGGAATCAGTTCTGAAAAAGAAAAAGGAAAAACACTTTTGCACCGGAGACCCTGCGTTAACCAGAAATTCACTAAGCCTGATAAAGAAATATCCTGTGTCTGGCAGATATGCACAAAGACCCTTGACTTAGGTTGAATTCAAGGACAAGGTCCTTGCACAGGGGAGAGGCAACCCGACGGCGTCGGCGCGGCGTCGCCTGCCGTTGCCGGGGCTCCCCGACTAAATTGACTCGAGGGAAAGCTACAGTGGTTCAGGGCGAGTTGATTGAGGGTCAAAGTTGAAACGACCTTGATTTCCGCGAAGGGAAATCCACAGTGTCGGA
>CM041628.1:22206174-22222015 GCA_023333625.1 Bothriochloa decipiens
AAGTTCCCACACTCTAATCTCACGTCCCTAGCTCAAATCCTTGAGGGGATGAAGTTTGGGAGCAAGGGAGAAGAGAGAGCAGGTGAGCTTGTGCGTGGGAGAGGGCTTTTTTCAGTTGCAAGTCGGGTGAGTGAAGAGAATAGGCAAGAGAAAGAGAAAGGAGAGAGTGGAGAGGTATTTATAGTCTCATGTTCAGAACAACTACCGGTAGTACTGCCAGTACCACCGGTACTATCGGTTCCTCTCAAAAAGGACCGTTGCAGGTGTCAGATCGGGCAGAAAGAGTACTACCGGTACTACCGGTCCTAGGACCGGTACTACCGCTAGTTCAAAAGTAAACAGTAACTAGCCCTTTCGACTTTGGCTAAAAATATTTTATTTTTACTACCGGTACTACCGCTGCCAGGAGCGGTACTACCGCTAGTACATAAAACTGCCAACTCGAAGATCTCGACTTTTGAAAAATAGGCCCGATACTTCCGGTATATAATTTTAATAAAAAGCGCTACTACCGGTGACCACCAGTACTACCGATGGTGTGACCGGTACTACCGGTAGTAGAAAAACTACTACAACTTTGCAAGCTTGATTTTTAGAGAAAAATAGCACGGATACTACCGGTTTAAAAAGCGTATAAGTCCAGTACTACCAGTAGGCCAGATTGGGTAAAGCAAAGGTCATTTCTAAGTGATGTGAGAGAAACGGTGACTCTCCAAACGCCCTAAATATAGACTTGAGCACTTTTAGACCTTGAATTACCAACCTTATTTGTATCCCTCTTGATAGTACGACATTTCCTATGACTCAAGTAAATATAAAATGATAGGGTCCTCTTGAGTAGAAGCGTCATCCATCCATATAAAATTTAGGGTGCTTGCATCACCAAATCTTTATCATTCAAATCTTTCAATGGACTAACACCTGTGAATTCACTTGAACAAACTTGTTAGTCCCCAACTTGATTGTCATTAATTATCTAAAACCCACTTCGGGGGCGAATGCACTTACACTCGTCCTGAGCGAAGCTAAATTCAGCAAAGGATCAGAAGCTGCTATAATGCTTTCACGCCTCAAAAGTACACATGCGTTCAAACAAGAACTCTCCTTTGGATTAGAGTAAACGATTCTGACTTTCAAACTTACCCATATTACCTTCAACCATGGGGCTTATAGCCTTCACATGGGTCTTGAGCAATTGAAAGATGGAACGGTCAAGTCAAGAACTATGTCTCGAGTTCTTCGATCAACCTTCATTCTGGAGTTTTTGTAGATTTTTAAATAAAACTCAGAGATTCCTTTATATGACCCTCTCAAGTCTCTCATATATGGTATTTCTGGATCCTCACCAAGGCAATAATGGTGTTATGCCTCTCAGAATATGTTGTATTTTTGGACAAAGGCAAAGCAACATTGTGCCTTATCTCTCTCACACTATAACTAGTAGGCTTATGTGGAGTTCATAGGTGGGAAAGAAATAGCTCAAACATACTTGCAATACATATGTTTCCTAATCCAACCATGGATCCAGAGGAACTCGTCATACGATCAAATCAAGATGTGCATGTGTGGTTACAAAAGAGTAAACAATATGGTAGAAAATATTTGTGGGAGGAAGAAGGGGTGAAGGCCTAATTCTACAATGCTCCTTTATAAAGGGTAACTTCTCTCAACTTGGAAATTTGAAGAAATGGAAAACTAGGGCTTTGCTATATAGAATATATATTTTTTCATCACACTTTTTTCTCACTTCTTTTTTCTCTCTTTTTTTCTTCTCTCTCTTTTTTTCTCTTCTTTTTTTTGAAAAGCCTAGAATCTAATGCTATGAAACTTTTGAGAGGAAAGAAGATAATAAGAACTTGGAGCATTTATTTTGGACTTGGGTAGCAAACAAAGAAAACCTATGGGGTAAATATTTTTGGTGCTCACTCCCAGTGTAGAAGCACAACATTTTTGAGTGGATCTAAATTGGTGAATATCGTGGTGCGTACTTGCAAGGTAGAAGTAGCAAAGGGGTGCATGATGTGTGTGATCTTGATTTTAACTGCATAAAAAGCTCCTAAGGGTCAACACAGCTGGACCAAACTCAACGCACACAAGTAGTAAATAAATATAGAAGTTTTTCCTATTCTAACAAGCAAGCATATATGGTTGTGGTAGAAATTAAAACTCTCGTCATACAGGAACTCATTATGATATTTTTATGTTTTTAAAAGATAAATCTCTAGAACTCTAGTGTCACTAGGAACAAGATAAACAGCAGCTTAGACCTCCCATATCATATCCGTCAACTACCTAGACTTAGATCAAGCATTTGCTACCCACAAGTATCAAGTTCAGAGCAAATCTTAGGTCAAAACAATTATGTCCAAAATTTGAGAGAGTTCAAGATTGAAAACTAGGTACTTTAAAGGAATTATGGCAGAGCAACTATTCATCATTTCCATGCATAAGGTTTACCTTCAGAGTTCATTTTATTTTAATAGGAAAATAATATTTGTTAATAGGAAAACAATATTTGTACACTCTCTTAAAGATCACACAAGACTATTATGTATTATTTTAAAGGAAAAACTTTATTTTGTTTTATGGTTATGCATCTTTTTATTTCTAAATACTAGCAAAAAAACATAAATAACTATAAGGAGAAAGAAATACTTATCTTGATACACGTGGGGGTGTCTCCCCCAAGCTAGATGTTGACATAGTCATTCACTCTTGTGGCTTACATGTAGGTCTCACTCTTTCAAACTTCCAAATCCTACACAACTCAAATAGACAACACAACTTGTGGAACTGATTAAGTGTTAGGTGTTTGAGCATTAGTTGTCTACAACCATTGATTGTTGTTTTATATTGGATCATTAACAAGAATTCTATCACATCAATTTCTTTGAATTTTTCTGGTTCAAGGAAAACTTTTAATCATTGACCATTTACCTTGAATGTGTTACCTGAATCATCCTGAATTGTGATGGCACCATGTGATGCAGCTTCAATCACCTTGAATGGTCCTTCCCATTTGCTTCTAAGTTTTCCATGACCAAAGAGCTTCACTCTTGAGTTGAACAGTAGAACTTTGTCTCCAGGCTTAAACTCCTTGTGCTTGATTCTCTTGTCATGCCATCTTTTAGTTCTCTCTTTGTAAATCTTGGAGTTGTGATAAGTTTTTTCTCTCCATTCTTCCAGCTCAGATATTTGCATTTGACGATTCTTGCTAGCGATCCATATTCCATTTCTTAATTGCCCGATGAGCTCTGAATTCCAACTCAATAAGCAGATGGCATGTTTTTCCATATACTAGCAGATAAGGTGACATGCCTATGGGTGTCTTGTATGCAGTTTGGTATGCCCATAGTGCATCGTGAAGCATGTACTTCCATTTCTTTCCCATCTCATCCACGGTCTTCTGTAAAATATTCTTGATTTGCTTATTTGATGTTTCTGCTTGACCACTTGTTTGGGGATGGTTTGGGGTTGCAACATTATGCTTAACTCCATATTCTGATAGAAATTATTTGAATCTCTTGTCGATGAAATGTGATCCTCCATCACTTATGACCATTGTAGGTGTTCCAAGTCTTGGGAATATCACTTCATGAAACATTTTCTTGGCATGCTTGGAATTGGCAGCTCGGCATGGTAGTGCTTCTACCCACTTGGACACATAGTTAGCTGCCACTAAGATGAATTCAGCATCTCTAGACTTTTGGAATGGTCCCATATAGTCAATTCCCCAGACATCAAACAACTCTACTTGGAGGCTTTTCTGGAGTGGCATTGCATCTTGAGTATTGATGTTTCCATGTCTCTGACATCTGGCACATCTTCTAACAAATTCCTTTGTATCTTGATACATTGTAGGCCAGAAGAATCCACATTGCCAGATCTTAGCATGTGTACAAAAGGCTCCATAATGTCCACCATAGGGTGATGCATGACATCTCTCTATGATTTTCTTGGCTTCTTCTGTTGGGACACATTTCTGCAATAATCTATCAGAACAGACTCGAAAGAGATACGGATCATCTTATATGTGGCATCGAGCTTCATACTTGAGTTTCCTTTTATCCTCCCCTGGTGCTACTATCCTGCAACCATATAATTCACAATATTCACATACTAGGGGTCAGAGTGCATTACCATGAGAAGCGTGTCATCCCTCAGATAGTCATTAATTGGTAACTCATGTGTTTCCTTATATTGAAACCTAGACAAATGATCAGCTACTGAATTTTCTACTCCCTTCTTATCTTTTATTTCTATGTCAAATTCTTGAAGCAGAAGAATCCATCGGATTAACCGAGGTTTAGCATCTTTCTTAGTGAGGAGGTATTTAAGAGCAGCATGGTCTTAATAAATAATTACCTTTGCCCCCACTAAGTAAGATCTAAACTTGTCTATTGCAAAGACAACAGCCAACAACTCTTTCTCAGTGGTGGAATAATTGAGCTGTGGTCCAGACAAGGTTTTGCTAGCATAGGATATAGCATAATGCTTTTTATCCTTTGTTTGGCCGAGTACGGCACCAACAGCAAAGTCGCTAGCATCACACATGATCTCAAAAGGTAGTGTCCAATCAGGTGGTTGGATGATTGGAGCTGAAATGAGTGCTTGTTTGAGGGTTTGAAAAGATTCATAGCACTCATTGTCAAAGATGAAAGGTGCATCCTTAGCTAATAGGCTAGTGAGAGGTCTAGCAATTTGAGAAAAGTTTTTGATAAAACGCCTATAGAACCCCGCATGGCCTAGAAAGCTTCAGATTCCTTTCACATTTATGGGAGGTGGAAGTTGTTCAATGGCTTTGATCTTTGCTCTATCCACTTCTATCCCACGTGTGGACACTTTGTGTCCTAGCACTATTCCTTCCAGAACCATAAAGTGGCATTTTTTCCAGTTCAGGGCTAAGTCCTTTTCTTCACATCGTTGTAAGACTTTATCTAAATTCTCTAAACATTCATTGAAGATTTTTCCATAGATGGTAAAATCATCCATGAACACCTCCATGATTTTCTCAATCATTTCAGATAAAATAGACATCATGCACTATTGGAAAGAAGCTGGAGCATTGCACAGTCTGAATGACATACGTCGGTATGCGTAAGTTCCATATGGGCATGTGAAAGTAGTCTTACTTTGGTCATCGGGGTGGATTGGGATTTGATGATATCTGGAATATCCGTCAAGGAAACAAAAGAAAGAGTGCTTTGCAAGCCATTCCAACATTTCATCAATGAAGGGTAACGAGAAGTGGTCTTTCCTTGTAGCCTTGTTAAGTTTCCAATAGTCAATGCACATAAGCCACCCAGTGACAGTGCGTTGGGGGACGAGTTTGTTCTCATTTCTAACAACTGCCATCCCTCCTTTCTTTGGCACAACTTGGATAGGGCTAACCCACTCGCTATATGGCACATCATAGATAATCTCGGCGTCCAAAAGCTTAAGGACCTCTTTCTTAACAACCTCTCTCATGGCATTGTTAAGCCTCCGTTGTGGTTCCCTTGATGGTGGTGAGTCGGGATCCGTAGGGATACGATGAGTGCAGAGAACTGGACTAATCCCTTTGAGGTCATGGAGTGAGTATCCTATGGCTGATTTATGTCTTTCTAGGACAATGACAAGCCTGTAGGTTTCTTCTTGGGACAACTTGTCACTTATGATGACAGGAGTGTCTGGATCATTATTGAGAAAGAGATATCTCAAGCCAAGAAGAAGTGGTTTTAGCTCAATTGAGGGTGGTGTAGGCATCTCCAAAGGATCTAGCTCGACTGGTTCTGCCAACTCTTCCTCTTCTTCAATGAAGTATTCATCATCAAAGAGTGGCTGGGCCATGTCTTCTAGAGATGTCATTAAAACTTCCTCAATAGGGTCTTGTTTGGGCTTGGGTTCTACTATCATGTTATGTGATCGTGCAAGAGAGACATCGATAGTAGAGTTCCCTAGCTTAAGAGGCAAGAGGCTTTGTTTTGGTCACTCTTGAAAGAGTGCTCCCAAAGGTACGCCTATCAAGAGAGACATACCCGAGATATTATAGATATGAAAATCTAGAAAATACTCAAAGCCTCTTATGCGTAGCATAATAGTCCTTATGACCCCATAACTGTAACACTCTGGTGTTAAGCATGCATAATCACTTGCATTCTTAAGCATAAGCATCATTGTGCATGGCATTAATGAAAAGATTGATTGTCATTTCATGTATCATGCTTGATTATTCAAAAAATTTTCTTGCCTTTCACATGAACTAGATAAGTGGTATGAGTGTTTGGTGTTTGATGACCCCTAAGGTAACCTAGACATGATTAGTACACCAAATGAACCTAGGTTTATGTTCATGGTTTTGGTTAATTAAGCTTTGTTGTCATGGTTGACCAAGGTGGACCATTAAAGTAGTTTTGTTTGACTAATTTGAAAGTGGTAGCTAGAGTGCTTTCATGTGGGTGCACCCTAAATAAAGTTTGTAGATAATTTCATAAGGAACAAAAGTTGTAATTACCACTTTTCATGAAAACGCATGGAAGATGTTCAAAAATGTTGAAAAAGGGCAGAATTGGAGGCTATTTTTCCATTTTAGGGAATTTTAAGGGGTATTTTCTTTGGATTTTTGTATTTCAAAATCTATGCATAATCTAGCCAAACTTTGTATAGATGAGATGTTCTACTCTTCAAAATCTACATTTCATCTATTTGGAGTTTTTGCTAATTCGGCCTAGTTCAAGAGTTATTAAGCAGCAAAGTTTGTTTTACATTCATGAAAATAGCTTTTTGGTGACGGCTGTTTCCTGGCCGTTAGGGAAATGGCCGGCCACCACCCATGTCGCCCAGCCCGTGCGCTCCGCGCGGCGCGCGTCCACCGGCGGTTCGGGGCGGCAGCGGCAGTGCCGATAGCATTAAACGACCGCGGCTGCTCCCTCTCTCGCTGCCCCTCTTTCAATTTCAACTCTCCCTGCCTCCTTCCCGCAGCTCCGCGAGCTGCCATCGCCGCCGCGCAGCACCGAGCTCACCTCACCGCCGGTCGAAATCCACCGCCGTCAGCCATGCATTCGCCTGCTTAACCCCGCAATCGAGAGCGCCTGAGTCCGCTCCACTATCCTCCACCCTCGCCTCGGCCTGTTGCATCAAGGTATACCCGAATCGACTCATCTTCTCCCCGTCCGCCATGGCCGCACCTCGACCTCACCATGGTCCCGCTGCTCTGGCCATCATCTCTCGCCATTTTGGTGCGCCTCAGACACGCCGTGATGAGTAGGTGCTAGTACGCGAGTCAATGGGGTCGATTAGGGTTCCGTAGGGCCGAATTTCGTCGGGCCGCCGTGCGGAGTGCCACCGCTCTGCCGTGCTCGTGCTCTGACTGCCTCAAGCTGCTTCGTTCCCTCTTTAATACCCTTGATCGATGCCCACGGCCCTCCTCGCTCTTCCCCGCCGGTTGGTGTCGCTGGAGCGTCGCCAGGACGGCCGGCCGAACCTCGCCGCCGTCGAGGGCCATCGGGTTAGAATGTAGGAAACCCTAAGGGTCTTGGTGCAAGGTTGCCAGACACAGAGTATTTCTGTTTAGGGCTTGGTTGATTTTTGAAAACCTCAGGGTCTCCGGTGCAAAGTGTTTTTCCTTTTCTTTTTCAAAACTGTTTCCAGATTTTGATTAAACCTTTAAAAATTCATAACTTGCTCATTTTTCATCCAAATGAGTTGGTTTAACTTGCAGTATTTTTCTTATGAGATGATCTATACATGAAAAATATGAAATGTGGAATTTGTGATACTTTTCTGTATAGCTTTATTTATCTCTATTAATTGCTTTTATCTTAGAAAATGCATAAGTAATTCTCTGTTGCTCAGAAAAATATGAGACCAAGTTTGTTAGTCTTCTTATGTCATGCTCTATCTGTGAAAAATATTATGAGGTTATGTCATGTGGAAAGTTTGATCTGTCTAGTTATGGTGCCTATTTCCATGTGATGATAAATAATTCATAATAAATAATATATAAGGAATTTGTGCATGAAACTTTTTGGAGAATGTTTTTTTGCCAATCTAGAGCTAATGATATTCTGAGATCTATTTTTGACATACTTTTATGTACAAAGTATTTTATGCCCCTGAAATTGTGCTGCCTTGTCATTTTTTTGTAATATAAATTACTTACTGTTTTGACTTAAAATTTTTATGGTAGTCTTTATTAGACCTGATTAAGCTCCTATAATTTTTACAGAATTTTCTGAGTAGTCTAAAGTCAAGTCGTAGTTATACCCTGATTTCTTTTAATTATAAATAATGCTTTAAAGTTATCATTTCATGTGTGTAAAAATGTTTTTTATGCTATTTGTGATATGTGTGATCTGTTATTGGTTTTGGTTCAGTAGAGTGTAGTGTGTGAAACAATGGTTGTTTATAATTCCTTATAGTGTGCGAGTAAATTGTAATGCGAGGCTTATTTGGAGAGTTATCGGTAGAAGAGAATGCAGATGACATGTGCTTATCATATATGTTTTCAAATATCATATCATTCATCTTAGCTGAGTATTCATTCACCATCACCATCAGCGTTGCATTTATATGTATGCACGGTACTCATACGCACTATGCATCATACAGGATCGTCAGAGCTCGAAACGGTAGTTCCCGGAGCACAAGGAGAGGAAGGCCAGCAGGAACCGTTGGTGCGGGAAATAGCAGCAGAAGAGGATCCCGAAGCTGATCTTCCGGAGTGTCCCGACCACCAGCCAAGCTCTTTCCTGAAAGGCAAGCCCCGGAGCATTCTCCCTGTGGTTTGCAAAATATCTAACTTGAGTCCTTTAATTGTTTGATGCATTAAGTTATAGGCGTTGTTTTATACCATTGCTGCATTACTTATATTCCTTGCCACTGTTATACTCCAATCCTGTTAGGTTCAGGTACGATTATTTGCTTAGCCCTGCTTTAACTAGATCGGTAGAAGTCGGGTGATTTCCTGTCATCCGCGAGCTATAGGTGGTGACTTGGAATGGTTGAATACATTGTTATCTTGGATAACCATGTGGAGATAATAAATCGAGACCGGGCGGGATTGGTGTTGAGACTGAACTGAAGGTTTGGTGTGGTTATCCCGTCTGTGTCGAACTAGGACCCCGTCCGTTGTACGTCCTCAAGTCATATTGAATTTATGCCTCACATTTAGCTGGAAGGATAAGTCGTTCCGACCGTGAAGCCTAATTTTGATTTGGGCCGGGAGTCGACCTGCTGTACGCATCGTATTGGTGAAGATGGGGGACCACAGGTTACGCGGAGAGTAAGTCCGAGGTCAGGGTCGCCCTGAATAAGGCAGCCGGGCGGTTCCTGGATACAATGGTACTTGTTGATCCCGCGCTTTTCCTGAATTGAATGTCGGTGATCTGTAGCTCACCTTAGCGGGTGAGTGTGGTTTGTGTGAGGAATACCCGCCAGCTAGTTAGTAATCGATTATAATCGCCATCGTTCCTGGACAGTGAACACTTGCTTGAGCAGCGGCATCGTAGTAAGAACTTGAACCAGAGATGAGATGGTTGAGCAGTTGAGATTAAAAGATACTCAACCGGAATTGGTTACTTTCTTGTTGAATAATTATTACCATGCTTGTTTAGTACAGGTGCTAATGTAGCATGATAAGGTTAATCAGATTCAAATACATTGCTAGAAGGTTCTTATTAATTGTTTCTTAGTGCAAGCTTTTCCGCAATTAAATGATTCAGCTATCCTACTTATACAGCCTTGCATTCTCCTTGGAGTCACTTTATTTTAGTTTATGACTGGTAAGTCTAGCTGAGTACATTCTCGTACTCAGGGTTTTATTTCCTATGTTTTTGCAGATGGTGAGATGTTTTATGGCTATTGTCAGAACTGCTTCTATCCCGCTTTGGGAGATGACTAGACCTTGGGCATGGTCACTCCTCTCTACTTGATGCTTTTGCTGGATGTTGGCCAAGGGACTGGCACTGTATTTAAACTAAGTGTGTGTGTGGTATTTGAACTTAATCGCTTTCGCTTTATTTTGAAATTTGAACTTGGGTTGTAATAACTTCATTCGTACTCTGATGATTTAAACTATGTGAGAACTATGTACTTGTGAATGGGAACGCTAAACTATTACGATCTTGGTCATGCCGAAAAAGTTTGAAATCCTTCGAGATTTCGGTATGACTACCGGGTTTATTAGGTCTCAATCATGTAGTTTGCCATCCTAATGGTGAATTATGTGCTTGTGCTCTAATAAATTGGTCGGTTCTGTCATAATAACTTTCAAAGGTAATCCCAGAAGGAATTCTTAGAAGCCTATCAGATGTGACCAAGGATTCATTGGCGCATAATTGTTCCGCCAACGCCTTTGAAATGATGTTCATCCCCACAGTAGGACTGTAGTGAGCCTCTATGGTTGTTCCCTTAAGGTTGCAGGATATAGTTTCTAAGGGGCACTAATTCGGGCTACCTCAGTGGATAACTCCATTTCTGCCAACCACTCCTGACTCATGATGGCCGTAAGTCCTTTAATGTGTTCCATTAAGAAGGAATCATTGTGTGGAACACCATAATCTTTAAGTGGTCTAGAGTGTGCCACAAGCTTTATTTGAAGTGAAAAATTCAAGGCATTCCCAAAATCTTCAAAAAGATCTGCCTCGATTTCAGAGAGGAACATGGAAGGATGTGATTCATCACTCTCTAAGGTGTGGGGTGTTCCCTCTATGGGAGGTTCTATGGTAGCCAAATCATTAGAAGGATTTGAAGGAATTTTAGATTCAGTTGTGTGTTCCTCCTCATGTTGGTTGGGGCTTGGCTCGAGTTCTTCTTCTTCTTCGAGGAATTCATCAAAAACGCTAGTGTGAAGAGTGTTTTCAAGGATTTTCTCAAGGATGGCTTTCCCTTCACTAACAAGTTTATGTGAGAATGATCCTCCAGAAGCAATGTCGAGGTGCAGAGCAACTTCCTTGTTGAGACCACGATAAAAGTGATAGTGTAGGACATGGTCAGGCAAGGCAAGGTTTGGACCGGAATTGGTAAGAGATGAGAATCTTGCCCACGCTGCTCCTAGTGTCTCCTTCTCTTTTTGTTGAAATGTAAGAACTTCTATTCTAAGGTCAGCGATTCGAAAAAGAGGGAAGAAAGCAAGACAAAATTTGTCTCAAAGTTCATCCCAATTTCCATTTGTGCCTCTTACGGAATGAGCATACCACTTTTTCGCTCTTCCCACTAGGGATAATGGAAATAGTTTCCATTTAAGGGTCTCTTGTGTCATGCCAACAATAATTTGACAAGAACACAACTGCTCAAATTCCCTAAGGTGGGTGTATGAATCTTCATCTGCTAACCTTGAGAAGGATTGCTTCTGAACCATGGCTATTAGAGTAGGACAAAGCTCAAAGCCATTTGTAAGAATGGGTTGTGATGATGGTGGAGGCTCCAACAAGTCGCCCTTTGGAGCAAAGAATTTATATATAGGAGTGAAATCCATGTGGTATCGTGGTAGTGGTAGAAAAGTGGTAAAAAGGAAAAAGATAAATGGATGAACTTGGTTCTAAACTAGCACAGCTACCATTCCCCGGAAATGGCACCAGAAAGCTTGTTGGGTATTTTAAACGCAAACAGAATAATCTGCAAGCGCACGGATACCGATATAGCTTTCACTCGGGAGTATTCCAGAGTATCGATTTCCACGGGAAACGTGAAGTGTACTAGAGAATCAAAGCCATCCAAGGATAAAGGTAAGGGAAGAAAGATATATATTTTTGGTGGGGTGGAGAGGAACCTTCTAGAGTTTTCTAAGTTGAATGGATGATCAAAATCAGGCTTACTATACTTTACTTACTTTGGAGCAGCAGGTCCTTTCCAAATCTCGAAGGAGACTGGGAAGAAAGTAGTTGGGAGAAGGCTGCTAAAAGCTCTACAAAACACCAACCCGAACGTGGTGGATTACAAAGGCCTGATAGAGCTGTCACTTCTAAGGCTACCACAACTAACCGTAGGATTGGACGCAAACTCAAGTAAACCTTAGTCTAGACACCACGTCTACACTAATGCTTACTACTCTAATTATCTAGAATAACTAAAGCACTCAAATACAAGTAGAGTTCTAGCAAGCAGAATAAAGTAAGAATATAAATAAAGAAGTTAGAATTTAGAAATAATAATTAAAGAACCTGGAGATTGCCGAACGATGAACCAGATGTTGCACAATTACAATGTTGAGGAAGATCAAACAAATCTGGCTCCTCAACTTTCTCCTCCTCTCTCTCCCTTTTCTAAATACAACTAGATGAACTAGAACTATATGAACTAGAGCTAGAACTAGATGAACTAGAGGGACCCTCTTCTACTTGGATGAAGAATTGAAACCCTAGATTTGTCTATGTATAAGAGATATGGCCCCTAGGCAAGGGGGCGCCCTCCTTATATAGCCCAGGGTGGAGGTGCCATGTCATCGATCGGCGTCAAGTGCCACATCATCGATCCACGTCAAGTGCCACATCATCGATCCACATCAAGCTTAACGATAGCCCTTGGATGAAACCGACCTTAATGAACGGTGATTATTGATCCTCAAAGGCGGTGGAAGGGGAATCCGCGAGATTGCTCCCCATTGGTGGAGAGACCTGGGCGACCGCCCCTGCCTATGGGCGAGCGCCTAGCTGCTGCTACCAGGTGGGCCCTCCTTCACAGGGTCGCCTCCTCGAGTCTTCTAGAGTATTCTTTGATTGCTAGACGTGGTATTCTCTCTATGTAAATCCGACATGTGGACCTCTTTTGGTTCTTTTCTGATAACCCTATGCAGAAATAGACATTCATCAAAACTCATGGAATTCTATTAGTATAACCCCTATAACCAGATGGTATTCATGTTTTAATCCTTTCTCATGTTATGTTGACGGTTAAAATTAATACTTATCTACCATCAACGGTCCCACCACTAATTCAATGAACTGCAAAAATTTTTGGCCTGTAGCATGCAAATGAAGCCAAATTGAGAAAAACTCTAAACATGAAAAATATTCCTCTCGATGAGTAGAATATTTCATATATAGGAAGTTTTGGCTAATTCAGCCTAGATTTGAAAATATGAATTTGGGTCAAAATCCATTTAGAAATCATAATTTATATATATACATGTGCAACTATTTTTGGCATTTTTGAAGACCTTAAAAGCATTTTCATGAGATGCACATTAAACAACTTTTGTTCCTCACAAAAATTTCTAGAAACCATATTAAAGTTCCAACTTGAGCTAAGCAATGTAAATAACACTTTTAAAGAGGGATTGATATCACACTTTAGGGAGAATTAATTTAGATTTCAAACTAAATCTTTTTGGGTCAAATGATCAACACATGAATTGATCCTAGCAACATTATAAACATATTTCAAATCAATCCAAGCATCAATTACATAGCAAACCACAACCTAGCATTCAAATATTCTATTTGAAATATAAACAAGCAAGCATCAAACATCATGGCCTAATTATGTGATCACCATGCAAATGATATGATTATGCTCATGATATGCAGTGCAAAGATGTGGTTAACACCAGGGGTGTTACATTACACTGATCAGATAAGGACATTCACAAAACCACACCTCCACATACAAACTAAAGCATAACAACTCAAATGAAATAATCAACAAGCATCAGTACAAGTAGGGAATAAGCGCCAATCAGAGAGACAGACGAACCATCCATTCAGAATAACAATAGACATCAAAACACTGAAGCCTAACACACCCTAATAAGAATATGATGCATCTAGCCTAACAAATAGAATGATGCATAAACAAACACACATGCAATTTCATCCTATACAGACTACCAATTTTGTACCTCGAAAATAAAGGGCACCATATATTCTACAACTCACCATCAGATACAGTAAGAACAACTAAGCCTAAAACAGGTAACCATGCATAACCCACATCCCGAACCAGTCATGCCACCAACAACACTTACCCATAAAAAAATTAGACGAGAAGAAAACATACCTCTAAAAATAGGGAGTTTCACAGGCCACACAAATTCGAATCACCAACCACCAGCATGAGAGACCACGCCCGAAAATTAATAAAAATGGGAGCAGTAGGAGACGCCACACCAAATCACCAGCAGCACATGCGAACCACATGTCCAAGCCAAATTGTAGATCAGTTACAGAACGGCCAAACACCGGGCCACCACAAGCCGCTGCCGACGAAAACATAACAAGCACCGCCAACATGAAAAACAGAGAAAATGGAGAAGAAAAGGAGAGAATCAGAACGCGCACAACAACGGGAGGGTTAGGGAGAAATAGTCCATGTGAAGATCAAAATCACGAGAGAGAGAGAGGGAGAAATCACACAAACCCTAGAAATCGCCCCCTCGCCGCCGAAGACGAGGACCTCCTCCTGGCGAAGACGACGACGCGAAATGGGGAAATGAAAGCTATAGTAGAAGGGGAAAAGCCTGAAATGGCTCCGAGATATATGGCGCCAGTTCCAAATAATTTGACAGCGGCACTGACAAGATGGGCCCACATGTCATACAGAGCATAAGAAGATCAATCAGCCACCACCACAAAGACAAATCAAACAGCCCACAACGCCACACCTGTCAAATCGGATGGCCAGAAATCCGCATGTTCCCAGACACAAAAACACCCGGGTGTCCATTAGCCTTTCTCAAAAAAATAGAAGAAAAATGTATATGCATGAGAGAGGTAAAAATCATAAAAACAAGAGTAAATTGCACCGCCGGTCCCTAAAGTATTGGGCCGATTTCATCTAGGTCCACAAACTACAAAATCGCATAGTTGACATCCAAAAGTATTGAACGAGTTCCATTTGGGTCCCTAAACTACCAAATCGCATGTTTGGCATCCAAAAGTATTGGGCAAGTTTCATCTAGGTTCGCAAACTACGAAATCACACATTTGACATCCAAATGTATTTAAGTGATCTCATCTAGGTCCAAAATAGATATGAGAAGACTTAGAAGCTAAGCTGGTCGTCCACGTGCTCGCCGTCAACCGCGCTAGCCGCGGCACCCCAGTCTACATCGCACTCGACGTCCTCGCACTGCAGCACCCCTTCCCTGTTGTTCCTCTGGCCGAACGCCGCCCCACCACATCCCGGCGGCCCACGACACGAGTGTTGCACCAGTGCCTTCGTGTACGTGCGGCCGCATCCTCCGACGCCTCCATGCCTGACGCTGCCTCTTGGTCCCAGTGGTCGAGCGAGTCCTCAAGTTGTGTGAATTCGGAAACAGGGGGTGGACGCAGGGCGAGGAGGTCAAGCGTGATGCGGGCCAGGGTAGCTGCGTCTTCTTTTGTTAGCGACGAGGCTGTTGTTGCTGGCGGCGACCATATGGCTGGGTCGGCTAAGCGAGCATTGATTGAGCGCGCGGGTACATGGCTGACTATGTGGACAACCGCGTCAGCTCTTAACCCTCTTCATATCTATTTTGCACCCAGATGAAATCTCTTAAATACATTTGGTTGGCAAACGTGCGATTTCATAGTTTGAGTACCCAGATGAAACTCGCCCAATACTTTTGGATGCCAAACGTGCGACTTCATAGTTTGAGGACCTAGATGAAACTCGCCCAATACTTTTGGATGATAAACGTGCGATTTCATAGTTTGAGGACCCAGACGAAATCAGGCCAATACTTTAGGGACCGGCTACACGAGAACTAAGACACGGAGCAATACAATTGTTAGAGAATAGAAAAAAAATGTACATGATTGGATAAAAAATTGTTCCATAGAAATTATCCATTAAAACCATGGGTTCCAGATGTATCTCCTATAAATATTAATAGGTATAAAAACAGCACTGCCCTTATATAAAGATAAAAAATGATTCCTTATAA
>CM041628.1:22232015-22253305 GCA_023333625.1 Bothriochloa decipiens
ACAGGAGAGGAGAGGAGAGGAGAGGAGAAGAGAAGAGAAGAGAAGAGAAGAGGAAGAGGAAGAGGAAGAGGAAGAGAAAGGAAGAGAAGAGAAGAGAAGAGAAGAAGAGGAAGAGGAAGAGGAAGAGGAGAAGAGGAAAATTTTCAGTAAGTAAAAAAATAATTTTATATATAATTATTTAATGTGTGTTATATTAATTGTTAGATAATATAATTAGCAGTTAAGCGATTAATATTATATTTCGGTAGTATTATTTATATTCTTATTTTATATATATTGTTAAATTAAATAGTTATAGTTGAAATAATATTAGTAATATATTACTAAAAAGGTATTTTAGCTGAAATTTTTAGATTACACAGATGTCGGAGAAGTTAGGATTTCAAATTTATTATGGAGAAGGAGAAATTATTCAAGGTGTACACGGGGTTGATCTGTCAGGATTTGCCTCAGTAACTAGATGGGTGTCTAGGGCAAATGAGAGAACAATTAGTGGTGTGCAGAATTGGTTGATGCGAATATTTGGGCTTGACAGCAACCAACATGACGTTAAGGTCATGGGTATCGTTAGTCGTGCTCGGGAGGGCACTTTTTGGGAGTTAGTACCGCTTAATGCAACATCAACATGGAGAAAATACGTCAACAAAGCTGTAGAACGTGGGTGGCCTCTAGTCCTTCTTGTTCAGGCATATACGAAGGAGGTTCATGAGGTACACGGTGTAGAAGAAGAAGGAGGTCCGAGCCATGACAATGACAATGATAATGAGGAAGATAATGAAGAGGGTGATCATCACCTGTCATCTATGGTACCGACGGGTGAAGCGGACGAAGGAGAGCGCATAGAACATATAGTTGAAGAGATGGCGATGGAAGATATGGAGAATGAGAATATATCTGAAACTGAGTCATCTGAAGATGAGAATGAAATTCCTGTCCCACTGGAGTGGAAGAGTAACAGTTCGAAGAATTTGATGATCAACGAAGAAAATTCTGTGCCGTGGGAATATCATGAGAATGAACTAGTAGAGGGAGGTATGTACAAAGGCAAAGATGAAGTGATGAGTGCCGTGAAGTACTGGTCTCTGTCAATGAAGCGGTCTTTTGTAGTTGTGAAGTCCAACAAGAAAGTATATGATGTTAAATGTGTGTTTTCGGACTGTCCATTTAGGGTACATGCTTATGAGCAAAAATGGAGTACAATTTGGAAGTGCTCTATAGTAACAGAACATACATGTGAGTTACAAGAATTAGAGAAGTCCAATACTGCTCTTACATCGAGCTTCATTGCAGAGTACATGTATAATCGAATTGTTGATAATTTAAGGTATGAGCCGAAATCTATAGTGACTACTATAGAGGAAGATTTTAAATACACCATCAGCTATTCGAAGGCGTGGCGAGCGAAACAGAAGGTCATTGAGAAGAGATTCGGTTCGTACGAAGCATCTTATGAGAACCTACCAAGATTGTTAGAAACCATCAGACAAAGAAATATTGGTACATATTATGATATCATGGATGTGTCTGATCCAAAAGAGGCCGGAAAGTTAATACTTCGTCGAGCCTTTTTTGCACTAGGTCAATGTATAATGGCATTTCGTCATTGCAGACCTGTTTTATGCATGGATGGTACATTTCTAACAGGAAAGTATAAAGGTCAGATTCTAACTGCTATTGGTGTTGATGGGAATAATCAAGTACTACCAGTTGCTTTTGCTTTTGTGAAAAGTGAGAACACAGATAGTTGGTATTGGTTTCTAGAGCGTGTGAAGTTAGCAGTGGTGCAAGGGCGACCTAATGTTTGTGTCATACATGACCGACATGCCGGTTTGTTGAAGGCGATAACGGATATGCAATATGGTTCAGTGGAGCGTGATCTTCCTCCTCGATGGTCGGACATACAATCAAGATGGTGCATGAGGCACTTGGGTGCAAATTTTTTCAGCCATTTCAAAAATAAACACCTTATGAATATGTTTAAGAGGTTGTGCAATCAGAACCAACAAAGAAAATTCAATGCAATGTGGAAACGTCTTGATGAATTAACAACAAAGCAAACAGAAGAGTTAGCGACTCGTACGAATCAAGACCCGAATGATATGTCTGTTCCTCTTTCAGGCCTTCCAACGGATGCCTTGAGGAACGTGGTTCGGAGGTCGGGGTCATCAATCAGGTGCTTCTCAGATTGGATTGAGTATGAGCCAAAGGAGAAGTGGTCATTATTATATGACACAGATGGGGCGAGGTTTGGAATAATGACAACAAATTTGGCGGAGGTGTACAATTGGGTCATTCGAGGCATGAGAGGATTACCTCTTGTAGCAATCGTAGAGGGTATTTTGCATGGAACATGCAAGTACTTCCGTGAAATATATATGGTTGCTTTTAATGCGATGTCAGATAATACATTGATTTTTTCAACATTCATGACAAATTACATGAAAAAAAAGATGGAGAAGGCAAGCTTGCATCGTGCACGTCCTATGGGCACAGCAGAGAATCGCTTTGAAGTTCTGTGTAGGGATCGGGGCCGTCGTGGTGGCAATCGAGAGAGAATTGCACAAGAGTGTGTTATTCGTTATAACTCATGCAGCTGTTCGTGCATGAAACCGAAACTTCTACACAGGCCGTGCTCACATGTTATAGCAGCTTGTTCACTTACTAATTTGTCCCTGAAGCCGTATGTCTCACATTATTTTACGAAGGAGGTAGTCATGACAACCTGGAATGCAGAGATTTATGGTTTCGCAATATTTGGTAGTTTTACAAACAATCCTGGAAATAACTACCTGCGGGGGCCCGATAAGGACAAATTAAGACAGAAGCCTGGTCGTCGTAAGACACGGCGCATTAGAAATGATATGGATGACTCAGAAGTGGGAAGACTGGAGCATCGGTGCACCAAGTGCAATGGCACAGGACATACTTACAAAAAGTGCACGCGTGCAACCACCACAGAGGGAGCTGCAGAAGCAGGACCTTCAGGGAATCCGCAAGACGGCCGGCGCCCTCGTGCACGTCGTGGATTTCAGAATCAAGGCGAAAATGCTCTTTAAAAATAATAGTATGTCTGCTTTTTTTGATTTTTTTGTTTCATAGTATTAATTATATTTATGCATTATTTTTTTACATTATTAAGATATTTTAGGTATGGCGATGGATGAGGGACACTTGGAGTTGTTGGACGCACAGTTGGACCAGCGCCACCGGTCCTACTTGAGTGCTGTGACAGGTGCTGAGCTACCTGTTCTACGGCCTAGGGTACCTCAGGAGTTGTGGCGGCTCGACGAGCGATGGATACCGAGGTATGCATGATAACACGTTCACTTATTTGTTTTACTCATACAGACGATTTGGTAATATATATTTATATATAAATGTTGTATTTGCTACAGGCTACGAGCAGCTGGTCTACTGCCTCTGTGTAGGCTTGTGCAGGCTAGTGCTGTTGAGGCCCCGGCCGATGCGGTGACACGGTTCAACTTTGACCGTTCCTTACTTGCGGCATTGGTGGACTGCTGGAGGCCTGAGACGCACACGTTCCACTTTCCTTGCGGGGAGATGACTCCCACACTCGAGGACGTCTCCTACTTACTTGGTGTCACCACTGCTGGACAGGCCGTCAGCCGTCCAGACGTGGAGGCCACTTGGCGTGAGGACCTTCTAGTCCGTTTCGAGGGTGTTGTGCGTCGACCAGACGCTCCAGAGTATCAAACTCTTGCTGAAAACCAGCATCACGGGCCTACGAAGACCTGGCTCTTGCAGTTTCAGGTAAATAGATAACACTATGATATAGTTCATTAACATCAAATATTCATATGTATGTTAAATAAAATTTGAACTTCTGTTTTCTAATTCAGGCCGAGTATATCCACCCTGCGGCGGATGAGGCCACTGTGTCGAGGCACTTGGAGGCCTATCTGTTGTGGTTGTTTGGTTGGATAATGTTCACATCGTCGCATGGGAACTCTGTCGCGAAGCACTTGATCCACTTCGCGCGCGAGATAGCGGACGCACCGCTCGACGCCGTGCCGCAGTATAGTTGGGCGTCCGCTATCTTGGCAGCCACGTACCGAGGTCTTTGTGATGCGTGCACAAAGACCGACCTGTCAGCTATCCTCTCTGGTTGTCCACTATTACTTCAACTCTGGTCGTACGAGCGGTTTAGTATTGGACGACCAGTCATGGATTTCTCGACTTACGGAGCAGGGTTGTACGGGGAGACGGAGGAGGACGGCCCTACGATGGGTTCGTTGTGGGTCTGGCGGCGGGTAAGTCTTCTATATCGCGGTTGAACCTGTTTCTATTTATTTTTGAATAAATTGCACCTTACTATTATTTTCTATACAGCCTACTTGGGAAAACATTCGGGTTCACAGAGCCTATCCTGAGTACATGGCGGCGTTCGACCGGATTAGGCCAGACGACGTCCGCTGGACACCTTACAGCATGGAGGAGATTATCGTACGAGCGCCTAATGGGTTGTCGTCGTTCTGCACGAGGGATCAGGAGTACTGGATGACACGTAAGGCTGTCGTTTTCGACATCTTTGTCGAGGACTACGCTCCTCACAGAGTGATGCGGCAGTTTGGTCGTAACCAGACGTTCCCACTTCCGGTTGCCCATATTGTTCCTCTTTCCGTGCACGGGTAAGTATAAGACAATTAATTCGTTCTGATTGAGTATTTAATATATATAGAAAGACAATTAATATGTTTTAAAATCCATAGTTACGTGCGGAGGGGTCTACCGGCAGGCGTTACTTGGTCCTCCCGTATACAGCCGTGGGTCGATGAATGGGCCAACGCACTACATGATGTGACCTACGAGCCCAGACCGTTTTCCTTGCAGGCTTACGGGGACTACTTACGTTGGTATATTCCTCGCACACGGATCAGAGTCACGTATACACCAGCGGAGCCACGGACCCACGTCCCCAGGTTGACGGACACGTACCCTGTGCACAGAGATCAGGCGTTGTCGTTGGCGGTACGATCTTTATGAACTTCAACCCACTTTGTTTAATATTTTTCTTATCGTAATTACTTCAATGTTCTCGTTTTGTTAATAGGCCGACATGGGTCACCGTATCACTGTGGATGGTGGATCGCTCTTGCACCGGTTGAGGGAGGGCATTCAGATGACCAGCCACGAGCTTACCGCTGCGGTCCAGAGGATGTACGACTCTGCTGCAAACATTGTCAAGTTGACGTCGTGCCGGCCCTGCGGGCGACAGCCGGATGTCGTCCCTCGACCTTCACACGTGACACACAGGCCTGACGGACCGACGGCGCCACTACCTCCGCGGCCTACGTACCAAACAGGTGAGTAAGTTATATTTTCTTCGTATGTAGTAATGCTAACTTGTTCGTTACTTATAAGTTTCATTATTCAGGTCCACCTACGTACTCTGCCGGTTGGCGTCCAGAGTTCGATATCATTGGATCATCTTCGCAGCCTGCTCACATGCCTACAGGTACGATATAGTGGTGAAATTTAATTATATTATCTAATACTGCTTTATTCGTAACATTACATTCACTCTGCATGGTCAGGTATGCACTTTGACGGTTCGCGGCATCAGTTCGATTTCGGAGGTTCCTCTTCACACGCTGTACCCATGGTTCCAGGTATGACCTACTTTTAAGAGTTCGACACGTTATATATTAGTTTTACCATCAGCGTTATCATAACGTTGGTCTTATATGTTTAGGGACGACCCGTTACGACTACGAGGGATCGGACATCTCTGAGCACGCTGACACTTTTCGTCAGCGATCTCCGACACCCTTCGACCTTGAGAGTTACCTGCAGCAGGAGCCGACGGACGTACTTGCGTCATCGCAGCTACGTGAAGCACCACCACAGACACAGCCCTCACAGGACGAGTACGCGACACCACCTGCTGCTGGAGGCCGTCCTGCACGTGTTACAGTTCCTCCTTCGCCGCTTACTTACTCAGCCGGCCATGTGCGAGCGGTCCGCAAAGCACCAAAGCCTGGCACGATTAGGGGTGTTGCACCTAAGCGTGGACGATATTAGTTTTGTATGATTTGCCGCCGATGTTGTTTTCTATGATATTGTACTGATACTATTTTAGTTTTTAGAACTTAATTAATGTTTCACTGTTGTATTTTTTCATCTATTAAACTTGGGCGAGCACACGACAATGGCGTTTTCGCACGCCAATTGCATGACTGCGTATTATTTTTGCTATTTCTCTGACTTCGATATTTTTTCTGAAATTTCCGAATACATAAATAATATTTAAAAAAAACCGAAATTTTTCATGAAATTTTCAAATAAATAAATATTATTTAAAAAAAATCCAAAAAACCAGGTCGCCCTTTGGCCGGACGACCTGAGTCTGGTCGCCATTTGGACGGGCGACCTGGGCCTGGTCGCCCTTTGGCCGGGCGACCTGGGCCTGGTCGCCCTTTGGCCGGGCGAACTGGGCCTGGTCGCCCTTTGGCCGGGCGACCTGGGCCCGGTCGCCCTTTGGCCGGGCGAACTTGGCCTGGTCGCCCTTCCAACGGGCGACTGGTCGCCCAATCCTGTAATTTTTTAAAAACGTAGACTAATTTTGTAATTTTTTAAAAAATAAATTTATTAATAAAAAAATTCGTGAGAGCGATCCAGCGAGGCCGACAAGGCGCCCCCAGCCCAACAAGAATCAGCACAGGACGCAGGCACACCACTGTTTGGGACCGTTTATATGTAGGGCCCGTTTTCATCCTTGAGGATTCTGGCTTCAATTCAAATCTGTTTTTTTTTTTGCTAAGCTAGATTTCCTAACAATCAAAGCCTAAAAAACATAGCTATTCGCTAAGAATCAAAGCGGCAGGGCGGATGAGCAGCGCGAGGAGAATGTGCGAGGTGAAGAGGATCTCAGTCAGTCTTGAAGCACCATGGAGAGGAGCGGCAACATTGAGAATAGGAGAGGACCAGACCAGACGTGGAGAGAAAACAAGTGGGATTTCTCCTATAGCTATTTCGAAGCGGATTCTGGTCGAGTCTAAAGCTTGGGAGAGCTGGTTTTGAGTTTTCCCACCATTTCTTTTTTAAAACTAAACAATATAATTGTTAAGTAAATTCCTCTTAAATACAAAAAAAATCAAGTAACAATGACAAACATCCAAGAGAACAAGCACACTAAAGCCCAACTGAACCCAATTAAAGAATAAAAAGATTGGCCATACTAAATCTCAAACCACCTTTAAACTCCTAAAGACCATCTTCCCCCATCTTGTGAACCATTTTTTCCTTAATCAAAAAGGCTAACTGAAGAGGTTGCAAAGATGCATGTTGGAAAATTCTTAGATTCCACTGCTTCCAGATATTCCACCAAAAATAGACCAAAATATTATCAGATTTTCTCCACTCTTATTTTAATTGTGTGTCTAACTTTCCTCTAAAATTTATAGATCGGTATTGGTCTCAAGTCAAACTACGGTATGATGATTTCCTAGACTACACTGATATAAGAGCATTCTATGCATAATTGCTTGCAGGGGCGGAGCTTCCTTGGGACCAACTTAGGCCATACCTCTCATTTATTGTGCCCATTAATAGAATTTTCTTAGGCTTAAACCAAACTAGCTAAATCTGTCAAATCTACAATCTCTGGTTGGGTTGAGCATAGCTTGCATAATGGGTCATTTTGTCATCCTCTTCTTTGCAGGTTATTTGGCGTGAATTTTTCTTATGCTGCAAGGTCCAAGCAAAGAACCTACATCTCGACTCCACTTTCAATTTCCAGATTTGACATAGGTTCATTCTTGTATAACTTCCTCTGAATTTGATGAAGTATGCACTTTTAGTGAAGTAGGTACCATCTGGTGTCTAGCGCTAGTTAATGTTGTCTTCCGGCTTAGGACTAATTATCATCTAGTTTAGAGTTGCCCATATAACTATAAATTGGCATGTTTTGTCCCTTGAAATGATAGGAGAGATATGCTTGATTCAGCAGATCTTGTGCATAGGTTTTTGGACTGTGATGTTGGGGCTCCTCCAAATCTAGGGTGACCATGGCGTTTTTTTCGACGGTGGCCGGCAATGGATCGATGTTGGTCAACAAAGTCCTCTGGTGATTTCGGAAAGCACAAGTTCCTCGGAGTTTAGTGTAATTTGTTCTTTTATCTAGGGGCATTTATGTAAGATGACTGGGACAACTATCCACTTATCCCCGCAGTGTATATCTGTATTTTGTACACGTATAAAAAAAGAAGCAAGTCAATGTTTTTTTTGGATTCGCCTAATTAACCTTTTACAATGCGCTAAAAGGTGGTGTCTCCTCTTCTAACCATAGGCCATAGCCAGAGCTGAGGTGTACAAAAGTTTCTTGTCCGCCTTGTCACAGGGAACTTTCATTTGCGTTGCGCCCAAGCTCTATCTTTGTTATAGTTGACATATACCACGTCCACCGCGATCGAAGTACGCGTGCGAAAAAACTCAAAAGTCTTTGGTTCCCATCCCTTTTTCACCAGAATCACGTGAGAAACAACTCCAGACTAACGGGACAAAGACCTTTCCCCGCCTACATACACCAGTACTTGGACTTTGCACGTGCGTATGTACGTACAATATATAACATCAACTGGGACATACATGTTGTGGTCACTTGACTGGAATATATTCTTCTCCTTTTTCTCGAATAGAAATATATATATATATATATATATCTACTTCTCCAAAATGAAAATCAGGTTGCTTAAGTGTGGCAGTACTTTCGTTATGCAGGACAATGCCGCTTGTATACAGGTGATACCTGTTTTTTTCCTGATTTGTCAACAAAAACGACTCTACTGTTGTACCTATTGTCTGAGAATGAACTCCTATAAAACTTTTATAATATTATTACTATAAAATTCTTGCTTTTAAAAGAGGCTCTCAATGTTTTTACTCCATCAATCAATCCCACAGATATGACAAGTTTTAAATTAAAAAAGATGCAAAGTTTAAGTCAAATTACTTTAACACTTTACCTAAAGTTTAAAGGAAATAGTATCAACAACATTTAAGACTTTAAATAGGTAGTTGTCCCAGTCATCTTACACAAAGACCCCTAGATAAAAGAACAAATTGGAAGAAGATATACTCTAGTAATGAGCTTTGACCTGGTGTCTATCCGCGTAAATACATCAATTTGCCGTATCATTAGTCGCACGGTACGGGCGCTGACTTTGCTCTGTTATTAAGGGTTAATGCCGACTGTCGCCTGAAAATCTGATAGAGACCAGGCATGATTACGTGAGTATGACAGCACCAATCGCAGCTGTCCCTGGTAGACAGCCAAGTACTAGCTCAAATTGCCAAGTTCGATACGAGTAACTCATATGACTGAACACTGAAGTCATGTTTACATCATCAGCTAAGACTAATTATTAGTCAATGCCATAAATTAGTTATTAGCTAAAAACTACCGCCAACAGAAGTCAATTTGGATAAAATTTGGAGTCAACCATTGAGAATATAAATCGTGAATAACTTTTAAGATGTTGAGTTAAAATATGAAAACCATATAAATAGTCTGTCTTTACTTTCATAAAAGATTTAATGATATTTTTTATAAAAAATAATAAGTCAAATTTATATTTTGGAGATTGCATCGCTGTTTAAAACGGACGAAGGGAGTAGCCATCTAATTAAGCCCATGGATCACGAGCTAAATGGTGCATATATCTGTGTTAGCTATGAGCCTTTGTCAGCTAATTTTATCTGGTTAATGAACTAACAACTAGCTAGGGTTGACTCAAAATTATCTCACCACAATACAACTAGCTAACAACTAAACACCACGTGAAGGCGTAGAAAGACGACACTCCATAAGAGTGGATTCTTTCTAGCACACCTCGATGTCAAGTATGCATATGACCATTCAACGGCCCAACATATATGTATCTTTCTACTCCTTCGTCATCTAATTATGTATTCATATACACTAGAAATGTTGAGGTAAATTAATAGAAAATATAGAAGACATACGCACCCTGACTTCATTTTCTAATCTAGCAAAAAAATTATCTATATATGATTAAAGAGGACCATTTATTTGGCGAGTAATAATGTAACTTCTGAATTTAGGTATTAAATTTTGAATACTTTTTATACACTATATTTCAAGGTGGAGGGATACATGCTGATTATTCTATACTCTCCCATTCTAAATATACCCGCAAAATAATTATATTAGTTTAAAACAAACTAGCTAGTTAGCTTTAAATAAACATTCAATATTTAAAAGCGGATGCCAAGCTAATGATTATCAATTTAAACCAGTGTGGTTGCCCGAGACATTCTTATATTTAAAAACAACAGTAGCAGTTTACTTAGGATATGCTATACTTAAAATGGAAGGGTTACCAAAATAATAGTTTAGTGGAATTGTGCGTCTCGGGTGACTACACACACCAATCCAGTTTCTTTTGCATACAAGCCCAGCGTGCATGTGAATTGAAATACAAAAATGTTCTTTCTTTGCCTGAAGGACCGAAAACGGTGACTAGAGGGGGGTGAATGGGAGCCGAAAATTTTCTTCAAAATCCGACTAGGTAGACGTTTCCTAGAGACACAACCGAGCACCAAAGAACCAATGCAAGAGAAGAGGATAGAAACAGAGAACAAAACGCAGCTGGTCGGGAGCTGGTCGGGCACTGACAGAGAACTGGTCGGCAACTGGTTCAGACCACGTCGACCATGATGGTCGGTAACAAAACGAAAACTGATCGAAAAACTGGTCGAGACCATGCAGATCACGGTGGTCGGGAACAAAATTGGAACTGGTCGGGAAACTTGTCCAGACCACGTCGATAACAGTGGTCAGGATCAAAACAGAAACTGGTCGGGAACTGGTCAGAAACTGGTCGGAAACTACGCCGATCACGGTGGTCGGCAAGTAGTCAGAAACTAGTCGGAGACTGCTCGAAGAGCACCCGGTCTGAATTGGGAGGCGCTTCAGCGCTGCAGTACTACTGCTTGTTCTTTCATATCTGCCAACACGATTCACCAGAGCAGGCCTCAGACCACCGTCACAAGAACCAGAGAACTTGGGTCAAGGGCAAGTGCTGCTTAAAAGAGCTCACTCGGCGCCTAAGCGTGCGATACTGGTAGCACTGCTGTTATGCCCCACACTGGAATTCTTCACGCAGTCAGAAAGGAAGAATCGAAGGAAAACCAAGAAGGAACATTCCCAAGAAATCATCACTCAATTTAAATCCACTGGTCGGGAAAAGCATATCTAGGCCGAGCACTCAGTTTCTCCCCAAAAACGTAAATCTTGCGATTTCTTGTAGCACGAGTGGAATTGGTTCAATTCACTTGGATATCTATTTCATCACTCGGCAAAACATCAATCAGCACTAAAAGAACGAGCCAAATCGCTCCGAATCCTACGAATCGAAGTTCGTCCAAAAATACCATAAAAAGTCAACACAGCACAGAGACAAACGAAAATCACAGATAAAAGTGAACAAGCCCAGAGGGCACGAGGAGGATTCGGGCCTCCATTCCCACACGAAATATCTCACAAATACATGGGTAAAAATTTTTGTTCTTAGACCTCTAACAAGAACACGAACTGGAATACTAAAGCTACTGCAAAGGAAAACCGAAAAGGAGACAGGAGTAACAGAGGGGGCGGAGAGGTAGTGGAGAGGTTGTCTGAGTGGGGGACAGTCCACTTCTATTTATATGCCTATTACACAATTCCACTTCTGCCCCTAGATATTATTAGAGTGAACCACCTAGCCAAGGGCACTATGGTCCAATTTGAGATTTCCTGATCCGATGACCACCGCGCCTTCTCACCGGTAGCCTTGCCTCGACGTAATCTTCCCGATGTCGCCACGTGCCATCCGTCTGCATCGGGACCTCTGCCCTGGTTTTGAGGCGCAAACCCGCGAAACCCGCCGCCGATGGTTTTGAGGCGAAACCACCAAACCGTCCGTGAGTATCGTACCACGTACGCATCCCCCGTCGATGGTTTTGAGGACAAACCACCAAATCTCCTCGTGAGTAGCATACCACGTACGCGTCCCCCGCATTGTACACTTGCGCTCGTCGATGTCCCAAGTGTCAGCCACCGTGGCTGGCCACCCAGCCATCTGGTCCGTCGGTCCAAGCCTCACGTCCTTCCTTCACTGCACCCTCCACCAAACCGACCACCAACCACAAGTGTTGGTCATGTTGACAATTGCTCATCACACCAACAAAGATGCTACACCATGATATGGAAAATCATGTGTCCACAATCTCCCCCTTGATGAGTACATTGTCAACACCAACACAAAGCCAGAGAAAGCCCACTCAAATGACCAAAAGCCAAAGAAAAGCTCGAAAAAAGCTCGAAATGGTCACTTGCCATTAGCAAAGCAAAGAGCAACAACAAGCTCAAAACACCTGAAAGTGGCTAGACCTTCTAGGCAGAGGCAAACGGCTCGACACGTCTAGCAACAGCAAGTGTGCAACTCCTCCTTGACAAGTGCATCAACCTTACAAATGCACATGAATGCACACTCTGGATTTGTGGAAACATTCTCCCCCTTGTTGATAAAAGCACTTATCAAGTGGACAAAATAGAAGCTCCCCCTTAAAATATGCTACAAAATCGACAAGATGTATAATGCAAACATACAAAGCTTCAGGAGTATAGCAAGTTGAATAAAATCATGCTCAAGTTGGTACGGCACATGTATTACAACAGGCACAAGACAAAGCCAATGCTCAAACTGATCAACTGAACGAAATATGAATCATAAGCATTGACCAGTTTTAAGCATATTTCATAAAAGGTGTTCACCAAAGAGGATAGCACATAGAAAATATAAGCAGGAGATCAAACTAGTGCTAGCACATGTATACAAAAGTGAACTACCCCATATAACGATCATACATCATGTCTCAAGGAAGCATTTAACACTTGTAGCTTCAACATTGATCGGAGTTTTACAGCGAAGTACAAGGTTACTTTTAGACATGTCTATGTGAGAGTATCAAACTGTCCGTCGAAAGATTTTATTATTTTTATCATGTTTTTCAACCACGCCAAGTTTATCCCTTGTGCAAGTGGGAAGCCATCTTGTCACGAGTGGTTGTGGACTAGCACTATAATGCCCAAGTTCATCTCACTCGAGTGAATAAGAAGCAGTCTCGTGACATTGCCGTGGGACAGTAAAGATTTAACTCTAAAACCTTTTCATCATTATTTAGCTCAGACATCAAGTTTTAGCACATAGATATCAAAAGATCTGAGCTAAGTATATGATTCAAGAAACATGAGACATAGCAACTAAAGCATACATATGAAAGAAACATAGATCTCGACACATCTTACACATGCTAGTTACCATCTCAAAGGTGAACATTTTCCAGATTTCATCATTCATTAAGCAAGTTCACATTTATAAAACAAGCTCAGCTCATAACATGTATCGAGATGATCAAAAAGAGCCTAAGCTGCTATAGCCAACATGTATCCATAAGACATATCAAGAAGAGCATAACCTTAAACAAAAAGCTATACAAGTGAAGCTAAGCATATGATATATGATACATGATGAGATGTCATGCAATATGAGACAAAACAAAAGCAAAGAAAAAAGAAGAAAGACTACTATACAAGATACAAAGCATCCCACAACTAAAATAGGAAGCAAACACCCAACTCCCCTCGCAAGTGTGCAAACTAGGCTTGGTTGAGAGGTTTGGTGAAAATGTTAGCTAGCTGGCGCTCGGTGCGAATATGTCTCAAATTATGGTTCCTTTCTCTTTGTTGTCTCTTAGAAAGTGGTACCTTACCTCAATGTGCTTGGTTTTAGCATGCAGCACTGGGTTTTTAGCTACACTTATGGCACTGGTGCTATCACAGTAAAGTGGCACTCGGGTAAATTCTAAGCCAAAATCTCTCAGGGTAGCAACTATCCAAAGCAGCTGAGAGCAACAAGCGGCAGCAGCAACATACTCAGCCTCACAGGTGGATTGGGCTATGAAAGACTGCTTGTGAGAGGACCAAGAAATAAGAGACGAACCGAGAAACTGACAAGTACCAGAAGTTGACTTTCTCTCAACACGACAGCCAGCATAATCAGCATCGGAATAACCAGAAAGCGAGAGGGTGGAAGCAGTCGAGTACCAAAGACCGAACTCCGGAGTAAAACGAAGGTACCTCATGATCCTTTTGACGGCTTGACGGTGAGACGTGCGCGGTGAAGACTGAAAGCACGTACAAAGACAGACCATGAACTGGATATCCGATCTCATCACCGTCAGGTACAACAGCGACCCGATCATGCTGCGGTACTCCTTCTGGTCCACGGCTTCTCCCTCAACACAGCATCCAAGGCAATGGTAGTTGCCATGGGTGTTGAAAGAGGCTTGGCCTCGCCCATGTCAAACTTCTTCAGCAGGTCCTTGGTGTACTTGCCTTGATGCACAAACATCCCTTCTCGAGTTTGCTTGATTTGCAACCCGAGAAAGAATGTCAACTCGCCCATCATGCTCATCTCGAACTCCCTGCTCATCAAATCAGAAAACTTTGCCACAAGGGCATGTGAAGAGCCACCAAAGATTATATCATCCACGTATACCTGCATGATAGAATGTCTTTACCTTGCTTGACGAGAAACAAAGTTTTATCAATAGAGCCCATGGTAAAACCCTTCCCAAGCAAAAAGGCCTTCAATCTAGCATACCACCCTCTAGGGGCTTGTTTGAGACCATACAAGGCTTTGTGGAGTTTGTAAACATGGTCTGGGTACTTAGGATTTTTAAAACCAGGGGGTTGCCTCATATACACTTCCTCCTCTATGTACCCATTGAGAAAAGCACTCTTGACATCCATCTGATACAGATTGAACCGCTTCAAAGCTGCAAATGCTAAAAGGATCCTAATGGATTCTAAACGGGAAACAAGAGCAAAGGTTTCCTCAAAGTCTATCCCCTCTTTCTGGCAAAACCCCTAAGCAACCAACATAGCCTTGTTCCTAACTATCACCTCATCCTCACTCTGCTTGTTCTTAAACACCCACTTGGTACCTATGGGATGACACTGTGGAGGTGAGGAACTAGGCCCAAACTTGGTTTCTCTCAAAGTTCTCAAGCTCCTCATGCAAGGCATTAATCCAATCAGCATCAGATAAAGCGTGTCCAATATCTTTGGGCTCAAAATTGGCAACAAAAGCAGAATGTGCGAAATGAGAGATTTCATATGACCTGTTGCGAGTGACACGCCGGTTGAGGTTACTGATCATGTTTTTCGGAGGATGACGGTGCTGAATGTGTATGGGCACCACTCTTGATGAAGTAGCCTCTCTCTCAACCGCAGCTGGAGCTCCCTCAGGTGCAAGAGAGGGTAACTGGTCGTTCGGCCCCCATGTAGTCGAAGATGAAGGATTGGGGCCACGAGCCAATGTAGTCGTCGTAGGGTCGACAGGGGAAACCGGTGGAGTCAGCTCGGGAGCACCCCAATTGACATCATCCTGCTCCTCCTCAACAAAGATGCTTTCACCTATCTCCTGATCACCTGCACGCTCAAAGACAGGAGAAGAACAAGGTGTGGTTTCATCGAAGGTAACTTCACAAGTCTCCATGACACGGTTAGTCTTAAGATTAAGTACTCTATATGCACATGAGTGAGTAGCATAACCAAGAAAAATGCCATCAGAAGAACGAGACTCGAACTTATCTAAGTTACCTTGCTTAAGAATGAAGCACCTACACCTGAAAACTCTGAAATGGCTCACCTTGGGAAGACGACCAAACCGCAACTCATAAGATGTCTTCTTTGTAAAAGCTTGAAGGAAGATGCGGTTTGAAACATAACAAGTTGTGTTGATCTCTTTGGCCCAATACCGCCTAGGAGTCCTATGTTCATCAAGCATCATCCTGGCTATCTCAATAAGGGTTCGATTCTTGAGTTCAACAATCCCATTCTGCTGAGGCACATAAGGTGAAGAAAACTGATGCTCAAGACCCAAAGATTTGTAAAAGGATTCAAAAGAGAGTTCTTGAATTTAGTGCCATTGTCACTGCATATAGCTCTCATGGTATTCTTGGAAAACTCATTTTGTAGCCTAAGAATCAATTCCTGCACATGGGAAAATGCCTCATCCTTGGACTCCATGAAAAAGACCCAAGAATAGCGAGAAAAATCATCCACGATCATAAGAACATCCCACTTCCCACCATCCGACCGAACCCGAGCTGGACCTACAGTGTCCATGTGAAGAAGCTTGCCGGGTTGTTTGGTCATCACTTGGTTCACAGTGGGATGAGAAGCGGCTACCATCTTCCCGTGACGACAAGGGTGACAAACCAAGTCCTTCTTGAACTTTAGCTTAGGCAATCCATGGATTAGATTAAGAGAACTCAACCTTGCAAGCAAGTCAAAGCTCAAATAACCAAGCCTCCTATGCCACTTCCAAAGCTCAGAAGAAGTGCCTGCCACCAAACACCGAGAAGAGCCAAAAGAGCGAGAAAATCGGTATGAAAGATAAGCCCAAAAGGTGCAATCGAACACACAAGATCACCTCGCGAATCAAGTATGCATGAAAAACTCGTCTTAAAATGCACTTCAAAACCATCTCTAAGGAGTTGCGAAACCGAAAGAAGATTGAAATGCAAGCTGAAGACCAAAGCAACATCCTTGAGAATAAAGTTCTCATTGAGCCTTACCGACCCATGAGAAAGCACCTTACCTTTACCATTGTCCCTAAATATGATGTACTCCTTGGAGGTCATGGGGTTGAGGTTGGAGAACCAATTTGAATTACCGGTCATGTGGCGTGAAAACCCGAAATCAACAAGCCATATGTTCTCCAAGCCTCCATGCTGCATCAATAGAAAGACATGGGATAAGCAAATGATCCAACATTGGGGTTAGTAAACTGAGGAGAATACCAGTGCTGGGTCATTTGCCCTGGAAAAATGTTAGGAAAAACACCACATATGCCATGTCCCATGGGAGAGAAGCGATCACCACAAGAAAGAAAACGCGGTCCGCTAGAAGTGTAGGATGAGAGCCACTGCCATGGGACCTAGAGTCATATTGAGGATGACTTGGTCCATGCCGGGCACGACCATCACGTGTCTCATAAACTGAGGCCTAGCACCTTGAGGTATTGCACCTCTTGGTCTAGTATTACGCCTCTGAGTGGGTGGAATCATGCATCCCAAGAGAAGGGCGATGCACGTCCTACTGGTAAAGCTCAAACTCACGCCTCTCATCTCTCTTCCTCCTAAAGCAAAACTCAAACAAGTGACCATCTCTCTTGCAATAGTCATAGTGGTACACCTCTCTCTTGGATGGTGGATGACTCACTCTGTTGTGAACATGGTTCACTCTTGGAGGTGGTTTGGCTTTAGGAAGAGGCTTATCATAGATGTTTGGTAGAGTGTCAAGTGGGTTCCTGAGGTGGTTAGATTTTGGAATCCACACTTGTTTCTGAGGTGAAGGTTTGGGAGACTCTTCAAGCACTCCATCCTTCATGATGGGCTTGATAGGCTCAGAGGGCTTTGGTGGGTTAATCTTTATAAGTTTGGGAGGATTGGTGGGTTTCTCACTCATGCTCAAACCACTATATTCACCAACCTTACCAAAGATATTGTTACCCTTCCCACCTGAAGCAAAGCCTAAGCCCATTGTGTCAGTACCCCTCTTGTACGGACTCATCATCATGCCCAACTGTGGCTCACTGCAAGAAAGCCAACTCAACATGTGCCGAAGGAATATGTTTTTCTCTTTGGTCTTTCCCTTGTCATGCCTACAGTTTACAAGCTCTAGCTCCTAAACCTCATAGCAAAGACACTGAGCACTAGTACCATCCGCACTAGACTTCTCAAGAAAAGCGATCATAGCAATCTTCTTAGAAAGCTCAGAGCACAACTCAGCACAAGACTTGCAAGGACCTGACAAAACAGGCTTAGCTCTAGCCCTATCCAACTTCTCAACCAAAGTAGAGTACTTAGACTATAAAAAAACAAGACTAGACATGTGAACAGTACACTCATCGCACTCAATCTCGTTACAAGGAACAATTCTATCCTTCTTGATTCGCTCAAGTTCATCTGAGGCTTTGAGAAACTTAGCCTTGAAGCTATTGCATTCGTTAGCAGCACGAATGAGCAAAGCGTCTTGCTTTAGCATGGTGTCATTCATAGAATCGAGGTCAGTGAGAAGAGATTCGATTGTGAGTTCTACCTCAGGCTTGGTGTCGACCTCGTCATTGTTGTCGGTGGTGGTGTCGTCAAACGCCATGGTGCAGTAGCCTCCTTGGAGCTTGTTGGCGTAGAAGCTCAAGCCGTTGAACTTGTTCTTGACCTTCTTCTTGGACTCATCATCACTTGGAGAAGATTTACCATCAGAGTCGACATCGCTGAAGGACACGATGAGGGCTTGCTGCTTTGCTTCCAGCTGCTCGAAGAACTTCTTCTTCATGCACTCGGGGTTGAAGTTCTTCTTGGACTTGTACTTGTGAGGGGACAACTCATGCTTGTCCTTGTGCTTGGAGTAGTCGTGCTTACCGAGTAGCTCTTGTTCTTGTTGGGGCAGCTGGCGACGTAGTGGTCGGGCTCTCCACATCCAAAGCAGCCTTGCTTGTTGCCACCACGTCAATGGTTCAAGCGGTTTTTGTGAAACCATAAGAACTTGCTGATGACAAGTCCCATCTCATCATCCCCAAAAGCCTCCATCTGCTCCTCTGTTACAGACACAAGAGAGGACAAGGCAAGAGACAACTGTGATGGGTTAGCCAAAGAAGAACTTGAACTTGAGTTACCTGACACCAAAGACATGGTAGGAGCAGACGGATTCTTGATCCTTGCCTGCGTCTGGAGGTCGATCTCGGTGGACTTGAGCATGCTGAACAGCTCGTCCACGGTGAGAGTCTTGTAGTTGGCCGATTCGATGATCGCCTGTACTTTGACCTCCCAAACCTTCCTATCTAGAGCATATAGAAGCTTGAGTGCTCTCTGTTGATCGTCATAAGGCATAGCTGCATTGTTAGCCCGCATGTTGTTCACAATAGTGGTAAAGCGAGAAAACATCGAGTCAACAGTCTCTCCATCAACTTGGATAAAGTTCTCGTATTCCCTCTTGTATGTCTCGTAGAGTCTGGTTTTGACATAGGATGTACCCTCATGGAAGCTTTGAAGCCTTCTCCAGATCTCCCGAGCAGTCACACAATCAGAAACACGATCAAACTCAGAAATTAACAAAGCAGCATAAAGCTCAGCACAGGCAATGTTGTTAGCGTTGTGTTGGTCGATCTGCTCTTGATTGACCCATGCACCAAGCACCTGGTAGTCAGTATTCTCAATGATCTCCCAAACACGCCAATCGATCCCTTGTAGATGCGCTTGCATTCGGATCTTCCAGAATGAGTAGTTCTCCCCATTAAATTGGGGCAGTTTACCTGACTGGTGATGCAAAGCCATGTCGTCTTCTGCGGATCACGGATCGATGAAGGTGAAAATAATCCTTAACCGGCTCTGATACCAATGAAGGACCGAAAACGGCGACCAGAGGGGGGTGAATGAGAGTCAAAAATTTTCTCCAAAATCCGACCAGGTAGACATTCCCTAAAGACACAATCGAGCACCAAAGAACCATTGCAAGAGAAGAGGATAGAAACAAAGAACAAAACACAGCTGGTTGGGAGCTGGTCGGGAACTGAGAGAGAACTGGTCGACAACTGGTTCGGACCACGTCGACCACGGTGGTCGGTAACAAAACAAAAATTGATCGGAAAACTGGTCGGGACCACGCAGATCACGGTGGTCGGGAACAAAACAGCAGAGCTCACTCGGCCCCTAAGCACGCAATGCTGGTAGCAGTGCTGTTATTCCCCCACACTGGAATTCTTCATGCAGTCAGAAAGGAAGAATCGAAGGAAACCAGGAAGGAAAATCTGCTCGGGACAACAGCGACGAAAGAGGAATTCAATGAAAACTAGATCTAATCAACACAGATCGACACCAGATTTTTCAAAGGACATCGTGAGGGAGATGGAAAACTATCCCCAAGAAATCATCGCTCAATTTAAATCCAGTGGCCAGGAAAATCAGATCTGGGCCGAGCACTTAGTTTCTCCCAAAAACGCAAATCTTGCGATTTCTTGCAGCACAAGTGGAATTGGTTCAATTCACTTGGAGATCTAGTTCATCACTCGGCAAAACATCAATCAGCACTAAAAGAACGAGACAAATCGCTCCGAATCCGACAAGTCGAAGTTCGTCCAAAAATCCCACAAAAAATCAACACAGCACAGAGACAAACAAAAATCATAGATAAAAGTGAACAAGCCCAGAGGGCACGAGGAGGATTCGGGCCTCCATTCCTACACCAAATATCTCATAAATACATGGGTAAAAATTCTTGTTCTTGGACCTCTAACAAGAACACGAACTGGAAGAGCAAAGCTGTTGCAAAGGAAAACCGAAAAGGAGAGAGGGGTAACAGAGGGGGCGGAGAGGTAGTGGAGAGGTGGTCTGAGTGGGGAGGGGGGGCGGTCCACTTCTATTTATATGCCTATTACATGATTCCACTTCTGTCCCTAGATATTATTAGAGCGAATCACCTAGTCAAGGGCACTATGGTCCAACTCGAGATTTCCTGATCCGACGACCACCGCGCCTTCTCATCGGTAGCCTTGCCTCGGCGCAATCTCCCCGATGCCGCCACGTGCCATCTGTCCGCATCGGGACCTCCGCCAGGGTTTCGAGGCGCAAACCCGCGAAACCCGCCGCCGATGGTTTTGAGGCGAAACCACCAAACCGTCCGCGAGTATCATACCGCGTACGCATCGACCGCCGATGGTTTTGAGGACAAACCACCAAACCTCCTCGCGAGTAGCGTACCGCGTACGCGTCCCCGCCATGTACACTTGCACTCGTCGATGTCCCAAGTGTTAGCCACCGCGGCTGGCCACGTGGCCGTCTGGTCCGTCGGTCTAAGCCTCGTGTCCGCCCTTCACCGCATCCGATCCATCAGCACGGCACGCCCTACTTAACCTTCTTCCAACCGTTTTCACCGTCTCCGGACTTCACACATGCACATCACTAGCCAAGAGACACGTTTTGACACATAACCCTGTGCCAGGGGATCAGTAGAACCACCGAACCGACCACCAACCACAAGTATTGGTCATGTTAACAATCGCTTATCACAGCAACAAAAATGCTACACTATAATATGAAAAATCATGTGTCCCCTAGAAAAACTGTATGATTCATCCTGTGGAATAAACAAATGTAACAAACTTGAACCATACTAAAATCAAGCAGTCCACAAAAAAAAA
>CM041628.1:22276310-22353376 GCA_023333625.1 Bothriochloa decipiens
AGCGATCGATGTTCCAGCACCAGCAGGCATCGCATCGTGTATTTTTTGACTGGGAATTCCCGTGCCGCCGTGCGTGTCCGTCCCACTGGGGTCTCCCGGTTGTTTTGGGTGTACGCACACGCAGTCACTCTGTATCATTATCATTATTGTTGTTGTTACAACGATGACCGTATTATTGGTCGGTAAATAAGTTTCACTACATCTAATAAGGAGTAAACATTATAAAGTGGACTATATACTCGCGATCTGACCCTCTGGTCTGGACGCTTCTGTGGGCTTTGCTGCTGTGCTTGCAACGGGACTCGATCAAGTCCGCCGGTCGTCGTCGGCGCTTGCTGCTGCAGGCATCGCGTCGCCGTCACGTGAAAGTCAGACACGGAACCACTTGGACGACATCGTTCTCAACGCTGGTAGTAGCTCGGACGCCGCTAGCTAGTACTGATAACTAGCCTCTAGGCTTGGTGTACGTAAATAAATCTACGTACTGTTTTGACCAGCTTGATGTAAAAGGCGTTACTACTACCAGGACCGCGCGCTGCATGGTCCAGACGTGACTTGTGAGCTCATGTCATGTGCCCAGTGCAGTGGTCCGCCCTGCTGCTCCTACGTACGCTGGTTGACTCGTCCCTCCTACATTCATACTACGTAGACTATTGTACTATATCCTACACGCTGGCCGGAGAGAACGAACATGGCACCACGGTTTTTTAGCTTGCTCAGACCTCGGATACGCTGCTTCGCCCCCATAGTTTTCTCTCTTCGATTCCGGTGTGCTGGGGCGGCTAGGAGCTGGGGCGGCTAGCTAGGAAATTGTTTGATGTGAACTTGAGAACCCCAGCGTTCCGGGGTGCCGCCAACAGTGACGACTTGCAGATGCCAAAATTACATCCGCCGGCCGGTAGAGGCTAGCTAGGCCCCGCGCGCCGGCCCCGGCCCGAGCACGCCACATGGGGCTCATCCGGGCACTAGGACATGCACGCATGCTCCGGTCAGGAAGGGTCGTCGTCTTTGCATTGCCATTGGCCGATTGCCGATGGCAATGCGGCGATGCATATCGGGCCTTGCAGTGCAGATCGGTCTCCCTCCGGACCCCCAGAAAGGAAAGAGCGCGCACGCGGCGCAGCTCTTGTTCTCGTCTCTATCCTCTCCTCTCCGCCAGTTTCTTTCCACCGGGTGTGTGCCCGGGCTGTGGGTTGCGGCTGGCTCTGCATGCGGCCAATTATTTTGGCCACTGTGGACCGATGCATCGCCGCATTGGGCTCGGGCTCAGCCGCTCAGGCTTTGCCGTTTTTGACCGACTGATGACAGGACGAACAGCCATGAACACGTCGTGGAAAAAAAAAAGGTGGGTGCCGCGAGTACAAATGATGGATAGAACGAACGACTTTTGCCATGGTAACAGACAGGCCTGGCATCGACGATGGGGATAAGGTGGATGTATGCAGGTGTGTAGGGCTGTCGACACTGCACTGCAGCTCGCTCATATAATTCGTGCGAGAGGAGAGGAGTCTGCTCCTATGTGGCACACCACAGTGAATCTTCGGTGGGGTGGAGGGCATTGTTCCTTCGCGTGCTCATGTTGTCGCTGGCTCATATCTGGCTCTACTGTACGGCGACATGATGGAAGACAGAGACGGGTGGAGACGGCGCCGTCACACGTAGTACTTCATGCATGGGAAATATAATGTGAGTTTCTCAACAGCAGCAAAGCTTCGTCCGCGAGTAGTGCTCTCTGTCATAGGTTTGGATGTGAAGCTTATTTATTCACTAGAGCACACCATTTACTTGTTATCGTCAGAGCAGAAGTTTTTGAATGTTCAGTTGGCCGGTCACAAGCTACGCACCCGTGACGTCATAGGGAGGAGCGAGCACGACCCAACTCCTTAACCTGCGTACGTAAGCATGTCTAACTAATAAATAAACACTCCTCCTTTAGCTTTGTCACCATTATTTTACTTATATTTAAGTAAAGCGGCGAGATGTCCGTCAGCAAAAGTACTTTTAAGTTGTCCTTGTAGGTTTATACACTATTTGTAAAAAGAATAGTCAAACGAATTGAGAAAGAAGTGTCATATAATATTTGATAATGAAATGAGTAGTATTATTGTTGTGTGTCGGCGTTGATTGTCACTAATACCAACGAAACGAGAGAGGGAAGATCCCTCTGCCTAATGCTAGTTGCACATTTCAGCACATAGTTTTCTCCACCGACTTTGCCCTTTTCGATGATGAGAACGGCAGGCAGCCATCATCGCTCCGCTTCGAAGCTTCCGAGATCCTGTCCAAGTCATCCATCAGCTAGCTACCCCTGCCTGCTGCGTAATCCTGCTTGATCAAGCAACCTCCTGATCTCCATTTTTTTTTTAAAAAAAAGGGTCGAAACTAAACCGACCTCTCTGTCTGTCTCCCTTCCTATACGCGCCTTTTCCCTATATATATATATATACTTGCAAGTACGCTTGCGGCTGCTTTACTGGTAGTACAATCAGCAGCATCTACGTGTGCTATTATGTCGTCATGCATGGATGGGCCTGCCGGGGGAGTATGGGGCCATTAGCTTATTATATCTCGTGGCGAAACTTGATGCGCCCGTGATCACCAGGATCAGGCACGACTGTGACGCGATGTCTCCCTCCCCCACTCGCCTCCCACCGCCATACACATGTGGGCGACTGGTGAGGTCGATCAGGAGTGCCAGCCAGTGGAATTTGCACACACAGCTGTCAGCTGTGCCTGCGGACCTGTGGTACGGTACGGCGGTGGTTGATGCATGCATGTCTCTGCTTTGCACTTGCACACACGGCAGGGTCGCTCGACTTGACGTGGCAGCACCGTCTATGACGTTGGCGTTGCTTGGTTTGAGCCTTTTTAATTGGTCTATCACTAGTCACTAGCTAATAAAGGCCTGCTTCCTGTCTGGTCGGAGGGAGAATCTCAGCTCATTGCCAGTTCGGCTTGATGGTGCACTCGCATTATTCGTAATTTTTTCACATGATCGATTATATATTGGGTACACACGGTGCTTTTATTGTCATGACAAATGCTAGGAAAGGTAGTTTACCGGGTTGGATATTATATAATGGCGCCCGGCCCTCAGTGGGGGCGAGAGGGACGGACGTTCCAGGTCAAAAATTGGAATGCATCTACATCTCGCATAAGTAGTAGATTTTCTCAACGTGGCAATGCGTCATCTTCTTTTTAGGATCTAAGTTTCTAAAGGTGAAGATCTGTTAAAATCTTTCTAAGATATTATTACGCAACTTAGGAAAAGGTTATAATATTAGATTATTTATGAGTGGAAGCAACAGTGTCCATGCCTGATGAGATAGAGGGAATAAGATCGCACCAGAAGATTTGCGAAGCAAGAAAGTGTGTTTATGAGTGAAGCGTTTTTCTGATATGGTTGAAAGTATCGATATGAATCCCCTAACCCAAGCAACAAAAGTGGATGACAGCGAGCTAATTGACAACAAGAAAAAGGAAATATATTTCGGCGACTTGTGTGCAAACATCTTGCACAGGCCGGAATACAAAACTTTTTTTAAAAAAAAAAAAGTTTTGGCAACTTGAGGCCCTTTAGGAAGGTAGGGTTTCGTCTTTCGTATGATTTTTCTTTCTTTCTTGTAGCTATAGTGTTGTTGTTTTGCCTGAAAGATCAGCCTCGAGAAGACCGGTCATATTTGCGGGGCATGCATGACAAAGCTTCTGGATATTACTTATTAGTATGCTTGGATTCCAAGATTAACAAGTAAAGTTCCTGTTTATGCAGACAGAATTTTGATTAAGCAACATATCCAGGTTGTAGCATCCTTTTGAACATACATCTGCGGTTAGCTAATTAGTAGCGTAAGTAGGCATCCTATATTCCCTTTCCACCATGTCCATATAGCATGCATGGTTCATGGGATGGCACATTGTATCGTAGTACTAAGTTTGATTCGAAAGAGGTGGGTGTCCAGGGAAGCTCGGGATATTTCTTTGCTTTTTTCAAATTTCCATTTGTTATATGCTAGCAGATAATACCCTAGCAAAAGCAAGTCTAAGAAGACACTAGGTTTTAGGTGAGTGTCAATTTGTCCTATCGTGTGTCGGTAATCTGGTGACTTGACTGTAATCCTGATGCATCTTCGTGAATGAAAGAATTGAGTCAAAAAAAAAGTTAAAAATTTCTTGAGTAATGTATAGTTTTTCTGGAAAAAAAGAGTTGGGTGTCAAAAAGGTTAAGGCACTGTGCGAGTGCGACGGAACTTGTCAAGCCTTTTTGGATGATGTTGAGGCCACCGGTCAAGTCGACCAAAATGCAACCCAGTTGGCACAGGGATCTGGGCCCGCAGCTAACTAGCCGCGGCCAGGATCGACCTGCCATGTACCGCGTCGTGAAGCTAAGGGCATCTTTAGTGGTGAGTCGATTCATCAGGGAAAAAATGACGGCCATGTCAGTTTTGGATGAGTCGATTCATGAGCTAAGTGGGTCACATACACAAATAAACGAAACTATTATAACTGTTACTTTCTGTTATCAAATAAACAAACAATTTTCTACTTGCTTTTGTCCGGCCGCTCGCTCACAAGAAGTCATCAGCCGTTCGTGCTTCTTTATTTTAATCGTTTCTCACCGGCAATGAGTCGACTCGTGCAGGTGAATCGGTTCAATCTTTTTTATCGAATGAGTCGATTGCTCCAGTGGCATGAGTCGATTCATGGCCTGCCACCTCAACCCATGAGTCGCTTTTCAAAAGCCCACTGGAGAAGCCCTAAAGCTACTGCCGCTGCCCAGACGCAGCTGGCCTCACAAGTCACAACGTCGACGTACGGCAACGCACACTCCGCCCGCGGTAATTCTTCAGGGCGACCCCGGCTTGAGTCGCCCTCATCTGCCAAGAACCGTGGGTGCAGCTGCGCACCGATATCGATGGGCGGTGGCGTACCCGAGCGACGAGCGGGCCTCCGGGTCCGTCCCCCAGTGAACCGTGACATGTGAGCGCGTACCCTAGCGAGCAGTGGGAGGCGCGCCTGGAGCCGTAGGGGTGGTGGTCGACGTGTGATATGATCGGTGAACCTAATCCTGATCCTGATCCAAGCGGCAGTGCTGGGCATGCTAGGCCTGACCGACTGCATGCACGCGGTTGTTCCGCGATATCCAGCCACCTGCGAAAACGATCGTGTTCGCGGTGTGGTTTTCACATGTCCGCTCGACACTAGGGAAAATTAAAGGGTTAATTAGAAAAATTCACGATTTTAAAACACACCACTATTATTTGCCTAACTGGACTGACACCATTGCTATTTCACAAGACTTTAAAATACACCATTGTGTACGTTAGATGTCGTTTTGGACCCACTGTCAGGGCACCGTATTTTTGTATTGCCCCTTATGCCCTCACGCGAAAGGATACGCTCCTCCCGTCCTGGCCACCAACCCCTGACTCGTCCCGGCCCCGACTCGACTTCCGCTACTTCAATTATTCCCCACGCGTGCGAACCCTAGGTCAGGGGGCGATACGGCGACGAGCGGCGGCCGCGGCCTTGCGAGGCGGCGAAGCGAGGCCAGGCACCCATCCGCGGCCAGGCGAGCTTGCCTCACGGCCAAGCGGCGCTTGCCTCGCTCCCGGCCAGGCGACGAGCGGCAGCTGCGTGTTTGCAAGGCGACTGGAAGCTGCGGCGGGCTTGCGAGGCGGCGAGGTGGCGAGCTTTAGCGGACGGGCTTGCGGGGAGACGGCGAGGCGGCTGGTTCTTTGGCCACGACGGGGCGACGGCGAGGCGGCTCCTTCTCTAGCCACGGCGGGGCGATGACGAGCTGATTGGGCATCCTGCAGTGGCTATGAAGACCAACGCTCCAATGGAGGCCTCCCCTGAAGTCGCTGATGGCTCTAGGTATGCTCTCTCAAGCCGCATGCTAACTCTTGGATGATTGTGAGGTCCATTGCATCGCGACGATATGGTGATAGGGTTGAAATTGATAAAATAGTGTTCTTGTGCTATTGCTAGTGTTCCAATTCAGCTATGACTGTTTTCCTTTTTCTTTTGTTTCTTCTAGGATGTGTGAACAGCATGAGTATGATGGTTAGGAGCCTCTGAGTGTGCTTCCAGCTGACATAAATCTAGCACTAAAGCCTGCCGCTTATACTGAACTACAACTAGACCTTATCCTTCCTGATCTAGGAATGCACCCTAGTTCGATAATCTAGCACTAAAGGTCGTTAAAGTTGCAGTAAGTGATGAGGGTTTTGCTGAGGTAACCCTGCTTGATGATTGGGGCAACACCAAAAGGCATACAGTGGACCTAGTCAATCATTGTTGTGGCTGTAGGCAATGGCAGGTCACAGAAAAACCTTGTAGGCATGCACTTGTTTGGATCTTGTCCAACAAAGGCTTAGAAATCAAGGATTTTATGCATGAATACTACTCTGTTGCTAGGTTCGGAGCAGTATATTCAGACAGAGTTCCACCCATGCCTGATAGGGCTGACTGGCCTGAGGTGGAGCTAGGATACAAAGTGCACCCACCTCTATAGAAGAGGGCAGCAGGCAGACCTAGAGTGGTCAGGATAAGAGGGAGTATGGAAGAAAGGACAAACAAAAGGAAAGTAAAATGCAAAAGGTGCAAAGGCTTTGGGCACTTTGAGAAGACCTGCAAACTTGCTGAACCAACAGAAGATGATGATGGTGTTGATGAGGCAGCTACAATTTCATCACTCAAAAGGGACATTTCTTATTTCTTATTTGCTTGCCAATATATATGGCATGGAATGTTTAACTGATAGACATCTGTTATAGGGTGAGGCAAAAAGATGAAGGACCGAGCAATACATCAAAAAAGATGAGGCGGAAGATAAGTGCAACCAAGAAAGCGCCAAAGAAGAAGAAAACTCCTGTGAAGAAGAAGCTTTTGAAGGCTGCAAGTGCTCCTGAAGCAAGAGTGGTGAGAAGCCTCAAAAGTTGGCTTGACGTGGAGTAGATGATGTCCTCTGCACTTTTGCTGGTCTCAATGAACTAATGTGTTTTATGTGCTTTTGCTGGTCCAAGTGACCTTACGTGTGCTCTGTAAGTGACTAGGCATGAACTGATGTGTATGCCTAAATTAGATGTATACTGCTGCCTGAACTGAAGTCTGTTGCGCCCTGAACTCATGTATGCTTGGATCTGAACCTATTTGTGTGTTCTGGAAGATCTTGTGTCATGTGATGTCATTTATTCAGTTCAAATATGCTCATTTATTCATGTGTGCACGGCCGGTTTGCTGCCGCAAACATAAACATCCACTTGTTCCATTATTCATGTGTTAATCTGGTGCAAAATATGCTCTCATTTATTCATGTGTGCATGGCCGGTTGCTGCTGCAAACATAAACATCAACTATTTCCTTCATTCATGTGCTTATTTGGTGTAAAATATCATCTTATTTGGTCATGTGCATATATACAGAGAATGTATCTAGTCAAACATAGCCATGCATAGAGAAGCTAGGGCAAAAGGGTCCCTGACCAGCTATATACGCCTGCAAGTGGGTGAAAAGCGTAGACAATGATGTATTTCAAAGTCTTACGAATTAGCAATGGTGTCAGCTAAGTTAGACGAATAGGAATATGTGGCAGAACCTCCTAAATCATATGGCCCACATGCATGATTATTGTCTAAACAGACTCCAAATAACTATGACTATGTTCCATACAATTTAAAAAGTCTGTCGGGTAAATCCCGAATCATCCACGATTCTCCGAGCAGGATCAATCATTGTAGAGAGACATTGCAGTATTACAACAGTTGATATAAATAATATACAACGGAGTAAACAGCGGAAGACTTACAATAACATAAGTTTACAAAACTCTGAGTTTCAAATATTTACAATAATAGGTTTAAATTATACAAACCATAATAGTAGTGGAGTAACAGTAGATTACAATATTAAACAACAGCCCTGCCCACGAGCTAAACATCTTTATTCATCATCGCTTTCCTCGACGACTGTCATGCAGCAGGATGCAAAACACTCCTGTCCATGAGGCTCACCTGCAACAAGGGTTTAACAAACCCTGAGTACAATGGTACTCAACAAGACTGACCCGACGAAAGAGAAGGGTGGAGACTCAAGAAATGCAGGCCAGAGGGACAAGGTAAGGTCTATAAGAGATAAGCAAATTTACAGAAAGAGAAGATTCTTGGGCTAACTCCCATTATCAACCAACTTCAGTATTGATCCTTAATTGTTGTTCAAGTTGTTACTACGATGATGATCAGTGATCGAGTCTTCTTCTCCGAGAAGCAACGGCGATTCGAATCCATTTTCATACCCAGCTGGGACCTAGGTCACTGGAAGTACCGGAGACTTTAACTCCGATGCACCCCAGGTAACCGATATACCGGGATAACAACCGCAGCCGTATATCACCACATGGCACCCGTGAGCTCTGCGGCCCAGCGTACCGAGATACATGGGAACTTAAACCCCATAGTAAAACACACTATGACACAGATGGGATCTCCGGCCCCACACTAGGTCACTCCATGGTATACACGGCTCCAACCATCCGTATACCACTTCATGCATGTGGATTTTCTAATTTCTCGATTATCAACAGGTCACCATCGAACGGGACCTAGGGCATCAACAGACGAGAACACTACAGAGGGACTCCATTCCCAGTGCAAGTTCACCGTCCGGACTCGATTTATTACTATCATCAAGATTTCAACAAGAAAACCAATCTCATCTTTTTCATTCTTTTGCCTTGGAATAATTAAATAAATAAGCAGGGCTAAGCATTACTACTTATCTTCCCAAGCGGGTAACAAGGAATAAGGAAATAAGACAGGTAATGCAATTGGTGGGTTTTCACTCAACTCCTATTACTTAATGCAACATATCAGAGCTGAAGCGATAAAACTTTTATAAATAGAATAGGGTTTGAATGCATCCAGGGCTTGCCTTGATGTTCGGGGTAGACGGGTTTGAATTCTGGATCAACTCTCGATTCTTGAATCTGCTCGTCCTTCAGATCTGGGCGATAACGTTAACTCTCCGTTAACGAAAACTATTCGATAATTAATATGCTTTAACATGATGGAATAGTAAACATGATGCTCGATGAATGCATGATCAGATTAAGGGCTTGGGTACAACCTTTCTTCACGATAAAGTTGCAAGCTAACAAAATTTCGCTTATATAACTTATTAGGGTTAACCACGCCATTTAAGGGGTTAATTAAACACATAAAATAACATTAATTAAGCCCTAATGACATGATTAAGGTAAACATAAACAATTAATTAAAGTGCCAAAGGTCATTAGGGTTAATGACCCAAGGTCATCGATCAATCCCAAAGTCAAACAAATCCTATAATGATTAAGTTAACTAAAAGAGGTTAATTAATTATTTAAAAGCATTAAATAAAGGCATAAAAATTAAAGTTATCAAATTAAGTCTAAAATTTTATTTTAGAAAGCTCTTAGCCTAATTAGATGGCAAAACAAATTTCAGAAATAAAAGCTAATTATTTTATTTATTAAAAATCATTGAATGTCTATTTTTAATTAAAAGGGCTAATTTTAACATATGCAAAAAGTATTCAAATTTGGAATTTCATATTTTTCCTGGGTGGATGACATCATAAAGAACATTCACAAAAATTTTTAGAATTTTTGGAGCTATATATGAATTACTATGAATTTTCAAAGAAAATAGCATTTAAATCATTTTTTGAAAATAGAAAAAGAAAAATCGACACAGTGCTCCCGGGTCAACAGTCGACCCCGCCGGAGTTGACCGGCGATATCTCGCCGACGGCGAGGTCTCCGGCGACCGGACTTGGTCCGTTGGACTCATCTTGGCACGAGGAATCGAACTAGGTAGCTAACGGCGCGGGGACGTGGCGGCGGCACCCACGCCGGCGGCAATGGCGGCTCGGCGGAGCGGCGACCCGACGGCGTCGCTCACCGGAGCGATTTCCGGCGACGGCGAGCACACGGACTCACGCAGGACACTTAAACGGACAAGTTTGACAACTACATGATGGCACTTCATGGTCCCTGGCCAAGGCAGCAACGCGCGCGGCGGAGCGGCGTGGCCGTGCCGGCGGCGAGCCACGGTGGCCGGAGGCTGTGATGCGGGATTGATGAAATTGATGGTATAGATAGATGCAGGAGCTCACCACGGCGCTGATGCGCACGTTAATGGAGGTCCAGAGTGGTTGGGTTGAGCTGCGGTCGACGGCGGTGATGGCGGCGGCGGCGCTCCGATGGCAAGACGGCGTCACGGCAGTCTCCGGTGATGCGCTGCTCAAACCAAGGTGCGCATGAGGTGCAAGACGATACGGAGAATACGATGGCAGGGTTAAAGGTAAAATATATTCAACTTAGGCGGCGGCAAACGGCGGCGATGGCGCGGCGGCTCGGCTGGCCGGCCGCGGGGAAGAAAGCGGCGTGTGGGCAACTCGGGTGATAAGAGCAAGCACGAACTGGTTCAAACGGACCGTGAAGAAGCGGCGGAGCTTTGGGCAAGAGTAATTGGGCAGAGGTGGAGCGTCGGCGGCGAATTCGGGTGGCGGAGCGAGGTCGTCGGCGACGGTGGCGGGAGGAAGAAAGAAGAAGAACGACGGCGTCCGACCGCTATTTATAGCACTGAGTCGAGGAAAGAGCAGGTGACACGACGACGGTGAAGTTTCTCGCGTCCGAGAGCACTCTGGCGGCCGGGAAGGTGCGGCGGTGGTCGGCGGCGCGTGATGAGAAGCCGGCCATGGCGGGCGCCGATAGGGTTAGTTACTGTTCGAGGTATTTACAGAAATGCCATTCATTTTAAAATACAAATTACTCCAAAATTTTTATAAGAACTTGAAAATCTCCAAAAATATTATTTGCATAACTTTTCAAGAGCTACACTTTTCCTTTAACTGGCATCCTCAAATTCTATATAGATTTTGAAATTTGAATTCAGATTTGAAAAGGGAATAAAACCCTAGAAACAAGCATTTATAATTACTTTTGATTTTTCAATAAAACTTGAAAATCTTCAAAACTATGAAATGTTGAGCTTATCAAACCAAACATTTTTTATATACAAAGTTTTCCCAAATTATGCATAATTTTTGAATTATAGTTTTAAAATCAAAAGGGGATAAATGCTGGAAACTGTATTTTCAACTCAATTTGAAATTCCTTTTGGAAACTTGAAAAAATTTATATACCAACTTTGTAGCTCTTGTCAAGATCTACAAACTGTCTTTTTAAAGTACCTCCAAATTCCTTATAGATTTTGAATTAAAGAAAAGGGGTAAATCTAAGTTTTGAAATAAAGAGTTTTTAGAATGGAATTTAAACTCAATTTGATTTCTAGCTTAATTGGTTGGTTATTAGTGATCACAAACATCATCCAAGGACATTTTTAGGTCATTGACCCAATGACTCCCTTGGTTGACCAAGTTGACTTTTAAAAAAAACCTGTTATAGCATTTTCTATTTGAATTTAAATTTGAATTGCCAGGCTTGGAAATAAGCTTTGGATTCCAAATTTAATTTCAAATATTGAAATCATTTTTAGAGTTGGACTTAGACTTATACACTATGCTTGACACTAGTGTAAACACAGTTTACATCTCAAGTACATAGAGTATAAACTAAGTATTTGCAATGACATTCGAAAATAGGGTTTTATTATCTCATGTGACCAAACATTCTAGAAACACAATCAATCTATGAGATGTAAACTTGTTTTAGTTAATGCACATTAGGGTTGACTTAAACATGAATACTTTACAGTGCATATGATGACATGGCATGTTTTAGTTAATATAACACCAGAGGTGTTACAGAATAATAGTGGTGTGTTTTAAAATCATAAATTTTACAGTGGTGTGTATTTAATTAACCCGAAATTAAAACGGTAAGAGAAATCGAGAAGGGACTTTGTCATTCCGACCACGTTTTCCATTTCCCTCCACACTAGGAGCAACATTCGGCTGTGAGTTAGTTGAGATTTGAAACTTGAGGCGACGTACTGCCGACGTGAAAAACTAGACTAGCGTGCCCGCCGCAATCTTCTTCACTGACATTTATCCGACAGAGGAACAACATGTGGGGTCGCGCTGCTAAACTTTTGGCTTGCCGATAATCAGCCAACTAATTAAAACCCTGTCCTACTTCTAAATTGACGGAAAGTTCATGTGACCCCGACACCCGGCTTATAACCAAAGATTGTACTACTTTTAGAGCCAGTCAAGCCAAATTAAAGCATGTCTCCTTTTCCTAATTTTGAACAACGTAAACATAGGTATGCTCTTTATTTCTACTCTCTCCGTCCTAATATTTTGGTAGTTAATATACATCTAGTTAGACACATATCAAAGGTTATAACTTATAATAGAAATGTTAAAATTTTTATAATTTAGAACGAAGAAAGCAGCATATACATGTGTACACAGTGTGAAAAGTCCAAATATCATAATTTGGAACGAAGAAAGGTAACATATACATGTACAACGTAGAGATGCTTAGGTTATTTTTTTTATAATGTCATAGGTGGATGATTTAGATTATAGATAGAGGCTAGTACTTTACAGCATTTTTCACATTAATAGAGATTAGTAATATTTTGGTAAATGATCCAAAGACTACTACTGTCGACGACAATTAGAATATGCTAAATCGATGGACATAAGTTTTTTTCTTTTCTTAAAGAATTTCTATGATTCATCTTTTTAGCGTGTATTGTGAGAATTAATTTAAAGGCTATAGTAAAAAAATAACTCTCTGAATAGGAAGAGGCTAGCACCAAGTTTTTTTATTATATATAAGCAACCTCTCCTGAACGAAATACTACTCCTCTGTTCCAAATTGCAGTTCACTTTAATTTTTTTGCGTATGTATTTTGCTATGTATATAGCAAAATACATGTATTAAAAAGTTAAAATAAATTATAATTTAGAAAGAGAAAATAAAAAACAACAATTCCTTACCTGAAATTAAAATCAGTGCTAAACAAACAGCACATGGATAAACAAAAAGCGCGGGACAAACCAACTGACGTGGGGCCGGCCTGTTTGTTCTTGTGTTAGGTTGTCCCTTAGAACAAAGGTCAAACGTGACGTGCCAATAATCTTGTGATCGCTACCCAACAACCACGCTATCTGCACACAGTGCACTAACTTCATTCTGACAATGCCACTGCGGTCCATCGACCGTACGCGTAGAGTGACAATGGATTAGCGCCCAAATTCATATGGATAAATTTAGGCCTCGTTTAGATACCAAAATTGGTATCTCAATTCTGCATAGTGAGTGTCCCGTCACACTATAGTAATTTTATTTTTATTTGGTAATAATTATCCAAACATTAATTAATTATGCTTAAAATATTCGTCTCGTAAAGTACAACAAAACTGTGCAATTAGTTTTTTATTTTATCTATATTTAGTACTTCATATATATGCCGATATTTTAATGTGATGAGGAATAGGAATTCTGCATAGTAAATTTAGGATACCAATTTTGATATCTAAACAAGGCCTTAATAAAAATCTAAGGGCAAAAAAAAAAGCAAAGTCGAAATGTATCCACCAGTATCCTAATACATAATGCCTAAATTGTTCTTACTTCCAAATATATTCAATATGGTCCAATAATATCAAAACTATTATAACAACATGTTACTTCGATATCAAAGTTGCACCCTTGGATTAAAAACCTGTGTTCACACTTCAAAATTTTAGCGAAATCGATTGGATTTGTTAAAGATGACTTAATGATTGCCAATTATTTCGCGTAGACCAGTGTGACGATATGTGGACCTGACGTCGAAAGTTGGATGGTAAAATCAAAATTGCACGTTCACACCTTATTTTTCTTAGCGACATCGTCAAAAAATCTTTAGAGATGGCTTAGTATGATTGTTCGCTAGCTACTTTGTGTAGATCAGTGTGACTACATATATATACATATGACCCATGCTATTAATCGAAGAGTACACAATTAAAACTGGTCTACCTCTTAAGTAGCTAGGTCGATATAAATCCAATAGACACTTCACTTTTTGAGTTAATCTATACCTATCTATAAAAAACGAAAATTTCTCTACCCAATTTTCTTTTACCTCCGTGTTTGGATCGGTGACGGTACGTTCCTCTCCTCTACGTCCAGTCTGTACAGAATTAGGATTATATTTAATTTTCTATCTCTCCTCCAGTTTGCGTTCAGAGTCCGTTTAGAACTAGAATTATTTAATTATGGCATCCTAGCTTCTATTCAAACGGTGAAGATCGGGTAAAAGGTAAATCCAAATCTAACAAGAATAGTACGCAACAGCAAAGATGAAAAAAATAGTAAAAAAAACTTGACATGAATGAGAATTGCTTATGTTGTTGTCGTTCAACTTTGACACTTATAATTATGGATGGTCTCCCATCCAAATCCAAGCTCAAATGAAAATAGCTCCGGAAACACAAATAGTTTATAAAATCAAACCAATCCACCCATACACAAATCGATCGATTTAGAAATCAGATCAAGCCTCCAGGTCGTCTAAAGTGCCCGTGACGTTCCTCAGCGCCGTCATCAAGGTTCGCTTGTGCAGGCAAGGCGGCGAGCTTGGCTAGCACGAATTGATCCAAGTGGAAATCACATCAAGACTCCGCGCCCCGGCTTCCGCAATCTGCACTGCCAACCAGGTCCACTTGTCCAGGAGAGGCGACGAGCTTGGCTAGCTGACAGGACCTCGTCCGTATTGGACTGGACGTGGAAGGCCATGATGGCGGTAGCGAGGCACACAAGGCCAAATGAACGGGAGCCGCCACTGGTCTTAGCGCCGCTGTTGAGGGCAGCTGCTGCCACCGCACACTGTAAAGTGAACATATGACGCCGCTAGCCATAGACATAGCCGTCTATACTCATGATTTATATTAATACGAGTTATATAGCATATATCTAACCGACGTACGCTATACGATTCTAAAGTGTACTAGAACAAATGACATAAGTTATAATTCATGTTGCAACGCACAGGCATATTTGCCAGTGTCTAATGAATTTTGACAATTTGGAGGATCAAATGATTATGGACGACTATGCTCGCAAAAAAAAAAAGATTATGGACTATACACACTAAAATCTTCGGATTTTGAATTATCCAAATCCACAACCACCTGTAGGCCGTGTATCAGCCCTATTATGCATCACCCAGAACCAGAATTCAGGACACAATCAGTGCCACGGGATAAATCTGCACATGAATGACGACGCAAACTCGTTCAGGTGTCTGTCCGGCCCATGGACCGTCGTTGTCTACCTTCCAAAACGGACACGCGTGGCCGCCCTGTCCCGGGCGTGCCGTCCGCCGGACAGGCAGCCGTGCTGCCACGGTCCAACACTTCACCGGCCGGCCAGGGTCACACGGCACCAGTGTGTCCCCACACGCTAGAGCATCTGCAGGAACGTTGCCGGACCCAGACACCTCCCTGTCCTAGCTGCGTCGCCGTTTATCGTGCATGGCGCTGTGTACTTATGCATATGCCCAACCAGGGCGCCCAGCTAGGCCCAAACAAAGTTCAGGTTCAGGTAGAACAGGGCGCAGATGGGACGCGAAAGCTACTAGTGCCTACTACTCCCCATCGCCAACCTTTTGTACAACAGGAAAATCTGAGCCTGCCTTATCTGCTGGATGGACGTTGGTTTATTTCACATGGAGTTCCATGCAGCGGCGACAGCACGGCAGACAGCGTAGCCGCCACGGGCCCCGTCGTGCCGGCGGCCCTGTCGACACCACAGTGTGTGCAGTACGCCGTTTCGCACGGCCCGCCCGAGATCGGCGTCCGAGATTCCCCCGGAGCCAAGAGGACTGCGGTCAGCCGGCCTGCAGTCGGCACAAGGTCCCTGCTTGCTTGCCCATGGACGTACAAGCACACATGCACGCCGCGGTCGTCGTCAGAAGTCAGAATGCACGGCTAGCTTGCGCCGGACAGACAAGGAGTCTAGCCTGACGTGCTGCCTTGCCACGCATCCGGGGGGCCGTCGGCCGCACCTTTGCAACTTGCGTTGGCAGCAGCAGGCTGCCGCTGCTCCGGCCAGCTCTCGGATTCGCCTGCTCGCCCGGGCGCCGTCCCACATTGTTGGACACAGGCACACAGCAACAGGGACGGGACCGTAGCGACCAAGGAGCGCAGCCCCATGTGGTGTACTACCGAACTAGCGTAGGCCCGCTCGCCGGATCGCCTATCTACCCTGCCGTCCGGTCCGGGCGGTTTGATCTATCGGTTTGGTTTCCCCTGGCACGCGCGTGACAGTGGCCCGTGGCCGTGGTCGGCGGCTCTGTCCGGCCGGGACACTGGGACTGGGACAGGGGCGACGGGCGACCGACCGGCCGCCGCAAGCCGAGGACTTGCATGGCCCCATGTCGCGCGGCCGATCTCTATCGGATGCGTGTCGTTCTCCGCTCCGAGTCCATCCATCCGTCATCCGTGGATGGGATGGCCGGAGCACTTTAAGCACGGTGCTCGACGATCGCGTCGCGCGCCCAGGTTTCGCCCGGTTGCTCTCGCCCTGCTAGCTTTGACGAGGAAGAAAAGTTGGTCACCACCACGCCACTTCTCGTTCTCTCGAGTGCATGCATGAGGACAAGAAGCAGCAGTGGCAACCGGCATTGCTCCTCCTGACACCGTGACACGTCTGGCCGCCGCCCGCCGTCGTTGTCGTCGAGACATGCGGCTAGTGCGCGTGCTAGGCGTAAATGTGCGCCGCCTGGGTTCAGCAGGGAGAGGAGGTGCGTGCATGGCCTCCTTGCTGCCCATGCAACGAGTCGGACACGCGCTAGACGCCACCGCCCGGCCGGCGGCCGCAGCCTACATACACCGATAGACGGCGACTGGGTCGCCTGACCTGCGGGCTTAATGCGATGCGAGCGCTACGTATGGGGCCGGCATGGGGCTAGCATGGCAACTCTGTGTGCGATGGACCATTGGGATGGATGGGCTTGCCGACTTGGCGGAAACAAATTGGGTGGGGGTAGTCCCTACCGCGTCCCGTGCGGACACACCGTTGATTGCTGACGCGTGTCTCGCCCTGGCCCTGGGATCCAACCGCGCGCGCTCTCCCACTCGGCTCTTGAAGCGCAGCGAGCCGGCTCAGACTCCAACGCTCGGCTCGCAGCCCCCCCAGCGAGCCACACAAATCTCTCGTCTTTCGCCCGCTCCCGCTCGTCTATTTGGCCGCCGCCGCCGCCTGCTTGGCTCTCCCCTATCCGATTCCGCCTCCACCTCCTGATTGACCTCCTGTGTTGCCGAGGTTGTTGGAGGATAGAATCATCGCTTCCCTGCACGGCGCTAGGTTGGTCATCGTCCAGGTTTGCGGCCACCAATTCTGTGTCCGGCATCATTCTGACCCCGCAAGGAATACTCGTGGTGCTGGTGTCCGGGAAGGAGATGATCGAGGACATGGTCTATGAAGCCTGAAGCCTCACGCCCTGAAGCTACGAGCTCCATTTTATTTTCTTCTGAATGATACGTGCATCTAAATTATATTGTTCTGAATATTCAGGAGAAGAAAGGCTTTGAGCTCAAGGAACTACTACTACCTCTGTGGCATAGCTATAGCCAGAAACTGAAAATTGTATTGCATTTCTGAACTTGTCACTTGAGAATTGATCTACACATTGTATATGATATGTGTTCAGTACCAAATTCTTGTAGTCATGAAGAATGTACAATCTTGCCATTGAAGGTGACGGCTGTGTCAGATTGACCGTCTATTTTGGTAAAGAATGCTGCTCAAACTGAATCAGCCTCATGCTGCTAGTTGAAGATACAAAAATGCAGAGGTGGACTCTACAATGGCAAGAATGCGAAATTAGACAAGCCTTGTAATAAACAACAAACAATGTGATTTTCAGCATAGAGATTTGACATGATTAATGTACTATGTAATTTGGTTACAAAGAATGAATGTTTGTCCTATTCTTATTAAACTGAACATGGGTCCCTGCTAGCTAGCCACGACCACGTTCTTCCTCGCCCTCGTCTTCCAGCCACGCTGCCATCAGCCTCCAGCAGCCGCCTCTGCAGTCTGCACCTAGATCCCGAGCAGAGAGCGCCCACGCTGCCGTCAGGTATGCATGAACGTTTCAAAAGTAGCAAGAGTGCTAGTAAGCAGATGAAACTCCATACCTAGTTCATACAAATGCACAACCATGCTCCATGAGTGTCTATGAATGCTCCGGTATAAAATGCACAACTCGATACCTAGTTTCAGTTTTTGCATGATGGAAGAGGTGACCAAATAACACCAATCAATTAATGATCAAGGCACGTTGTATAGAATGCAGAGCTTATAAAGTGGATCACGAAATTTCACTTCAAAGAATGAAGAGGTTATAAAGTTAATCAATATTTTTTTTTTGACCAAGGATGGGAGAGGTGCCAGTGCCCAGATGGCTTCTCTCGTTCACGGGCTTTCTACCCCTTCCTGAGCGGCGAGCCGACGCAGAGAGAGGGAGATGGCAGAGAAAGAGAGACAGGGAGAGAGAGCAGAGCGGCGGCGACGAATGCCTTAGTGCTGGTGGCGCTCAGCTCCGGCCTCCGGCACGGCGTTGGCTTTGACGCGCGCGGGTGCTTCGTGCTGACCGCACTCGGATCCGTTGTGTGGAGCTCCGGGCAGCAGCGTGGCGGCGGGCAGCTCTCTGGTGCCCGTGGCGGCGACGTACAGGTTGTTCTCCGCATCCTCCCTTTGCTCCTTCTCGTTTCTGAGTTGAGTGGAGTCTCGGATGGATGCCAACAAACGACGTTAGCAACTAAAGTCACGGAGTGCTAGATTGCAGAACGGATACACATTTTGAATGGTATTTTACCACACCATGAACTTTCGATGGTCTTTCGGTGCTATGAAACTAATTTTCCCTTCAGACATTTAATCGAATAGGATATCTGCATATATGTGATAGCACTTAGCTCCATTTAAACCGCTCACCTTAGCATGGCTATGGCAGAGATACAAAGGGGGCTTTGAGTTGAGGCTTCTGACTGAACAGATGGTGGGCAGGCGGAGCAGGGTGCATTCATCTGTTCCTTGCGCAGATGCAGGAAAATCTCTTGCAGCAAAAGGACGGTGCATCACATAATTCAAATCAAACGGCTCTATGGTTCCACAGTCCAAAATCATAGGTCCGATTGGGACTCACCGTGGGGCTGCCGCTCGACGGGGAGGGAGCTCGCGTCGGCCATGGAGGAGGGGAGGTCGCGCGTGCGCAGCGGCGCGGCCCTTGGCCCCCTTGCAGGCTCACACGATGGGACTGGCCGAGGAAGAGGAAGAGGAAAAGGCAGAGGCGGCGGCGCGTGCGGCCCCGTCGAGGGCGCCGCCGCACGGCATGGGGCGGGCCAGCGAGCGCAGAGGTGGCGGCGACGGCAGCGGATAAGGCCCGGCTTGCGAGCGTTTGGAGCCGAGAGGCGAGCCAAGCCAAAGCCGGGTGGGCAGTGCGGAGAGGGGCGCCGGGAGGTCGAGCGAGCCGGCTGAATACCTGTCACGCGTCGTAGATTGGTTGGAAGTCCGCACCGCGCCAGGTGAGGACTATCCGCACCGAATTTATTTCCCAAGCAGCTTTTCCCGGGAGACGACTGGAGCGTACAGTTCGGACACCTGCGTGTCGCCATGCTGAGTTGGGCCAACTGGCAGGGACCAAAATGCTTAACTGTTTCTCTGCGGGCTGGGAGCTTTCGGAGGCCCTTGGGCCTTTGGGTATGTCGCGGTGTTTGCTTCACTGCAGCCCAATGGTACAAACGCCGTCGCGGGGCGTGCTAGGCCGATGTAGAAGACCGCATTGCCAAACTCAAGCTAAGGCTAGATCGAGCCGGGCCGAATGATTTATTTGAGCCCAAATATAACTCAAGCCATGGTCGGATGGTGTAGGCCTACATTGTGGGTTTGATGCAAGTTTGGTCACCCAATTTGCTTCGGTTGCAAGGGACTGTCCATTTTTTTTTTAATAAAGGATAGTTTATATCCGGCTTCATCTGTCAACCGACAGAATCAGGCCAATTATTACAGAGTCTTGCCAGAGGACACAAACACGGACTGTAAAAGAAACCATTTTGCAGCCCGCGCAACGGACAACCAAAACGAAATAAGGTTTAAACTAAATAAGGCCAATGTATCTCGAAGACAACCACCCATTAAAACTAAAAAACTGCAGAGCTGAGGTCTTTAGGTGTTGTCCAACTTGGATCAGCTGATCGCGTCGGTCATCATACCGCTGCAGACTTGCCCATTGTCGAAACCAATGCGTTCCTCTGAACAGAACCAGTAAAAAAAATTTTGGTCTACCACTTCGTTCCTCGTTATCCAAATTTTCCAACAAAGCGTCGCAGCTGCTGTTAATAACAATGAATCATACTTTTTGTTTGTAATTTTTGACCACCTAATGAAAAGATCATTTATATTAGTTGGGGCGAAATTTCAAAAAGTATATGTACAACGCCCCATAAAAATTTAGCATAAACACAATTAAAAAAGAAATGTTGTATGGTTTCTGAAAAATGACAGAAGCAGCTATGCCTGTCACCAATCCAGTTACGCCTTACTAAGTTATCCTTAGTTAAAATCACCCCTTTTTTTAAGGTACCATAGAAAGATTTTTATTTTCATAGATACTTTAATTTGCCATAAATCTTGTGACACTCTAATCTCATTGTTAATTAACGCAACATATATGAACTTGACTGTAAAGGTTTCGGATGCGTTTAGACTCAAACAAAGACATCCCTTTGCTCCATTAACTTAATACCCTGTAAAGAAGCAATAATTCTATGCCAAGACTTTAAGTTCACACCCACTAAATTTTGACAAAAGAAAATATTTAGAGGAACTGAACTAAGCACTTATGTCACGTAGTCTTGTTTTCTTCTTACAATATTAAACAATGAAGAAAACTTGTCTTTTAAGAGGCTTATTCCCCAACAAGTATTGAATGGTCACGGATGTTGTCTACGGCAAAGTTTTAGAGTCTACAACCTTTTTTAGTTGTAGTTGTTCAAAGTCCCAAATATGTATTTGAGCATCCTAGGGTGGTCATCCTCGCCCGCTTCATGGGAACTCAGAATTTGATGGACACCGGAGCACAAGTTACTGACAATTTCGCTGGATTAGACTCAATTGCGCGTACATCTTAGTCTGCTCGATCAAATTGCTGATTACTAGGCTCAAATACATCTGGACGTACTAGTATTGGGATTGAGGAGCCGAGCCAGATGCATGTAATTAAGGTGATCGTGTACAAAGTACATCCAAAATTCCAAACTTTCTAACTCCATACTCAAACAAGAGCTATGAAAGAATCCACGTTTTCGTTGCACATATGTAGTAGTTTTCATCCAAAAGCACATATACTATGTAGGATCCCCGTGAGCTTGATTTTGCCTTTAAATTACTGTGGCTTAGCTTTGGTTTTGGGGCTTGTGATTGTCATCAGCCTTGCAGCAGTGCCGCTCGTGCATTATGCATTTCCATGTCCACAACTTCAATTAACATCTCCCTCTCCACCTCCGGATATAGCTCTGTCCAGGATGACAACTGCAATGATGATGATGATCAGGGTTCTCGTACGAACATGACATGCTGCTGGGCGCATGCTCCTATTCTGTTCTCTCCGGGAACGAAATGGCCGGCGATGCGACGAATGGAAACCCCCCAAAAGCGACAGGGCGGGCAGCATCTATATATAGCCACCGTACCGACACTGTACGTCGGCACGCCGTGCCGCGACGTGCCGCCATGCTGGCCGTGCCTTGTCTGGTCATGCCATGGGCCAGGCCTTCGGCCCAAGGCACGGCACATGGGCCAGTTTTCCGTGCCGTGCCGCTCATTGGGCACGGCCAAATTTGCCATGCTGAGCCGGCCCATGGCTCGTCGAGAGAAGATGAGAGGGAGGGACTGAGGGAGACTAGAGGTGGTGGCGGCGCCGGGGACAAGGTGAGGAGGTGAGGAGGTAGCCACCGCCCACCGCTCGTTGCTCCGACTGCTCGGCGGGAGGTGAGGAGGCGGCGGCTCGGGCGCTCGGCGGACGGTGGCGCTTTGCTCCGACTGCTCGGCAGGAGGTGAGGAGGCGGCGGCTCGAGCGCTCAGCGGATGGCGACTCGGAGGTGAGGAGTGGGGGCGAGAGAGAGAGTGGGAGCGGGAGGGGAGGCGGCGCCGCAGTGGGAGGGGGAGGCAGCGACTCGGCGGCTGACGCTGGGGCCGCGGCACCGAGGTGGAGGTGATTAGCGGCCTAGCGGGCGGAGGTGGGGGAAAGAAAGTGAGGAGGCGCCGCGGCGGCGCGAGCGGCGCTCGGCGCGGAGCTAGCCGCGGCAGGCGGAGGCGGCGCCCCAGCCCTGAGTCCGCGGGGAGGAAGGAGAAGGCGTGCTCCCAGACCTCGTCCAGGAGCGCGCGCCACGGCGGCCGGGGCCGCGCGCGAGCCGCCGCCGCGGCCCATGGGCGCGGCGGGGTCATCGGATCGAGCGGTCTCACCCGGACCCGGCGGTGGAGATGCGCGCTGCGGGTGGCGGCGGCGCGGGGGAGAGCATCTGGCTGTGGCTGCTTGGAGTTTGGAATGGGGAGCTCGCTGCCATGCCGGTGTTGGTCGGGCCGCTGCCGTGCCGGCCTTTTGACGTGTCATGTCCGTGTCGTATCATGGGTCGGGGTGGCGGCCCAGGCACGGCACTGGGCCTCGTGCCGTGCTGGTGCCGGGCCAAAAGGTCGTGCCATGGGCCGACGGCGCACGGGCCGCATGGCCATATATAGCAGCATCTCCTTTTGCCTCCGACGGGCCAAAGCCAAACGCTAGCTATAGCTAGCCGTTTCTTGCTGTCGAGCGAGAGCCCCCCCGGTGCCCGCGCCAGGTGATGCAGCCGCAGCAGATGCAGCCTTGGGCTGTCTGGCCCCGGCGGCGCACGGACCAGGCGAGCTCCGATTGGCGTATTCCCTTTCCTGGTTCTGGCACGGGGCCCAACGATAAGAGGCAGCGCTCCGCTGGCTGCTGCTGATCCGTCCTGTCCGTCGGCGTCAAGTGGCCGGCCGCCCGGTCTCCAGCCTCCTCGTGACCACCTTTCAATTCCGTCATTCCTTGCCTTGCCACGGCTGTCGGCCGGGGCCACGCCGCCATCGCCAAGGCCAAGCAGCCCCTCTGTTTCCTCGCAACCACCGCGGGCGTCGCTGCGCGCTGGGTCTGATCCCCCGATCTCGTCTGTGGGCTGTGTTCTTGCGCCAAATAATGCATGTGACATCTCTGTTTACTCTGCAGTAGCTAGCCAAACAAATCCTCGACCCCAAGCTTTGGCATCAACGGAAGAAGCACATGCAGACCTTTTCTTATGCAGTTGGAGTATCTCTACTACTTTGCTCCTTCTGTTGATAAAGGAAACTTAAGAAGTCTTATTTATAATCTAAACTGGCGATATAATTGAGCAAGTGAAAAAACACTAGTATTATTAATCAACGCAAAACAAAAAAAATGTGTCCTAATCTAGAGGTCTTTCCCTATCTCTGAGCGAGCGGAACCATGGAAAGAGAGCATTTTGGAACAGCCAGCAGGTGACACGCTGAGTGTGAGTGGTTTCAGCATCTCTGGTAGTTGCATTGCATTGGCTACCACTACCATCATCGTCCATCACATGGATTATGTTTGATTGGGCATCGAATCATCAGGTCACATAGAGATATGTATAGCTTTCATGTGCGATGTTGACACTGTCCCCATGCCACAGGTGGAGAGACTTGCCGGTGGACTGCTACAGATGTAAGCCCTTCATGGGACGATTCCTGGATACCCCCTACCTAAAAATGACTCGCGCTAGGTATACATGCGATCACATTAAATAGCCCGCTATAGTTTTTTCACATGGTGCTGCTATCTCTATTTGTATATAATTTAGCCGTTATAGCATGTTATTAGCTCTACTATAGCTGTTTTAGAGACGAATCGCTAAACACCCTTAACCCGCTATTTTAAACACTTAGATCTAACAATCCACTATTAGCTCGCTATTAGCTCTGCATGTGAGTGTGACAGATTAACCAGATACAAACACTTAGATCAGATTTGTATATATTATGACTCAAAAGACACGAGTTGAGCTAGCAAGCTCATCTTGTTTTGGTTTTCATGGTGGACTCTGTTCGTTTGGATTGAAATCCAAGTCCTTATTGAGACCTCAAATGTGGGCTGGTGATCCTATTTTTAAGGGCACTAGTTTCCTGTTAGCATATCTAGCGACTGCTCTGTTCGCTTATTCTATCAGCGTTTATCAGCCAGCTCTTCAATAATGTTTTGCCAAGTGGTTTGATTTCTAGTAAAAATGAGTAATATTATTATTCATAAATCAATGTTGTATGAAGCGAATCTGTGGTTTGGTAGCTAGTGTGGACGTATGGTCCGGCCTCTCGTTTGGTCGGCCTCTCGTTTGGTGAACGCCAGGAGATCGAGTTCGGTGCAGAATTGAATGCGCTGTGTTCAAGTCTACTAGTGGTAACCGTTACACTAATGGTGGGTAATTTTATTCCGATGTCTAGTGACCGCAGACTCGTCACAGTTGTGGGATTTTTTTTCTTTGAGCTCTACAGTTGTGGATTGTTAGGTTGTCACAAACTGATAAAAATCTAAGGTCTTATTTAGATGTCTAACTTTGGGTCTAAAATTCACTATGCAGAATTCCTATTCCTCATCATATTAAAATACCGACATATGTATGGAGTACTAAATATAGATGAAATAAAAAACTAATTGCACAGTTTTATTGTACTTTGCGAGACGAACATTTTAAACCTAATTAATCAATATTTAGACAATTATTACCAAATAAAAATAAAATTACTATAATATGACGGGACACTTACTATGCAAAGTTTGAATACCAATTTTGATATCTAAACGAGGCCTAAGATGGTACGTACCAGTGGACCGTACCGTGCAAGTTGATATACTGCAAACGAACGCGGCCGCCATAGCCCTATCTGATTACGCTATATAGGTTTTGTTGAGTGAGGCCTTTAACAAGAAATGCAGATCTCCTAAATTAAAGTACAGTATGGTAACAAAGGATCCAAACTAATGCTCGGGCTGCTATAGTAGAATAGGTGCTATAGTAGAATAAGATCGGTACTCTCTCTGTTCCTTCGTGCTAGTTAAACTTTTTCCTAAATTTGACTATTCATATATCTAAAAACAATTCAGCTTTGTTCTAAGATAAATAATTTTAACTAAGTCACTGCATAATAAATATTATCATGTACATTTTTTAATATATATAAATATTGATTTTTTTTTATAAATCTAGCTAGTAGCTTAGCTACGGATCGGGAGTAGAAAAAGGGTGCGTTTGTTTCAGCTTCAGAATCAGATGAATCAGTTGAATCAGGTGATGAATAGTGAGAGAGGAATAGTGAATAATCAGTAGAATCAGAGCGAGCTAGAGCTGAAATAAACGGAGCCAAAGACTAGCGTATGCAACTGCTACAGATTAATAATCCATCTCGGTACTAAACACCGTCGCGCTGTCCGCACGTCGAAAACACACAGTTGCAATCACACCCGTGCTCTAAAGTCGACAGCACGCGTACGTAAGCCAGTACTGTACTGTATTTCGCCATGAAATCTCGTCGAATACATCTCTCGGCTTTTTGCCCGATTTGACGTCGGACATGACGGCCAGCAGACCTCGCCTCGACCTTTCTTTTCCTACTACCCTAGGCGATCTCGATAATCTCTGTGCCACAGCCACTCGAATCAGCACAGCCAGCCACGTACAGTGTCCTCCTGTCCCTTCTCATCTCCGCTGTCGTCCCTCCTGTTGCCATCTCCTTTTATTTATCCCCAAATTCCTCTTAACTACTGTAGTACTGCAAAAGATCTCAAAGCCGCAGTAAACAAATCTCTCATGCTTAGCCCTAGCTAGCCCTTTTCTTCTACTCTCCGGCCGTGTCTCAGATCACAAACCTAGCTAGCTAATTACTGACGATGGAGGATCTCTCTGATCTTGGAGGCCGCGACCACCTGGGTACTGCCAGGCCCGCGGCGCCGCCATCATTGCCGTCCTCTTCTAAGGTCTTGGTGCAAGTCTACACCGTCCCAAGCAGCTCAACTGCCGGCGGTGAAGCAGCAGCAGCCCGAGCTCAAGGTGTTGCACCAATGATCCATGCGTCGTCTAGCGTTGGAGCTGATCTAAATCCCATCAAGGCCAAGATCGTCTCCCACCCTCGATACAACCGCCTGCTCGCCGCCTTCTTGGACTGCCACAAGGTACGCGCGCGCCCATCTATCGATGATCCTTAGCTTCAACTTTAACACGCGTGCAGTATTAGTGTTTATTCCTGTTGCATCAATCGTGTTGCTGCCCTTCAAATCGTCTAGATTTTACATGTGTTCAGTTCATTCCTGTTGCATGTGTGTTCACCTTACTCAGGTTGGCTGCCCGCCGGAAGCGGCCGAGGAGATCGCGGCGGCGGCGAGGGAGCGCGAGGCGTGGCAGCGTGCAGCCGCCGGCGACGCGCACAATACAAGGCCGGACCCGGAGCTCGACCAGTTCATGGTGGAGTATCAAATTAACATGCATGCATGCTTTGTACAAGACATACATGTATACACCCTGCAAGCCTCTCGATCGATCGCCGTCCCTGGGATCGATCATGCGTATACATATACGATGGCCTCATGAGGATCCGGGATCTTAAATATATTATATTATATTATATTATATTGTATTGTATTGTATTGTATTGTATTGTATTGTATTGTATTGCATTGCATTGCATTGCATTGCATTGCATTGCATTGCATTGCATTGCATTGCATTGCATTGCATTACTGAATATGTCTTTAGCCTGTGATTTGTGGAAGTTTATAATGTGAAATCAGGAGGCTTACTGCGAGCTGCTCGTGGCGTGCAAGAAGGAGCTGAGCCGGCCGCTCCGGGAGGCCAAGGATTTCCTGACGACGGTGGAGTTGCAGCTCAACTCCATTACCAACAACACCGGACCACTTATGGGAGCTCTCATCTCTACAGGTGATTAACCTTCAGGTTACCTGTTAACTGTCCAAATCCCATCATTTAATCACCGGTTAAGTCCATATTAATTACCTCGTCATCTCAGCAAAATAGTCACCACAGTCCACAGTATAGCTGTAGATTAACAGATTTTCCTTTCCTTTCCTTTTCATGAAGCGAATAGATTGTCAGAGTGTTTGTTCTTGTGACGACTATAACAGGCCTAGCTAGGTAGCTACTAGCTAGCACAAAACAAAGTTTTCTCTTTTTCCCCCCGCTCAATCTGTTGCCTAGGTCTATGTGACACTATATCTTGGAGTACTCCCTCAAAAGTAAAAAAAAATATCATTTTTTGGAGTCCATAAAAAATCTTAAATTGAACCGAATTAGATGGTTTTTATGAATAATAGAATAAATTTTGATCATAAACCTATTTAAAGATACAAATGTTGATAGTATTAATTTCTAGTTTAACTTAGTCCAAAGCTATAATGGTATTCTTCTCTAGATGGAGGTAGCACTTTACTCCTACCAATCTCATAGGTGCAGCAGTACTACGTACTCCTTCCATTCAGAATGAAAATAATCTTAGGTTTGATTAAAAGTATAAAAAGGTACTAGTACTTATGATCTGTAATATCATTATATTAATTATGAAACATATTTTTATAATACATATATTTTTAATCATACAATATCAATAGAATTTTTTAAAAGAGACAACTCTCTTTTAATTTCTCCGGAAATGAGATTTTTTTTTTTCGGACAGAGTACTACATAGCGTACAAGTTTTTTTTTTGCGAATATACATAGCGTACAAGTTGAGGAACAGGCATCACTAGTCTACACATGGTAGCTACATATGGCTATGTATACATGTCTGGTCTCATATAGTACTGGTCCTGACGTTAAAGTTTTGCTTTGCTCTGATTGCAAATGTGAAGAAGTTGGCTGCCCTTCCTATGCTTGGATTGATACCGGGTCTTACTCGTACTGTAGTAGACAGTAGTGCTACTCTAACTTAATTCACTGTCCAAATAACTGTTCTTCCCTCTTAAAAAGGTCAAAACAGCTGTAGCTCATGCAACCGGTGGATTTTTATCTTCGCTAGCTAGCATAAAATCATCTAATTAATTTGATGACCTAGGTCATCAAATACAAAAATTAATGAAATCATCTAAAGAGATGTGCGCTGTTATTTTCTTGTAATATCCGTGATTATAAAGATGTATGTGTTTGTAAAACTTTTCTTCTACTTAATCACAAAGATGCACAAATCTTTTACATATTCCAGAAAAAAAATATCCATGATGGCTATTCCCCCTCGTCATCTCTCTACTAAGAAACAATATTTTATATATGTTGTTGCCAATGTAAGTGCTTGATCCAGTTTGGGTTTGGTTTTGGGGTTTAATTATATCTTGATTGTTGAGAGTTGGGCTAGACTGACCTATAAGGCTTTTAATCTAGAGTCCACACCACTATCTTTAGGTTAACCATTTTACGCAAAGCGAGAACGAAAGCCTAAGTAAATTGATGGTACTATATGGTTCACTTATCGTGAAGAGTGGATATAAGCCTTTTGGACTTTGGGAGCCAATCTTCGCCAAGGCAAGCACATAGTCATGTGTAGTTAGGCTGGCCATTGAACACACAACCACATATGGCAAGAGGGAAAGTTCGTCATTGTTTGCTCGATTGTGGGTGCGATGGACCGTCGAGGACATCTATCCCAACTTGAATTTGACAAAAAGTGATTCATTTGTAGGTTTGCTGTGAGATTGTGGGGTTTAATTCCACCATAGTTAATTATTAAGTGTTGGTTAGAACAATATAAACAATATATAATGCTTCTAGGATTTATAACACCATCCCTAGCTTAACTTGTTTACACGAAGCGAGAACGAAAGCGTATAACTTAGGTGGTAGGTTGGTAGCATGTGCTGTACTAAGCATGCAAAGTAGATTGATGAAGGAATCTTGTAGGAGTGTAAACTTGTAGGACTTTTCCCAGGTGACCTTTTTGAACTTGGTCCGACCATCAGGAAATTATACAAAGTGTGCAAGGAATAGCTCAATCAATTGGAATTTTCGAGGAAATCTAACATGAGGATTTTTTTAGAAAGGACCGCAAAAGCTTTGCCGTGATTTCTATTAGATGAATAAAAAAAAGACAAGCACCCCATCCAGTTTTTTAAAGTGGAAACTGGGCGAAAACCACATATGCAGTTGTGGAGGGTACCCTACTCCAACTGCACACCTAGGTACCAAGTCAACTCAACTCGCGCCACAAAGAGCGCCAACTCGACTCTACTCCACGCTTGGTCGGACTGGGACATCGACACAAGCCTCTATTAAACCGCTAGGAGCTCCACAACTGAGGCAGCAATAGCTCGGTTGGATTGGGTCTTCGACACGAGCCGCCACTTGAAACCACTAGGAGCTCCACCACCAAAGCAACATGAACTAAAAGCTAGTAAAGAAACCGAGTCGAATTCCGCAAACGACGCCTTCAGGAAGTTACGACGCCTAAGCGCCGCCGTCGCTCGCCCAAGGCAGGACTAGGTTTTCACCCGCGGAATGTACTATGGACACGACGCCCTCAACAGGGAACGACACCCAAAGGTGTCGCCGTCGCCAGGCTTTCGCCCAAGGAACCCACAGCACAAACGTCGGTGAAGAAGTCAGGTCCCCACCAGACACCAGGACATCGCTGCCGGCCATCCCGAAGAAAGCCCCGCCAGGGTCGACGCGCCGGCCACGCGAGCAGCCGCAGAGCTGCGCTAGCATCCCGCCAGACCTCTTGCGGAACACCAGCCTTCCGCCACCGTGCACGAACACCAACCGCCCGCCATAGCCACAGCCGCCGTCGGCCACCGCAGCCGGCCAGGCACCTGTCGCAGGCACCGCCACCCCCTGAAGGTACCAGATCTGGGGCAGAGCCTCGGACCAGCACCCCCCGTGGACGCTATGTCCTCCGTCTTCATAACAAACGCCCCACGACGGCAGCCGGAGGCATGAGGGAGGGACGACGTAGACAAAGACCGCTCCCTACGCCAACACAACTCCAGCCACCGCCATTAAACGACCACCATCAAGAGGAAGGAGGGGGCGAGCAGAGGAGGAGGGAACCCCCTCCGCTGCCCCCCCACACTCGAAAGGACAGCTGCCCCGCGACGCCCTGCCGGCGAACCCCACCGGAGAGGAGCAGTCACCACCGAGCCCGGAACAGACAGCAGCACCGCCGCGGCACCAACGACCTACTGAAACCGCAGCCGGCCACGCCACCACGGCGTCGCCGAAGAGCCGCTCCATCCTCACCGAGCACCCTCCACCCCAGGAGCCAGCAGGTGCCAGCCCGTCGTGACCGGCTAGCAGCCAGCACTGCCCGCCAGCCACCACGGAGGGGAGGGGAGGAGGGGGTTGAGCTGCTGCCGGAGGATAAAGGATTCGCGAGCAGCCCATCCTCCTCCACCAAATCCACCGCAGGGACGCCGGATTCGGACACCACCAGCCGAAAAACCACCTCCACCGCCGTTGGCCCGCCACCAACCGCCACTAGCGCGGCGCACCACCGCGGCCCGGCGACTCCACCGCTGCGCCACCACCTCCGCACCAACGCACCGCCGAGCGCCGCGTCGGCCGGATCGCCCCGTCGCTGCCGACCCGAGCCGCCGCAAGCCAAGGACGCACCCAGCTCCGAGCGGCCGGATCCAGCGGCCTCCTCACCGGATCCGGGGGAGGAGGTCTCGGATCCGCGCTCCGGCGGCTCGGAGGAGCCGCCAACGCCGCCATCCGCCGGCCGTCGAAGAACCTGTCGCCCTCCCCGTACGAAGGCAGCTAGGCCACGACTGGAGAAGAGCCCTGCCGCCGCCCTCCTGGGGAGCCGCACGAGCCTCCCGGCGGCGGCGAGGGGAGAGGAGGAAGGTGGGGAGGGGGCGCCGGGCGGCGGCGGGTGCCGCCCGAGTCGCCCGTGCTGGGGGCGACGCGGACGCGGGGGGCTTGACGCTCGCTCCCACTAACATGAGGCTCAACCTCTTGAAAACTTCCATCATGTTTATGTCTCTCTTTTTAATTCATGTGTTTCTCCTGTTCTATATTATAATTCTGTTTTAGAACCCATCAAAAAATCTATTTTAGAAACTTTCATGCATTTGAAATTCCTCTACTATATCCAAATGTCTGTAAGATTACAAATGACATGTAACTCTCAAAATCGTATTGTTTTTTCTATTCCTATAGTTTAGATATTATATGTTCTACGGAGACCCTAACTTTTCTTTGTTTTACAAGAAGCTATGTGCCGGTCATTAAGGCTCGACATATAAGATCTCAACATCTCTTGTCCCACTGTTATTTGACCTGTTAACAAATCTATAGTCATGTAACTTGGGTGATTATTAGTGCATAATAACATTTTTTAAATTTGAATGGGAAACAATGAAACACTAACATGCTTATATATAAGTACAATGGGCTTTATTCTGCTTTGATTTGTGATCAATTACAGTTGTGTATACATAAACAATATAAATAACTTGTGGCATGCCATAATTTATTTGTATTGCTTAGCTTGTTTAGTGTAAAATCAACCTCAGTACATGGCAATAATGTAGGCTGGATTGTTGGGACCTCTTGTTGAAATCTATATCTATATATAAAAGCAAACCCATTTTCAATCAATCTTAAGGAGTATTAAATATCATAACATAAGTACAATAACTATTCCCTAGGCAGGGGCAAATTTGGCCAAAAAGATCATCGGGATCATCAAGGTTAACTTCATTACGTAACTGAGAGTTCCTCAACAAAAATTATAACAAATATATTCATTTTTGACTAAGGGTGTGTTTAGTTTCCCACTTCACCTAATTTTTTTTGAGTTTTAGCCAATCATTTTGCAAAATGTAACAAAACACCACCCAAAATTTTTGGTAAAAAGTTTACCATTCATTATTTTGGATTTTGGCCTCAAGAGGCAAAAAAAAAAACCTTAAAAGTGGTGCAGCCCTCACCCCGCTTATGAAAAATTTAGCATTTTGGATAGAACTAAACACACCCATAAAATATTTGGCATTCCATATTTCATCAATCCAAAATGGTTGACATTTTATATTTTGCATTCCATGGGGAACTAAACACCCCTTAAGTGTCACATTATCCCCAAAAATACACTCTTATGGTAGTTAATATTTTCAGTCTGTCAACATATAAGGCATCCACACCATACTTTTTTTTTTGCTATCCCATCCTCCATTAACATGGCACATGAGAAAGAAGCAAACTACTCTTATGGTGAACTTATTGGGACGGGCTTTGTGTGTATGGTAAAAAACGATATTTTAAGCAATTTATTGGAAAGGCAAAGCGACTTATATCCAGGTGAGTAATTAACTAGAGCTAGGGGTAGTCAGCTTGTTTCTCTACTGTAATCGTTCCTCCGGTGCTGTTGATTCTCGTGTGGCAGTGAGTCATACTCTCTTTCTTTGAGCATTCAGTGTGAGTCATACTAGTAAGTACAAAATGTTACCAACATTTGGCTGTGTACCAGAAGATCAAACTGGAATCGATATGTCCGACAACGACGACCAAGAAGAAGGCAGCGGTGGCATGGAGGCAGCAGAAGCAGCCCTGGGCTTCATCGACCCTTGCTCCGATGACAAGGAGCTCAAAAGGCAGCTCCTCAGGAAATACAGCGGGTGTTTGGGCAGCCTGAGGAAGGAGCTGTGCAAGAAGAGGAAGAAAGGCAAGCTCCCCAAGGAGGCCCGGCAGAAGCTGCTCAGCTGGTGGGAGCTGCACTATCGATGGCCCTACCCCTCGGTAAGCACATCCATAGCTAAATGGTTGCATGCATGCATGGAAATTCCGAGCCACAGGCATGTAAATAGCTAAATGGCTGCACATGCCGCGCCATTGTTGCCTGCATACATGTGCAGGAGATGGAGAAGATCGCGCTGGCGGAGTCGACGGGGCTGGAGCAGAAGCAGATCAACAACTGGTTCATCAACCAACGGAAGCGGCACTGGAAGCCGTCGGAGGAGATGCAGTTCGCGGTCATGGATGGGTTCCACCCGGCGCCGCCGCCGAACGCTGCCGCCGCGCTCTACGTCGACGCACGCCTCGTGGGAGCAGCGCCGGCGATGTTCTATGCCCGCCCGCCGGAGCATGGGGCTCATCATGGCGTCTGGCACAATTGATCGATTAATCTTTTAGCCACGCTACCAGCCTACTACCATGCAGTATTGCAGTGTGCGCCTGCAGCCTGCATGCCATATTGTAGCCTATATTTTTTTTTTGAGCATTATTGTAGCCTATAAATATGAAGGACGATGTGCGCACTGAACTGAAGGTCAAGAAAGACACCTACTGCATTACTGTACCGCCGTGGCACCAAGAAACTTTACATGTTATGGACAACAAAGAATGTGCCTCCTTAGTCTTAGAGGTTTGCAGCACAGTTTTGCGTATGTGTCCTAAAGCAAGCTCAATCCATATGAAAAACAAATTGTAGAAGTGCGCGTCAAGTCACCCGATTTCTAGATGCTTAAATACGCTGCGAAGACCGTTGGTTGCTTGATACAGGCGGCATCTGCCACTGCCAGTGCATGCTGTTGGTGTTGCGGCAGTGCGCGAACGTGACGGGCATAGTGGCGCTTGCCTTCGACGGTTAAACCTTTGCATGGATGTGCAGGACAAGCCTGGTTGAAGATGTGCGTAGAGAAACTCCGAAAGCCTAAGTGTGCTAAAGGTATATTGGGGTGTGGAAAGACCTAGAGACCATTTTTTATTCAAACAACTCTTCGAATGATGAAAGAGCGAGATTTAAAAAGACAGTTAGAGATGCTCTCATATAGAATGGGGAGCGTTCCTGGGTGAGCAGTAAGGTTTTAGTGTTCCAGGCTCAGCAGTAAGGCTTTCTAGATCCATACATGTGCAAATCAGTGCAGGGGCTCAAACAGTCCGAGCTTCATCTGATGTTAATGTTAAAACTAGTGCCGCACCGCACGCAGAGATGGTGCTGTGCACAGACATGGTCATGACTTGAGACGCTACAACAGTAGAGACAGAATTCCAGACATTTGACCTACCGAGAAACATGTATGTATATACTGCATTTATCCAGGACCTACTAATCATCCTCTGAAATTTCTTTGCACATGCTGTAAGCAGTTTGATTGTACAATTCAGGACTCTTCTTTTGGGTCAAGTGAACCGCTCCCTTCTGCCTCTGCTCCAGAAGCCATGAAAGGTTGAACAGATGATCGTACGCTTTCTGGTCCTTCTGTAGCAATTCTCTTGCACAATGCATCGCAGTTGCTTATAACTTCAGTTAACCTGCCCCAACTCACCAACTTCGATCTGCAATCGATGAAACTGCAATATTGAAGAGACGTATATCAAAATGTAATTCGGATACTCCCATGATATTCTAAACTATTCGGAACAGGTAGCCGCACAAGCTAACACTGCTTGCTGGCCTCAATTAGGCTAGAGCTAAAATGCCCAAAAAATGTAGTAGACGGCTTATTTACAGTTGAGGACCTACTTAAGAAAGAAAATTGCATCATTACCTTCAGAAAGATTGTGGGAGGTGGATCTCATGGAAGTAAGAGAATAGTTGAACCGCTGGAAAAGCTTAATTCCAATGCATCAGCTGTTTCTATCTTGTTTTCTATCTCCTCCTGCAACAAGACGTTCCATATTAGAGCTGCTTATCATAAACTAGGCGACAAACAAAAATAAAGGAGTTGCTAAGCTCTAATGGTAGCAATGCTAAATCTCCTAAGGCGGACTTCAGAGACATATTTCTATAAGCACTGCTTGCATATTTACCTCGAACATTTAGAATTCATTACTTAATTTCTCCATGGTACTTTTAAGTGCAGAACTGCATATCTACTGTAAGCACTGCAGTTCAACATGACAGGAGTACAGTATGACAAATATTGGTCAAAACAATGAAACTAAAAGGAAACTATAGGGGAAAAAAGACAACTATTCATAAAAATGAATACCAAATCTTCTCTTCCAGAATTCATGCAACTAAACTCAGAAGGCAATGTCTTGACTGAAACAACAACTGGTTTGTGCCGGCCAAGTCGATATTTACTACCACAAAAACCAGTTTCACATTATTTCACAAGATCGTGTTTATATGGTGACAAACAGAACAAGCAACACAGTTACACAGAGCACATAGAACAAAAGTCCTTCGGTAGCTGACACTGCGATTATCTAAATTATTCACCTTGCCATCAAGATAAAATATCAACAGAGGGAATATCTGTAAACAGATGAAGCAATGTGCTTTTATATTCAAAATAATAGGATAGCATACTGTATGCCTTAACTAGTAACTCGAACCACAATATCATATATCCTGATTGACCCCTCAGTAATTGATAGAGAGAGCTCTTACAAGAATTCCACCTACCTGCTTTCGGCTAATTTTCTTTGCATTCTCTTCTTGCCATTCGCGGTACATGGAGAAAAGCTCAGCTAGAACATTTGGGTTTCAGATTTCCTACAGATAAATTAACATGACACCATAAGCTTCAACAATAATAATGGAAATGCGGCGTATACTATAGCGTGTTTCCAATTATTATTAGTCAATTATGCATTATACATTCCCAGACACCAGTATGCAGAATCTCGCCGGCATAGAAATACACAAACCAACCAAAATAGCATCCTGGCTAGCAGCCACTCACCAGAGGTGGCTGAGGACACAGAGGGCTTCCGGACGAGGATATCGGTGAGGCTGCTCTCTGCCTCCGCTTCAGACTGAGAGCTCAATAGCGGCGGAGCCTACAAATCCCCAACAGCATAACCCCAATCGAAGTCAAAAGCGTTAATACGAAGGGCATCTCGGCATGGACATCAGCAGGAAGAGTCAGGAGACAAGAGAGTTCAAGCCTTACTATGGTGAGAGCCCGGATGCGGCGGACGAGGGGATCGGCGTCGGTGTCGTCGCGCCGGCCCTCGGACACCGTCGTGATCTCATCCGCCCACTGCGGCCGCGGCTTCTGCTGCAGCTGCTGCCTAGAAAGGAGAGATTCGGACGCCCCCATGAGACGGAGCCCTAGCGCAGTCGGGTATAAGCGGAGGACGGCGGCGGGGAACCGCCGGAGCTGTCTTTCTCAGTTAGGCCTTCCAGCTGGGATATCGGTGGGCCGAGAAGTTAGCTTATCTCTCGTCTCAGATCCAGCCCAAACTTGTCGTGATGGATACGTTGCAAATGGGGGAATTTTCTTACAATCTTTTATTTTGCAAAAGGTCCTTTTGTTGGTTCATTAGGTTATGGGATCATCTAGCAGTGGAGTCTAGTCAGGTATATTCAATATAGGTATAGTAAAAGATCAATTTCCTAGTTCGTATTCTACCGACCCCGAGAGAGAGAGAAGTGGGACTCGTACCGAAGCCTTCAGCAGGTGGAGCGGTCGGTGTCGCTGTCGGTGGCGCGGCAGATCCCATCACGAGCGTTGATGGAGGCTGCGCATTGGCAACGACGGTCGGTGTAGAGGATGGAAATGAAGACGACGACGTCCTTGGCGGCGGCACGGACGTCGAGGCGGCGGCACCGGCGTCAGTGGCGCTTCCCGTCGCTGGCAGCGCCCCTTCTTAGATCGGGTTAGGGTTAGGATGTAGGTGGGGAACTGGCGGCTCAGGTGAACCTCGTACCAAGTGCCTCGGCCCCACCTTCCTTTCATATGCGCTGGGCGATGAGGGCCCACCAACCATTCACGCTTGGGCGCCCCCGATCAGGGCGCGAGACCAAGTCTCACATGGCCGTTGGGCCATATGTGGTGGAGATCAATCTAACATTCTCCTCCTTGATCTCTCATCATTCTTAAAGTTCTTTTATTTCTTTCTTCGTCATTCTTATCATTCTTTAATTTCCTTCTTTATCTTTCAATTCTTTTCTTTCTTAACTCTGTTCCATCCCATTACAGATTTGTATATCGAGCGTGTTTCATCGTTACAGCAATTAGTGCCATTAGACTAACAGCCATGACACACTTCTCCATTTTGAAATGAAACCCTCTTCTTGGGCCCTTCTTATTCGGGAATCATAGGCTTTCCCTTAAACCCATGCCGGCTAAGTGTCCTCTGAACACATTGGGTGATAAGCCTTTTGTGAGCGGATCCGCTAGCATTCTTTCTGTTCTTATATGCTCAAGACTTATTACATGATCCCGAATTTTATCTTTCACAACATAGTACTTTATGTCAATGTGTTTGGCAGCACCACTTGACCTATTGTTGTGAGTATATTCTACCGCTGGGTTGTTATCACAATACAACCTCATTGGTTTATGTATATCTTCTATTACTTTCAGTCCGGGTATAAACTTCTTTAGCCAATTCACCTGCCCCAAGGCCTCATAGCATGCTACAAATTCAGCATACATTGTCGAGTTCGTAGTTACTGTTTGTTTGGAGCTTTTCCACAATCTAGCTCCTCCTGCGAGAGTAAATATGTATCCTGACGTGGACTTTCTTTCATCTCCCGCATAATCAGAATCTGAATACCCCACTATCTGCAGGGAATCAGATCTTCTATATGTCAACATAAGGCCTTTCGTTCCTTGCAAATAACTCAAGACTTTCTTCACTAATTTCTAATGTTCAATTCCTGGATTCTTTTGGTATCTGCCAAGTAACCCGGTAACAAAAGCTAAGTCAGGGCGAGTACATATTTGAGGATATTGCAAACTTCCAACAGCTGAAGCATACAATACCGCCTTCATTTGATCAATTTCACATTGGTTCTTGGGACACTGGTGTTCCCCAAATCTATCGCCCTTGACTATAGGAGCAGGTGAGGGACTACACGCATGCATACAAAATTTCTTCAAAATCTTCTCTACGTATGCCTTCTGCGATAATCCTAAAACCCCCTTCCTTCTATCTCGGTGAATTTCAATTCCTAAAACAAACGTGGCCTCACCGAGATCTTTCATATCAAAGTTTGAGGACAAGAATTTCTTTGTCTCCATTAGTAGATTGACATCACTACTAGCAAGTAATATATCATCTATATATAGGATCAAAAATATGTATTTTCCATTCTTGAACTTTGCATAAACGCAATTATCCTAAACATTTTCTTTAAATCCAAAACTCTTAATTATTCTATCAAACTTCAAGTACCATTGTCTTGAAGCTTGTTTCAATTCATAAATTGATCTTTTCAGGCAACATTCCATCTTTTCTTTTCCTTCTATGATAAAACTATAAATATTTTCTTCTAAATCCCCGTTAAGGAATGTCGTCTTCACATCCATTTGCTGCAATTCTAAATCATAGTGAGCTACAAGTGCCATTATGATTCTGAAAGAATCCTTACAAGAGACTGGAGAAAAGGTCTCATTGTAATCAATCCCTTCTCTTTATGTAAATCCTTTTGCCACAAGTCGTGTTTTATATCTTTCAACATTCCCTTGGGAGTCACATTTTGTTTTATAGACCTATTTACAGCCTACTGTTTTGGCTCCTTTAGGAATAGGTTCTAAGTTCCAAACTTTATTGGTACTCATCGATTTTATTTCATCCTTCATAGCTTCTAACCACTTTGATGAGTGGACACTTCTCATGGCTTCTTCATAAGAGGTGGGATCACCCTCCATATAAAATTCTTCCGTGTTATAAAGTTCATAATCATCAGGAATAGCTCGCTTTCTTTCTCTTTGGGACCTCCTAGGGGCCTCTGGCACTTGTTCTACAATGGGCTGTTGCTGCTCTTCCTTATGTGCGACGTTAGGTTCTATAGGCTCCTGAAGGACAGGTTCCTCACGTTCGTTTATTGTCGGCACTGGAGAACTAACAACAGGTGTTGTCACTATAGTGTCTTGCACTGTTGGTGCAACAACAGCAGGTAGTACAAAAAAGGGTTCTTCAACCATCGGAGTGGGCACATGTACCTGTTTCTCCTCAACGTTAATTTCTCGTGCTACCTTGCTCCCCCTGATCATGTCATCCTCCAAGAACACAGCATGTCTTGTTTCTACAAACTTCGTATGTCTATCAGGACAATAGAAGCGATATCCTTTTGATCTTTCTGGATAGCTAAAGAAATGGCAGCTGACTATCTTGGGGTCTAATTTTCTAATGTTTGGGTTAAAAATCTTTGCCTCAGTTGGACATCCCCACACATGTAAGTGATTAAGTGAGGGTTCTCTTCCTGTAAATAATTCATATGGTGTTTTTGACACCGACTTGCTTGGTACTTGATTAAGTATGTGAATGGCGGTTTTTAACGCCTTCATCTATAAACTAATCAGTAATGTGGAATAACTTATCATACTTCTTACCATATCCATTAAAGTACGGTTTCTTCTTTTAGCTACTCCATTCTGCTGAGGCTCCCCCGGCATGGAGGACTCAGCGACTATGCCACTTTCCTATAGGAACTTTGCAAAAGGTCCAGGAACTTGGCCGTATGGGGTATGTCGCCCATAGTACTCTCCACCCCGGTCTGATTGTACTAACTTGATCTTCTTATTGTGTTGATTTTTAACTTCAGCTTTAAATATCTTGAATTTATCCAATGCTTCTAATTTTTTTTAATTAGATAAATGTAGCCATAACAAGAGTAATTATCTGTGAATGTTATAAACGAATCATAACCATCCATATTTTTCAAAGGAAAAGGACCACAAATGTCTATGTGGATTATTTTCAAGGTTCCTGTACTTCGTTTAGCATTCTTCTTTATTTTCTTAACATATTTTCCTTTAATACAATCAACACATTGTTCTAAATCAGAAAATTCTAAGTGCGGGAAAATTGATTCTTTAACTAATCGTTGTATTCTCCCCCTCGAAATATGGCCCAAGTGACAATGCCATAATTTTAAAGATGCATTATCAATTCTCTTTCGCTTCTTACTTACATTCATAGATGGAGAATCATTCACATTCTCATTACAGACATTGTTCACATTCTTAGCAAGAGATAATAAATAAAGTTTGTCTTGTCGGAAGGGAAGACCAACACATTCATTATTAACGAGTATCTTACATTGGCGATTACCAAAATGGCAATCAAAATAATCATCATCAAGTTTCGAAATACTTATTAAATTTCTACGCAAAGAAGGAACATAGAGTACATCTTTAAGCCTAAGTATAAAACCATTCTTTAATTCTAAAGAGAGTTCTCCAATGGCTTCAACGTTGGCTTGCACTGCATTCGTAACTTTAATTGTTCTTTCCCCTCTTTGCAGGAGTTTCTTCCCATTTAATCCCTCTCTTTAGCAAAGACTTCAGGTAGAGTGAGCAATCTCTCTTGTAGTGTCCCCTCTTCATGCAGTACTTGCATTGATCTTTTTCAGCACCACCATAGAGGTCATTTGGTTAATTCTGATGATTCATAGGGGCCTTTCTCTGTGGCTTGGAAGAAGAGGAGGCATTATCCCACTGGGGTTTCCCCTGTGGTTTAGGATTCTTGGTCTGAAAGTGCTTTCTTTTGTTCTCCCTCACAAGGTTTGCAGTGTGACCCTATAAGTTCTTAATTCTTTCCTTCTCCTGAACACACATGCCAATGAGCTTTTCGAAATCCCAATCTTTAGGCTGCATGTTGTAGTTCACAACAAAGTTTTCATATTCTTTGGGCAATGAAGCAAAAACTAAATGCATCAGGAACTTATCAGTAATTTTGAGTTCTAAATCCATTGGTTGAAGCTTAGATGCCGTAGTGCGTATTTCACAGATGTGCTTCCTAATGCCACCACCACTGTATTTTGAAGTGACGAGTTTCTTGATCAGTGTACTTGCTGTGGCCTTAGTAGACCCAGTAAACTGATTCTTCACCTTTTTCAGGTATTCTTTAACAATGGCACATTATGGGATTGATTTCCTGATGGTTTCATCAATAGTGGCCTTGGCCACCAAGAGACACTTGTGGTTGGAGCCAACCCAATTTCTATATTCAAGTTGATATTTCATCACATTATCTGCATACTCACACTCACAAGTAGCAAAAGCAGCATCAGCTTCATTAGCTCCCCTCACCAGTACCACTGGTTCAACAGGACACGGGTGATGGATTGCCATATCAACCTCACCCAAGGCAAGCTCCACTTCAAACTTCTCCCGCCAAACTCGATAGTTGGTCCCATCGAGCTTCGGGATGTTGTTGATGTTCACAAAGAATTTTCCTCCTAAAATTTATATCAAAGAGAGTGAGATATATTCATAAATAAAATTGCATGTCTTAACTTAACGTTGGTCAAATTAAAACATATACCAAAATTCATCTATGCAAAAATTCTACATCACCGTTGGGTAGAAGTAAAATTAATGCATAATTCTCATGAATCAAAACATTATAATATTGTTATTAACAACGTTGGTCAGAAAATAACAACACTATAATTTATCAACAAAATTACCAGAAATTCATATTCTCTCTGAAAAATTAAATTATCCCGTTGGTTCAAATTTAATATGAGAGCAATAATTCAATATTCGCAGCGGAAACATTAATCAATATCATAATTCAAATTTTCAGAAACTCTACAATTTCTATTCTATTCTCTGAGCAAAATATTGTTGGACTAAATTGCAGAGAAAACTTGCATCAAAATTTAATTCAAACTCATTCAAATATTCATCAAAATCAATTTCTAAAAAAAGAAAAATTAACTGTTCATATAGGGCCGAAGTCCAACCATTCCGCCCAGTGGCCAAAACAGCCCATCGGCCTGCTTCGCGCACGCGCGCGCAGTGAACGCGGCCTAGCGCGGCTGCCCAGCACGCTGCCAGTATAGCGGCCCAGTTCTTTTTTCTGTGAAATTCAGAAATTCGAAGATGTCACTATGCACTTCATGGGCTGCGGCAATCCTTTCGCCCGATGGCCAAAATGGCCCAGTAGCCAGCGCACGCCGCGCCGCGCAGTCGGTCGGCCGGCCCACGATGGCCCAACAAGGCATCCCGATGGCTGCCAGCCGTCCGATCTCAGGGTTTCTGTATCCGACGGACAGGAGTGGATTTCGGAGGAACAAAACAACCTCCCGGCCGGACTCCCCAAACCCTAAGTTCATTTTCTCCTCCCCCCTTGATTCTTCAGCAGCCGTAGAGACCGAGCGAGCGGCCGCAGCCGCTAGCGGTGGCCATGGCGGCTCGGGGAAAACGGCGCCGCCACGGGCCCCTTCGCCGGCGTGCGCGCTCGCCCACGGCTGAGCGCGTCGCCGTTGAGCGGCCTCGTGGGCGGTGCCCTGCTCACGCGCCAGAGGCGGAGGCTTCACGGTGGCGTTGACCTAGCCGTCCGGCGGGCATGTTGTTCCTGCGCGGCGGCCATGGTGATGGCCGGCGCCGGTGATCGGGTGGCCGAGACCCAGGTAAGGATGTCAGTATCTCCCCCGATCCATTCATTAGGGTTAGGGTTTCGGTTTGTTAGTTCAGGTTTCTTCGACTTCTTCCCCGATCCGCAATGGATCGGTTGGTTTCATTTTCATTTTATTTGAGTTTCTTCTATCCCTAACCTCCAATCTGTGTTCTAGATTAGGGTTAGGGTTTTGTTGTTTCGATCCTGATCCGAATCAGATCGGTCACCTTCATACCCCAGACACTAGTCCACTAACTAGTAGGCCTCACTGATACCATTATTGGTTCATTAGGTCATAGGATCATCTAGCAGTGGAGTCTAGTCGGGTATATTCAACATAGGTATAGTAAAAGATCAATTTCCTAGTTCGTATTCTATCGACCCCGAGAAAGACACAGAGAGAGAGAGAGAAGTTGGACTCGTACCGAAGCCTTCAGTAGGTGGAGCGGTCGGTGTCACGGCAGATCCCATCACGAGCGTTGATGGAGGCTGCGCACTGGCAGCGACGGTCGGTGTAGAGGATGGAGATGAAGACGACGACGTCCTTGGCAGCGGCACGGACGTCGAGGTGGCGGCGCCGGCGTCAGTGGCGCTTCCCGTTGCTGGCAGCGCCCCTTCTTAGATCGGGTTAGGGTTAGGATGTAGGTGGGGAATTGGCGGCTTAGGTGAATATAACATCCCAGATGTTAATACGCAATTAAAATTATAATCAAGTGTATTATCAAACATAATCATTGAGCATCATGGAATAAATGCATTCATATTTTAATAATGTATTTTATGTGATGCTTGGTTTTATACATGAAATGATGAGTTGATTGGTAATTCAAAAACTGTTTTCAAAACCCTATTTTACCCCTCTTTCTATATTTCAAAATATATAAGGAATTTTTATATACTCTCAAAATATGGTTTGTAGATCTTGACAAGAGCTACAATAATGGTATTCAAAGTTTTTCAAGTTTCTAAAAATAATTTCAAATGAATTTGAAAATACAGTTTTCTAGCATTTATCCCCTTTTAATTTTAAATCCATATTTTAAAATTTATGCATAATTTGGGAAAACTTTGTATATTAAGAAGGTTTGGTTTGAAAAGTTAAGAATTCCATACATTGGGTGATTTTCAAGTTATTTAGCAAAATCAAAATATTTTTAAAATGTTTGTTCTAGGGGTTTATTCTCTTTTTGCTCTCTTTTCAAAATTTGATTTAAAAATATAATTTATGGGCAGAATTTGAAGTTCTTCATTTTGTGAAAAGTGTAGAGCATAAAATTATTATCATTCCATAGATTGAGATTTTTTCAAGTTTTATTCAAAATCTTGGAGTAATTTGCAATTTTTGATGAGTGGTAGTTCTGTAATTTTTATGAACAGTACCACCATTTTCGATATGTCGTCTGCTCTCATCGTCGCCAACGTCCGCCGTGGACGTCGAGCGCCTTCGCACGCGTGTCCGAGCTCTGGGCGCATGGACGAGGCCGCGAAGCTCCTTCCGTGCCCGTGTTCGCCTCCTCTTCTTTAAAACCGTGCCGGTCCTCTCCCTCTCTCTTTTTTCCTCCTCGCCGCCGCCGCTGGGTTCCTGTCGTCGGCATGAAATTCACTGCCACCGTGCCATCTTCACTCACTTGCTCCTCCCCCAGCTTCATCATCTTTTCGCGCACACGCCGAGCTCGCTCGCGTCTACCCTCACAGCCTGGAGCGCCCGCGTCGTCGTTTCCACCGCGGTAACCCACCATGGCTGCTGAGCTCCACCTCGCCGTGGCCAGCTCGTTCCAGTGCTCCTCCCTCCCTCCTCTCTCTTGTTTTGGTTTCTCTGTACAGCCGTGATGCTCATTAACCTATCGATTTGGTCAGTCCCACTGCTGCGCCACCGTGCTGTGTGTCGCTGGTGCCATGGGCTCACGTGGCCACGCCTTTACATGCCACCTCCGGTCGAGCCGAGGGCACAAACAGATGCGTACGAGTCCAAGCATGATCCATCAGCCCTCCTTTGCCACTGGTGAGCACCTTCCCCGCAGGAAACGGCGTTCCCGAGCATCCTCTATATATAAATCGTGACCAGGGACCTTGAGCTTGAATTCGACTCTAGGCAGGGGCCTCAGTGCGAAGTCAATGATTCAGGTGAATAGTGCCCTAAGGACCTATTGGTAAATATTTTTCTAAACATTTAAAAATTCATATCTAGAGTTTCGTAACTCCGTTTTTGGTGAACCAAATTTTGTTGTGTTCCTTGTGATGTCTAGTTTTCATTTAAAATATGAAACATACCATGTTTTGTAGAAAAATAATTAGCTATGTTTTATGCCTTTATTTTATAATAAAAAAGAAGGAAATTCATATCTCATACTATGTAACTTCTTTTGACTTGAAATTTTTATGCCATGTGTGTACTGTAGTAAAAATATTGTGGTCATTGGATGCAGTATACTTAATCTTTTGAATTATCTTTTTTGTTGCTTATTAAATAATTTATAATTATAATAAAAATGTATAAATAGAAAATATGGTTCCTTTACCTTTGTATCATATTAACATCCAATATGGCTATGTGATTTTAGAATATATGGATTTTTATATTTATCTTATGTAATATTTTTAAAATAGTCTATAATTAGTTAGTTAATTAATTTTCTTATGCTTTCACCAATGCATTGCCGTGCAACATGTCATGAGTTCATCATGCTAAAGCATGCATCATTCCATTACGTGTAGTTTTCAAAAGTGAGTTGAATCGTGGTGAACAAGCTTCGGAAAAATGTCATCCACCAATGGTGTTGAAGTCATCCATAATGGTGTCGGTATCATAGATCCACGGAGTTGATGTCAAATCTGACATTTGGAGTCTAACCTCTCTGCAACGAAGGCAAGCCTCGGATACATTTAAACCCTTCCTTGATTTTATAAAAGTTTTATTGCTTCAGTTATGTTATGTTGCATTAAGTACTAGGAGTTGAGTGATAACCTACCAATTGTATTACCTATCTTATTTCCATATTCCTTGTTACCTGTTTTTGGAAAATGCGTAGTTATGCTTATCCCTGCTTAATTAGTAGATTTTCAAAAAGAAAAAGAATGAAAAAGATGAGTTTGGCTTTACTTGTTGGAATCATGATAATAGTTAATAAATCGAGTCCGGACGGGTAACTTGCATTGGGAAAGGAGTCCCTCTGTAGTGTTTCCGTCTGTTGATGCCCTAGGTTCCGTGTCGATGGTGATCTGGTGATATTGAGAAAATAGAAAATCCACATACAATGGTGTGGTATACTGTGGGTTTGAGTCCCATGTATATCGATACACTATGGGTCAAAAGTCCCATGTGTATCATGTGGTCGGTATACGTGTTGGTTGGAGCCTCACGTATATCGTATGGTATGGTATGCATTTTGGTTGGAGCCTCATGTATATCGAGATCTAGGTCCCAGCTGGATATATAAATGGATTCGAATCGCCGTTGCTTCTCGGAGAAGAAGACTCGATCGGTGTTCATCATCGTAGTAACAACTTGAATGATGATAAGGTATCTAAATGAAGTTGTTTGGTAACGTTGAGTTAGAGCAAAACAACTTTACTTTCTGTTATATCTAATGATGAGTTAAAATTTGATCTACAAGAGCTTTTCTGTAAAAAGTCCTTATTCCGACGAGCCTTACCTTATACCACCAGCCTGCATTCCTGAGTCTTCACCTCTCTTTTCATCGGATCAGTCTTGTTGAGTACTTTTGTACTCAGGGTTTGTTGAACCCCCTGTTGCAGGTGCTGACTGGTGTCGCAAATCAGTTCATGTCGGTGGGCTCGACGTGATCTGGTTGTCCTCTCCCAACTTAGGCACTCTACCTAAGTTGTCTTCTGTAGTTATACTCTGCCTCCGCAATTGAAGATAAGTTTATAAAAGATAACTTATTTATATTTTGTAAAATTTACTTTTATCATTCTTCCGCACTCTGATTTTTATTTTGTAACAAATGTTGTAATGTTGCAACTACTCCTTTGTTGATCCTGGTATGAGTTATCAAATGTAGTTTAATCGGGGTCCTTTAAGGGCACCCGACAGGGCTTTCTAAGTTATCTGGAACACATGCATGGCTGTCGGAAGTCTTTGGGACAATGACAGGTGCGTGTGGGCCATATAATTTAGGAGGTTCTGCCACAGTGAACCTCGTACCAAGTGCCCCGGCCCCCACCTTCCTTTTATATGCGCTGAGCGACGGAGGCCCACCAACCATTCACGGTTGGGCGCCCCCGATCAGGGCGCGAGACCAAGTCTCACATGGCCGTTGGGCCATATATGGTGGAGATCAATCTAACACCTTTTTGATCCCCTTGGCTTTTGCGCATGTTTGATTTTCGGGCATCATTTATAAAAACAGGATTTTAGTCATTTCTCAGCACTAAAAACCATTTTGATTTTTAACATAGTTGTTAAACAACTTTTTTGTCCAATGTAGCACCACATTAGTCACCAGGGGAGAAAACAAAATTATGTTGACAGTTCAAGGGTCAAATCAAACTACAATTGAATCACCTTTTGTTTTCAGAGGTTCGAGTTTGTTGTCTACAACTATTGCGTGGTAGAAGCTTATTTTTTAGGAGAAATTTATACTAGGTAAATATTTTGTTTGAGAGCAATGTCGATATATATTGTTGGGTGGAACATGCAATATATGGTGGGTGGAAGGGAACGACTCAATTTTCTATTGGTATAGTAATTATTACTGGTCTGTTCTAAATTCTCATTCGTTTGACTTTTTTATCTTAACTTTGACCATTCATCTTATTTAATAAAATATTATTTTTTTATTGTAGCTTGCTTTATTACCATGAGATCTTCGAGAATGATCAAAATTTGACTACGTGCGCTCAAATTATTTGAATAAGACGAGTGGTCAAACTTAAAATACAAAAATTCAAAGAAACTATAATTTGGAACGGAGAGAGTAATTTATGACAAAACACCCTTAGTAATCACCACTTACATGGTTACTTATAGTCAAGCTTGTAATTTTTTTGTGTGTGATTGTATTTTTCCGTGGGTTTAATCACACACGGAAAATCATGTAATTTTCCATGGGTTTTTGTATTTTTCTGTGGGTTTTTATAGAAATCCATAAAAAATTCTAATTTTTTCGTTGGTATCGAAAAAACGCACAGAAAAATTCAACACCCACGGAACAATTCGAGTTTGGACTTGTTCGGCTAGTTTTTGCTGGACAGGCCACTTGAGCATCTAGCAATATTAGTGGTCCGTTCTATCCACCATGCCTTGAACCCGTGCACCTAAAAAATGTTGGGCTCTCATCTGCTATTTACCCTCACCTACTGAACCAAATATACAAACAAACCTACATAAATAGAGAAAAAAGACTGTCAGCCATGTGACAATATATCACCAGTTCACCATCCGGCCCACACCATTAAAATAGCTATGCACACTAAACGACGCAGCGAGCGATGTGGTATGATATATTATGTGCGCTATCTGATTCAAAGGACGAAAAAACATTGCAACTCAGCTTGCAGTTTATAAAATGATGATTTGCAGGGCCATTGTTGACTCTAGGACTAAGGATTAGTCTTTTCTAGACCCACAATGAAGGAGTTCAAAGCTAATCCTCATCGATAAGCTAGGTATATGAAAAAAAATTATGTCCTGACATATATATACTTTCTCCGTCTCAAAATAGATATCATTTTCGCTTCTTGAAAAGTCAAGTTTTCTAAACTTTGATTAATTATAATTAAAAAATATTATATTTTATAATATATAATTAGTAATAAATTATTAAATATATTTTCATAATAAACTTGTTTAGAGATATAATATTTTATAAATTTTTTAAAAACCTAACACGCATCTCATAACATCGTTTATTTTGGGATAGAGAGAGTATATAGCACATTGCACCTCAAATGCGACATCCTCTTCCATTTATGAACCCTCAAAATCGGTGCTACTCCTAGACTTTGAGGGTGTGTTTGGAGAGGCTCATCCGAAAGAGCCAGAGGCTGGGCTATTTTGGAGAAGCCGTATCAAAAGAGCTCTGGTTCTTAAATCTCCCCTAAAAATGGCTTCAAGTAGCCCCTACTAAACCATTTGGTATGGCACTTCTGGATGAGCCGAAGCCGATGTCGGAGAGGAACCCTACCAAACAGGGCTTTTGTAATACTCCGAGTGAAGTTTAGATACTTAAAAAATGGTATGTCCTCAATTAAAAACCTAGATAACAATAGAAGCTAAGTTTGGTGACCCGAATCAACAATCTAAGTCGTTTTTTAAACTAAAACAAAAATTTAAGTTAGGGGACCATAATGACATCTCTTGCAAGCTCTGATGCTAATAAAATTTTACTCCACATATGATCTGTGCTGCTATGGATGCCCTAATCTATAGGACATAGATCTAGTACTACCCAAACTTAATCTTCTTGCACATGTATATACAGTAGTACATACTATTCCTCTACGGAAGCGTAGAGGTTGTAGCTTCCAAAAGGATAGAACTTTAGGGGACACGTTAGCAAACATGAGGTGTGTGGACAAAGCGTCATGTCAAAATAATCCACTTAGATTCTTCACCATCATGATGTCCCCTAGCTTTATTCCCGTCCCTTCCGATTCCCATCGCCATTCCATACATCCCATCCTCATCCGGTATCCTATACCTTTGCTGCGCCGCGGCCTACGACGTAACGTACTGCGCTCATCTTGACTGCCCGGATTATTCGACGTCGTGCTTTTGTTTGCTCTGTAGTCTATAAGATCGACACGATCCACACGGCCGGGGATCGGATGCAAATCTCTCTGATCGATAAGCATTAAGCAACATACATACTGATGGAAGAGGAGCATTCCTCTTAATATCCATGAGGACATATGATTTCTTTAGAAAGCAAGAGTTTTATTTTCTGTTTATGTGTGTATCTATAGCTATATCTAATATTGAATATTAAGATTTCATTGCCATTTCTTTTCGTCCACCTCTCTCTTTATTAACTATCCGAACACTGAATAGCTCCTTTCATCCGCTTACTTGATTATTGATTCAGACCTCCTACCCATATTCATATGAGATAGAGAGCTTGATAATATTGGGTCGTTCCTTTGTATCTCGTGTATGATCTAAATTTATGATCAACGCTCATACAAGTTCAAGCACTTCGTGTTTACCTATGATATGAAATCCAATTAGGTTCGTTGCAATGGGTGGACACATTTGCTAGTTTCTTATATATAGATGTGCATACTAAATTGTTTTGTATAAATCTTGTGTGTATATAGGATTTATACAGTAGTACATACTAAATTGTTTTGTATAAATCCTGTATATATTTTTTAAAAAAATTATTTTGTTCCAACGGTCAAAGAAAATAACAACACCACTCAATGTAAGGTATTCCCGATCGGTACACAAAACAATACAACTGGACCGATATGTCAAATTAGCTTTGGTTTGACCAAGTCTATTGTAAATAGTACAAGTATTTATATCTCTAAAGGATTATTAGAAAAAAATATCTCGAATCTAATTATACTTCTTTTTTATAAAGATTTTATTACTTTTTTATAAGTCCAGTCAAAGTTTAAATTGTTTCCCTCCTAATTTTTTTACCAAGGGAGTAGTACGATGCATCCCTACATTTTCTTATTCTCGAATGGTCAAAATCCCAACTAAAAAAAAAATCCCAACAAATATGGGTCTACACTTTTATTTAAATGATATGGTCCCCATAGTATTTCTTTTTCCCTCACAAACCAATTGATATGGCTTTCACGTCTGTCCCTTGATTAAGAAGTACTACTTGAACTCGAGAATGTTTATCTGGATAATTTATTTTAATTAGCATCTGTAACCTTGTCCTCTACTACACTTTTTACGTACGGATCTAGAGAAGATCGTTCCAGTCACCAATAACATAATGCTGCTCCCCTTTATCTCTCGGTACTTAGGAGAGAGAAACCTTTGTGACTGATCCGATGGTTAGATCGTCCTAAGGCGGCTAAAAGTCTTCTAAAGTTTGGTTTTGTGCTTAGCTAACTACAATACTAATTGCTTAAAGGCTTGTCATATGTGATGTGCTCAGTGGCACTTTAGAATAAAGCTAGCATAGTGCTGAATAATCCTACTGTAATTTTTTTTGTCTAATGCAACAGATAAAGTACAACATGTACCTAGGAGAGAGGCTTGTTTTTCATTTTGGCAGTTAGTGGGAACATACATTCTATATACGGCCAGTCTGAATAGTGACACTACTGTTGGCAGGCAGCGCACAAATGTTTGAAATGCTAGGTTTTTAAGAAGACCTATCTGAAAATACAAATACAAAATATTAATATTGTTTCTAACATTTCCGCTCAAATGACAACTTTGGGTTTGCGTAGCTGTGCGTGTTTGTATGTGTAAGTGAACTTAGGCTACCCACAGGGCAATAAAACACACCATATCTGGTGGAAATCGGACCTCCTATGTAAACTTGGAAATTTTTACTCAAAGCCACATGAAGCTCATCCAATGAATAGGGGCTGAGATGGGACAGTTTTGCACTAAACGCATGCCGGCCATCACATTCATGCTCGCACATTCATCTATTATGATTAGATGAGGTGCTACTCTACCCATAGCTTTAAAAAAGGTCTCAAACAACCATACATATGACTGGATCTTTTCATTTGCCAAGAATGCTACTCTAAGGAAAACACTTTGCAAGTGATGATTGACTCCAACAAATGGCCCAAAAATCATGTTATACTGGTTAGTGGTATATATTGAATCCAACGAAACTAAAACACTATAATTTTTCCTACATAAGGTATCTGCCCAAATACACAAACAAGTCGTCCTTGTTCATCCACCGTAAAGTCATAAAAGAAGGTAGGATTTGCTTCTTTCTTTTTGCTCGAGTTGTGTCACAAACATTTGTGCATCTGCAACCTTGATTTAGTCATGAGGTCACGGTAATAGTTTTGCAAATCCGTCCACGTGCATCCAACATTCTGAACCCACCCTCACTAACTTGGAGAAGTCAATATTCCAGTGAGGCGACAATGCTAACCTTATGCATATTGAACAAAGTACTCTTTGCCCTCTCACTAACATTTCGGTGGGATCTCTTATTAGGCGACACAAAACCATGTTTGTGCTCCTCAACCATTGAAGCTATCCATTACTTCTTGTCGCTGCCAATCTAGACAACAATATGTACCTCACAACCACATCTGGTTTCTATCACATTACATTTCTTTCTTTTTTCCCGAAATCATCAATAATATTTTTAATGTGCTCCTTTCTATACCCTTCACTTGAATAATAATACCGCTTGAATAATATTTTCTCATTTTGCTTCTTGTACTGACCAACACGAACAAAAAACCCAACATCATGTGCATCAAGATTTATAAATTTCTCCACATCTGTGAGTGTATCGAAGACCATTTCAACCATAGTCTTAGAGTGTTCTTTGCAACTTACTGCTATACTCGGAGAAGATTCTGGCTGTGGCGTGCTTGGATGTTCAGGGTGGGCTATCAGGCTGGTGCCAAGAGTACAGTCCACGCTCAGCACATCATTGGACACCGGAGAACTGGCAGCATAGAACCTTCTTCGTCGACGGTGATGACGGCATGATCCATGCGGCAGTGGCCTCAACGGAGCCAGAATCAACGACAACAGCGGGATCAACGGTAGCGATTTGAGAGAGGGTGTCCATACGCCGCTTGTGCACAGGATCCGTAATGTACGACTCCGAAAGGCCGCACGTGTCAGACTCTGAAAGGTCGCGTGCATCAGACTCCATGGCGGTGGCAGCGCGTTCTGTGCACGAGATGAAGTTGGACCATCGGCCTCCTGGGCATGGGGTTTTGGAGGGGGCATGCAAAGAATCGTCATTAGGATGCTGGCTAGCAAGCGCTTATGTGTAAAATTGACCCATCTCTGCCTCTATTCATTAGATGAGCTTCATGTGGTCTTTGATTCAAAGTTTTAAATTTGCACAGGGTCCGGTTTCCACCTGATACGGTGCCATATTTAAACATAATATCTATCTTGATACATACAAAAAACTATTATCTAAAAATCACAACAACTTACAGTTTTTGAACGGAAGAAATAGCTTTGATCAAATTTATAGAGAACACGCACAAAACTTACTAAAATGATGCAAGATTCACTAGATACACCACCAGATATATTTAATGATGCTGTTTATTTGTTACATATAGACGTTTTCTGGTACATTAGATCAAAGTCAGACAAGTTTTTGACTTAGGACAAAACTAAACTAATAAACGGTGAGAGTATGGACACGTAAGCAAGACAAGGGTGGAGAGACTATAAAGAGATAAACAAGGACAAAATTGTCCGACCCAACAATGCGCGCCCTACCATCCACCAGAGCACATCATCGTCATATGCAGTGCATGACATGATGACTATGTATATATATGATTACTTCTATCAGTGATGATTCATTCGTGAAAAGAGGACGTTTGATTAACCCTCTACTCGCGTTCGCGCGCACCAGTATTGGGCTAGAGTAGTATTATTGGTGTCTTTTGGATATGGATTGCAGATGTTGGAGTGATCGACCTAGTGGCTAGCATATCAAGCATGCTTTTGTCCGCTAAATGTGCTGTTTGATGGCGACTAATGTTGCCCTGATATTGTACATACGAGCCCAGCATCGGATTAGCAGGTTGGGCCAGTGGGCCACCCTGTCGTGCTCCTATTGGCTGACCCTGCCATGTTGTTGCACGTAACTATTCCCTCCATCCTTTTTAATCGTCGTTTGAATTTTTCAAAAAATAATTATCGATAATTATATATTAAAAAATATTAATATTTATACTATATAATTAGTATTATTAGAAAGATTTTTGAATTTAGTTTTTTAACAAATCTATTTATAGATATAAATGTTGTATATATTTTCTATAAATCGAATTAAACTTATAACACACACCAATAATAATAATTATATAGAAACGGAGGGAGTAACCAGTAGTTTTGGACATGCAACACGCCAACCAGCATTATTATTGCAGGGTAGGTTTCTATGTACTGTACAAAATATATGTATACAGCACTACTGTACTCATTTTCGGGTGCCATTGATCTACACAATGTGTTTGATCATATCAATGCAAGGTTCGTTTTCTGTTGGTTGGTACACGTGTAGCTGTGTCCGTGTGCTTTGAGAGTTGTGACGAGAGCGCATCACGTAACGACAGTCCGGCCAGGTACATACTTACAAAAGACAGTACGTACTGGTGCTTCTCTTTACCAAACAAACAGCAAGCTCCTGCCTGATCGTGATCGATCATTGGCTGGTAACTCGTGAAAAAGTCCATGGTAACAGTAACATCAACGGCCGGCTAGCAGTCCGATGCCATGCATCATGCATCATCATGCATGAAAATATATTCAATTCTCAACACACCATGCATGCATGCTGTGATTCCGCTGTACGTTCACAGAGGCTTCGTCACTAGTATGAGTGTGGCATAAACAATTACGGTACTACGTATTACCGTTGCTGATGCTCGAAGGCGTATATTAACCGGGGAATCGAAGGCGTATATTAACGGGGACTCCGTCGAGACGTCTCGGGGCCTGGTTCATGTTCGAGACGTCTCGTGGCAGAGCTTGGTTAGTCGTTTTCGTTGTTGCGTCACGTAGGTTGTGTTAGTGGTGGAGTAGGAGTAGTTTTTGTTCTTTATTGAGTTCTATAGAGTGATTATGCCGTGTTGATGTCCTAATCCAACCGATAGTTGCTATTTCGAGTTATTTAGTAGGGTTTTTTACGATCAAGAGTTTAGTAGACGTCGATCAGCTGTAATTGACGGTGTGAGTTGATGCTAAATTACTGTATCTAGTTACATAGGATGAACGAGACTCTCGTTAATTGTATGATCCTTGTTCAGTTTCGTTTTTTCTTCATCTAATAGAAATAACGATAAAAACATATTTTTTTAGAAAAAATCAAAGGTCCTCGTCGATCTTGCTGCAATGCTGCCGGGTGCGCATGGCGCTGGACTGCAACTGCAAGTCAAAAAAGCCTTGCAGCAGTAGAGCACAGGAACCAGGCCTTGACCGTGGCGTGCATGGGGAAGGATCCATCTCCATCTCCGGCTCCGGGTCAGGAGTGTAGTATTTTAAACCAGGGGCAGACGGGCAGTCTCGCCTTCCCTTCCCAAGAAGATACAAACCAGCAGCAACAAGCCAGGCACAGTCAGTACCTGTCAGACCCACGCCCTGCTGGTACTGCAGTTGTTGCTAGCTCACTTCACTTCACTGCAGGTCACCAGCATGTTACTACTGTTCACTTGTTCAGCATGATGAGCCTGGCAGATGGCAATATGACATTCTAAACTACTGATGGATAACTAGCCACCGGGCCGGGTCATCTCTCCACACCCATACTGGTATAACGTTCGTCTCCTCTTCCTCGGTACGTAGCTTATGCTAAATGTGTAGATTTGCCAAAAATAAATGCTATTGTTTTCTTAGAAATATAAGCATGACAACAGTTGGTCAAGAAAACAGAATGATGTATGACATGCAAGGACAAGTCATATAATTGTTGGCTGCAATTTAGGTAAGAAAACGATATGACTTGTCCTAAATTGCGGCCAACACTTATACGAGAAACTATGATGTTTACATTATTGATAATGAAAGTAAAGCCTAGAAATGAAACAAAAGTGTGTTTGGTTGCCTTGTTGTCTTCGGTCTATATGAAAGAAGTCATATTGTATTGATAATGAAAGCTAAGCCTTCTGATAAAACAAGAGTGTGTTTGGTTGCCTTGCTGTCTTCAGTCTAACGATTTCGTATAAAGCTGTGTAAGCAACGAGAGTGTGTTTAGTTGCTTGCAAAGGCTATCGCTTGCTCGAGCGGATGCAATTGATGGGTGTATGCAGGCTGGCAGGACCTGCTCAATGCTTCACATGTCAATATCATGCATCCAGATTATTGCAACCAAACAATCTACTTTTTGCATCCAACCGACTCAGCCCAATTCACCAAACACTTTTTCTTATAAAATTTGGTTGTACTCAGCCTATATCTCCTTATCTGAATATACCATGCAACATTCATCCGCCAAACACAATGCTAGGTACATACATTTTCAGGTACCACATCGTTATTTGTAAATAAGAGCATTTCTACATTATCTTCTTTTCTTTGGTAAATAGAGGTTGGACTCATTATTGTTCTGCTTATACATGAAATGCAAGATTTTCTGATTCTTTATATTTAATCAGGTATAAGAATTCTACCAAATGTTGAACATCTCAAAAGTTCATTTTGTGTTCCTCTCTAATATATTTTCTATGTTTTTATTGTGTTTTTTTCCATCTAAACGTTTAATCTTGTTGTTTCTTTTGATTTTCTTAGTGTCTCGTTGGTTGGCTATTAAAATTTGTCATGCCAACTTGTCAAGGATTAGGCAAGCTAAAAGTTGAGTAAGAAAATTATCAAAGATTTGGCAAAGCCAAAAATGTAAAAGTTGCCATGTGTTTTGGTAGCCAACCAATATTGAAGTACTAGCTAAAATCTTAACTTGTCAAATCCTTTGCATGACGAATTTTGATAGTGGATCGACCCATCAAACCCTTAATCCATACGGTTCGAAATGTTAAAGCATTGTGCTCTTACAGAGTTCTTTTATTTTCGACTCAGGGATCGAGCTAGCCTGTGGGACCGTGGCAGAGAGATATATAGAGAATGATTAGAAACTACGAGTAAACGGTAGAGCACTGGTACAAGCATGCATGGCGCTGGACCCAAATCCGGTCGGCCGTCCACGCCTACGCGCATTCCGTTCCTATTTAATTATTATCGGCGTTAAATTTAGTTCGATTTATAGTAATATGTATAACATTTATACTTTTAAATAAATTTATTTAAAAATTAGATTTAAAGATCTTTCTAACGATACTAATTATATAGTATAAATATTAATATTTTTTAATATATAATTATTAATAATTATTTTTTAAATCGAAAGCGACAATTAAAAAATGTCGGAGGAGTACTCCGTAGGTGCACCCACATCCACATGCGTGCGCCTGGCCCTGCCCTGCCTGCATGGTGCTCGCGCTCTCGGCGCAGGGCTGCTACTACCTGCTGTCTAATCCTACGTCTACGGTCTACCACCCCGCGAGCCTAGCTAGGTACCCACTGTAGCTGTGTGCCTACAGTGCCCCCGCGACAATGCCCGGTCAGTCGGTCACCACTCACCAGCACGGCAGAGCACATGACGCACAGCAGCACCGGTAGCTCGAGCTTGCATGCAGCTCGTCTGCCCCCGGGTTTTCGGCGGTCAGGCTGCTGAGGCAGGCAGTCACTAGCTCACCACACCAGCCTGCTGATCTGCGAGCGCCGAGCGGACGTACGCGGACGGGATCCTCTGAGATCACCTTCGGTTCCTTCACCTAAGCTAGCGCCAGCCTGCGTCTGCGTGCTTCTCAGCTCAAGGCTTGTAGCCTGTATAGTAAGTAGGTCTCTCAGGGTATAAGGTCTCTCAGGGTAATTATTAGTACTAGTACAGGAAGGGCTTTTTTTTTTTTGCGATCAACAGGAAGAGGCAGTTGGAGACGTTGGTTAGGGATTTAATTCTGATTAGAGCCATTAACCGAGACTATATTCTTCTCTAGTTCTTGCCTTCCATTAATCAAGACTATATCTTTCTCTAGTTCTAGCCTTCTAGGTCTAAAAACAACCGCTACCTAAAACCTTGAACCAAAAGTCTACTCTCTGCTAGTGTTCCACGAGGAAACAAGAGCCGGGACCTTAGTAGTCATATTCACATAGGGAATGAAAGCTTGGAATGATAGCAGAAACTTAGAATCTTATCTTATAAAACGTGGAAAGGAGAACATGGACTAGTCATGTTTCATGGACTAGTCATGTTCTTGTTCCCACTAATCGTCGGACAATAGAAGGCAAAGCTTAGGGTGTGTTCAACATAGACTCAAATTCTTACAAAATGCACATTTAGATTTTCTTAAGAAACGTTACCACAATGAATAAGAATCACTTTATAGTAAGACGGCTTGGTTGAATGGCTGGTAGGCTAAATTTTAATTAAAATAAAGTACTTTTATAGCATATAAATAGAAATAAAAATTTAGAGTTTTTTAGTGTGAAGAAAGATTGAAATGCAACCTATTTTAATTTATTGTCCATAAAGAGTTCAATTAGAAAAAAAAATGCTATCGGTAGTGTACAAGAGAGACTAGCTAGAAATTGAATCATGCAAAATCACTAGGGAGTCGTTCCGCTGTTCCTGGACAAAAGACGGAACTGATCCAAAACGATCCGGCCAAGAATCATTTCACCGCTACATTTGGCAACGTTTCCTTGGATAGTGATCAGAGCCAGAAACATTTTCGCCAACCAAATAGGGCATTAAGGGCACCGTGTTGGTTAACGGCACGTGTCCTTGATTGTGAATGGATCCAGCATCAACTGGAAGATCGAGACTATGATCTGATTGGGAGTTGCCTTGACTTCTAACATTAGCTTGATGATGCTATGAACTTGTACAATCTTACGATGATCTTGAACTTGAATTTGAACTTGTTCATTGACTTGGGTTCTATATATATCAATCACTTGATGTTGATCTTTTGTCTTGTTTCCATTCCTTCCATGATTATTTCTTGATGTAGATGTGATTCACCTCGGACATTGGATGGTCCAGTCAATGTACCAAGATGTTCCATGCATCAGCTCAAATTTTGTATCAATTGTCTATGAGATCGAGATTATTACTTGAATTTGAACTTGTTGACTCACTTGGGTTCTATCAATCACATAGGGGTGTGAACTATGATTGCCTCCAATGTGTTGGTGTTGAGAGAGGGAGTCTAGGATTGCTTCTCAATTACAACGGTTCGTCAGACTTGATGGACGACTATGACATCCAAATGGACAACCTGTTTGAACCAGTCGACCACAAATGCTTCTATTCTTAAATAATGTTAATCTTTTTTTAGATAAAGGGTAGTATTCATACCCGACTTCATCATCCAACAGGTAGAATCAGGCCAATTATTAGAAAACTGAGGCTACATGCCAGAAAAACAAAAGAGAAGATAAACTAGGAGCTCTAGAAGTCATCCACGACATTCCAGCTTTGTACAAGACAAGAATACACCGCGAAATGCATGGCAACAACACTAAGAATTTCAGGAGATAACTATGCTGCCACCAACACTAACAACCAATAAGGAATCTTCCAAAAGCGACGTCTTCAACAAGAGCATGACATAGGAAGATGCTATCATCGCCCGACCAAGAAGACCGGACTTGGATTTCACCCTGAAAGATCTCTATGGCGCCCTATGTTGAAGAGAAATGATGAAGCCTCCAATGAGGAAGTGGCACCCACGGGCATCATCGTCATCAAAATGACGCAGCTGTCTCACCGAAATCCATGCCATTACGCGAGTGACCATCGAGAAAGACCACCGCCAGATCTGCAACAGTGGAGTTCTTGGGAAGTGCATCATCAGCATGCAGATATGGCCTCAATCGGAGGCGGCGCTAGACGGCCACCACACCTCCACTCGGGCCATTCGCACCTCCACGCGCAAGTGCCCGAGCCCCTATAACTGGCAGGCGTACCGGATCAATCGCTCGAAGCCAAAATACGGCTATCGTCAGGAGCGGCGCTGGACGGCCATCGCCCGCACAGCCACCCATGCCTCAAAGCTTCAGATCCGGCCTCACGCCATTGGTCACATCGGGTCTCCTCCACCTCTGCTCCCTCCGCCCGCACATCCTCCTCCTCTGTCAACTAGATCCAGCTGCCACTATAGCACAGGATGTGCAAATCCAACCTAGAAGGAACCAGATCTGACACTGGAGGACCGAATCCACTGACCCCATCGTCACTAGGCTCCTCAGCTTCACAGTATCACTGCCGTAGAACCGAAGCCTTCTGCCCACCGTTGGCCGGCCGCTGCCGCCCATACCGCCGTCTCCACGGCCGTCAACGCGCCGGTGGATCGCTGGAAACGATGGAGAGGCACCATCGCGCCACTTCATCGGCACAGCTCGAGAGGGCCTCGCCGCCGCCATCACGGCATCCCGCATGACCTTGTCGGCAGCCCACTCCAGCGATGGCGAGACGAGAGAGGAGGGAGGAGGCTGGAGGTTGCGCGGCGTGGGCGGAGCCACCCTAGTCGCCCGCGCTGGGGGCGACGCGAGGGGCGGCAGCTAGGTTTTCGTCGGATTAGGGTGTCAGGTGTTACCTTAACCTATGGCTAAGTAGCACTCTCTCAATATCTATACCTTCATCATCCATTAGACCAAATTATTTCCTCAGAGTTTCGAGCGGCCAATGGACCTATGCATCTCTCTAGACATCATGCTCCAATTGTTGATGTAGTGCGTGCAACAACATTTATAACTCCTATAAGAATAATTCACTTAGCTTTTCTCTCAACATGCAAAATGTCCACCTAATCAACCCACTATCACACACAATTAAAAATTCACTAGCCCATGCAATTGTAGTGTCCATGTCATCAAGTCACTATATTTGTCTCAACATGCAAGAAATCTAACTAAGCAAGGCACTATTACACACAAATCCACTAGACATACAATTGTAATGCCCATGTTAGCAAGACACATAAATTTTGTTTGTTCATGTCATTACACCATGCAATCTACTAATCCGCATTCCCGTAGCAACGCGCGGGGTATTCAACTAGTTTACTATGTTATTGAAAACAACAATAATTTCTTTAGCTTCTTAGTAAGGGTTGAGTGCAATTAAAGTTAAGAAACTTAATAAGGATCAAGTTGTAAGGTCTTTTCTCTTGTTCGCCAATCCGCTCTAAACTTGCTAGAAATATATTCTTCTAGGGCTCAAGAGTATTCCTAAGTCATCTTAACCTATAGCTAAGTACACATGATCTATGTTTTAACACATTTATGCATATGTATCACATGTCATGCAAAGCATAAGCACCATGTTTTCTTATCTGTACTCACATACATATAGAAATTGAGGCACACGACGATAGAGGTGACTCTGGACACCACTATCACCGACGTTAGGAAGTTTGGTTTCGGGCCACTTTGTGCTCGACTCGGTTGCGGCGGCACCACAGCGTAGGCGCTAAAATCACACGTAATGCCGTTTTAAAACTTTACACGTGTCACGTCGAATGTTTGGACCCATGCATGAAGTATTAAATATAAATGAAGTAAAAAACAAATCATACGTTTTTTATATAATTTGTGAGATAAATCTTTTAAAAATAATTAATCCATGATTTTTGACACTAAAGTGTTACATTAACACTTATGCTAATGATGGATCAGTGGCTTAATAATTTTGTCTCGTAATTTACTGACAGATTCTATAATTTATTTTTTCAATTTTTTTCGAGGTCAACTTCAGGAGGATAAAATCATCCCCCACCTACTTTTCATTTCACAGATGCCGGGGTGAACCAGTGGGTGGAAGGGCATTAGAGTCAATTCTCATACAAATAGTTCAAAGGCATATAGTGGGGAGGAGAGAAGAGTTACAACAACACTTAAATTGAAACAATCACAACATAACAAATACAACAAGGATAATCCTAGACTTAATCTGAAAGACACCAACCAATCGTCAATTTGCGCTCCCGCCGAACAACATACTTGTTGTTTTCACCGAAGCCTTTGTGCCTTGCACCACTCCTCATAGCTACATCATTTTGCTGCTACCCTCCACCTAAGAAGCAAAACTATGGAATGAGAATGAACAGTGAAACAGGGACTTAGAGCAGTGACGAGCACACAACCTCAAGATCACCATACACGACGACCTTCTTTTGGAATGATGGTGACACCTCCAGCATATTCATGCCCACGTATTGCCATTCAATGCCATTCATGGGAAGGAAGTCGTAAAGAGGAATGGTGATAGCGGTGGAACTCCCCCCGACATTGATTTTTATGGCACCACCAAGGAGAGCGTCTACAGAGTAGAGGCGTCAGGGAAGGCGCTTGTCGAAGCAACGGCAACGGCTAGCAGCCAGGCCAGACTTACCTAAGAGGAGAACAAGGAGTAAGAAGGGGAGTGGAGAGGATAGAGAGAGATCAAAGTAGCATCGGGGACAAGGATGGCCATAGGTAACGATGCCTTCATCAAGGAAGTGACATCCATAGACGCCACCGTCGTAGGCCGGGAGTAGGTGGGGGCTCTCACCTCAAGACGCACGCAACCCTGTTCAGCTTAGAATCTTCAGCGACGCCTCCAGGGAGGGTATGACGCTAGGTGTATCATCGTCGTCAAACCGGAACAATCGGTTTGTGTCTTTCGCCCAGATTCTACCAACTGCAACAAGGCACGCGGCGACTTCGACCACAGCAAGTGTGGCAAAATGGAACCTAAGAACACGCCTCCAAGGAGGTAGGTGACACAAATTGCGCCACCGCTGCCGGCCAACAAGAAGCTCAGCAGGGTTTTCACCCAGGTTTCGTTCGGTGCGCAGCCCCGTCGCCGGCAAGCCCGCGGCCAAACTGCGCACACGCCCCGCTACTACTCAAAGAAGAACACAGGCACATTGCCCCACCACCACCAAGCCCGCGGCCGAACTAAGCGCCTCATCCCCCTCCATAGGAGGACCTCACCAGACCTTGCCCAGGTCTTGTCCAAGCCATAGCCAAAAGAGCCGGCGCTGCAGACATGCTGCCACACAGGGTACCTTCTGGCCCGTGTGTGAGGAAGTTGGTGTAGAGATGGATGACCACCACGCCGCCAGGGACGGCGGGAGCCGCGCCCTGGCTCCGACCCACGCCACAGCCGGCCGACCGGCAGGGTCTGATGGATCCATGGCTGGTCCGATGGGTCCTGGCATAGGGTACCCAGATCTAGCCATGGCTGCCGGCCGAGCTCATCGTCGTGTTCTGTTCCATGTTTTGCTATCGAGGGCAGCGGCCAACGCGGTCACACCGTGCGTCCAGGACGGGTAAGGGAATGTGTAGGACGAATCGCATGGGCGCCACCGATCCCCGTGCACCAGATCCAGGCATCACACGTCTATGTGCGAGGATAGGAACGGCACCTTGGAATGGCCGGCCTAGCGGTTGGCCACCACGTTGCGCCGCCGGCCCCAATGCGCCAGATCTGGGGTAGGGGCGCCGGATCATGTCCAGGGAATGTGGATCCGTAGTCCCATGGCCACTGTTGGCGGTCCTTAACTCAATTCTTACCTCACCAACATTAGTATAGAATACACCAAAAACAATGTAGATAGGAGTTTTTAACTAACAAATTCTATAGTTTTGGTGTACACACTTGTTTGCAGGTCATACATGAAAATACACAATATTGGGCCAAAAATGAAGCAAAATAACAACACACATCTCATGTCTTGGCCAAAGGCAAGACAAGAAGAAATAGCAGAAGAAGGCCAAACTGAGACCTGTTAGCCCAAAACAACACCGAAGGCCAGGTCCAGACATAACGCAGGGCCAACCGACTGAAGATGGGCACCAGAGCCACTCTTGGTGCGTCGATCGGTGCACCTGGGCCGGCCGGCGCATCGACTGAGCGGCCTGGCCCGATCTTCGTTGAGGCGGTACAATCAATGTAGAGGACTGGCGGTGCGGGGTGTTTTGGACATTTGGGCCCCGAAACCGACCTGCTCACTCACTATTTAAGGAGAGGCTCTCCACCTCCATTCCATATCACACATAGAACAAATCCATCATACACACTCCATTCTTCTTCCTCTTCACACACACTCTAGCATAGTATACAAGAGGAAGAGTAGAGCCACTACCTAGCTTCTAGCTAGCTCAAGTAGGGGGTGAGTGAGATCAAGCTAGTGGAGCTTTCTTCGAAGGGTCTCGGGAGCATCGTCTTCCTGGTGGAGGAGTGCCGAAGTTATCGGCTCCCTCCCCGCTTGTACCTCAACGGGCGCCTTGCTACTTGAAGTAAGAAACCCATGTTTACCTTTTGGTTATATTCCTTTTGGTAAGGTTATTCTTGTTCGTTTCTATCTTACGGGTTTGTCGTCCACCCTTTTGGCGGAAGCTCTAGTAGAGGATTGTTGATAAAGATGGAAGTTCTTGTCCAACACTGGAGCTGTAACGAAGCATAGACGTGGTGTCTAAGCTAGGAGTTACCTTTGTTTCCCTCGTTCCCCATGGTTGAGGGGTAGACGGCAGGTGGTGACAGCCCTGTCCGTCCCTTGTAATCCCCCATGTTCGGGTTCGGCGTAGAGCTACAGGCCGGTATCACCTGGCAGACCAGGTGCCCGAAGTAAGATATTAGTGACTTAGATATACTTCTTTAGGGAATCAACCATTAGAAAACCTCACTACCCAAGTTATCTATCTCTTTCCTCTGGGCAACTAGCTTAGTAACATTCTGCGCTATACCGTTTCCTCATGGAAATTACGATACCATGTGGATCACCGGGTAAAGTGCTACAACAGTATTTTCGTGCGCTTGCAGATTTTGCTGCTTTCGCTAAGAAACACCAACAAGCATTTCTGGTGTCATTGCCGAGGAGCGGTTAGTGCAGTTATCTACGAACCTAGTTCGCCCGTGTATCGTGCTCTACCTTTGCTTTCTTCTTTTCCTTTTCTTTTAAAAACAAAAAAATACACATGGAGCTACCTACCATTCACAACCTTTCTGCTCCAAAGGGCGAGCTCATCGAAATTCCATAATCCTCGAAGCCAATCACAGCTTCTAGTTATGAGCTCTGCCCAGGCTTCATAGCTATGGTTCGGGACGGGTTTGGATTATGAAAATCCCTATCATCACTTACGGGAGTTTGAGCAGCTCTGTGCTTGCCTGACCATCTCAGGCATGTCACAAGAAACGTTGCAGTCAAAGTTGTTTCCTTTCTCTCTTAACAAGAGAGTGAAACAATGGTATGCCCACACCGTAGGCAAGGTAAACAGAGATTGGGAAGACTTACGACACAAGTTTTGTGTCGCATTCTTCCCTATATCTCACATCACTTCCCTACGACAAGAGATACTCAGTTTCCAACAAAAAGATAGCGAGACTATAGGTGCAGCCTGGGACCGATTCTTGATTTTAACTAGATCCGGCCCAGATTTGTCTATACCAAACCATGTGCTTTTGTAGCACTTTTGGTTAGGTCTTAGAAAAGAGTCTACCCTACAGCTCGACATAGCATCTGGTGGCTCTTTTTCTCATCTTACAACAGCAGAAGGCGAAGCACTTCTAGAATGTATCCTAGAAAACATGCCTCCACTAGAACCTATTTGGTTTGAGCCCAAGCCTGCTATAGAGGAAGTCTCTTTGGCATTTGCCGAGCACATTACATCTATAGAGAGACCCTCTCTCGAACCAAAAAGCCAAAAGGAAGACATCCAATCTTTGGATCTTCCCATTTTCGAGGATGATCTTTTCGAAGAATCCAAAAATACCTCGAATTTCACATGTCGAAGGAGACCTCCCATCCCTACAACTCCCAACGAGCCTCTAGATCCTATTTTCTTAAGGAATTCGTTAGGAAGTTAACAGTTATCATGAGTTCTGAATGGGTAGTGGAAGAAGAGCTTTCTTCCGAAGAAATTTAGATTCATGCTTCTTGTTCGACCATTCGATGCAAACCTCATAGGGATTGGGTAGACACAATGTATAATCCAACGGTAGGAGTAAATATCATGTCAAACTCCTTTGCAACTTCTTGCTTAGGAAACAAAACGATTACTCCAACCAACAAGTCCTTACTAGTAGCACCTAGAACACTTCTAAAAGGACTTGGGATTCTACACAATGTCACTCTCCGCATAGAAGATGTCAACTTGGACTTAGACTTTCATATCTTTGACGTCCAAGATTTTGACATTCTCATTGGGCACCCCTTGGAAAAGATTTATGCTAATCCATTGAGAACAGGGAACTGAACGTTAAGTTGGGGAGAGATTCATTTTCTATCCAAGTCACAAGAGCTAAAAACTCAGTGGCAGAACCTCCCCCGGTTCATGATACGCCCACGGAAGTCATGTCGGTAGGACCATTTGAGTCTCCCGAGTCATCCTTAGAAAGAGACGCAGAGCTCTTTACGGATGAAACAGATGACTTAGGTGAGACCATAGACCTTCCCAAAGAGGAAGTGCCGGCACGACCTTCTCTTGAGCTTAAACCCTTGCCCGCTGGATTATGCTATGCTTTCTTAAATGGCGACACACAAACTCTTGTCATCATAAGTGACAAACTTAGTGATGAGGAGACGACCAAACTCATCGCCATCCTAGAAAAGCATAGGACAGTCTTTGGGTATTCCTTAGATGATCTTAAAGGGATAAGCCTAACTCTTTGTACCCATCGCATTCCTATCGATCCGTCTAGTACGCCCACACGAGAGCCTCAGCGAAGGCTCAATAATGCGATGTGGGAAGTCATGAAGAAGGAAGTTCTCAAGCTTCTTCACGCTGGGATTATTTATCACATACCACATAGCGAGTACGTTAGCCCCGTCCAAGTGGTTCCCAAAAAGGGAGGTATGACGGTAGTAGAAAATGCTAAAAATGAAATCATTCCACAAAGAACCATCATGGGATGGAGAATGTGCATAGATTACCAAAAACTTAATGCGGCAACTAAGAACCCGCTACCCTTCATTGATGAAATATTGGAGCGGTTAGCGAAACATTCTTTCTTTTGTTTCCTCGATGGGTATTGGGGTTATCATCAAATTCCCATCCATCCCGATGATCAAAGCAAAATGACCTTCACATGCACGTATGGAACATACGCTTATCGTAAAATGTCGTTTGGGTTGTGTAATGCACCCGCATCATTTCAACGGTGTATGATGTCTATTTTTTCTGACATGATTGAAGAAATCATGGAAGTTTTCATGGATGACTTTTCGGTCTCTGGAAAAACTTTTGATCATTGTCTTGAAAACTTGGACAAGGTCTTGGAAAGGTGTAAAGAAAAGGATCTGGTACTTAATTGGGAAAAGTGCCACTTTATGGTCTGAGAGGGCATTGTCCTCGGGCACCTGGTGTTTGAACGGGGGATAGAGGTAGACAAGGCTAAGATCAAAGTTATCGAGCAACTACCTCCTCCAGTAAACGTAAAAGGATTTCGTAGCTTCCTAGGACATGCAGGGTTCTATAGGAGGTTTATTAAGGACTTTTCTCACATCTCTAGACCCCTGACAAGCCTATTAGCTAAGGATGCACCTTTTGAGTTTACTGATAAGTGCTTACAGGCTTTTCATACCCTTAAGAAAGCACTCATCTCGGCCCCAATTGTTTAGCCACCCAATTGGTGTTTACCATTCGAGATCATGTGTGATGCTAGCGATTACGTTGTTGGTGCGGTCCTTGGCCAAACCAAAGATAAAAAGCATCATGCAATAGCTTACGCTAGCAAGACGCTAACAGGAGCTCAGCTTAACTATGCCACCACTGAAAAGGAGCTCCTTGCAATTGTCTTTGCTATCGATAAGTTTCGGTCTTACTTAGTGGGAGCAAAAGTTATTGTTTATACTGATCATGCTGCACTTAAATACTTGCTCACTAAGAAAGATGCAAAACCTCATTTGATTTGCTGGATTCTTTTACTCCAAGAATTTGATCTAGAAATAAAATATAAGAAAGGAGTAGAGAATACTGTTGCGGATCATTTGTCGTGTATGCAAGTCAGTAACATGCAGAAAATGCCGATCAATGACTTCCTACGCGATGACATGCTACTCAAGGTGACAGACACTACCCCATGGTATGCAAACATTATGAACTACATGGTTGCAGGATACGTACCACTAGAGGAGAACCGAAGGAAATTGCAAGTAGAAAGCAGACGTCACCTATGGGATGACCCGTACCTCTACAGGGTATGTTCAGATGGCCTATTGAGAAGATGTGTACCGATAGCTGAAGGACTACAAATCATTGGAAAATGCCATTCAGCACCATATGGAGGTCATTATGGAGTATTCTGCACACAAGCTAAGATCTGGCAGTGTGGATTCTTCTGGCCAATGATGTACGAGGACACCAAAGAATTCATTCGGAGGTGTCGGAAGTGCCAATTCCAAGGCAACATTACAGCACGCAATGCGATACCCCTGCACTACAACCTTCAAATAGAAATATTTGATATGTGGGGCATCGACTTCATGGGACCATTCCAGAAGTCCCAAGATTGCGAGTACATCCTTGTTGCTGTCAACTACGTATCCAAGTGGGTGGAAGCCATGCCATGTAGAGCTGCTAACGCCAAGCATGCCAGAAAGATGTTCCATGAGATAATCTTTCCTCGCTTTGGAACACCACGCATGGTGATAAGTGATGGAGGATCACATTTCATTGATAAAACATTCAGGGCATTCTTGAAGGAACTCGGCGCCAAGCACAACATTGCTACACCCTATCACCCGCAAACAAAGTGGCCAAGCTGAGACATCCAACAAACAAATCAAAAATATCCTACAGAAGACAGTCAATGATATGGGGAAAGGATGAAAAAATAAGCTTCCTGATGCACTTTGGGCATACAGGACTGCTTATAAAACCCCTATCAGCATGTCACCATACGAGCTGGTATATGGGAAGAGTTGCCACTTGCCAGTAGAGCTTGAGCACCGAGCCTATTGGGCAATCAAAAGATGGAACATGGACTTCAAGCTAGCTGGGCGAAACTGGCAAAAGCAAATCACCGAGCTAGAGGAATGGCGTGAGAAAGCTTACCACAGTGCCAAATTATACAAAGGAAGAACAAAAAGATGGCACGATCACCGCATCAAGCTCAAGGAGTTCTGACAGGGCAATCAAGTCCTGTTGTTCAACTCCAAGGTGAAATTATTTGGTGAAGGGAAGCTGTGGAGCAAGTGGAAGGGACCGTACACCGTCATCTACACATCGTCCCATGGAGCGATAACAATTCAAGACGACGACGGTAATATCTTCAAGGTTAATGGTCAGAGACTAAAACCCTTCCTTGCACCATCTCACATTTCTAATTTTGATCAAGAAATAGATAGATTAGATTTAATTATGCCTTGAAAAATGATTGCTAAAAAATGTTTTTAAGCTAATTAATCTATTCTTTATAATTATAAAATAATAATCATGATTTTTAGTTTTAAGCAAAAGCAAGCATTGTATTTCATTTATATTCTTTTATGATTGAAATGCTGTTGTTGTTTAAAATATAATAAAAAATATTTTGAAAATTTAAAAATATGGCTTAACCTCTTTGCTTAATGAGAGTTATGTGAGTTAAGCCTGAGCTTCTTACCCGTATCAACAAAACCGACAACATTTTCAAATTTGAAATATGCGACTTTGTACCTAGACGAAAAATCAGGCGAAGAGGAGCTCCGGATGCGCCGGCCGACCCACCTGGTCCGGCCGGCCCACCACCAGCTCCTCTCGCCCTGAATTTTCGCCATCGCGCTTCATTTCACATTTTGATGTCGGTCTTGATGACAATTTCATCCCTTGTGATTCAGAGGAACGTAGGGGTGCCTGCCCATTCCTATAAGTAGTCCCCTCATTCTCCATCTTTTTACAAATCAAGCTCAAGCCATTCCTCTTCCTCCTACACTCCAGCAAGAATTCCCTATTCTTAGCCATGGCACACTGCTCCCTAGCCCTTCCTAACTCCACTTCCGACAAGAAAAGGCTCTTGGTTTTCCCAAGAACTACCTAGAGAAGGGAGAGACTAGTGAGCATCGTCATGAAGCTCCACCCAAGGCGCCGGAGATCATCACCAAGAAGGCCACTTCAGCGAAAAGCCGCCCTTCCAAGTGCTCTAAGCCTTCTTCCTCCGATTCTTCTTCCTTCAAAATCCCTACCTTTTCCTATACCATTGGAGGGGTTGATCAGCCGGGAGGAGGGCGAGGGAAGGGTCTCATGACAAAGGCCGGTGAGCCATACCCCGGTGCACCTTGCTGGTGTGTGACCCTCTGATCCAAGGGCAGCCCGTTGGATTCTTCGGTGATGAGGAGCCACCTAAGACGGAGGAAGCAATTAGAGATGACTTGCACAAAGAGATCAAAAGGCTTTCTAGCTATCTCCACCGTTTGCAGAATAAGTTAGCAGAAGCATGCACCGCTAATCTCCAACTAGATGAAGAAATCAGATGCTTTCATCTTGAGATGGATGAGGCAATCGTTGATTTCGCTAAGGCAAGGGGGGTAGAACACACTCTTTAGAATGCACGCTTGCTCCAAATAAATTAGGCGCACACCCACTTGTGATTGCAGCAATTTCCCTTTCCAATTTGTATTTTGAATTGCTATGTGCGCCTACTTATATCAAGTTTTGCAATATTTAAATAAAGAATATATATACATTGTGTCTCTCTCTTTGTCTCCACTTGTTTTTGTTCTTTGCTGTACAAAAGAAAATAAAAAGACAAAAACAAAAACAAGTGTGGGGGAGGTGCCATTCGAAGAGGTGTGCACACGAACGACCATCATGACAAAGATATTCGGTTTGCACATCTCTCACTCTTACAATATTCTTCATAGAAAAATCAAATGAGTATACACTAAAAATATGATGCTCCATTTCCATTTTTCATCAATTGATAATGGTTTGTATACTTTTGATTCCTTGCTAAAAGCCGATATATTCGTGAACAACTCTATAATACGGATCCCATTTTCTATCTAAGTTATTGACAGATGTGAGATAGTAGGATGACATGAAGTTTACTTTTCTCTTGTAATGATCTTGGGATTTATTTATAAAATTCAAAATATATAACATGCTCCTCAATGATGAATAAACTCCCACCAGTGCCATACTTATACATGACAAACTTGCTACATAGCCATTTATCTTGTGTTGAGTTGTATCAAGTTTTATGATTTATGTTGAGAGAAGCTTCATACCCCCAAGATCGAATCTCACGTCCACCTACCAAATAATGTTGCTGACTCTCACCCTGAGAGATCGCGCACAACATACATCCACCAAAATACCAACTTCTACACTGGAAGTTGCGCATATTTCCACCAAATAATATTGTTGATTCTTACCCTGAGAATCACACTGTCATCATCCACCAAACTTTTACTTCTCATTGCTATAATAACATCTCCTCATTCATTTTCTTCATATGCCAAAAAAAGAGAGATATGGGCTATGCTAAAAAAAAGAAAGAAAAAAAGAGAAAATCCATGCCAAGGGGCATCTGAGCAATAAACAACGGAAAAGAAAATACATGTACCTGTTCAAAAATATATATATGTAATTCATTTCATAGCTCACACTCTTCAAAATATTCATCCATCAATCAATAAAGAGAGTCATGATACAAGGAGTACCAAAAACATTTAGAATTAGGATCCATCTTCATCTATGCTTACACACACACTTGCACATGATTCGATCTAAGGGTATGTCCTTCCCTCCAAGGATCTGAGGCTTGATGCAGCAACATATGCAAGGTAAGTGATCACCTCATCCCCACCTATGAACTCTAGATACTAAGCCTGTCAAAATAGAGGTAGGGTGAGCAACATGGTTCCTGGTGAGGAAAGAGAACAAAAATTAAAAAGAGCGATTTGAGAGCATCACTTCAGGAGCTAAGCTATCTTTCTTTGCAAAAATTCTCAAAACCCAAGATCCTAATCAGGACGAGAGTAAGTTGATTTGACTCCAGGCTATTCCGTCTTTCAATAACTCTATGATAATTTGGTAGACACCATGGATGTTCACAGATGCAGGTGAAGCTCAGAATAATCTGTATACATATCGACATCTTGGGAAGATAAACCATCTTGGTCCTTCAATCTTTACTCGAGGACGAGCAAAGGACCAAGTGTGGGGGAGTTTGTTGGCAGTCCTTAACTCAATTCTAACCCTGCAAAACATTAGTATAGAATACACCAAAAACAATGTAGATAGGAGTTTTTAACTAACAAATTCCATAGTTTTGGTGTACACACTTATTTTGCAGGTCATACAGGAAAATACACAATATTGGGCCAATAATGAAGGAAAATAACAATAATTCACACATCTCATTTCTTGGCCTAAGGCAAGACAAGGAGAAATAGCAGAAGAAGGCCAAACCGAGTCGTGTCAACCCAAAATAACACCAAAGGCTAGGTCCAGACACAGCCTAGGGCCAACCGACCGAAGATGGACACCAGAGCCACTCTTGGTGCGTCGACCGGCGCACCTGGGTCGGCCGGCGCACCGACTGAGCAGCCTGGCCCGATCTTCGGTGAGGCGGTACAATCAATGCAGAGGACTGGCAGTGCGGGGTGTTTTGGACATTTGGGCCCCGAAATCGACCTGCTCACTCACTATTTAAGGAGATGCTCTCCACCTCCATTCCATATCACACATAGATCAAATCCATCATACACACTCCATTCTTCTGCCTTTTCACACACACTCTAGCATAGTATACAAGAGGGAGAGTAGAGCCACTACCTAGCTTCTAGCTAGATCAAGTAGGGAGTGAGTGAGATCAAGCTAGTGGAGCTTTCTTCAGAGGTTCCCGGGCGCATCGTCTTCCTGGTGGAGGAGTGCCGGAGTTATCGGCTCCCTCCCCGCTTGTACCTCAACGGGCGCCTTGCTACTTGAAGTAAGAAACCCGTGTTTACCTTTTGGTTATATTCCTTTTGGTAAGGTTATTCTTGTTTGTTTCTATCTTACAGGTTCATCGTCCGCCCTTTCGATGAAAGCTCTAGTAGAGGACTCTTGATAACGACGGAAGTTCCTGGCCAACGCTAGAGCTGTAATGAACAGCGTAGATGTGGTGTCTAAGCTAGGAGTTACCTTCGTTTGCCTCGTTCCCCACGGTTGAGGGGTAGACGGCAGGTGGTGACAGCCCTGTCCATCCCTTGTAATCCCCCACGTTTGGGTTCGGTGTAGAGCTACAGGCCGGTATCACCTAGCAGACCAGGTGCGCCCCGGTGCTCAAAGTAAGACATTAATGACTCATATATCCTTCTTTAGGGAATCAACCATTAGAAAACCTTACTACCCAAGTTATCTATCTCTTTCCTCTGGGCAACTAGCTTAGTAACCTTCTGCGCTATACCGTTTACTTGTGGAAATTACGATACCCTATGGATCATCGGGTGAAGTGCTACAATGGTATTTTCATGCGCTTGTGGATTTTGCTGCTTTCGCTAAGAAACACCAATAGCCGCCACCGGCGTCCTTCATGTCGGTGAGGTCACTTCTCGGAGGAGAAAGAGTGGGAGGTGGACGAGGCTGTTGCTGCTATGGTGGCCTATTTTGGGGCGCCGTAGCGGGCCGACGCCATCGCTCGCTGGAGCGCGGCGGCGGCGGCCGGGAAGGCGGCCTGGCGGGGGGAGGGGGCTGTGTGGCAGCGGGTCCGTACTTAATGTGGGCTGAGAGATTAGGGCATGTTTGGTTCATGTACCAGCCCAGCCTAGGTCGCATGAACCAGCCAGGCCCGCCCTAGACAGGCTGAGTGCATGCATGGGCTGCTGTTTGGTTGGTTGCATCCCAATAGCCTGTCTAGGATTATAAGGTGTTTGGTTCATATGCATTACATCAGATTCAAATTTTGGGCATGCAGGCACCATGTTTGGTTGCCTGCATCCAACTTGGTGCGGTCACCACTTCTTGCTGGTGGTATGGTTACCACGAGCAAAACAAATGTTTGTTTGAAAAGTTTTTTGCCAGGCTAACCAACAGAAACTACAAGTCTAACTGAATGAAATTATGGCCACAACGAAATCCGATAACATATCACCATAGCGATAACTACGATTATTACAACTTTAACCATAATGCCACACACATCTAAATGGTTAACTTGAGCATGAACCATAATTTCTAGGGTACTAATGCACTTGTGCATGAGCCATTTTCCAATTGGAGTAGACTCCAGGATTCCTCCCAATATGAACAACATACCATGCCATCCCAACAGGCAATGGACAAAGCATCACAGGCTAAGGGCAAGTGCTTAGATTAATGAAAAAGCATCACAAGCTAAGGGCATTGTGCTCAGATTATGAAAATGCATCACAGGCTAAGGGCATTGTGCTCAGATTAATGAAAATGCATCACAGGCAATGCAATAAGACAAGTTCTCAGAATGAAATAGCAGGCACATGCAAGTGCACAAATAAGTTTGACATCACTGGCAATGGACACATGATTAGATTGCCATCAGTATCAAATAACTCCACCAGCTAGGTTGATCTAGGGAGCAGGTGCAGGGCTATCTAAGACACTAACTATATGTTAGTGTAAGTAAGGAATGCGATGAACTGCACAAAAGAATAGGTCAGCCTCCACTACACAACCACCAGCTGTTGTTAGTTAGGCACAAAAGAAGCCTCCACTACACACCACAAGCAACCAGCAGAACTGCACAGATGGATCAACCTCAAGCTGCCAAGCCACCTCACAGATAGTAGTGCTTGGCCAAATGGCCCCTCAGCCACAGCACCTTGTGAGCCACTGAACACTAAAACTAGATTCTAGAAAGACCCCTATTGGCCTACATGTGGTTAGCCAATTCATCCCTCTTCAATAACCAGACAGCATTGTCATCCATATGCTCAGGGTGGGGCTGATTGTTGGTAGCATTTGGGACCTAAGAAAACTCTTCCAGAACAACCTCATCAACCCCAAAACTAAGGATCTAGTTATGCAATATGCAACATGCAATAACTAGCTTGACTTGTGTCCTGAACCGATGGAAAGGTTTGTTGGTGTCAATGATGCGAAAACAGTTCTTCAGAGCCCCAAAAGCCCTTTCAACAGTGACTCTCAAACTGCAGTGCCTCAAATTAAACAGCTCTTTGGGGTTGGTTGGGAATTTCCTATTAGCATATTCTCTTAGATGGTACTAACACCCCGATATGGCGAAAGAAACCCAGGCCGATAAGCATATCCAGCATCTACTAACAAGAACTTCCCTAAAAGAAATGTAGAGTTCAATTAGCTTCATCATTTATTTACTTATATGCATTTGTTATGTGCACAGATGATCTATTACCTGGTGGAACCCTTAACCCATCCTCTCTCTATAATGCATCAGCAAGAATAGTGGCATCATGAGTTGATCCCTCCCAACCAGCTAGGATATAGGTAAATTTCAAGTCAAAGCTAACAGCAGCTAGGACATTCTATGTAGGGGCATTCTTTCTACCCCTAAATGCAGCCTGCATCTTTAGTGGAATTTTGGCAAATACATGAGTCCCATCCGTTGCCCCAACACAATCCTACATGACATCCAACAATGCATAGTAAGACATGAGCTAATGCAACAACATCCTATCAGCTATATGATAGGTTTATTACCTTCCAATAAGGATACCATCTATGGCTATTGCTAATCTTTTATGGTGTCTCGGTGCTTGGAGGCCTAATCATTTCTTGTCTAAGTTCTCCAACAACATACAAAACATCTTTGAAGTGGCGGTGTACTGTCTCTATAGACCTTCTCTAGTTTTGCTTTACAACTCTAAATCATTGGTTATGACCAACAATATGTAAAAAAATTACAACCTGCTCTTCAACATAAGAGTTTATGTTGTTTACAAGTAGTTTTCTATCCCTAAGCTGGTTGCACAAACGAAAAAGGTTCCCTTCTCATTCTCAGCATGTTGACACACTCTATGTCACTGTAGTTGTAAATTAAGTTCAGATTCTTTTGGCGCTCCTTATCCCTAATGAACATAGGACCATAACAGATCCGAGGCCGTTCAGACTCAGACTCAAGCACTCTCAGCCTAGCCATCAGCAGGGAGTACATAGCAGTGATGAGAGCACCAGCACGAGCAATAAGAAAGCATCTCTTCTGTTGCAAGTCCATCTAGAAAAATGTAGCATTTTAAGGACATTGTTACTAACAGCAATCAAAGAACAGCAATGGGCAAAAGCTTAGAAAAAATAAGCATCATCACAGGCTTGGGCAAAAGCTAACCCAAATAACATCATCATAGGCATGGGCAATAGCTCAGAAAAAAAATAATCATCACAAGCATGGGCAATAGCTCAAAAAAATAATCATCACAGGCAAGGGCAATACTCAGAAATATATTCATCGTGGTCACAGTCAAGGGCACTAGCTCACTAAAATATCCATCATCATCGCAGGCAATGTCAATAGCTCAGAAAAGCCATCATCAGAAGCTTGGCCATAATCTCAGAGTAAACCACAACCATCCAAGAACTGCACAATCAACTACCGCAGCCTAGAGAATGAAGGAGAGAAGAGAGGGGGAGATGCATAAAATACCCATGTCAACAAGCAGGAGCACCAGTAAGAGCCCATGAGGAGGTGAGGGAGGTCAGATCTGCAAGAACAAACAAGAAAAAAATATTGCATACACAAGTTAGGGTTTGTACATCCGAAGAAAAAGAGAAAACAACACATGGCCACAGATCCATACCTGAGAAATCAGATCGGACGTGCCTGCATCTAGATCAAGAAGAAATCAGACCTAGGGTTTCTAAATCGGTGGTGGAAAATGAGAAAGAAATAGGGAAGAACTCACTTGCTGGTTAGGGAAGGGTTAGATCCACAGCTCCTGCAACAAATCCTGAGAGAGGGGAAGGATTACCAGGCCATCAATCGAACAAGAACACATGAACAAGAAAGGAGGAAGGGGAAGAACACCTACCGACGGCGCACAGGGAGAGCGACAAGAAGAAGGAAGAAGGGGGAAGGGGGCTATATAGCGCGGTGAATGGCGGGAACAAGGACGGTGACCCTAGGGTTTTCGCGCCATCTCTCCGCGCACGGAGCGAGCCAGGCAGAGCGCGAGAGGCTGCACGCCACGAGCCTGGCCGAGGAGAAACGAAGGATTTGGGCGTTTTTGGGAGCCAGACCGGAGGGCCACTTTTGCGTGTCACGAACCTGGCTGGAGGGGACGATCAGGCAACCAAATAGCCCCGGGTTGCATCCGTCGGTGCTTGTATGGACTGGTGCGGAGAACCAAACAGCTCTGCCCCTCAGTGATCCGCGACCTTTTCATTGTTATTTAAATATCCGCCACGTAACATCTAATGTTCTTGTGGCTGCCTTCTTCTACGCATGAACTAAATAGCAGCGTTTGCAAGCCGTGGCAAACACAGCATGTTGATCACAAGGCAGGCTCCTAAACACGGCATGCTATACGTCTGTCTCCAAAGGTATCTTAGGACTTTTGATTTAATACAATTCGAAATTAGTGGACAAAAAATGAGAGTTATAATTTTTAAAGTAGAGTAGAAAATAGGTACTCCCTGCAAATCCACCTCAAGCCTTTTTGATTTGACCTGAAAAAGAAACCCCACAAACACCACTCCACACTACTGCACTGTCTCTCCAAAGGCAGCTGCATTGGCGTCCAGCCTTTCCCCTACTGTGCCGCGCGCCTCCCTTCTCTCTAATGATAGCATAGAGAGAGGAGGCATAGTTCGAGGCATCCTCCTCCTTCCCCCAAACCCTTTTCCTCTTTCCCTCGCCCCAAGAACTTCATCTCACCTCCAGGCGCCCCTTTTGCGCTTGCGCAGGAGCTCGTGGGGACAGTGGGCGGAGAACTCGATCGCTGCACCACTACTTCACTGGAGATCCGCCCACCCCCATGGAGGAGGTCACCCACCACTTTGGAGTTGGCGCAAGCAGCCACGGCCACGGCCAGCACCACTACCACCACCACCCATGGGCATCCCCCCTCAGCGCCGTCGTTGCGCCGCCGCAGCAGCAACCGCCGAGCGCAGGCCTGCCGCTCACCCTGAACACGGTGGCGGCTACTGGGAACAGCGGCGCTAGCGGCAACCCGGTGCTGCAGCTTGCCAA
>CM041628.1:22353476-22379307 GCA_023333625.1 Bothriochloa decipiens
TATTGATCATTAATCATTATGGTCATTTACTATTACTATATATGTGTGTCAATTAACAGCATGACAAACAGGGTCTCATGTCATGTCACATGCTCAAAACTCACTTTTAAAATAAAATAATATTTTCGCTGTTGCTTTTGTCAAAATGCACAAACAATTAAATAGTCTTGCATAGTAGCATGCTCACAAATGAAAAAACTGTGGTTGACCCATGGTCGATGACAAAACTGTGGTTGACCCTTGGAAATGGTAGGTATGCACAGGACTGAGTAGCACAAGGTAACTAACAGAATGTTGACATCCTGGGTCTTTGTCTCGGAATGTGTGTCGTTAATTTCTACGTGACCTGTGCTTATCACAGCCCTCCTTTACATGTGCTCCTTTACCGGATGTGTTGAAACAGCACGAGTAGAGTTGTTTTCTTAAAGCAAAAATTGTAACTTAATATTGGAGAACATACTTCATTTTGCCATATATGTTAGGGTGCTTTTACATAGGAAAACATTTTATCCAAGTCTTACATGTGTTCCTTTGCTTATTTCTATATTGCTTCCAAATATGTTGCCATCAAGATGGATATAGATAACTGGCAAAACGAAAAATGTACAGGGTCATTTATGCCTATTCTGAAAATGCATAAGTTAAGTATTTAGATGCTAATATAGAAAAACAAATGCAGTGTTGACCGTTGGGAAAAGAACATGGTGTGCACATATAGTTGCAATATAATTTTTGATCCACAATATAAAAATGATCAAAATATCATGCAAACAAAGTAATATGTACAGAAACATGCATACTTTTTTTTAGCATAACATCCATACTTTTTATAGTGGTCTTTGGAATGCACTAGGTTCACAAACTAAAATAGTGCAAATGCAAATGTCCGTGATATCTGTACTTCAATGGGACTGGAGATGGTAGATATATTGCTGGACAATAACCCAAAGCAAAATTTCCAAGACTGATGTCACGTGGAAGCTGGATGATATTCGTTTTGTATATAATAAGCAGATTGCTATGCTACCTGTGCTACTTAACTTAGATCATAACACTTTGCATTCATAAAATCATAATTAAGTTCACTTGTTTGACTAGACACATAAAAAGTTAGTTTATTGCTTTGCTAGTATGGAACATGTATTTTAGTTTTTAATTAAATAAGTTCAGTACTTGTGTTTTGCCAGCCAAATGTTTTTAATCTGGCTATGAATGCAGCTTGATCACTTCTTTTGTCATAGCTAACAGTTCGATCCGTTATGCTTGAAGGCTCTTCTGAGGAGGATCAAGAAGGTAGTGGAGGAGAGACAGAGCTCCCTGAAGTTGATGTACATGGTGTAGACCAAGAGCTCAAGCATCATCTGCTGAAGAAATACAGTGGATATCTAAGCTCCCTCAAGCAAGAACTGTCAAAGAAGAAGAAGAAAGGGAAGCTCCCGAAGGAGGCTCGCCAGCAGCTCCTTAGCTGGTGGGATCTGCACTACAAATGGCCTTACCCCTCAGTAAGACTTCTTTTTATTCTCCTATTTTAAAATTTTTTGGCAACGCATGATTTAGACCCCAAGTCTTCATGGGCATGAATAAAATACATTTGGCAAATTAAGCTAGATATGGGTCTTTGATCTTCCATGGTTTTTTTTTTGGTTCCCTTATTTGCATATTAGCATATAATAAGTGAGTCAAAATATTGCCAGTCTACCATTGATCAGGGAGTGACAGGTGATTATTGGTATTATTAACCTTATTTAAGGTATTCTGAAACTTCTACACCAGTCTTACTACCATTAAATTTAAGCAACTATATTTATCTGAAGAAATATAAAGCCTTCTCTCAGATATAAATTAAATAGTTTCCATTGGTTTCACTTGGGAACTACATGGCTGAACAGAAAATTATCGTGGCCTGAAATGTGTGTTGATACTTGTATAAGTGAAGATCCTGATATGCAATTTTCAAGTTGAGCATTCTAACTGAAATGAGCATTTGTTCAAAAAAAACTGAAACGAGCATTAAATCCAGGAGTTTACAAGAAACTTTTTTTATATTGTCTTCATTTTGTTGGATGTTTTGTATACGCCATTAGCCTGTGTTTCCCAATTGGATATGTATCAACTCTTCACATGGGTGAGCAGGAGACTCAGAAGGTGGCACTGGCTGAGTCTACCGGCCTTGACCTGAAGCAGATCAACAACTGGTTCATCAACCAGCGGAAGCGGCACTGGAAGCCGTCTGAGGAAATGCACCACCTGATGATGGACGGGTACCATACCAACGCCTTCTACATGGACGGCCACTTCATCAATGATGGCGGCCTCTACCGTCTCGGCTAGCCACCAGCACACCACTTCAATTTCACAACCACGACCTAGCTAAAGACTGATGGTTCCAAGTGTCTGAAGTACTGAAGACAGGGCTAGCTATCTAATGTTGTGTGCCGCATGCATGAGCCGTACGGAGGCCATGCTTAATTATTTTGGTACCATTGCTACTCTATCTATGCGCCTATGCTTCCGTGCATGAACTATGATTTAGGTGCTGCTCCACAATGTGGTGGTGTGCTTTTACTTTTGTGTGCTTGTATGGGTAACCTGACAGATGGATCACTGATTTCTACATGTTTGAATAATTTGCATCATCTAGCTAGTTCCTACCTAATCTAATGATATTGCTCAGGTATCCTCATTTCTGTATGCACATTTTATTGATATCCTAGTTCTAGTATCAGTTGGCTTTTTCATATTGTTGTTTACTACCTTTTTTGTTTCATTTTACTTCTTGAAGATATTCTAGTTCAGTATCTGATCCTTTGGTACGCCAAAATTCACATGAATTTTTGGAAATGTTTATTTGCACAGTAAAAACATTCGAAACAGGAAAATTGTGGGCTACATTTGTTTTTCCACTCGAGGATAGATATATAGAATGGCTCACCTAACCTATCTTCATCTTCAGTTCTGAAAAGAGCTAAACTCTATGGCCTTAACATCATGTTGTGCTAGTGATGTCCTTAACTCTGAATCTACAGCTTTTTGTCGTTTGATCTAGACTAAACAATGCTCTGTTTTATTTCAAATAGATGGCTGGTAGGAATGCAGATAAAGATACCTTAACAAGTTTAGAGATCAAAATATGTAAATCAATAGTTTCAAGACGGGTCAAAATATATAGGTCTAAACGGAACCTAATGCCACTACGGTTGGCGCTAAAACATGTTACCAAATGAGCATGTCCACAAGGGTCAAAATATGTGCTCCTTGTTGCAACACCTTCGCGAAAACCGGTCTAATCAGTTTTCATGAATCGTCCTGACCAGTTTCGACAGGCTTGAACCAAAGAATGCTCTCTCTCAAGGAACAACCAACAAATCCACTGCCAAAGTGCCAATGTACTTTGTTCAAAAAAACAGTGCCAAGGTACTTTACTCTTTGAAAAAAAAAAACACGATTCTGCACGCACCATGCAATTCAATCAGCAACAGCTGCAGCACGCCACGCCACCAGCAGAATCTACTCGACAAGGAAACGAGACGCCTTGTGCAGGAGTCAGCTTTACTTACGAGTCACGCGATCGGGAGCGGTGCCGCAGTCCGGCCGCCGGCCGGCCGGCCGGCAGGAGGAGGAAGTGTCGCCTCTCCGCCTCTCCGCGACTCCATAGCGGCGGAGAGGGCGGCGTGACTTGGGGGTCGTTTCTGGCCGGCGGCGGTCTCCTCTGGTGGACTGGGCCGTGTATGTACGCTCACCGTGACTGATCTGGGCCGTTTGGCTCGGACTGTCTTCAGCCCAGGAAAATATGGGCCTTTAATCGTCGGCTCCGCTCTCACGCAATTTCCGCTTCCGCCGTCAGTATCGCATTGGAGTGGAACAACTTCCATTGGCGCCGGTTAGGAATGGAGTTGCCGGCTACGCTCTCGCGCGCGCCAGCGAGACCGCAAGCGCGGCCGGGAGAGGAGGCTTACACCGATGCTCGGCAGGATGCGCAGGCGGAGGCGGGACCACCTCCCCGTCGGTCGCCCGCGTTCTACAGCTCTGTGTTCGCGCAGGTACGCCTGCCGCTCGACGAAATGTCTGCGCCGACTGATGCTGCATGGAAATCGGTTTTGAGTTTTTTTGGGTTTCTTTTTTTGGCCATGTGTGGGTTTGGTGATATCGTGTTCATGTTCTTTTTGGACGTTTGCGCGTGCAGATCGAAGAGATCGGGTGGGAGCAGGTGGTGAGCGCCACAGGGGAGGATGGAGTGTCCTGTCTCACTTTCCGCGTTGTGTAAGGATTCCTCTCATTGTCTCATGTGCTGCCAATCGGCAATTCAACATGAACCTCTTTAGTTATGTTCAATCGTACGATTGTTTGGAGAAAAAAGCTACTACCGATGAGCAAGGCTAGGGGCTAGCACATGTATTATGTACTGAAGTTTGTCAGTTTGATAATTGTTCTTAAAGGTCGTTTCAGAGGAGCTGGTGCCCATTTGGGCAGATGTAAATACAGTCGTTGGTTTATTTTCTTCTTATTCTTCTATATATCTCTCTTTTTATTTTTTCTATGTAGCAAAACCGTGTTGTACGTTTGCTCTCTACTAAATGAAAAGGGAGAGCACCTGCCAATTATGCTAAGAAAAAGAGACCAGCCTAAACATTGTAATGTATATGAGCAACAATCACAAGTGTATCAGCGTCTTTGTAATTCTATTCTATTGTCTGAAATTATGGCTTATGTACCTGGCAGGGATGAAGCAGGACGGATTCATTTACTGGAGATAACACTGCCCATGGGCTATCCTGAAAGTCCTCCTTCAATCTCTGCAGTTAGTCTTTATCCTGATATTCCCATAAACTAGGCCTATTTTTTATTAATATTTGCAGTTGCATGAAATTTCAGAACCATAGCCATGTGCTGTATGATTGAACTTGTCTCGCTAACAGGATATACCATATCTCCCAAAAATACATTGGTCAAAAAGCTCAAGACTCGAAGATGTTCTATGTCAATTCCATGCTGTAGGTGAACTTTTTTTATTGCTTGAATCATATGGTTGTCCTATTCATGAATTGTTATGTTGTGTCATGCTATATTATTGGTTTCACACAATCAGCACCTGAAGATCTTACAAGAGTTCTGGTCTACGATGGACGAGATTGATAAGGCCCTTTGGATTGTTGATCCAACAAAGCCGTCCTATGCTATGTCTCATCGTTGTATATCTTTAGGCAATTCCCTTATTCATCTGGAAGTAATAGTTGTGCTCCCCTTATTTATGTTTTCTTAAATTGCTATTTGTGCCTGAAATCACCAGGTGATGATTGCTACATTTTGTTCCATGTTGATGCACGCAAGCCCAACTCCTTACCAGAGTAAGATCTGATTTCAGGACTATATATATATATTTTTTTTGAGGCAAGATTTCAGGACTATATTTGAAGTCAACCATGGTTGATCTCGTGCTTCACCATTTCTTGCAGGTGTCGCTTCTTAGGCACAGATGACAAACTTGATCGGCTGATAATAAATTGGAGAAAGAATCGTAAAAAATGCTATACCACATATTTCCTGCATTGTATTGTACACGTTTTCTTATATACTGATGTAGATGTACTATTGTATTTTTTCATTAAAAGTATATTTACTGAACTTGCCTATACAACACGTGCATTTTCCCTTCCCCATACCCCAGCCTCTGTACATTTGTGCAGGGATGGCTGTTGGCTATTTTCCCTTCCCCAGACCCCGCAGTGCGGGAGCCTATGGCACTGGGTACGCCTATGCGACACGTGCTAAAACTATTTTGCACCTGTATCTCCTTTCCTGTAAATCTCACGTAGTAGATAAGATAACTGAAATTTCTCTAGAGTTACATTAACGGCCATGCAAAAAAATGTGATTAAAACTTACCATCTTTTTTCTAGGATGCCAAGAAAAAGTTCCATGAGAATTTGGCAGCTGTCTTGGACTTTGCACTGCCTGCACCCCCTTCAGTCGGTGGTAACATCAAAGACGATGAGCAAGCTGATTGTGGGATATGCTATGCCAAGCATCTGCCTGTTGGTGAGCAAATTTACCTTGTGTCTGTACTTCCCAACCCCTTCTGCTCACAGCATGATTTCTGAATCTTGATCACAATTCTTGCTTCTCTGATCCTCCAGATGACGAACTGGGTGCTCACAGTGGGTGTACGACGGACTACACGTGCGAGAACCCCAGCTGCAGCAGACCCTTCCACTCTGTGTGCCTGAGAGACTGGCTGCGCTCCATCACCTCGACCAGGCAGTACGTCTGAAGTCTGAACCAACCGAAGTTTTACCAAAATCCTCATAGTCGTGTTGATCCTCTGATTATTTTGTCACGAGCCTGGTATCTGTCTTCCTCATGTTGGCAGGTCGTTCGATGTCCTGTTCGGGAACTGCCCCTACTGCAGCGATCCTGTCGCCGTCAAGATCGCCTACCACTAGCACCAAACCCTGGTCAGCGTTTACAAAGTCAGGCAGGCGAGGCGATCATAACCCCATTTTAAGATCAGCTTCACTTGCGTTTCATGGCACAGAAGTGGGGGGAGAAAAAAAGAAGAGACTGGTTTTGGTTCCTGTTTACATGTAGAGTATCCAAGTGTCACCTTTGAATACGTTGTTACTCTGTCAGTTTTCTTTGAGAAAGTTCGCGATCGCTCTAGGCGGTGGATGCATTGGTCAGGTTTAGCGGAGCTGCAACTGCAATAGGTCGAAAATTGCCTCCGGCTTCTAGAGAACAAACATAGTCTCTTCTCTAGAAGAGAAGAAAGACACAGGCGTCCCTCTGTTCTGGAACATGCCCTTCTAGATTTGAATGTGGAACGGCGATTCTGACTAACGTTGGTGCCTGTAATCCTTAGGGATGGGGACAGTCGCGACCAAGGTAGCTGACCATTTACCAACCACAAGCCGGTTGACAGATGGCTCCTTGATTCTGATGGTGGTGATACCGGCCAATGATTTCAGACGACTGAAATGGGTCGCCAAGGACGACACGAACGCCTGGTGAATCACTGTGTATTGTTTGGCACTGGTAACCAACCCCCCGGGTGCTAAACGTTGCGTGGCGCATGGTCTGCCATGGAGTTGGAATTAGTATTGTCAGGTGAACGGACGATGCATTTTGGAATTTTGGATTCTATGGATCCAGCCATCCTACAGATACGTCCTACAGATACTAACAAAAGACTTTCAACAGCCACCACATGCCTAGCAAAAAAACCAAATAGAAAAAGGATATATCCAGTGTCGTAGGCTTCCTCACTGCGGGGTCTAGGGAAGAAAAAATAACCAGCAGCAATCTCTGCATAAATATGCAGAGGCTGAGACTTGAACTCTGGACCTTTAGGTCACAGGCGGCAAAGCTCTACCGCTTGCGCCGTGTCCACGTAGTAAATAAACAGAGACAATTGCAGGACCCAGACGGCCCTGTCGCAGATCCATGTCAGTGTTTGCGTCGCGTTTGCGTAGGCGAACACGAATGCGATTACTCAACGATGACGACGCTTCACTCCCTGCTGAGGAAAAAGAAAGCACCAGGCAGAAAGCGAAAGCGTCGGAGCGAGCGAGTGGCCTCTGGATAACACAGCGCAAAGCCCACATGGACAGCAACCGCCCGGACCTCCGTGACCGGGATCCTCGGGCTGAGACGGCTGGGCAGCCAAGCGAAGTGTTGCAGAGAGGGCGAGAGTAGAAGCGTCAGTTCAATTCTTCGCGCCGCGCCTCAGCAACCGCTCGCTCTCGGTCTCGCCGTCTCGTGAGTAGTCGCGACCGCAGGTCCGCAGCGCTGAATACAAACACCTGCAGCGCAAGTCTTCCTGGTCTTTGGTCTGGACGGCTTCCAGAATCCAAGCGCGGGCCTATAAAAAAAGATCCGAGGCCCCAGCGCCCGTGGCCGAGTCAGAGCCTCAGAGTCAGAGCGAGCCGGGGAAAAATAAATGGCGAGCGGGGAGGGCGGGGACAAGAAGAAGCAGACGAGGAGGCGGCGGCGGCTGTGGGCGGCGTGTCTCCCGCGCCCGGGGTGCTTCACGGTGGCCGCCGCCGACGACGGCGAGGGGGAGAGCAAGCCGAAGCCGACGCATCTGGTTGTCACGGTCAATGGGATCGTCGGAAGGTGATGTTTCTGCCTTTCCTCGCTTTCTTCCTTTATTCTGCTTCTGTTTTATACTTATTCTCTTACTTTCCCTTGTTAACGAGATGAAGCTCTGCTCGTCGAGCAATTCGCCGAACCAGTTTAGGTCCTGTATGTAGCTTTGAGTTCTCAGCCAAGATTATAGATTTTACGGTTGTGCTCAGCCAAAGTTAATTTTACCATTCCTTTTTTCCCATGCCAATGACTGATCAACTGATGTCCTCGACTCCTTGCGAATGTAGTAAACCTGTCTTGAAAATTGTCAGTTAGCAGCAGCAGCCAGTAGTCTTGTGCGCATCATTGGTTCTGTTTTACACTTCCATTCTGAAACTCTGCTTTGGCTTTACTCAAATCTTCAGTTCATCAGTTGTAGCAGTAGTGAACAAAGGCATCCGCAGGTAGTCTACCAAATTATGTTGCCTTGCAATATGGGAAAAGGCGTGGCACGATGATTGTGGGACTATAACTGGTGGGCGGTAGTCCTGAATCCTTCAGTACATGAGGCATTACTGTTAAGTAGCTCTTGAGGTTCTGAACAGGAAATCTAAAGTGATTGTACACAAGTGAGCTAAAGTGGTCTAAAGGTTTAGGCCTCAACTTTAGCCACTAAAATTTAGACGAGAGAATCCAAATAGGGCCTAAGTAACATGAACACAGCAGCTATAGCCTAAAACGCTCATTCTAGGATTATGATCCATGTACAATATTACAGTAATATTGTTTTTGTTTTCCGAAATGAGAATGAGTTTCTTTTATTCAAGTAATAAAAAACACTAAACACTGTTACATGTCAACCTGAACCTTGAGTGATAATCTGACACCTATGCTGTAATGTTGGCACATGCCCAGGGGCGGAGCCAGAAACTTGATTTTTTGAATGTTATGGGCAGTGTTAAATTTTCAGAATATATTTGAATTTCAAAAAATTCAGCACAAATTCCCCCGTCTCCACCCCTGTACATGCCCCTCGGAGCATCCAAACAGCTTTCCAGAGTGCTTGTGATGTTAATTGTCGTCATACGCAATGCCTTCAATTCAAGCAGTAGGGTTATGCATGCAATTTGCAATGGTGAATGCATCTTTTGATAGATTAAAATCTCTACTTCACCTTATGATAGTTCTACGTGAACAATTTACTTCAGTGATTACCATTTCCACCTTTTACAAACATGTGTCCCTTCAATTATGCAGTGCAGAAAATTGGCATTTTGCAGCAAAACAATTCATCAAGAAACACCCTGAAGATGTGGTTGTTCACTGTGAGTTAAACAGCAGCAGAAAAAACTCTAGTTTTAATCCAAAAACATATCTAACATCCGAACAAGCACTCTTGTATCTGTTTTGGTTCTGCTTTGCTTGGCTATATAATGGCATTTTTTTTATTGGGTGGCACAGGCAGTGATTGCAACTCAGCAGCTCGAACCTTTGATGGAGTTGATGTGATGGGAAGAAGATTGGCGGAGGAGGTAAGTGTCGATGAACTAACATTGAAAGAGTATTGTGTTACGAAGCTAATCAAGAATAACATTCTATAAACATTAGACATTTTCTGCCCTTTTCTTTCATTATTAACTACTTTATCGAATATCAGCAGCGACACCTATTTCTTCTTGCACATTTTTATTTGTCCCTTGAATTAACTGTTGCTTTTCTGTATGAAGGTGACTTCTGTTGTTGACAGTAGACCAGAGCTTCGCAAGATTTCCTTCGTTGCACATTCGTTGGGTGGACTAATTGCAAGATATGCTATTGCATTATTATATGAGAATGAGACACAAAAAGATTCTCATGAGAAGTGTGAGAATCATGCAGTTGACTATTCTAGTAACCAGAATAGCATTGGACGGAAAATTGCTGGTTTGGAGCCTATTAACTTCATCACTTTTGCAACACCACACCTCGGTACAAGATCGCACAAACAGGTTAGGTTAAAAAAATTAAACCACTGTTAATTTTGGAATTTGATGTTAAATTGCTTTCTCAGGTATCCTACCTGTTGCTGTGTTGATATGTGCTAATACCTGTTAAATTTATAGGATTTGTAAGTATTATTAGTCAAATTTTATAAGGGCAGTGGTGACTCATTATAACTGAGTTTTATAAAGAAAAGTAATCGGTTAGATACATCATTTTCCTTACAATAAATTTGTGCCTGCAGGTGCTACAACATAGGATGCCCTCATTTTCTTTTATTTGACTCGCATAATTGCTTGCTCTGTTGTACTAAACGCGTGTACTATTTCCTATTCATACTAGTACCCAGTGTAACTTCTTCATCATGTCACATAATACAAGTCTTTATTTGTAATTCTACAGTCCCAAATGCTAAAGTTCAACCATGATCTTTAAAATCATTGTGCTAGTAAATATAATGACACTTATTCAGGGAAAAAAAATCTAAGATGACCCGTATGTTGACGGATCAAAGAGTACAAGTGTATAACACTACCGGGTCTCATGGCTGCATCTGTTGTAGCCATGAAGAATTCACATATTTGACTGATTTGGTTTCTGATCTGCACTGCAGATACCACTTCTTCGTGGTTCCAACCAATTAGAGAAGATGGCGTATCGTTTATCCTGGCTTGCTGGGAAAAGTGGAAAACATCTCTTCCTGAAAGATATTGAAGATGAGAAACCACCACTTCTTCTACAGATGGTTACGGATTATGGTGATCTCCATTTCATGTATGCAATAAAAAAATAATTCTACCTGTTTCACAAAAGTGGAAGTCAGTGCTGATGTAGCAACATGCACTTTGCTTATGCTGCAGGTCAGCTCTCTGCTCTTTCAAGCGGCGTGTGGCTTACTCCAATGTTTGCAATGACTGTATCCTTGTTGTAAATGCTTCCAATTTCACATATAAGCCTTTTGGTTTAGTAGCTATTGGGTAACTATCTACTACCAAAACTATGGCCTTGACTAATAAACTAGTTATCGTTGGCTGGAGGACATCTTCAATTCGTCGTCAACATGAGCTTCCTAAGGTAATATAGTCACTATAAACTCATTTTGGTATTTAAGCTGAGCTCCTGAATCTGAAAATTCATGTGCATCAGCCCCAAACTTTTATAAACAACGATAGATATCCACACATTGTATATGTGGAAGGACCAAAGGTTGAGGATGTTGATTTTTCCGATGAGATGATTTATCAGGCAAAAACAACTACTGAAATGGAAGGTATGGTGCAAAGTTCTCATATTTTTAGCTGGAATGAAGAAAATTGTGTGTTCGTGCATATTTATTTTTTATGTTGAGCCATTCATCCATAGATATAAATTTGTTCTTCTTTTTTTGTCTGCTAACTTTAACTTCCATATCTTTATGATTATTGAGATTCTTTTTCTCTTAACCGGATTACCTTTTAACTCCAGAGGTGATGCTCAAAGGTCTGAATAGACTTTCATGGGAAAGGGTAGATGTTAGCTTCAAGAAAAGTAGACAAAGGATTTTTGCTCATAGCACTATTCAGGTATGTGATTAACCCCCCTGGCAATCAGTTCATGAGTAGAAATACTGTCTTATTAAGTGGAAAGGTAAGTTAGTCGCTGTATGAGCATTGATCCATTATTTCCATTTCTTCCTTCTGTGTTGCAGGTCAAGACCTATTTCTTGAACTCTGATGGAGCTGACGTGATCTTCCACATGATCGACCATTTTATTTATTAAGATGGGTGTACTAGATGATGCAGGTTAGTACAGTTCCTTTTGGATCTTTATCGGCCAAAGAGGAACATTGTGGGAAATATTCTTGTTCTGAAGAAAGGATTAGAGTTATATTGGAAGCAGTAGAACCCACTGTAGTAAAGGGGTGCCGGGACTCTATCCTTCCTACAAATTTTGGGCCGTCTAGGTTCTTCTCTCTTCCTTTTCAGGCTTCAGAATCTCATCTGTACATGTACTGATGTATACTGGACCGAAATCTGTTCTCCGAATGCAATGAAATTTTGCTTCTCTGAACGATCCCTTTGTCTTGTCCCAACTTATTATAACACAAATCCCTGGTTGCTGTTGCTATAGACCGATAACTATAAGTCTATAATACATTGCAGTATACAACAGTAGTTACCAGCTGGCAGTCCAAAGTATATTGCCTGAGGTTCCATGGTGTGAATTGTGATTACTGGTCTCCGTCTGTCACACTGCTGAATTTTCTGCCGCTTTTCCTTCAGTTAACGCACGTCTGTGACTCTGAAAGGTCCACTGTCTAGGTATCTTTTTCCTCCACCATTTGGAGATGGTCAACTATTTCTCCCCACTCACCATATAAAAAACACTCAATTTTTTCCCTGGGAAAAACTGCGCGCCCTCCTGCCCTCACCGCCTCGTCGGCCGTTTCCCACCGCCCAGAGAAAAGAAGATTGCGTCTGGGCCAACATGACCAGCCCACCAAAGAGGAGAACGACAGGCCGTGGCAAATGAAGCGGACGGCCCTGCTCCTATATACCTTTCTGTTCCAGGTTTCCAGCGCATCGCAATTAACGAAGCTGCTGCAGTGCTGCTGACCGAATGCCTTGGGGTCTCGTGCAGAGAACCCATGCATGGCGGGAATTACGACTATTGACTTCCTGTCGCGTAATACGACGCTGCTGGCTGCTGCTCCAGTGCCGTAGCAGATTTTCCTCGTAGCTTAGTAGTTATCAGAATTTATTTTTATAACGTAGTATAGTATTTTGTTTGTATTTATAAATAATTATTTAAATATTAATTAATTAAATTTAAAACATTCGTCTCGGAAAATATAATCAAACTATATAATTAGTTTTTAATTTTATCTATATTTAATATATATCGATATTTTAATATAATAAAAAAATTTATTTTTGCATAGTGTCAGGTTCCCACCTCAACCTCCTTTAAATTCTCTATCTGTTGCACGTGCGACCCCATTCCCCAGTGTAGGCACTGCACTGTTTTTTTTACTACCTTTAAGTTGTCTGACTGTTTATACACCAGAAGACAACGGTATTATTGCTACGGCAGGATCCAAAAGTGTAGTAAAACCGAAGAAAAAACACTGAAAATACGTTTGGGCGCCTGGCTGAGTAGCAGGATGATCAAGGGTAGCGGCAGGTGTGATTTTGTGAAGGACTACTCTACTAGGCTACTAGCTCCTTTGTTTCTCAAATGCCATTTCAGCTGTGAGCTGTTGTCCATTGAATTCTTGGACCTCCCAGTGATCGCTTTTGGCTGGGGGAGAATCTGCACAGGACACAACCCGTGGCCCCTTCTTTTGGCAGCACGGTTACTTCCATGTAAAGCAGCTTCGCTCTTGCACTTCCCCTGCTTCGCTGCTTTCTCTCAGGCTTCAGGCTTCAGCGTGTACTGAAAATTGCATTGTTTTCCTTTTTCATGGAGCGGCGCTTGCTGCCTGCTAATCCTCATCGAAGGACCACAACAATCCGTGTGCCCCCTGATCGTGCAAGGCCCGTGTCGTTTTTGCAATGCCATCTCTCGTCTGTGCTGCACCGCCGGCACCAGTCCACCACCTCACATCTCCGTCCGGCCTCTCTCTCTCCTTCAGCTTTTGTGCTCGCTGCTGCCGAACAGCCGGAAGCAATGGCCGACGGAAGTCTTTATGGCCTGAGAGCATTCAGTGACCTGATCCGTGGTGGTACACTGCTGTACATCACCTCCTGCCCCGGCTGCCCCCTTCTCTCTCTTCTCTCTCTGAACACGGAACCCCTGCCCATGTGAACAGTGAGAGCATGTTGATACTGTAGCGACTGCCCATCCTCGAGCCGCTTCTGAATTCTGATCGATATAAGACCTTGGGTTTATTTCTCAGAATTCACTCCTAAACGGTACTTCGCAGAATTCCTATTCTCCGTCATATTAAAATATTAAAAAATTTATAGAATACTAAATATAGATGAAATTAAAAACTAATTACACAGTTTTATTATATTTTATGAGACGAACGTTTTAAGCCTAATTAATCAATGTTTGATAATTATTAGCAAATAAAAATAAAAAAGCTACAGTATATGGTACTGTAGCTTTTGAATCTGCCGCCCGAATCGACGATCTAAACAAGGCCCTTGTTTAGACCGAATTGACGTTGCCACGTCAAATTAGCGCACCGTAGTATTTCGTTTGTATTTGGTAAAAATGGTTCAAACTTTGACTAATTAGACTCAAAATGTTTGTCTCACAAAGTACAACTAAATTTCGTTTTTATAGCATTTTGTTTGTATTTAATAAAAATTATTTAAATTTTAATTAATTAGACTCAAAATATTCGTCTTATAAAATACAACCAAACTATGTAATTAGATTTTAATTTCATCTATATTTAGTATTTAATATATGTGTTGGTATTTTAATACGACGAAAAATCATTTTTTTCACGTAGCGACAAATACTGGAACTGTGAGTCCATTTCGGTCATTAAAAAAGGCCTAACCCGGGCACCCTACCTACTGTTGCCGACCTCATTTCGGTGGCTAGCTAGGACCTCAGTTCAGTCAAGCTCCTCAGTTCAGTCAAGCTCGAGCTCTCATGGAACTCCGCCTCTACTCAACGTCCCTGCTGCTTCTCCTCCTGCTATCTTCTTCCTCTCACGGCCTGCGCTCTGCCGACGGTAAATAATCATCTTCTTTGCCTGCCTAAAACCTAGCCTCCACCCTATCCCTTTATCTCTCTCGTTTTTTCCTTCGATTCGTAGATGTTCATGCAAGTGCGCCGCTTTCTTGATTGCAGGTACTAGAGCGCTGCATTACCTGCTCAAGGATTCGCCGCGTTCTCCAAAGGTCAGTGACGTCGTCTTGCTCTTCCATGGAGTTTCATCTTTCTTGCTGTTGTACTTGTGATTTGTGAACCCGGCCAACCAAACAATTGCTTGTGCTGTTGGGCAATGTGGAGTGCAGGCGGTCAGCGAGGGGCCGGCGATGGCGGAGTCGCTGATCGGGTCGAGGCCGCCGCGGTGCGACGGCAAGTGCGCGCCGTGCGGGCGGTGCGAGGCGGTGCAGGTGCCGGTGGCGCCGCGGGTCGTCGACAGCAGCCGCGGGGGCGAGGCCGCCGACGCCGAGCTCCGGCACCGCGGTCGCGACGGGCTGTTGGGCAGCGTGGAGGAGAGCTACACCGACTACAAGCCTCTCAACTGGAGGTGCCGGTGCGCGGACCGGCGAGCCCTGGATCCGTGATCCGGCTGCTTCATCTGGTCACGTCTTTTCTCTAGCTGGATGGATTGTCGATGGATTCATGGCCAAGATGGTTGTTTTGGTAGTGGTAGGCAACTAGGCATATAGGGGAAGATGCTTCTAGTTCTTTTTCGGCACTTTGTCTTGTGATGATGATCACTCGCTTCAAAACTTGCTTCTTGTTTATTATTACTGCTTCGTGTTAGCCTACTGTGCTGTGGTGTACTGTAGTTATTTCATTAGAGCAACATTTCAGTTCTTGAGAAGGGCTCCCTCCATCTAAATCTGATGTTTAAGTGTTCTTTTGTTTACAAAGATGTCCCATGCGGTTTGCATGCAGAAATGACTATTGATGTGTATGACGAGGTCCAAATGTGATGTGTACTAGCAAGTACGGAGTACGGGAGTAGCAAGCAGCTGCCTACTATAGTAGTAGTAGTAACCACCTTTACTCAGGGTCTAATTTTGCATCACCTGCAGTATTTTGCGTGTTCGTCGGTGGTGGTAGAAGGTTACTCCGTAGATTTTTTTTTTCTTTTTAGCATGCAAGGCAATAATACGAGTAGAATTGTTGAAAGTAAAAAAAAAAAAAAAAACCTTGGAGGTACGTGCATCATTGCTCGCCTGTCTTTTTTCTCTTGAAGAACCTGTACCGTAGATACGGAGCAGGCCGGGCAGCAGATGTCTTTGGGATGTCCGGGAATGGCCTTCGTTCGATGGCAAGTTCAGTCACAGCCATCATGACAAAACCGATACGTACAGCGATCTCGTTGCATGCATAAACGCTGTACAAGGCAATGCTCCACGCGTCTTCAGTACATGCAAATTAGGATTGGCGATTCTTGATGCAATTTTCATCAGCCAAGCAAATAATCATGGTGTGTAAAACAACAGGCGCAAATAAGCTAAACTAGAATCAAACTGTAGTCCCAGCTCTGAATTAGGCAGGCGTCCAAGTAGTAATGCTCAGATGGTAATCATAATCATGGTGTGTGTGTTTAAGTGACTACTGCATTCAGATGCATTGACGCGGGCGGGGTCGAATCTTTCTTTGCCTTGCCCACCTGGGCAAAAGAAAGGGACACTGCGACTGACTGCGAGCGAGCCACCATGAATTCTCACTTGAGTCCACTCCTACTCCTCGTTCCTAGCCTCCCTCGGCACTCAGCACAGCAGCGGGCAGTCGGCCTGGAGTTGAAGCGCCTACTGTACGTTATCTCCTTCGGGATTCCTTTGTCCCCTCCGTTTCACTTTGCACAAGCAGGAGCAGGACATTTATGCCAGACCATTACTCATGAGAAAAGAGGAATGGTTGCAGCAATCAAAACGAGACGTGTCATGAGAGGTATTGCATCCAAGTTAAAAAAAAAGGGAATACCTAACGTCTCTTTCAAAATCTTCATAAAAGCCGTAATTAATAGACTATCTATTGTTGCCCAAAAAATTATTAGACCCACTCAGATGGTATTTCTGTTAGATAGAAACATAATGGAAGGGGTTGTAATTCTTTACGAAATGTTACATGAATTGCATAAAAAAAAGGAATAGAGTAATTTTTAAAATTGACTTTGAAAAGACATATGGTAAGATTAGATGGAGTTTCCTACAGCAAACACTCGAGATGAAAGGTTTCTCTCGGAAGTGGCGTGAATGGGTGGAACAATTCATCGCAAGGGGGTAATGTAAACATTAAGATTAATGACCAATTAGGTTCCTACTTCCAGACTAGAAAAGGGTTGAGGCAGGGTGACCCATGTCACTATACTATTTAACATAGTGGTTGACATGTTGACCATACTAATAGCCAGAACTAAGAAAGCAGGACAAATTGAAGAGGTTATAGCTAATCTATTCTAGGATGGCTTGTCCATTCTTCACTATGCAGATGACACTATTATATTTATGAGCCATGATGTTAAGAAGGCAACTAATATGAAGCTTCTTCTAAGTACCTTCGAACAACTATCTAGTCTTAAAATAAATTTTTATAAAAGTGAAATCTTCTGCTTTGGCAATGCTAAGGAGCATTAGGAGTACTATTCGTAACTGTTTGGATGTGGGATTAGTAAATATCCGTTTCGGTACTTGGGACTGCCTATGAACGTCAGGAAACTAAACAATAAAGACTAGAAGGTAATTGAAGAAAGAATAGAAAAGAGACTAAGTGGGTGGAAAGGCAAATTGCTCACTACAGGGGGGACGGTTAGTGTTGATAAACTCGATGCTTTCTAGTTTACTGATGTTTATGATGTCTTTCTTGAACTCCTCCACGGAGTGTTAGAGAAAATTGATTGTTTTATATCTCGTTTTTATTGGCAGAGTGACCACTATAAGCAAAAGTATAGATTGGCCAAATGAAAAAAAATTGTTAGCCTAAAGATCAAGGAGGTCTAGGTATACAAAATCTAGAAATACAGAATAAATGTTTGTTGAGTAAATGTCTATTTAAACTTCTAAACGAGGATGGTTTGTGGCGATAACTATTAAGAAATAAATATATCAAGGATAAAACATTAGAAAGTTGTGTCAAAAAACCTACAGATTCACACTTTTAGAAAAGCTTAACGAATGTCAAGGATACCTTCATGGGTTTTGGCTCGTTTAATGTGAAAGATGGGACCCACACTAGGTTTTGGTTTGATACCTGGTTGGTGAATAAATCCTTTAAAGATAAATTTTCTTCCTTGTTCAATATTGTTAGAAGTAAAAATGATTCTATGGCTCAAATACTCAATACAGTGCCACTAAATATTTCCTTTTGGAGAAATTTAGTGCGTGCAAATTTAATAAATTGGCATATAATTATGGCTTCTGTACAAGATTTGGTTCTATCGAAGGAAAGGGATATCTTTGTTTGGAGTTTGAACTCATCTGGTGCATTTACAGTTAAATTCATGTATGTTGTATTAACTAAAAATGGGGTTACAGTCTCACAAGACCTATGGCAGATCAAAGTACCAATGAAAATAAAGATTTTTCTTTGGTATTTAAAAAATAGGTTATTTTAACTAAAGATAACTTAGCTAGAAGAAACTGGTATTGTGACAAACAATGTTGTTTTTGCCATATGCCAGAGTCAATTAAACACCTTTTTTTTATTATGTGTATGTCAAATTTTTGTGGCGTGCGGTACATGTTCTCTTTGGTATGCACCTCCTGATGATATTAATGATATGTTTATTAGGTAGTCCAAAATTAGAAACAAAATATATAACTCATTGTTATTAACAGCAGTATCGGGACTTTGCTGGGTAATCTGGTTAACAAGAAATGAAGTTGTTTTTGATAAATGTAGACCAAAATTTTTTTTGCACATTTTCTTCAGGGGCACACACTGGCTTCGACAGTGGGCAAGATTACAACGGCATGAAGAGTCAAGAGAGCAACTCTCCTTTGCGGCTCAACATTTAGAAATGTCGGCGCTGCAATTTTCTAGCTCACATGGGTGGTTATCTCCGCTGCGGCAATGCATAGTCAAAACTTTGCTTCTGTTTCTTTTTTCCTAGGCTCGGTTGAATATTCTCTATACCTGTCGTTTGTGCCATCATCAAACTTTTATAATAATTGGCCTAATTTTATCGGTTGATAGATGAAACCGGATATTATTTATCTATTATCCAAAAAAATTACTCTTGGACAGTTTATGATGCAACCAATTTCACCAGCAAGGGAAGGACATGAGTTGCTCCGCCAGGTATCCATGAACCTCAGGGGCGACTGGATTTCTCCCATCGAATTTGTGTTGAGTAGGCGCACTGAAATAGAAAGCGGTCATTGGTTTCCGGCGCCTGGTCGTGTAATTTGTAATTTGGTGAAGCCTCAAGGCACCCGACTTTTGCCAAAAAAAAAGGGAATCTGAACGCATAATATTGTCATTGAATAAAGTTAAAGTTTTAAACACATTTATCATTCAACCAACAAACCCAATTTCACTTCGAACTTAAGAAAAAGTATGAGTGGACACAGGGCCGTCGACTTTGCATTCAAAGCATGGTATTGGGATATAAAAAATGCATATAAGATGATACTAATTCATACTCATAAGAATGACAATTTGACTAGAACTTATTTTTTTAAAAAGAAGAAATTATCTATAGAATCCCCCCACGAATTTTTTTATTTTTAATTTATTTTTAAAAAAAATTTACAATTTTAATTTTTATTTCAAAATATGACAGAACTAGTCGTCTACAGTGGGCGTTTTTTAAAAAACGCCCACTGTATGGGCGTTATATGTGACGTGGCATAGGGACCGGCCCGCCTGCAAAAGTACACGCTGTTTTGCGGGTGGGCCTCGGAGCAGCCAAAAAACGCCCACTGTGTGGGCGTTTTTTGCGCGCCAGGGGGCCGCCTGCAAAACAGCGCGCAGTTTTGCAGGCGGCCCCCTCGCCACCAAGGTCATGACAAGGTAAAGTGCGCGCTGTTTTGCAGGCGGCCCACTGGCGCGTAAAAAACGCCCACACAGTGGGCGTTTTTGGCTGCTCGAGGTCCGTCCGTAAAACAGCGTGCACTTTTGCAGGCGGCCCCCTGGCCACCAAAAAACGCCCATGCAGTGGGCGTTTTTTAGGCGCCAGGAGGCCGCCCGCAAAAGCCAGCACCGGCGGCGGCCGGCCCTGTGTCACGTCACATATAACGCCCACTGTGGACGACTAGTTCTGTCATGTTTCGAAACAAAAAACTAGAATTGTAAATTTTTTTTAAAAAAAATTAAAAATAAAAAAATTCTGCCCCCGGCACCCCCCTTCTCCCCCCGGCCCAACTGGGCCAGATAGTATGTCATATTGTCCAAATCGGAAAAGCATAGATAGAGTCAGAAAACCACCACCACGCCCGTTTCCTTTGATTCGGCCCATAATGTCCGGCGGCCCATTCCGTGCCCTTATGCTCCTTTTCTTCCTTCGTCGATGGCAGTTGCTATTCACTCATCTAAAAAAACAATTCTAGATATAAGATAAATCAAACTTTTAAAGTTTATTTATAATCAGGTTTATAAAAAATAAAATTGACATGTATATCTTCAAATAAATTTAGGATTATCTTTTTAAAGATTTTATTGAGTAAAATACACCCAAGGTACCTAAACTATTGGCCCCCTCCCATCTAGTTACTCGAACTATGAAACCGACTATTTGATACCTCATCTATTATTCATGCAGAGCAGAGGTCTAAAATATGCCACATCAGCACCAACTTTGCAAAAAAGACCCTATTTCTTTTCCCCTTCTTACTCATGACTCCTTCCTCTTCTTCCTTGTTCCTCCGCTCTACTCTGTTATCACGCTCGCGCATCCACATTGTAGAGAGTGCCGGCGCCCGGGACTCCGCCTCACACGCGAGCCACCTTGGGCGAGCGGCTGGCGCTCCACCTCGCACGCGAGCCGCCACGGGCGAGCGGCCGGCGCTCTGCCTCGCGCAAACCACCGTGGGCGAGCGACCGGCGCTCGGGCGAGTGGCTGCCGCTCCGCCTCGCGCGCCGCCGCGGGTGAGCGACCAGCGCTTGGGCGAGTGGCTGCCGCTCCGCCTCGCGCGCCGCCGCGGGTGAGCGGCCGGCGCTCCACCATGCACGCGAACCACCGCGGGCAAGCCTCGCGCGCACGCGCCACCATGGGCAATGCGGGAGAGTAGGGTACCAGCATCACGGGGCTCCGGGTCGAGTCGACGCAGCAGAGCACTGAGCAGCTCGATGGGCGATGGTGTGGTGTAGGGGACCTGTGCAGCGTGAGTGGCCGCGTCGAGCGCCGTGATGGCGGCCGAGGCGAGCGCTGGGCTAGGGGTAGGGGCGCGTGCGGCTGGGGTCAGTGGCTGGACTCCTCACGTCGCGCGCCCAGCTCCACCTCCGCTTGGGCCAAGCGGGCACGCCCGATAGCGAGCTCTGCCCGCTACCACGGACGCGCGCGGGGAGCCCTGCCCGGCCGCCGCAGATGCGCACGGGGGAGCTCTGCTCCCCCTGCTCTGTTGTGCGAGGCATGCTTAGCAACGACGGAAATCGATGGCAAGGGCATTGTTCCCGTGCGCGACGGCGAAGCTCCCTTGAATATGTGCGAGACAAAGATAGAAAGCATCAGGCTGAACCTAGAACGGACGAATTGGGGTGAATTATTGAGGAAGGTAGACAGGCCACACATGGAGCTCGAGCCACGACAATGGCAGCTGGCGATGCAAAATCCGTCAAATTGGATGAATACCTTGGTTGGTCTTCCAAGCATTTGACTCGTGGGTGTTAATAGAGAGGTGAGAGATCCATGGCTATGAGGTGTCGAAGAATGATGCAATGAGGCCGATGAATTTTGGACGGGAGACGAACTGGCATCACAGAACTCGTCGTTGGGCATGAAACTCGTCTGCAGCAGCGATGGCTCATGCTCGCGTGCTCGAACACGGCGGCCACGGCCCGCACATGCTCGTCTACTCACGAGCCCGTGTGCTAGGGCGGCAGCTCGTACGCATGCATGCAGCGGCAACGACGGAAGTTCGCACAGCGCCGTGGCGGTGGCCTGCCCGCGCTCACCTACTCGCGTGGCCACGTGCCGAGCCAACAGCTCGCACACACGCAGTGCCCTACATGCTCGCGTGGCCGCATGTCATGGTGGCGACTTGCAAGCGTGGCGGGGGGCAGGGCGCAGGGCCCATGGGAGGGTGTAACACCTCGGGTGTTATGATAACTAAATCCTTCCATGTCATCATATGCATTCTGAAACATTCATGTTTAGGTCCACTTTGATATGCATCAACTAAAAATGAGTTTACATTTCATAGGTTGTTTGTGCTTATGAAATGTTGTGTTACATGAAATCATAAAACCTAATTTCGAATGTCATCCAAAATACTTAGTTTATATTCTATGTACTTGAGGTGTAAACTGTGTTTACACTAGTGTCAAGCATAGTGTATAAATATAAGTCTAACCCTTAAAAATTATTCCCATATTTGAATTTGAATTTGGATTTCAAAGCTTATTCCCAAGTCTTGCAATTCAAATCTAAATTCAAATTGGAAAGCTAAAAAATGTTTTTCAAGAGTCAACTTGGTCAACCAAGGGTGTCATTGGGTCAATGACCCAAAAATATCCTTGGATGATGTTTGTAATCATTAATGAACAACCAATTAATTTAGAAACCAAATCGAGTTTGAATTTGATTTGAAAACCCTTTGTTTCAAAAGCTTGTTTTATTCCCTTTTGTATAATTCTAAATCTATATAGAATTTGTGAGATACTCTAAAAAGATAGTTTGTATATCTTGACAAGAGCTACAAAGTTGGTATTCAAAGTTTTTCAAGTTTTCAAAAAGAATTTCAAATGAATTTGAAAATATAATCTTCCATCATTTGTCTCCTTTTGATTTTAAACTCATAATTCAAAAATTATGCATAATTTGGGAAAACTTTGTATATGAAAAATGTTTGGTTTGAAAAGTTGAGCATTTCATAGTTTTGAAGATTTTCAAATTTTATTGAAAAATCAAAAGTAATTTCAAATATTTATTTTTAGGGTTTTGTTCCCCTTTTAAATTTGAATTCATATTTCAAAAACTATGCAGAATTTGAAAATGTTTGTTAAATGAAAAATATAGCTCTTGAAAAGATATGCAAACTTTATTTTTGAAGATTTTTATGTTCCTATATAAAATCTGAACTAATTTGTAAAATTTCATCTGATGAAGTCACCTGCTACAGTGGCGATAATGTCACCATCGTCTTCTCCCCACTCTGTTCACCGGCGTCGCCGTGGCCGCCGGCGCCATACCGCCCTGCCGTGACCGCCAGCTCGCCCTCGGACGCCTGAAACTTCGCCGTCATCGTGTCGCCTGTCCGTGCGTCACCTTTAAGCTATAAATAGGTCGGCCGCCGTCGTTTTTCTTCTTTTCTCCCCCCCCCCGTCATCACCGACGACCTCGCTCCGCCGCCCGATTTCATTGCCGTTGACCCACCGCTGATTAATTTCTTTTGCCAATAGCTCCGCCTCGTCCTTGTGCTCAGTTTGAGCTAGCCCGTGCTCGCTCTCCCCGCCCGAGTCGCCCGCGCGCCGTCGTCTTCCTCGCGCACGGCAACCGCGCCGCCGCGAACCAATTCGCCGATGACAGCCACCACCGCCAGTTATTTTCTTCCATCTTCTATATATTCGTGATCTCCATGATCTCCTCCATCTCATGCGCAACCTTGTCGGCCTGTTGGTGCACAGGAGCCGCTGTGACGCCGACCTTGCCGCCAGAGCACCGCCGCCGCCATCACCGCCGCCGTCTGCAGCTCGACTCAGCCACTCTGAGTCTTCATCTTCGAACGCCCCAGACCCGCGGTGAGCTCCTGTGCCCCTCCATGCCCTCACCTTCACCTCTACCGCACCGTAGCGTCCGACCGCCGTGACTCGCCGCCGGCATGCCCATGCCGTTCCGCCGCGCGCGTAGCCATCTTGGCTGGGGGCCAGGAACGGCTCCATCCTTTGGCCTAGCATGTTCACCTGGGTGTCCCGCGTGTGCCCATGCGCTTGTCGTCGCCGAAGAAGCTCCGATGAGCCTTGCAGCCGCGCCGCCATGGCCGCCGGCCAGTGCGCCGCCGTGCCTCCGCTGCTCCATTAGCTAGTCCAATCAACTCGTCGTGCCGAGCAGAGCCCGTAGGTGCCCAGCCCGTCGCCTTTATTTTATGCTTTTAATTATTTAATTAACCCCCTTTTATCATGATTAATCATTATAGGGTTGTTTGACTTTGGGATTGATTGATGACCTCGGGTTATTAACCTTAATGACCCTTGGTACTATAATTAATTATTTGTGCTTATCTTAATCATGTCATTAGGGCTTAATCAACGTTATTTCATGTGCTTAAATAATTTCATTAAAGATGTAGTTAACCCTAATGAACTTAGTGAGTCAGTTTTGTTGGCTTGCAACTTTATCGTGAAGGAAAGTTGTACTCAAGTCCTTAATCTGGTCATGCATTCATCGAGCATCATGTTTACTATTCCATCATGTTGAAACATATCATGTTATCGTGTAGCTTCCGTTCACGAAGAGTTGAACATTGCCGAATCAGATCCCAAGGAAGAGCAGATTCAGGAGTCGAGAGTTGATCCAGAGCTGAGACGGTCTACCCCGATCACCAAGGCAAGCCCCGGATGCATTCCAACCCTACTTTTGTTTTATAAAAGTTTTATTGCTTCAGTTATGAAATGTTACATTAAGTAATAGGAGTTGAGTGAAAACCCACCAATTGCATTACCTGTCTTACTTCCATATTCCTTCTTACCTATTAATTAGAAGATGTATAGTAATGCTTAGCCCTGCTTAATTAGTTAGGTTTTCAAAAAGTAAAAGGATGAAAAAGATGAGAATGGCCTTGTATGTGGAAACATGATGACAGTTAATAAATCGAGTCCGGGCGGATAACTTGCATTGAGAAAGGAGTCCCTCTGTAGTGTTTCTGTCTATTGATGCCCTAGGACCCATCCGTTGGTGAACTCATGTTTATTGAGAAATTAGAAAATCCATATGCATGAAGTGATATACTGAGGGTTGGAGCCCAGGTATGTCATGGAGTGATATTTTGTGGGTCAGAGTTCCCACATATGTCATAGTGTGGTATACTGTGGGTTTAAGTTCCCATGTATATCGGTACACTGGGTCGAAGTGCTCACATGTATCATATGGTGATATATGACCGCGGTTGTTGTCCCGGTATATCGGTTCATCTGATATGCTTAGGAGTTAGAGTCTCCTGTATATCAGTGACCTAGGTCCCAGCTGGGTATATAAAATGGATTCGAATCACCGTTGCTTCTCGGAGAAGAAGACTCGATCGGTGTTCATCATCGTAGTAACAACTTGAATTATGGTTAAGGTTTGTAAATGGAGTTGGTTGATAATATTGAGCTAAAGCTTTACAACTTTACTTTCTATCGAGCTTTTCTGCAAAAATTCCTAAGAGCCTTACCTTATCCCTCTAGCCTGCATTTCCTGAGTCTTCACCCCTCTTTTTCGTCGGGTCAGTCTTGTTGAGTACTTTTGTACTTAGGGTTTGTTGAACCCTTGTTGCAGGTGAGTCTCATGGACAGGAGTGCTTTGCACCCTGTTGCATGACAGTCGTTGCGGAGAGTGATGACGAGTAGGATATTTGGCTCTTGGGCAGAGCTTATCGCCCGGTATTGTAATAATGTTATCTATCACTACTCCACTACTATTAGGGTTTGTACAATTTAAACTTATGGTTTGTAAGGTTTGAAGCTAAACGTTTGTAAAATTATGTTATTGTAATCCTTCCGTCGTTTTACTCCGATATATGTTATTTGTATAAAACTGTTGTAATACTACAATGTCTCTTTGTAATGATTGATCCTTCTCGGAGAATCGTGGATAATTCGGGATTTACCCGACATACCTTTTAAGTCATATGGAACACATTCATTGTTATTTGGAGTCTGTTTAGACAATAATAATGCATGTGGGCCATATGATTTAGGAGGTTCTGCCACAAAGGGCACGACGGCAGGGCGCGGGGCGCGTGGCAGTGGCGTGGCCCGTGGCCGGGGGCAGGGCCCGTGGGAGGGCACGACGGCGGGGCGGGACTC
>CM041628.1:22379317-22426084 GCA_023333625.1 Bothriochloa decipiens
GGCCGGGGGCAGGGCCCGTGGGAGGGCACGACGGCGGGGCGGGACTCACGGCGGTGCTGCTCGCCGGAGCTGATGCTGCTCTGACCTCGATAGGGCTGGGAGCGCAGTGTGAGGGCAGGGGCAGGGGAAGAGAAGAAAAAGGATTTAATTGCGAGACGGGGAGGTTTATTTTGGAAATTTGGTCAAGACGTGGCAGGTTTTGTACTTCTGGTATTCATATACACAGTAGATCAGATACCAGACAGTGGGTTTAATAGTGCGCCATTCGCACGCCTAATCCTCTCTATACTTCACAAGACCTACTCTCAGCTTCTCCCTATCTCAATTGCGTCCGCGAATGCCATCTCCACCGCCTCCCTCATCGGGCCCCTCTCGCAGGTCAGCTCCTCTCCGCCGCCCGGCCAGCTTTCATTTTTTTGTTCCTCCTGTTAGAACTCCGATCTTAGCGAGAGAAAGAGGAGACCCTCAAGACACGAATAGAATGGAAGACTCGAGGGGTATTATTTTGTTGCTGCAAATGTGGCAGGCTTTCAATTGATTGTCATTGACTATATATAGGGGATTACATGGATCTTTACATGGTTACAAATCAATGCTACAATCATGACATGATCATGATCAATTGTTGTCATCCCAACAACCTAGGCCATGCCGCAATCTATGCCTCTAATGATGCTAATTAACTTCTACCTTCTACAATTAGCATGCTCGGGACTTATTCAAAAAATCTCCTCCTAAGTCCTAGAGCATCTAGAAAAAATTCTTCATGCTGATCTCACCTCGAAGCTCCTAGAATCGAGTACGTCCGAGCGCCTTTGTGAGAATGTCGCCCAGCTGCAGCTTAGTGCCGACGAATTCGACATCGATCAGCTTCCTGTCACAGCATTCCCGGATGAAGTGGTACTTCACATCAATGTGCTTACTCCTGTCATGATGCACAAGATTCTTCATCAGTGCAATGGTGGACTTGTTGTCCACCTTGAGCTTGGGTGTGAGGATTGCTCCTTTGGTGAGCTCAGCCAGCAAGCGTGCCAGCCAAATCGCCTCACATGCAGCTCCAGCAGCCGTGATTTATCCTGCCTCGTAGGAAGACAAGGCGACCACCTTTGGCTTTGTCGATTGCCAAGCAACTGGACCACCTGCCAGGAAGAAGATGAGGCCGCTGGTGCTCTTTCTATTATTGACATCTCCGGCTAAGTCACTATCGGAGTAGCCCAGCAACTTTGGGACGCCTCCATTCTTCTTCCCTGGGTGATAGTGCAGCCCCCAATGCACTATGCCCGCAACATAGCGGAGGACACGCTTGACCGCTGCGAGGTGTTCTTGACGCGGTGCCTCCATGAACTTGCTGAGGTACCCAACCAAATAGGCCAAGTCGGGTCTCGAGTTGCACAAGTACCTCAAGCTCCCGATGAGGCTGCGGTACTCCGTGGCATCGATGGTCGGGGTCGAGCCATCCTTCAGCAGCTTCAACTTCATCTCCATGGGGGTGGCGCTAGCATTGCAGCCGGCTAGCCAAGCCTTCTCGAGGATCTTGGTGGCGTAGGTGCTTTGTCGCAGCGTGATGCCATGGGTGCCTTGGGTGACCTCGAGCCCTAAGTAGTAGGAGAGGAGCCCAAGATCGCTCATGCAGAACGTGCCCAACATCTGCTTCTTGAACCTCTCCACGGCGCCGGTATCTCCTCCTGTGATGATGAGATCATCGACGTAGACGCCTATGATCAAGCGCTCAGATCCGCTCCCTCGAGTGTACAGGCCGTGCTCGTTCATGCAGCGAGTGAACTCGAGACCCATCAGCTCGGTGTCGAGCTTCTGGTTCCAGGCTTGAGGTGCCTGGCGGAGCCCATAGAGGGCCTTGTGGAGGTGCAACACCTTGTGCTTGTGCTTGCTAGCCGGGAGGTTGTTGCACGTAGACTTCTTCCTGGAGCTCATCGTTCAAGAATGCCAATTTGACATCCATGCGATGAACGCCCCAGCCGAAGTGAGCAGCAATGGCGAGGACCAGTCGCACCGACTCTAGTCGAGCCACCGGAGCGTACACCTCCTCGAAGTCGACGTCGGGTCACTGTACGTACCCCTTGGCGACGAGGCGCGCCTTATACTTGGCAATGTTGCCGTTCTCATCGCGCTTGACCTTGTACACCCACTTCAAACCAATGGCGCGGTGTCCTCGTGGAAGCTCGACCAACGACCAAGTTTGGTTGTCGCGGATCGACTTCATCTCCTCCTCCATCGCGGCAACCCAATTGGGGTCACCGTCAGCTTCCTTGATCGACCGCGGCTCCTCCACACTCACGGCGTGGCTCACCGTGTGCAGCTCACCCTCCTCGGTGTTGGGTTGCCACAGTCCAGGTGCAGCATCCATGCCGAGGATGTTGTCGAGGGTCCTGTACTGGCGCTGCACTTCCCCTGTCGTCGTACACGTCGAGGTTTGGGTCGGTGGTGAGGGGCGTCGCGAACTCAATTTGCAGTCTGGCCTGAGGTGGTGACGAGTTCATAGAGGTGGCCCGAGGTGGTGATGAGTGCGTTGAGGTACCCTGGTCGACCTCAAGGGGTGCTCGGTCGTCCCCGAGGGGTGCTCGGTCTGCCTCGAGGGGTGTTGAGCCGGCCTCGAGGGGTGCTAGGTCGGCCTTGAGGTGCTGGTCCCCCAGCACGTAGGGCTCCGCGATGGTGAAGAGGGGCTCGCAACTCTCGTCTGAGGAGCCTGCCCAGTCCCAGCACACACTCTCGTCGAAGATGGCATCACGGGAGACGTGCACGCGCTCGACGATGGGGTCGTAGAAGCGGTACGCCTTGGAGCCCTCCTGGTAGCCGATGAAAACGACCTTGAGTCCACAGTCATCGAGCTTGCTTAGGTGTGGACGCATGCGCTTGATGTAGGCGACACACCCGAACACTTTGAGGAAGTGCGCGGGTGGCTTCTTGCCGTACCACGCCTGGTACGGGGTTTGGCCGTCGAGCGAGCTCGTTGGCACTCGGTTGAGCAGGAACACAGCCGTGTGGACAACTTCTCCCTAGAAGTGCCCAGGCACGCCACGAGCTTGAAGGATGCTTCTGGCTGTGGCCACCACCATCTGGTTTCGACGCTCAACGACGCCGTTTTGCTGAGGTGTGTATAACGCCGAGTAGTGTCGCTGGATGCCTTCACCTGCGCAATATGCACCAAACTCCACCGAGGTAAACTCACCACCATTGTCGGTCCGAAGCACCTTCAGCTTCTGTCCAGACTCGCGTTCGACCCGTGCTTGGAATGCCATGATGGCCGCCAGTGCATCCGCCTTAGAACTCCGATCTCGGCGAGAGAGAGAGGAGACCCTCGAGACACGAACAGAATGGAAGACTCGAGGGGTATTATTTTGTTGCTGCAAATATGGCAGACTTTCGATTGATTGTCATTGACTATATATAGGGGATTACATGGATCTTTACATGGTTACAAATCACTGCTACAATCACGACATGATCATGATCAATTGTTGCCATCCCAACAACCTAGGCCATGCCGCAATCTATGCCTCTAATGACGCTAATTAACTTCTACCTTCTATAATTAGCATGCTCGGAACTTATTCAACACCTCCGATCCATTGCGGTTCCTTGGCCATCCCAGTTGCCGTCCTCGCCCAGTTTGGGGCCTTTCTTGTTCGTTGAATTGTGGTTAGTTCTGTGCTTCCTTTGTTTCGACTATGTAATGTAATACTGTTTCTTGTTGGTGGCAAGCAGGGCAAGGCGAGGACGGCCAGGAATGGCCGGTCACAGCGGTTCGTGGTGCGTGCGGAAGCCAAAGACATCGCCTTTGACCAGAAATCCAGGGCAGCGCTGCAGGCCGGCGTGGAGAAGCTCGCAAACGCCGTCGGTGTCACACTCGGGCCACGAGGTAGCCAACGCCTACCGCCTTGCTGCTACAGCCCATGCTGTCTGTTCGATGGTGCTCAGCTGTGTTTCGTCTACATATTTTTTATAGAGAAAAATCAGTTTCGTCTACATAATTACTAGTGCTATTTACATGGTATACCATGCGCTTCATTATGAAGAACATGGCTGCTCACAGAGACTCAATTGCAGTTACTCTCTAGAACTACAAACTGGCATTTACCGAGAAATTGGAGTTACCGAGAAATTGGAAGCCATGCTATAAATAATACCCTCTATCCTAAATTATAAGTCATTAATTATAATTTTTTCAGAATTAAAACATCTCAAGTTTAACAAAAAAATATAGATCAAAGATTTATGATATTAAATAGGTATACTATAAAAATATAATTAATGAGGAATCTAGTTTTACTTATTTGATATCCTAAATGTTATTGTTTTATCATATAAATTTGGTCAAAATTGACATGAGTTCACTCTCCAAAAAAAGTTAGAATGATATAATTTGAGATGGAGGGAATACTGTCTAGCACTCAACTTAACTATCTGATGCAACTACTGTTGTATTACACTTGATTGGTGCATTAATTGCTAAAAGACATGTTTTCAACAATTCCAGGAACATATTGTGCTGTAGGATAAAGATTACACAAAAGATGGTTCTCTTCATTTTCATTCACAGTGCACGTACAAACACAGTTTTCCAATCAAGAGCTCCTTTCTGAAATTGAATTAGCTCTTCCATTCTTCTTATTTTACTTTTTTAATAATTTCACATTCTGATTTATATTTCCAGTCTTCCCCAAAATCTTCCTTTTCCAATAAAAAAGTCTCCAAAGACATTTCTAAAAGGCAAAACACCATTAATCACCAATATAATGTTTTCACAGGGAGGAATGTGGTGCTGGATGAGTATGGCAACCCCAAAGTTGTGAATGATGGAGTCACTATTGCCCGGGCTATTGAGCTTTATGATCCAATGGAAAATGCTGGTGCAGCATTGATTCGTGAGGTTCTTTCCTTGTATTTCTTTCGTTTAATGAACGCGTGGTGTCATCGTGTTATTTGAGGATTCTGAATATCGAAGTCGTGTTCTCCACTTCTTTTTGTCATTAAAGGTTGTCCTTGCTCGTGAAATCATCAAGCTAGGCCTTCTGAATGTAACGTCTGGTGCAAATCCTGTGTCACTTAAGAAGGGAATAGACAAAACTGTGCAGGGCCTAATTCAGGAGCTTGAGAGTAAGGCTAGACCAGTCAAGGGTGGTGGTGACATCAAAGGTCATTCTTGAATTTTCATGTTGGACTGTTTATCATTTATTCGTTGTCACTTCGCAATGTAAATTTGTAACAAATGTGTATTCAATAATTAATGTCTAATTTTGAGCTGTTCTGTTTTACAGCCGTTGCATCTATATCTGCTGGCAATGATGAATTTATCGGATCCATGATTGCTGAAGCAATTGACAAAGTGGGTCCTGATGGTGTTGTTTCAATTGAATCCTCCTCGTCTTTTGAGACTACTGTTGAAGTTGAAGAAGGAATGGAGGTTTGTAGAGAACTCAGCTTGTACAGTTCTAGCGTTTATATGGATGATATGAAGTAGAAGATTCTGATTTGTAACATCAAAATGGCAATGCATATTTACATATAATATCACATGTTCTCAAATTTTCTTGAATATTGCAGATTGACGGTGGTTATATTTCCCCACAATTTGTGACAAACCTCGAGAAATCTATTGTGGAGTTTGAAAATGCTAAGGTTCTAATTACTGATCAGAAGATCACAAGCATAAAGGAAATTCTTCCAATTTTGGAGAAGACTACACAGTTGAGAGCCCCTTTGTTCATTATTGCTGAGGACATTACAGGTGAAGCTTTGGCAACTCTTTTTGTTAACAAGCTTCGAGGAATTCTCAATGTTGCAGCAATTAAGGCTCCAAGCTTTGGTGAGCGGCGGAAGGCTGTACTTCAGGACATTGCCATTGTCACAGGTTTGTCTTGCAGTCAACTGTATAATTACATTTTGTCATCATTCTCTAATGTAGTTGCATTTATTTTGGCTGATAGAAGTATTATAGTATGATTTCTGCAATATATCCTTAGTTTAATCAGCTTGATATAGCTTCTTTCCTAATATTGAACAAAATTGGGTGCTAATGCTAAATGACCACACCATCAGAGGGCTATCGTTAGTTATGGATGCCAGTCGAGATTGCATGGTTTGGGTCACATTCTTCATCATGAAATGTCAAACTTCGTCCAACCATCTGATGCGAAAACATGATAGAATTAGAAGTTGCGCTCAGCATCTCTTGGTGTCAGAGTTACTTATAGTCAATTAGTCATTGTCATGCTAGCAAATTGTTAAAATTTGTTTTTTTAGCTCCATTAGTCCACTCGAAGCCCTGAACCCTAATCCCTAAATATTGAAGATTTCAATAGAAATGACAGCCCGCAAGAGAAACAATGGTTCTTTGTGTGTACTTGCATCAACCACGATGTTTCAGCTTACTGAACATTATTACAACTCCTCGCAAGTGAATGCTGGAATACCTAAATGGTTTCCTCATAGTTGGTTCAGATTATTTGCTTTGCTTATGCTAACGTTTTGGTAATCAAGGCCCTTTGTTTTGAAGTTCGATAATAATTGACCATTTATTTCTCAGTTTCATTTCGCTTATATCATGTGATTTCACTTTCAGGTGCTGAGTTCCTAGCAAAAGATCTTAGTTTGTTAGTTGAAAATGCTACAGAGGAACAACTTGGTACAGCAAGGAAAGTCACGATACATCAGACTACAACAACCCTCATAGCAGATGCAGCCAGTAAAGATGAGATCCAAGCTAGGGTTGCACAGCTAAAGAAGGAGCTTGCTGAGACTGATTCAGTTTATGACACTGAGAAATTGGCTGAGAGAATTGCTAAGCTTGCTGGTGGTGTTGCCGTTATCAAGGTTGGAGCTGCAACTGAGACTGAGCTTGAGGACCGCCAGCTAAGAATTGAGGATGCAAAAAATGCCACTTTTGCAGCTATAGAGGAGGGCATTGTTCCCGGAGGTGGTACGGCATACGTGCACCTATCTACCATTGTCCCTTCGATCAAAGAAAAAATTGACGACCGTGATGAGCGCCTTGGTGCTGATATTATTCAAAAGGTAACTTGGCTAGCATACTTATAACTGATCAGTCCCTATGCAGCATTTGCCAGAGGTCCATTGTCACTAATTTGTTTATCTGTGCTAGTAAAATTTGACTAGGACCTATTATCTAGGATGTGTGGTGCATGAGTAGGCCTATACCACCGTATTATGTTGATGGCATTGGAATTTATTTAGATAGTTCAGACTCGTTGTTGTCACAGCAGACACATATACTGGATCCTTTAGAGCAACAAATCATGTTTTTTACATTGTCTTGTCTACTTGTGCAGGCATTGGTAGCACCTGCTTCATTGATCGCACACAATGCTGGAGTAGAGGGTGAAGTGGTTGTTGAGAAGGTCAAGGACAGCGAGTGGGAGGTGGGCTACAATGCAATGACGGACAAAATTTGACTAGGACCTATGGTGTGATCGACCCTGCTAAGGTGACTAGATGTGCGCTCCAGAATGGGGCCTCAGTAGCTGGAATGGTCCTTACCACACAGGCAATTGTTGTTGAGAAGCCAAAGCCGAAGCCTCAAGTGGCAGAGCCAGCAGAGGGAAGCCTTGCCGTGTAAATTTTAACATTCTTGAGGCTGCTGTCTAGAGGGTTGAGATCTACTGAAAGGGTAGAACTTTGGTTTGAGAATTTTGGTTCAGATCCACTGAAAGGTGTAGGGTGGGATTGCCATTTTGCAGATGAAGAATAATTACTCTGGTCTGAACTTGTCCAAATCAAAGAAATTCGCATCACCATTTTTCAAATAAGTTAATGGCGATGATTGATCGTGTGAGTAACAACGTTTTCTGATTGTACGATTTTAATCGTCCTTATCAGTACTTAGCACTCGGTTAGGCCCTCCGATCTCAGTCGCGATTAATCGTGTTTTGCTTTTCGTGCACAGTCAAAAGTCTCTGCTGGAACCCAACCGCTGTACAGAGTCACCTGAGAGAAGGCTACTTTTCACACACCTAGAACTGTAAATTAGCATCTCTCTGAAGTATAAAGTACGGTGAGCGCCCCCGACGGCAAGCCCAACGCGAGACGCTCATTTCATCATTAGATTAATTTCCAATTTCTCTCAATTTATGGGGACCGAACAGGGCCTTAGGGAGAAACAAGTCACCATGTCAAATTCCGATGATAAATAAGGAACTCTCTGAAAGAAATATTCAGGGCTTTGGTTTGCTTCTCTTGCTTCAAAGACATATACACGGTGCTACTGCTACTGCTGTATTTTATTTTTTTTCTTTTCGAACGAAAAAAAAATAACAGACTCCGATAGGATCCTAGGCTGTTAACATGGGCTTGTACAGTTTTGGTCCCGGCCCGTGTTTGTAGCAAGCTGCGGGCCCTGCCATGAGCCGATCCAGCATAGAGCCCGAAACGGAATTTTTTTTATTAATAAATTTATTTTTTAAAAAAATTACAAAATTAGTCTCCATTTTTAAAAAATTGCAGGAATAGGCCACCAGTCGCCCGTTGGAAGGGCGAAGAGGGCCATGTCGCCCGACCAGTGGGCGACTTGTCCGTGCACTGGCATGGGTGGGCCCCACGTCGCCCGGCCAGTGGGCGACGTGGCGCATGTCGCCCGGCCAGTGGGCGACGTGGCCCATGTCGCCCGGCCAGTGGGCGACTTGGCCCATGTCGCCCGGCCACGGGGCGACTTGGCCCATGTCGCCCGGCCACGGGGCGACGTGGCGCCGCTATATATAACGCGGCCGGCCGCGGCCGGCCGCTGCCGGCTGGGATTTCGCAACAGGACAGGAGAGGAGAGGAGAGGAGAGGAGAAGAGAAGAGGAAGAGGAAGAGGAAGAGAAGAGAAGAGAAGAGAAGAAGAGGAAGAGGAAGAGGAAGAGGAGAAGAGAAAAATTTTCGGTAAGTAAAAAAATAATTTTATATATAATTATTTAATGTGTGTTATATTAATTGTTAGATAATATAATTAGCAGTTAAGCGATTAATGTTATATTTCGGTAGTATTATTTATATTCTTATTTTATATATATTGTTAAAGGTATTTATATTCTTATATTTCAGTTGAAATAATATTAGTAATATATTACTAAAAAGGTATTTTAGCTGAAATTTTTAGATTACACAGATGTCGGAGAAGTTAGGATTTCAAATTTATTATGGAGAAGGAGAAATTATTCAAGGTGTACACGGGGTTGATCTGTCAGGATTTTCCTCAGTAACTAGATGGGTGTCTAGGGCAAATGAGAGAACAATTAGTGGTGTACAGAATTGGTTGATGCGAATATTTGGGCTTGACAGCAACCAACATGACGTTAAGGTCATGGGTATCGTTAGTCGTGCTCGGGAGGGCACTTTTTGGGAGTTAGTACCGCTTAATGCAACATCAACATGGAGAAAATACGTCAACAAAGCTGTAGAACGTGGGTGGCCTCTAGTCCTTCTTGTTCAGGCATATACGAAGGAGGTTCATGAGGTACACGGTGTAGAAGAAGAAGGAGGTCCGAGCCATGACAATGACAATGATAATGAGGAAGATAATGAAGAGGGTGATCATCACCTGTCATCTATGGTACCGACGGGTGAAGCGGACGAAGGAGAGCGCATAGAACATATAGTTGAAGAGATGGCGATGGAAGATATGGAGAATGAGAATATATCTGAAACTGAGTCATCTGAAGATGAGAATGAAATTCCTGTCCCACTGGAGTGGAAGAGTAACAGTTCGAAGAATTTGATGATCAACGAAGGAAATTCTGTGCCGTGGGAATATCATGAGAATGAACTAGTAGAGGGAGGTATGTACAAAGGCAAAGATGAAGTGATGAGTGCCGTGAAGTACTGGTCTCTGTCAATGAAGCGGTCTTTTGTAGTTGTGAAGTCCAACAAGAAAGTATATGATGTTAAATGTGTGTTTTCGGACTGTCCATTTAGGGTACATGCTTATGAGCAAAAATGGAGTACAATTTGGAAGTGCTCTATAGTAACAGAACATGCATGTGAGTTACAAGAATTAGAGAAGTCCAATACTGCTCTTACATCGAGCTTCATTGCAGAGTACATGTATAATCGAATTGTTGATAATTTAAGGTATGAGCCGAAATCTATAGTGACTACTATAGAGGAAGATTTTAAATACACCATCAGCTATTCGAAGGCGTGGCGAGCGAAACAGAAGGTCATTGAGAAGAGATTCGGTTCGTACGAAGCATCTTATGAGAACCTACCAAGATTGTTAGAAACCATCAGACAAAGAAATATTGGTACATATTATAATATCATGGATGTGTCTAATCCAAAAGAGGCCGAAAAGTTAATACTTCGTCGAGCCTTTTTTGCACTAGGTCAATGTATAATGGCATTTCGTCATTGCAGACCTGTTTTATGCATGGATGGTACATTTCTAACAGGAAAGTATAAAGGTCAGATTCTAACTGCTATTGGTGTTGATGGGAATAATCAAGTACTACCAGTTGCTTTTGCTTTTGTGGAAAGTGAGAACACAGATAGTTGGTATTGGTTTCTAGAGCGTGTGAAGTTAGCAGTGGTGCAAGGGCGACCTAATGTTTGTGTCATACATGACCGACATGCCGGTTTGTTGAAGGCGATAACGGATATGCAATATGGTTCAGTGGAGCGTGATCTTCCTCCTCGATGGTCGGACATACAATCAAGATGGTGCATGAGGCACTTGGGTGCAAATTTTTTCAGCCATTTCAAAAATAAACACCTTATGAATATGTTTAAGAGGTTGTGCAATCAGAACCAACAAAGAAAATTCAATGCAATGTGGAAACGTCTTGATGAATTAACAACAAAGCAAACAGAAGAGTTAGCGACTCGTACGAATCAAGACCCGAATGATATGTCTGTTCCTCTTTCAGGCCTTCCAACGGATGCCTTGAGGAACGTGGTTCGGAGGTCGGGGTCATCAATCAGGTGCTTCTCAGATTGGATTGAGTATGAGCCAAAGGAGAAGTGGTCATTATTATATGACACAGATGGGGCGAGGTTTGGAATAATGACAACAAATTTGGCGGAGGTGTACAATTGGGTCATTCGAGGCATGAGAGGATTACCTCTTGTAGCAATCGTAGAGGGTATTTTGCATGGAACATGCAAGTACTTCCGTGAAAGATATATGGTTGCTTTTAATGCGATGTCAGATAATACATTGATTTTTTCAACATTCATGACAAATTACATGAAAAAAAAGGTGGAGAAGGCAAGCTTGCATCGTGCACGTCCTATGGGCACAGCAGAGAATCGCTTTGAAGTTCTGTGTAGGGATCGGGGCCGTCGTGGTGGCAATCGAGAGAGAATTGCACAAGAGTGTGTTATTCGTTATAACTCATGCAGCTGTTCGTGCATGAAACCGAAACTTCTACACAGGCCGTGCTCACATGTTATAGCAGCTTGTTCACTTACTAATTTGTCCCCGAAGCCGTATGTCTCACATTATTTTACGAAGGAGGTAGTCATGACAACCTGGAATGCAGAGATTTATGGTTTCGCAATATTTGGTAGTTTTACAAACAATCCTGGAAGTAACTACCTGCGGGGGCCCGATAAGGACAAATTAAGACAGAAGCCTGGTCGTCGTAAGACACGGCGCATTAGAAATGATATGGATGACTCAGAAGTGGGAAGACTGGAGCATCGGTGCACCAAGTGCAATGGCACAGGACATACTTACAAAAAGTGCACGCGTGCAACCACCACAGAGGGAGCTGCAGAAGCAGGACCTTCAGGGAATCCGCAAGACGGCCGGCGCCCTCGTGCACGTCGTGGATTTCGGAATCAAGGCGAAAATGCTCTTTAAAAATAATAGTATGTCTGCTTTTTTTGATTTTTTTGTTTCATAGTATTAATTATATTTATGCATTATTTTTTTACATTATTAAGATATTTTAGGTATGGCGATGGATGAGGGACACTTGGAGTTGTTGGACGCACAGTTGGACCAGCGCCACCGGTCCTACTTGAGTGCTGTGACAGGTGCTGAGCTACCTGTTCTACGGCCTAGGGTACCTCAGGAGTTGTGGCGGCTCGACGAGCGATGGATACCGAGGTATGCATGATAACACGTTCACTTATTTGTTTTACTCATACAGACGATTTGGTAATATATATTTATATATAAATGTTGTATTTGCTACAGGCTACGAGCAGCTGGTCTATTGCCTCTGTGTAGGCTTGTGCAGGCTAGTGCTGTTGAGGCCCCGGCCGATGCGGTGACACGGTTCAACTTTGACCGTTCCTTACTTGCGGCATTGGTGGACCGCTGGAGGCCTGAGACGCACACGTTCCACTTTCCTTGCGGGGAGATGACTCCCACACTCGAGGACGTCTCCTACTTACTTGGTGTCATGGATTTCTCGACTTACGGAGCAGGGTTGTACGGGGAGACGGAGGAGGACGGCCCTACGATGGGTTCGTTGTGGGTCCGGCGGCGGGTAAGTCTTCTATATCGCGGTTGAACCTGTTTCTATTTATTTTTGAATAAATTGCACCTTACTATTATTTTCTATACAGCCTACTTGGGCAAACATTCAGGTTCACAGAGCCTATCCTGAGTACATGGCGGCGTTCGACCGGATTAGGCCAGACGACGTCCGCTGGACACCTTACAGCATGGAGGAGATTATCGTACGAGCGCCTAATGGGTTGTCGTCGTTCTGCACGAGGGATCAGGAGTACTGGATGACACGTAAGGCTGTCGTTTTCGACATCTTTGTCGAGGACTACGCTCCTCACAGAGTGATGCGGCAGTTTGGTCGTAACCAGACGTTCCCACTTTCGGTTGCCCATATTGTTCCTCTTTCCGTGCACGGGTAAGTATAAGACAATTAATTCGTTCTGATTGAGTATTTAATATATATAGAAAGATAATTAATATGTTTTGAAATCCATAGTTACGTGCGGAGGGGTCTACCGGCAGGCGTTACTTGGTCCTCCCGTATACAGTCGTTGGTCGACGAGTGGGCCAACGCACTACATGATGTGACCTACGAGCCCAGACCTTTTTCCTTGCAGGCTTACGGGGACTACTTACGTTGGTATATTCCTCGCACACGGATCAGAGTCACGTATACACCAGCGGAGCCACGGACCCACGTCCCCAGGTTGACGGACACGTACCCTGTGCACAGAGATCAGGCGTTGTCGTTGGCGGTACGATCTTTATGAACTTCAACCCACTTCGTTTAATATTTTTCTTATCGTAATTACTTCAATGTTCTCGTTTTGTTAATAGGCCAACATGGGTCATCGTATCACTGTGGATGGTGGATCGCTCTTGCACCGGTTGAGGGAGGGCATTCAGATGACCAGCCACGAGCTTACCGCTGCGGTCCAGAGGATGTACGACTCTGCTGCAAACATTGTCAAGTTGACGTCGTGCCGGCCCTGCGGGCGACAGCCGGATGTCGTCCCTCGACCTTCACACGTGACACACAGGCCTGACGGACCGACGGCGCCACTACCTCCGCGGCCTACGTACCAAACAGGTGAGTAACTTATATTTTCTTCGTATGTAGTAATGCTAACTTGTTCGTTACTTATAAGTTTCATTATTCAGGTCCACCTACGTACTCTGTCGGTTGGCGTCCGGAGTTCGATATCATTGGATCATCTTCGCAGCCTGCTCACATGCCTACAGGTACGATATAGTGGTGAAATTTAATTATATTATCTAATACTGCTTTATTCGTAACATTACATTCACTCTGCATGGTCAGGTATGCACTTTGACGGTTCGCGGCATCAGTTCGATTTCGGAGGTTCCTCTTCACACGCTGTACCCATGGTTCCAGGTATGACCTACTTTTAAGAGTTCGACACGTTATATATTAGTTTTACCATCAGCGTTATCATAACGTTGGTCTTATATGTTTAGGGACGACCCGTTACGACTACGAGGGATCGGACATCTCTGAGCACGCTGACACTTTTCGTCAGCGATCTCCGACACCCTTCGACCTTGAGAGTTACCTGCAGCAGGAGCCGGCGGACGTACTTGCGTCATCGCAGCTACGTGAAGCACCACCACAGACACAGCCCTCACAGGACGAGTACGCGACACCACCTGCTGCTGGAGGCCGTCCTGCACGTGTTACAGTTCCTCCTTCGCCGCTTACTTACTCAGCCAGCCATGTGCGAGCGGGCCGCAAAGCACCAAAGCCTGGCACGATTAGGGGTGTTGCACCTAAGCGTGGACGATATTAGTTTTGTATGATTTGCCGCCGATGTTGTTTTCTATGATATTGTACTGATATTATTTTAGTTTTTAGAACTTAATTAATGTTTCACTGTTGTATTTTTTCATCTATTAAACTTGGGCGAGCACACGACAATGGCGTTTTCGCACGCCAATTGCATGACTGCGTATTATTTTTGCTATTTCTCTGACTTCGATATTTTTTCTGAAATTTCCGAATACATAAATAATATTTAAAAAACCGAAATTTTTCCTGAAATTTCCAAATAAATAAATATTATTTAAAAAAATCCAAAAAACCAGGTGGCCAGTCTGGTCGCCATTTGGACGGGCGACCTGGGCCTGGTCGCCCTTTGGCCGGGCGACCTGGGCCTGGTCGCCCTTTGGCCGGGCGACCTTGGCCCGGTCGCCCTTCCAACGGGCGAACTTGGCCTGGTCGCCCTTCCAACGGGCGACTGGTCGCCTAATCCTGTAATTTTTTGAAAACGTAGACTAATTTTGTAATTTTTTTAAAAAATAAATTTATTAATAAAAAAAATTCGCCCGAAACGGCAAGCAAAGCCTGGCGAACACCGAGCAGGGACGGCCGTATTGCTGCGCTTGGTGTTCCGTTCCGGACTCCCGGTCCCGGCTGACCATCTCTTTTCAATGATCGTGCTGCGCTCTTGCATGTCTGCACCCGTGCCCGGTGTCACGCACCGGGACCCCGGGACCGCAGCACCACTGCCGGGCGCTGGTCCGTCTGGCAGGTGCCTGAACGAACCCCTGGACCATTGCCGTGCGTGGCGTGCTGCAGTGCACGAGATGGCGCCTGCAGGCCAGATAGTACTACTACCCCGCGCGCGCGCGCGTGTCAACGGCACAGCAGCCAGCGACGTGTCCGGTACCGCTCCACACGTTCAGCCAGCAGAACGTGGTGGCCAGATAGGACTCGTGTACTGCTAGCTCCAGAGGTACGGTGCCGCAGCGTCAATAATGTGCGTGCATGTGCTGGCTATCAAGCTACGGAGTAGTATGATGCTTCACAAAAATCACAATAGCCAATAGTAGGCCCGAACCCTTCCTTATACGGCGCACTGGAACTGGACCAGGAGGTTGTTCGGATTTCGGAGTGACCTGGTCGTCGTCAAGCGTATGTACCAGCCAAGTTGCTGCGTATCTGTGTGTCTGTGACGTGGAAGAGCGGCCCGTCCGACCGTAGTCGTCGATTACAGCGGAGCCTGCGGAGGGCGACGGCGCACAGGAACAGCTTTTGGTTGGGCTAGCGTTGAGCGAGCCCAATCGGCAACATCTGCGTGGCTTCCGCGTACGACGGATCGTGCAGCCACATATTATTATTAAAATATCTTGTCTGCGATCCGCTAGGAATGCGCCAGTGGAGACGACGGCGACGGCAGAGTATAACAAGGGAAAGCAGCGCCCGGCCCGTCGGCGAGACACTCGGTCTGCGATGGATGGAGATTGGAGCTGCACCGTACCTGCACGCCTGGAAAGATCCACCACCCGCATACGTACATATCCAGCCTATGGATCGAGTCTGTAACGCCTATCGCCAATTCGGCACCTCAGATGGAGATGGTGCACTGCCCGCAGGACGGAGCCAAAGACGTGCTGTGTCACCCTGACAAACCTTACGGCCGGCCGAAATACTGCCGGAGAAAACCGCGGCCATCTGTGGCATGAGGGAGAGGGAGGCACCTGAGCTACACTCCAGCTAGGCGACGACGGCACGAGTCACGGCGTGCAGGAGTTCCCGTGCTGCCCGTCAGCAAGCCGCGCTTCTACCTACGCATGCGCATGGTGAGTACGTAGCTAATATTATAATTTATAATTATATTATATTATAATACGGCCTTGACTCGGCAATGTGCCAACGTCTTCGCCTGCACGTGAAACGAACGGAGGCAGCTGGCACAGCCCGGGCCGGGGTCCCGCGCGACTCCCATTGATGATGATGATGGAACCAGGAACAGTGATTTTTCTTGTGCAATTCTGGAGTGTTGTGCGGAGTCCCCGGTGATGGACTGACTGATGGGCACGATGGTTGGACCACTCCCCTGTCCATGCATGCTTCATCATGATCCTATCCGCTCCCCCGGTCCCATGCGTCAGTACTGTACGTACGTTACGTACGTGTATGATTGCTGCGGTACCGGCTAGTCCTACTGTAGTTGTTTGATGATGCATCGTATCACTAAAGATGACCATGACTAAATCGCAGAAACTGTAGCTGCGTCCGTTGTTATCGATCCGGGTAACTTTGCTGTCTACTCCCAGTTCGTCCCGGTGGCACGCGAAACATTTTCGGTCGACGAAGGCGGATCCTGTTAAAGTAAAATCCACGAGCACCGGCTACACCTCAGCAATCAGCAGCAGTGGCGGTTCATCAATGAAATGAAACACGGCTCCCGAACAAGAACAACAACAGCCCTGCAGGTGGCCAGGTGACTCCTCCCGTTTTCCCGTCCCGTCTCAGCAGGCAACAACTTGGTCGCCCGACTGCTCCGGAGCTCCGTGTGCCTAGCCGATCGAGGGACCAGGCACCGATAAGCAAGCGCGGCATCGAGAGCGCTGGTCCCCGCCGGGACCCGGCGTTGGCGAATTCAGCGGCAGAAAAGAAAATGTGACAACAACTCGAGCAGCACGTAATGAGTGCGGGCGATGCCAAGGATCGGCTGGGGATCAGGCCGGCGCCGCCGGGCCGGGCGATGTGTGGACGACGACGTCCGGCGTCGCGCGCCCGCGGATCACGCGGACTGGATCAGGTCGAACCACGCGGCCGGACCGGCGCTAGCTGATCAGCCTGACCGGGACCGAGCGCGAACTGGATCATAAGATGCATGCAGAGCCGCGTGGCCATGTGACATGTATCGTGCGCGAGAGACCAACGTACAAAATATAGTAGTACAGCTTATTGTCTTGTTACATTATACAAGCCCGCGCCATCCATGTGCAAACGCAAGCGTACTAGTACAGACAGAAATACTTCTCATCAATCTTTGATTCCATCTGAAATCGTTCTCGTCCAGGTGACCCGGTGTGATTGGCCTGGCCTGGCCCGGCCCGGCGCAGGGGTTGTTGGAATTGGAGCGAAGAAGACTTGGATTTCCCAACTGACGATTGAGGGAGGAGCAGCTGGATGCGATCGCGGTCGGAATGATGGGCATTGGATCCATGGTGATGGCCACGACAGATCTAAATAGTACTGTAGTAGGCTAAATTCACAAGCAAGAATACGGCCGGGGATATGGTGAGATGGCGCTCGGCCGTCCACTCTGTCAGGCCACGCGGGACGTGGATAGATAGCTGGATAGGCACGTCGTCGATTGGCCGATTGGGTGGCGTAATGTGCCAGGCACGGCGGGGACTGGCCGGCTGCCGCCCGGTGTTGCCTGCGTCCACGTCGATCACGGGACAGCCCAGCTAAGCAACCTGTCCTGATGTCTGTCTACGGAGGAGAAATCGAATATGGTGTCTCGCTCGCTCGGCTAACCACTAGTGGTGGTAGCGGTCACCAGAAAATCAGTCCATGCATCGAGGGGATAAAAATTCAACGCACGATAGAATATACCGAGGACCACGATATCCATTCGCGGGGGAATATCCAGAATGATGAATTGCTACCGCTACTATTTTTTCTATACATTTTGAAAACACGCTCTTGGTGAATACAGGATCGATCATATTGGACATTTTTTTGACGCTAGCAGCCAGTCAAACATCAGAACAAGCTGTACTTCATTCATTTATTTACTGTCGAAGAGATCAGAATCATGGTACGACGACTTATCACGATAATATAGGCCTTGTTTAGTTTGTTTCTTCCTAATTTTAGAATTAGCATTATATAAAAAAAAGATTCTTCGTCACATTAAAATATTAGCATATACATCGAGTACTAAATATAGATGAAATTTAAAAACTAATTACACAGTTTGGTTAAACTTTACGAGACGAATATTTTAAGGCTAATTAGTCAATATTTAGATAATAATTTATAAATATAAATGAAATGCTACAATACCCCCACAGAAATTCTAGCACCTCCCGGTTTAGAAAACTAAACAAAGCCGTATATCGAATCCCTCTAGACTCCAATAGTTTACCTACACCCATTTGGTCATACCAATGTTCTTCGCGTGGCAAACAAATGTTTAGTTTCTTAGGAACGGATCGACGTGACCTCTAACAATAATTCGTTTTTGGATCGACGTGGTGATTTATCGTCACATGTCTCTGTCCCGAAATTAAAAAGTGCGTGATTAGAGCGCATGTAAGCGACAAATAAAAGGACTTTTATTTTAGTTGGGATGCGAATGCGATTGTACTGTTTGTTTTTGTGCTTATTATGGCGATATTCTTTCACGGCAGCAGGCACTTGCATTATCCTACCATGTGAATCACTACTGACCCGTCGTGTTCGTGCATCGTCAATGCCTGATATTCTTCCAGCCTATCACGGTCCTAGCAATCTGACGTCGCTTTCCTCGCACAATTTGTATAGAAAGAAATCAAACCCAATCGTCGGTTTCGCCGAAGCGCGCCGGAACATGCAGGGCTCAGGGATGCGCAGGTGATCTGGCACTCGACGTGCTTGCTGTGTTCAGCCGGCACATCTTGACATATTTTGTCATATTTTAGCTTATTTCTTCTCATATCATTTCTGCTGGCTTTGTCGAATTCTGCTCATAGCTTATTTTGAATTTGTCGAATTCTGCTGGCTTTTCTATCAGCCGAACAGAGCCGTTGCTATTTTTCTCCCACGAACGATACAAAGCGTCAACGAGACATGCGACTCCATAGCAAGCAAGAAATCACTCTTGCTGGATGGAAAAGGATGATGAGTCTTTTCCAGATATGCCATTATAAAAGTTGTTAGCTGCTAAAAAGTTAGGTCGATCACTTGTGTCACTCAGTTAAAATTCTTTTACCAACCATATCATTTCGTCCATATTCACTACTGACGGGGTTAGTACTGACGGTGTTAAATGGAGTTAGAAAAAGACAGAGCTGCCCTCAGGCGACTACCTCTTTGAAGTTTCGTTTTCCTCCGATGCCACAGGTGCCACACGCTCGTTCTATGCTACGACGGTGTGTCCAGGTGCCCTCATACGATGACCATGGAGACCGGGTTGCCGCCGCTGGCACACTCGGTCACGCTCACGCATGCTGGTCCCAGGCCGCCACCGCTAACCGAGGGGCCAGCAGGGCATGAAGGCGACGACGTCGCGCGGCCGCGACGCCGACGACGCGAGCGCCGAGGGCACGCCCAGCTTGGACTCGCTGCTCCGGCAGCTGGAGCAAGGCGTCCGCACGCTGGACTGCGGGGCACGCGCGGAGCGCGAGCTTCATGGGGCGGCTGGGCTCCGAGTGCGTGGTGGTGGAGACAGAGTGGATGGTTGGGCTCCGAGCTTCAGACCTACGACATGGCGGACAGTGGAGTGAATCCTGCCAAATTCAACTATTTCTCCATACGTTCGTCGAATTAGTTAGTTCGGGGCGTAGTTAGGGAGGTAAAGAGGCCATGGATGCAAGGAATCAAAGAAGGGTGCAGTGAGGCCGACGAATTTTGGACAGAGCTCTGCTCGTCGGCCATGGCTGTGCGGCCATGGGGACCTGCGCACTCTGCCCTGAGATGTGGGGAAAGGGAGAGGGGAAGCGCAGCGAGGCGAGTGCGAGGGCGCTGCCGCGTGCCGCGAACATCAAGTGCGAGGGCCCTGCGTACTCTCTCCCAGTCCCTCTTGCCATCTCCCTGCTCTTCCTCCTCTGAACGCGGGGCCGAGCACCATCATGGCCGCCATGGCCATGAGCTCCGCCGGCCACCGCAGCTTTGCTGATCCTCCACTCCACTGTTGTGCCTGAGCTCGCGCTGCTCCACCGCCTCCTGCACTGCTCCTCTGACCTCCCCTATCACCGCGACGCCGCCGGCGCCGAGCCGCGGCTGGACGCACGCCGCGGGGGACGACGACGCCGTCGCGCAGAGCCGCTGATCCACTGCCGCCGTAGCGACGCTGCCAGCCTTCGGCCACGCTTCCTGCTTCGCCTCGACCCACTCCGCGCTCGTGCGCCCTTCGCCGGCAGCACGCCGCCGGAGATCGGCTGGCCGCGCGTGCTCTGCTCCGTCCCGACGGAAGTAGAAGAAGAGTAAGGGCTGCGACCGCGGAGCCGACAGCTGCTGTGGCGGCGAAGGCGGTGGAGGTGATGGTGCGCAGCCCGGCCAACCTAGGCGAGGTCCGATCTGGCCGCGCGCCGGTCACCGCAAAGGCTGCGTGCGAGCTCTGGCCCCCGAAGCAGCGGGAGGTGGCCGACACCGCAGATGAGCTGAGGATAGGATTAAGAGGGAAGTGAGGTCATTTTAGACATCTTCACTAGTCAGGCCCACACGTCACAGCCACCAAACGGTGAAAACCAAACAGATCGTGGACGGAACGAGTGATAAATTTTTTTTTATGATTTACTCAATTTTTTAGTGACCTTGGTGAAACTAGCAACTTATATAATGACATGAATAGAAAAGACCCATGGATGACGCCAATTAGTACAGGGCTCAGGGATGCGCAGTTGATCTGGCACTCGACATGTTGCCATATTTCCCTCACGAACGATACAAAGCGGCAACGAGACATGCGGCTCCATAGCAAGCAAGAAATCGCTCTTTCTGGATGGAAAAGATGATGCCAATTAGTACACGTGCGAAATCACCGCGCTGTGATTTGATTTTTTTTTTACTCATTCAGCGGCCGCCGCCTGCCACCGTAAACTGCCCGGTTGGCAGGCTGGAGCCAGACAGGCGGGAGAGGAGGGCAATTACGGCGTCGGTGTCTCGGGGCCAGCAATCAGTCGGAGTCGGTTGCCAACAAACCAGCCTTAAAAAAAAGGGTCCGGTCCCACATACAGTACGTGACTCGTTGCGGTTGCGGGTGCGGGGCGATGCCAAAAAACCAAAATCGAAACACGCCTTGGCCTCCTCGTCTCTCTCGTCACAATCTTGTACCTCACCCCCCCAACCCCAACGGACCGTGATCGATCTCAGCCGCACCGCCTCGCCCTCCTCCTGGCCGGGCCGCCGCCTATAAGAGAGTGAGGCGGAGGCAGGCGCCGGCCGTTCCTCTCCCTCCTTCCTTGGTCCTCTGGCATTCCTTCGTCCACTTGTGGCGGCCGTAGGTAGCCTGCTACCGGTGCCTGCCTGCATGGTGATGATGGAGGGGCGCACGGGCTCACTCTACGGCCGCCTCAACAGGAGCAGCACGCGGGGGTTTCTCGCCTACGTCGCCGCCGGGGCCGCCTGCGCGGCCGTCCTCGCCTGCTTCGTCCTCTCCGCCGCGGACCCGCCGGCATCGGCGACGCGCAACGACGATGGCGGGCCGCTCCTTCGCCTGTCCTCGCGCTCGCCGCGCGTCTGGCCCGTAAGCTGTTCGCCCTTTTGCCTCCCCCTCCTCCTCCCCTGCGCGTGCTTCGTGTGGTTGCTCTGCGTGCTGACGTCGCGGATCGGGATGGTGTTTTGTTTCCTCCCTCCCGCCCTCCCTGTCTCTCTCCCAGGACCTCGCGTTCAACTGGCGGGTAGTGGTCGCCACCGTCGTCGGGTTCCTCGGCTCCGCGTTCGGCACCGTCGGCGGCGTCGGCGGAGGCGGGATCTTCGTGCCCATGCTCAACCTCGTCGTTGGTTTCGACACCAAATCCGCCGCCGCGCTCTCCAAATGTAAGCTACTGCTACTAGCCTTTCGCCGATGCATGCATCTGCCGATTTCCTCCCTGACACGCGTGCGTGCTCGCTCGCCTGGTTCGGTTTGGGGGGGCGCAGGCATGATCATGGGGGCCTCGGCGTCGTCCGTTTGGTACAATCTCCAGGTCTCACACCCAACCAAGGAAGCGCCAGTCATCGACTACAAGCTCGCGCTGCTCTTCCAGCCCATGCTTATGCTCGGCATAACCATCGGCGTAGAGCTCAGCGTCATCTTCCCGTACTGGCTAATCACTGTCCTCATCATAATCCTCTTCGTAGGTAATAATCGCTTGCCTTTAGCTTTCCGTTGTAAGCTACTGTTATGTGCGGCCCTGCTACTTTTATCTGTGCTATGTACTGTGCAATCGCTGAGATGGAAGCCTGTTCTCGTGTGACCGATTTATTGCAGGCACTTCGTCGAGATCGTTCTACAAGGGGATTCTGATGTGGAGGGAGGAGACCAGGATTCTGGTTAGTTCCTGTCACATTTCAGATGTCTGCCGTTGAATTACTGTATACTCGCATCCCCTTTTGTTTACCGCCTATGTTGAATGATTGCAGACGGAGACACGCGAGCGAGAAGAGCAATCCAAGTCTACCTGCGCTGCAAGTGATGGTGAGTTCTAGTACCGCATTGCATGATACTTTGGCATGCCTTGTTGATAGTGATTGCATCAGTTACTTGTACCCGGAGCTGATATTCATATTATGGAGTAACGTGTTGTGATCAAATATGAACTTGTTGCAGTGGTCATTGATCCGAGGTATGAGGAGCCCCTCCTGGCTCAACCACAGCCCAAGAAGAAGTCTGCATTGGTAAGCTACAACCACTACAAGTACCTGTCATTGTCATTTGTGGTTTCCTAAGCAATCGGTTCTTAACATGATCATATATTATAAATGTGCTTTCAGATCCACCTTTGCAACTTTGTCATGTTTGGTTGACAGATATTATTCAGATCCATTCAGTGATTCTTCGTGTATATATTAACATGGTTAGGGCCTAGCTGATAGATGCTCTGAACATGCAAGAAAGCAGGAAGAAACAAAAGACAGCGTCACATATCATCTAATCACTGGATTTTACCTCTTTTTTTTTTTTGTTTCAGGAAACTTTCCTGTTCAATTTGAGGTGGAAGAATATCCTTGTTTTAATGTCTGTCTGGTCAGCCTTCTTGGTGCTGCAAGCTCTCAAGGTCTCCCTTCTACGTTGAACTATTTTTTATAGCTACTATTTAAATATATAGTCCCATCTTCATAACAATGATTGATGACTCTAAAAGATAATGACCTCATTTTCCCATACAAGTACCATTTTGGGTTCAGTTACCTATGTTGACTGTCCAAACCTGAGTTATTCTAGCCCACATGTTCATACAAGACCTATCGGTGGTCTTCCGACTCCTTTGTCTCCTTTAGATGGAAATTGTTATTAACTGCAGTAAGTTTTCGGTTATTTGCAGAATAATTCGAAATCATGCAGCACTTTCTACTGGGTGATCAACATTCTACAGGTAATGAATAGCTCTTCTTTGTGCTTCTATTTTGTTTAAACTGACATAATGTCTGCCTGCCACAGTGTCTTTCCAATTGTAACAGTAACCATTTGTTCTGTTGTGTTGGGCAATCATCCTTTTAAAACATATAAGCCACGTTAAACCTAGATTTTTGGCATATCCATCAGCCATCTTTTGAGCATATCTCAACTCTGCATTGAGCATTAGCCTTTATTTTGTTGCAAACTGAAAGTTGAGTGTTGATTCTGTTATACATCACATTAATCAGACATGAAATCCTTATCATTGGTACTTTTTAACATCCTCTAAATTATTTTAGGTTCCAGTTGCGGTGAGTGTATTCTTGTGGGAGGCCATGCAGCTATGTAGGGAGAGTCGTGCACGGCGTATGAATGGGAACCTGGAATGTGTGTGTGAGGCCTCTATTGAGTGGTCACCGGCACAACTGATCTTCTGTGCCTTTTGTGGCCTTCTTGGTGGGACTGTTGGTGGCCTTCTTGGATCTGGTGGTGGGTTCATCCTCGGCCCACTTCTTCTTGAGCTTGGGTGTATACCACAGGTATTTAAGCTGCCTTGACTTGATTGCATGCTATTTTTATATCTTGCACTTCATTTTCAAATGCTATCACAGAATTCTATGTTTTCATACATCTGTCATCTTGATGCTACTGTAGCACAACTTTTGGCAGGAGTCCCGACTATACAATAACAAGAAATACTGTATGAATGGGGATAAGATCCCTATTAAGGCTGTAGCATTGCATTGCCATATTCTATTATGGGACCATTGCAAGGCATTGGAGCCTAAGGCAACAGCCAGGGCAGAGGGCAGGGGGCTAGCCCACTGTGAGTATTGTTCAGGCTGGGTTGTGCCGGGCCCAACACCCATAACAGCAGTACTGTCTAGGATGTCGAAATTTTTGCTGATTTTTTTATCACAATTGTAACTTTTATTCTAAGAAGCATCCTACTGTCATAAACTAAGCTAATCATAGACGTTAGATATAGGTTCCCATATATATAAGTAAATAGTGTATTCAAGTCTAAGAAGCTGATCCAGGCAAAATGCCGTTTGGTGTAGTGATAAATTTGCCTAACTCTCTGGCGTGGTTTACAAAACACCCCTATAATTTGCCCGATTATATAGATCTTCAGAAAAGAAAGGGAGCAGGTAGCATCTGCTACTCTCCCTGGGGCCAGCCAGCTAGGACTTGGTATTATCCCCCATGTGATCTTTTGTAGCCTGGCCTACATGGCTTGGTGGCTACATATGGTAGAAAGTTGTGAATAACTGAATGCAGTTCTTTGTGGTGCTATCTATTTTTTTTTCTAACACAGCTGCATCCAGATTTCCATTCATATAGTAGTGTTTGCATGTTGAATGCAATTTACAATGGCCTTATGGTCAGAACCTGGAATGTGAATTCACAATATAGAGTAGCAGTACAGTTATCTCTACAATTTTGAAATGCTTAATGGGCCAATTAGTTTTTTTTTCCATTGGGCAATCCAAGATTTTGGACAACATTTCTTGCATCGTGTAACTTGAGCAAAATGTGCATTTACTGTGTGAGAGTTTGGTCAATCTGATGAAGCCCAGTTGATTCATCAGTGCTAATATGTCGAAGTGTAACACTAAATGTAATATGTAATTTTGTAAGTACCGTGATGTCACAACTTCATGTTATCTTTGTGTCCATACACTTCTTTCATTGGTGAATAATGATAAGAACACCTTGAATTGTCTGGCAGGTCGCAAGTGCAACAGCAACATTCGTGATGATGTTCTCCTCCTCCCTCTCTGTGGTCGAGTTTTACTTCCTGCACAGATTCCCCCTCCCTTTTGGTAAATCCATGTTTGAAATCTCTAAACAGTTTCAAAAGTGTGAATGTTGTATAGTAATAACACACTGTTTCTCTATCTGCAGCTGGCTACCTCATCTTCATTTCCATATTGGCTGGATTCTGGGGCCAGTGTTTGGTTAGGAAGATCGTGCATGTGCTCAAGAGAGCATCACTTATTGTCTTCATCCTCTCCTCTGTTATCTTTGCCAGTGCTCTTACAATGGGTATGGACCTTTTGACAACTCATTGACTTGCTACTTTGCTTTAACTTGGTGAATTGCTGACCCCATATCGGTCTAAGCTGAATTCAACTAAAAGTATTTAGTGTTACATAAGCTTAAAGAATCTTGCACTATTTCTTTTCAGGTGTCGTGGGAACCCAAACGAGCATTTCAATGATCAACAACCACGAATACATGGGGTTCCTCGACTTTTGCGAGTAACCCAGCCACACCATCAAACTGTCTATTCGTCCGGGAGAATCTAGGCCAATGCCTAATTGACCTTATCTCCCTCAAAATCTAGAACAATAAAGTCGCCAAGTTTGCGCACAGGTTAGCTCCTCGCTAACCCGCTCGCATCTTGCCCGACAGTGTCCAGTAGTAAATTCAGCTCGTGTTAGCTCCTGGCTAACCGACAGATCATATGGCTTCGGGTTTTGTGGAAGTGGGCGAGATTTCACTCGCGTCATGCATGTGTTAGCTCCTGGCTAACCTGCAAATGCATGTGTTGGTGTAGGGTTTTGTCACGTCTGCGTCAGCTCCTGGCTGACCAGCAATTATTCGTCTTTCATTCTTGCGCTAGCTCTAGGCTAGCCTGCAAAAGTCCAAAATTCGTTGTTTGGAACATTGTAAATATCAGTCAATTTCCATTCTGTTTGTGCAGAGCCGAGTCTGGTTCAAGCCGTGTCGATCTGTAGGTAGAATTTGAATCTGTAGTTGCTCTGCAGTGTTTGAGCGAAGTTGCTATTTTGGACCTAAAATATGATGGATCGAAACCATGACATGATCACTGGCAATTGACAGATTAACTGAGTTAAAGCAGCGTTACAAACCCCTGCAAAATGGTTAATTAAGAAGTCCTCAAGATTGACGATGGTGGAGGTGAGAAGAAGGATTGGTGTCGCTCTATCCTTTTTTGGATTTAACCATTCTCAACTTAAGTCCCCTCCAATACCCAAGTGAGATGATTGGTTCAAAGAATGCTGTGACTGTGAGCCGCCGGGCCGGAGTGGCTTCTCTTCAAAGAGAGGTCAGGGTTGGCTTAGGGCCTTCGGCAATTGGACCTCCAACAAAAAACGCAGACGTCCAACGAAGTGGTTGGATCCTGGAAATGGTGAACCTGGAAGTGGATCCAGCCCACTTCGTCATCCAACCCCTATTATCGGCTGGAACATTACGGCCTCCTTGGTTTCTTTGCTGAAGGCTGTTACGCCTTTCCGAGGGATAGCAATCAGTAAGCTGGCTAACGCTGTTTTGTGGTGCGAGAAAACATTATACCATGACTGATAAGCCGAGCTAATAAGTTCATGCGAAAAAGTAACCCCAACAGTCCCGTGCCTCATGCGAAAAAGTAACCCCAACAGTCCGGTGCCTCCAACTCTATTAGCTAGTTAATGTATCTAAAAATTTTAGCGTCTTCATAGTAGTGTTGGACTGTTGGCACTGTTGGGACGCCTTATGCCAGCGAGGCTTAGTTTTGTGTACACCGTTCGAGGCAGCGTATGGTCACGGACACCGGGACACGAGAGTTTCTAATGTTCAGGCTTCAGCACCACTCGCTTTGAATGATCTCACATGTACTATGAACGAATCTTCAGAGTGAACAGGACCACACGATACAGCCTACGGAGTACTAATACATTGTACTAGGAATGGTAACATTACGTCACATCACATAACTTTGGGCTGCACGCTGCAGTACTACAGTTTCCATGATACATAGAAGTCACTACAATTTGCCAACTCCATGCTTTTTCAGATGACATTTTTGGGGAAGGAGACAAATTGATAGTATTAACAATTTCAAAGGGTAGAACAAGCATTGTAGCAAGCTGCATGATAATCGGTCCATACTCCCAATCTTGTACATCGGATCCAGCACGATCTCTCGTATATACGTAGATAATCACGATCTCTGGTTAAGTCCGTGGAGCAGCAAACTTCTGAGTACAATTCAAGCTTAGGCTTCACCAGAGCAAATAATGGAACTATGGTGTCCAAAGCACCCAATGTTCCATATAAACCTCGCAACAAATTGGTTTTACCAACTTCCAAAGTACACAAAGGTGGGCTGCGATGGACATTTCATTCATAGCTGCCTAGTTGGCATTTGATTCCAGCAGCAAAGCTTCAGAGCTGCAGAATCGCTATATATTTCTTTGTGGGTACATGGTTCTTGTTCTTCACTTGACCCAGATCATAATGATGGGCTGCTAATTAGGCAATACAAAGCAGACATCTATCAAACTAATACAAAAAGGGTTGCAACAAGATTGCCTGCTTGCATCACATCTCCAAGTATAGGAGATAAACCATGTCCTACAAACTTACAGGTTACAGGAGAAGCTGACAAGAGAGATTTGCTTATCACTCTGGAACAACTTCATCTTCACTCATTGCCTTGTTCATTATTTTAGTGGACACGTCCACGTCTTCTTTGGGATCATCTCCGGCGTCCCTCTTCTTGTCCACAGGGGTGGAAGATGAGGTGTTGCTTGTGCCATCATCTCCTGCTCCAGATGTGGACTTTTGGACATCTGTCACCAGAGCCAAGGTGCCATTTGGAGGAGAATCCAACTCACGCGAAGATGTCTGGTTAATCAAAGGCTGTACTTGGTTGCCAAGCACTGCCATTGAATTCACTTGTTGATCTGGATGACCTTTCAAAGTTGAATTAGTTTGCTCAGGGTTGCTGGTCAAATTTGCTGGAGATGGATGGGTCTTGCTTTCTATGACATCACTAGGAATGTCTGCATTTTTCTGGGAAGATGAATTAGTTGGTGTAGCCGTATTGTCCATGGTTGATCCATTTATTCTAGGAGCTCGAAATGAAATTCCATTAGACAAGTTTGTGGTGCCTTCAAATATCCTGTCCATGCTGTTCAATTGTTCCTCTGGGAGAGGTCTTGCCACCTTGGCGTCATGATCCACAGAGCTTGACACATCATCACCTCTGAAACTCCTCTCCCTAGCCCTGCGCACTTCCTCCTCCTTGTTTCCAGGCTCATGATTCTCCTTCGGAACTGCAGTTGAAGCATCATCTACAAATAAGACCTTCTCTTGGGCATGATGGAACAGCTCATCTTGCTCAGACGATGGAGGGTCATGAGTAACAGCACTAGAAACATAGTCACCATGGAAGCTCTTCTCTTGATCCTCCTGTGACCGCTCCTTCCGCTCTTCGTCCTCAAACACACCCACATCTCCATCCTTTTCAGAGGAATGCTCACCAGGCTCAGGAAGATCCTCATCCTTCTCCAGGTCCTGCTCATCAATGGGATCCTCATCGTTCTCATCATGCTTCATTTCTTGCTCCATTTCATCATTCTCTTCATCCTCAACCTGTTCATCCAATGTTGAAGAATCAGCCTCCATTTTTGGAGGCAGATCCTTCCTGCCTAATCTGATTGCCTCTGGCTGGACTTTGTCATCTTTATGCAAATCATTCGCTTCATCTTCACTATATGCCTTCTTCTCATAAGAATGCTTAACTTGGTAGAGCAACCAAACAGAAACCATAAGCAAGAGACTAATCTGAAGAGCTTTCTTCAGCTTCAGACCTTTGGATCTCTGATTTCTACTAGAGCTCTGCCTCAACATTGTTAGGAAAACGAGGTAAAACAACAACCTCTGCAATCCTTTTTTTTTAACCACTCCCAATACCCACACGAGAACACTTGCTGGTTCCTGAAATAAGACGTTACCAACACAGAAGCATCCTCATTGATATATTTCACAAAGGGTAAGGGAAACAATTAAGTACTTTAAAGAACACTATAGTACTAAGTTAATTTACTTTAATTTACTTCAGTTTACTTGTGCAAGCCATACAGGAGGAACCAAAAAAAGAAGATTCCTCAGGTGTAGAAATCCCATCAATCATATAAATACAAACTATGCATTTGATATCTGAGCTACCTCCAACACTTTCATCGTCTCTACTAGGTAGTAGTTACCTGTACCTCTATTAAAGCTATATGTAGACACTGTAGTTGTGTAGGATACAAATATCTGGGATGACTTGCTGACTTGCCTAGGATAACTGAAAACAGAACAAGAGCAAGCGCGCGGCTACATTTCTACATCCAAGTAGCTTAAATTAAGGCCAAGGCGTCCTAACCAAGGAGCAAAAACCCATCAGGTCATTGAAGAAAAGGACGCATATCCTCCAACGAATTACCTAAATAACAGAAAACGCCATTCTTGACACCTGAAACAGGCCTAAAAACTCCAATCTCCCGACAGCCAATATCGAAACCACCTAATCTCTGCTCCTATAACACGATTATATATCAAACAAAAAGACACTATTTTTCAGGGTAGAGCAATGCGCAATAAATTTAACTTGGTTATTGGGATTCTTTGCCCAAAATCCAGGTAAGAAACCCCGAACCCCAGCTCAACGATCACCACACACCACAAATCCATTATCCAGCACCTTCAGCAGCACAAACATCAGATACTTCGCCCGCAATAAACCCAGAGGGCTTCAAGAAGTTCAAGAACAAGGCCACACCCCACAAGACGCCAAAAAGGATTCAAGCTTTAACACAGAACAAGGCACATCAATCTCACCTTGGGACGCCGGCAGCTGGATACTTGGAACGACCGTTCTTGCTTTCGCCTTTGCCTCGTCTTCCCACCTCCAGAGGATTTAAAGGCGAAGACCGAAAGGTAGGGGTAGAGCAGAGCAAAGATTGGTCAAAAAATCAAGATGCTTGTTCACCTAAATCCGCTCCCCCCACTACCGCAAGGCAGGGGCGGATCTAAATACAGGTGCCTAGAGTAGACCGCCTCTCTGAAACGGAAAGGGTAGCCGGCCGGCGACAAATGCGACGGTGGATTCGGGGCTCGTGCGTGCACCAGTCGGATTGGGGTCTGGGATGGGCGGATAGCGGGGGTAGGTGCTAGGTCGGGGCTCGGGAAGGGGGGGGGGGGGGGGGGGTGGGTGTGGAGGATTTATGACGCGACGTGGACGGAGACCGAGAGGCAGAGGCGGAGCAGGCGGCAGCTTCAGAGTCACAGCTCGCAGGGAGGGGCCGGGGGATGAAGAAGAGGAGGAAAAAAAAGGTGAGGATTTTTATCTTGTTCGTTTCTTCTGACTTTTCTGTTCTACCACTATTTTTTTCCGCCTCTGAGAAGTGAAGTGAGAAATCGATGAGCTTCTTCTTGTGCTTGGGTCCTCGGGCTTTGGCACCGTGTGGTTGGAGGTTGGGAGCAGCGAGCATTGGAGGGCTCGCCCAGCGTCAGCCCGGTTTGTGTCACTCAGCAACTCTGCCTGGCACTGACCTCACTGTAGGAATTTGTTGCCTAGCGTTCTTCTTCCTTTGTAACAAAAAACGGTTAAAACATGAAATGACTCATGAAAACGTAAAAAAGGTGAAAAAAGGACTGTATACTCTATCTTTTTCCTGGAAACCATCTTTGTATCTTTAGACTTCAGAAACCATTTCTTGTCTTTTTTGCGAGCCTACACGGCGCGTTTTCGCCAAGGCGGAGATCAGATCACAGGTCATTACCGTTTTGATAACATCAATCGGCCCTGATCAATCAAAAGAAGTTGCTACGAATCTTTTTTCAAGGATATGAAGACAGGTGAGGAGACTTAGGAGATTTTGTTTTCGGTCACGCGGCATGCTGGTAGGTCCGCACACGTTAAGGGTGCCAAGGAAGGTTTCGAGCAATGCACAAGTCGGGTGGTGGTATGTAGTCCCTGCGTGTGTATCCTCGCTCTTGACCCTTGATTGTAGTCCCGATGTTTTCAATGAATGAATCCCTCTGGTCGAAAAAAAAGAAAAAATATATGAGCATCTTCAAGACCACCCAAAATATACTAAATAAACAGTCCAAATAATCTTTTAATTCAAAAATATTGGCAAGATTGAAAAAGAAACTCATCAACAACAACTCCCAAAACCCACTTCTCAATCTTTTGGTAGAAACCATCCCAAGCGCGCGAAGTTCGTGCCAATCTAGAGATGAAAGATCGTGGAGAAGAAAAAAATAGTATATGTTCCTAATGCAAATGTAAAAAATAAAATAAATTATAAAAGTGATAAAAACTCTCAAAGTTAAATGTGATAAAAACTTGTGACTATAGGGAACATTATCTTTTTTTTCATGACCCAATCTCATGTTCGTTGATCTATGGGCAGTTCTAAATATCTAAGGCTCGTATTTCTCTCTACCACGGTATAAGTAAGTACTAGTAGCTCGTGTGAAATTTCTGTATCCTAGAAACGTGCTTAGCAGCTAAGCAAGTGAGATGCGCAGAGCAGGCGCGACACATATAAAGGCCTTAGCTTGGCCTCTCCTTTTGTTGATGGCGCTCCTTTTTCGTCGTCAGTCAGTCCTAGAAACGGAAAAGGGTCCTGCCGGCAAAGTACGCACGTACGTGTCTGGCGTGGGGTTTGCGAAGTGCGCGCACGGGTTCGCGTTGGGTGCAACTCCCATTGACATGCCTTGGTTGCCGGTTTGCCGCCAGCACCAACACAGGCTCTTGCGTTTAGTCCCAAGCCGTTGCACTTGCAACGAGGTGCTGGTGCTGGTGCACGCTCACAATATACTAGTCACATGCATAATGTTAGGACGACGGTAGATCCGACCTGATTGTTGTTCCAGTGAGGATCTAATACTGGTACTCTGCTGGTAAGATGCCATCAGTAGTAATAATACACCCAATACATGCTTACCACGAAAGCACATTTCCAGAGAATACATGGTACAATACCTCACATTTATCTCTCGCTATTTTGGCTGTGGCAGTTTGGCCGGTGCTGTGCTGGCGATGGAGCCAGGCTTCGGAGACCGGCGGCCGGGCAAGCCCAACTTTTTACAATTTGACGCTTTTAAAAAAAAATTACATACGACCCCTTGGAGGTCATAAACTCATTTTAGACCCTAGAGGTCGGCGCCATGACTCATGGCACCGAGGTAACACGTCTCGGCGCCACGGATCACGGCGCCGAGGTGCTGACTGCAAAATTAAAAGAAACATCAAGTACACAAGGAGCCCCTCGGCGTCATGATCCGTGACGCCGAAACGTGTTACCTCGGCGTCATGAGTCATGGCACCGACCCCAAGGTCCAAAGATGAGTTTATAATCACCAGGGGGCTAAATGTAATAAACTTTCATAAAAAGGGTTAAATTGTAAAAAGTTAGGCCAGCCACTTGTTCCAGGGGTGCGTTTCACCCGGCAGGTTTGGTTCGCTATATATGTTTAGCCTGCTGCAGCTGTCCTCCCTAGTGATGGAAGGCGAAGAAAAATCTGGGGGTTTCACCACCAAATCTCTATATAACTGCTTAACACATGGGGTCAGGGATAATCTAAATGATCTGATATGGAAAGCAAAATACATGTAAAAGTTAAGGTGTTCTTATGGCAAATCTTTCACAATAAGCTGCACACAGGGGTGTCTTTAAAAAAATGGGAGCCCAACCTGTTGCTTAGGCGATGGCTATGTGTTGGGTGATGAAATCACACATGCATGAGGTGAAAACAATGTACGATTTGCAATTTGCCATTTTATTTTTTCATCCCTCCAAGACTTACATCCCAGGGGGTATTTATAGGCCCCCTGGCTTCGTCATTCTAAGATCTTACAGAGTTAGCCAAGGAGCTTTCTACACATTTATCTAGAAAGCATGTTGACGAAGTGGTGAAGCACACTTCGCCCTCTTTCTTCTTGTTTTTCGAGGAAACTTTGGACTTGATCACGATCTCTTAACTCAACTGAGAAATTCATGGGCTCCTCGTGCGGAGATACCACATCAGCTTCGCTGGTCATCAAAAGCCTAGCGAAGTCGTCTTTCGTCGGATAACCTGAAACATGAAAAATCACATGTACGAAGTTTGATATTTACAGAGAAGTGTCCACGTGGTCTTCGCTGAGCATCCAGAGCCTGACGAAGTTATCTTCGCCGATTTACTTAAAACATACAAAAATACATGAGCGAAGTTGGAAATACGTGTGACGAAGTATTTGTGTTAACTTCGCTGCGCATGTTAGTATATCTAATGTTCGTAATGAAATGTTTGTATCCAAAGTTTGGAAAGGATGTTTGTATGTCAAAAGTTGATCCCCAACAACAGCCCCTCGCGGGCGAAGGCCTACTCCAAAGGTCTGAATCCCGTGAAGTTTTATATGAAACTTTGCCTAACAAACGCCGTCCAAACTTTGGAGTTGGCCTGTTTGATTTTGAATCCAACTGCTAGCTTTGACCGGTTGATTGGGCAACGCCTATAAATAGCGAGGCCCTCCCCCCTGCGGCTGTTGTTTTCAGAAGAAGGAAAACTCTGCCAAATTTTTTCTTGAGCTCTGAAGTTTGAGATAGCTTTTCTTGTCGCTTTGTCGTTGTGTTCACTTAGTCCTAAATCTTTGTTCGAAGTTTGTGTGACACCTTCGCCAAGGTTCATTCCTTTGACTTCTTTATTTTCACGATTTTATCGAATAGTGTTTTTGATCTTTGGTTCTCGTAGATGTCTTCGCAAGATTTGAGGGATCAGCTTTAGTCTCAGGAAAGTTCCAAAACTGAGGAGGATAGGTCTCGGTTGGATTCTGACGAAGAGGGCCTTGACGGTGTTGACGCGTCGGTCGAGGACTTGGTTAAAGATGATGAGGGTTTCACTTTAACTTTTGGAAAGACCTTGTTTGAAGGAAGTGATCTTGATAAGATGGTGCGATTAAAGCTTGTTGAGCGTGATCAAGTGAGGGTGCCTGATCCTTTGGAGACTAATCTGAAGCCCCATCCTGATGAGTGCATTATTTATCGAGATCTATTCACTGCTGGTCTTTGCTTCCCCTGCTAGGACTTTGTTGAGGATGTGTTGAAGGCTTTCAACATTCAGATGCACCATTTGACTCCAAATGGTGTAGTTAGACTGGCTTAGTTCATTTGGGCCGTCAAATGTCAGGAGGCCAATGTTGACATTGCGGCTTTTTGTGAGCTTTTTGAGATGCATACTCAATTCAAAGAGTTCATGCTTGAGGGTCGAGTGATTACTAAGTATTTTGCTTGCTCAAGTTTTAAAGCTGCCCGTAACGCTGTCCAGATTTCTCCGGCAACAAGGAATAAGTGGGGAGTTGGAGACTGGTCGAGGTATTGGTTCTACCACAAAGTGCCCATGGTCGAGGAGAGAGATTCTGTTACTAAGAGGATGGTGGCGAGGTATCCAATGGCTGCTAGGATGGAAATTGAAAAGTTTGAGTTGTCTCCATCTCTTCCTTCTTCTATAATTTCAAAAATCGCAGTTAAGGCTTACAAGTGCACAGCTTCATTACAGTGTGCTAGAGATCTTGTGGAAGAGTATGCTGCTGCTAGAATTTGGCTGCTGAAAAAAGGATGGTCGTTTCAATGTTTTTATTCTAAGAATGACTGAGGTATAAACTATAAGTTTTCGGATAATGACTTCCATCGCCCGTGGATTTTTGCTTCTGATGAAGATTTTGTGAGGTCTGTTGAAAGTTGGGCTGAAGATTTACTTGGGGAGTATGTGCTGAGTGAGAAGAATAATATTGATAAAATTCTTGGTAAAATTACAAACATTTGAATAGAGTTTTTGAAGTTGCGCAAGTTGAGTATGGTGAACGGCCTCCTCCTGCTTATCGTCGCGAGAAGAAGCAGGGTCAGAAGAAGGAGACCGCCAAGGGTGCGAAGCGCAAGGCTGGTCCTAGCAAGGTTGTTGCTAAGAAATTAAAAAAGAATCAAAGTCCTTCTGTTCTACTTGATAGCGAGGAACTTGACGCTATCCTTGATCGGACTTTGGATATAGAAGGAAACATTGTTTCTGATGTCGGTGTTGGTGGCGGAGGTGATGTTGATGTTATGGGAGGTGGCGGTGGTGGTGATGATGTCGGTTTTTCTGTTTCTCAAGATATTGAAGATGAGGTGAGAAAAATTTATATGACTTTCTCTTCTAGTGGTTTGGCTCCACTATTACTTACTCCACTTGACGGAAACTTACATAATTTGCAAGCTCGTGATGCTTCTGCCGATGGTTTTAGCGAAGTTGGTACGGGAATTAGCTTGGTCTCTGGGGTGGAGACTCAAGTTAAGGATTTACAGAAAGTTGCTGGGTCGACTTCGCCGAAGCCTGATGCTGAGGCCCCTGCTGCTGGGCCTCCCGAAGAAAATATTGGCGCTGGGAAAACAACTTCGGTTGAGAACCCAGCTATGGTTGAGGCTGGCGAAGTTGATGTTCAAGATGTGTTGAAGAAGGCTGAAGGCTCTAGAGTCTATTTTTTTAATCTTGAAGATAGCGATGATGAAGTTTTTGATGATGCGGAGAAAGATGATCGTTTGGCACGCTTGTCCAGTTCCACTATTCATGTTGAGAGTGAAAAAAGTGTTGAGTGCAATCTAGGTGAACATGTTTCTACTGGTAAGTACTGTGACTTCGCATTTCTTTTTTATTTGAATTGTCTTGTTTTGTTAATTTTTGGTTTTTCTTGCAGAAACTATTTTTCCTCATGCGCCATCTTCTCCTCGAAAGCAAGTCGACCTGAGCAAGTTTGGTAGTCAAGATCCTTTTACTCCCGTCGTCCCTGCTGATGGCTGTGGCAGAACCTCCTAAATCATATGGCCCACACGCATGATTATTGTCTAAACAGACTCCAAATAACCATGACTGTGTTCCATACGACTTAAAAAGTCTGTCGGGTAAATCCCGAATCATCCATGATTCTCCGAGCAGGATCAATCATTGTAGAGAGATATTGCAGTATTATAACAGTTTGATATAAATAAAATACCACGGAGTAAAACAGCGGAAGACTTACAATAACATAAGTTTACAAACCTCTGAGTTTTAAATATTTACAACAATAGGTTTAGATTATACAAACCATATTAGTAGTGGAGCAGTAGTAGATTACAATACTAAACAAAAGCTCTGCCCAAGAGCTAAACACCTTACTCGTCGTCGCTTTCCTCGACGACTGTCATGCAGCAGGATGCAAAACACTCCTGCCCATGAGGCTCACCTGCAACAAGGGTTCAACAAACCCTGAGTACAAAAGTACTCAACAAGACTGACCCGACGAAAGAGAAAGGTGAAGACTCAAGAAATGCAGGCTAGAGGGACAAGGTAAGGTCTGTAGGAAATAAGAAATTTTGCAGAAAAGCTTAACCGAAAGAGAAGTTGCTTGGGCTAACTCCCATTATCAACCAACTTCATTATTGATCCTTAATTTTTTTGTTCAAGTTGTTACTACGATGATGAACACCGATCGAGTCTTCTTCTCCGAGAAGCAACGGCGATCCGAATCCATTTTTATACCCAGCTGGGACCTAGGTTACTGGAATACCGAAGACTATAACTCCGATGCACCCCAGGTAACCGATATACCGGGATAACAACCGCAGCCGTATATCACCACATGGCACCCGTGAGCTCTGCGGCCCAGCGTACCGAGATACATGGGAACTTAAACCCCACAGTAAAACACACTATGACACAGATGGGATCTCTGGCCCCACGCTAGGTCACTCCATGATATACACGGCTCCAACCATCCGTATACCACTTCATGCATGTGGATTTCTAAATTCTCGATATCACCAGTTCACCAACGAACGGGACCTGGGGCATCAACATACGAGAACACTATAGAGGGACTCCATTCCCAGTGCAAGTTCGCCGTCCGGACTCGATTTATTACTAATATCAAGATTCCAACAGGAAAAACCAAGCTCATCTTTTTCATTCTTTTAACTTTGAACATTTAAACAAATAAGCAGGGCTAAGCATTACTACTTATCTTCCCAAGCAGGTAACAAGGAATAAGGAAATAAGACAGGTAATGCAATTTGGGTGGGTTTTCACTCAACTCCTATTACCTAATGCAACATATCATAGCTAAAGCGGTAAAACTTTTATAAATAGAATAGGGTTTAAATGCATCCGAGGCTTGCCTTGATGTTCGGGGTAGAAGTTCGCAAACTCTGGATCAACTCCTGATTCTTGAATTTGCTCGTCCTTCGGATCTGGGCGACAACGATAACTCTCCGTTAACGGAACTATTCGATATTTAATATGCTTCAACATGATGGAATAGTAAACATGATGCTCGATGGATACATGATCAGATTAAGGGATCGAGTACAACTTTTCTTCATGATAAAGTTGTAAGCCAACAAAACTTTGTTTATAAAACTCATTAGGGTTAACTACGCCATTTAAGAAGTTAATTAAACACATAAAATAACGTTAATTAAGCCCTAATGACATGATTAAGATAAGCGCAAACAATTAATTAAAGTGCCAAAGGTCATTAGGGTTAATGACCCAAGGTCATCAATCAATCCCAAAGTCAAACAAATCCTATAATGATTAAACTTTAACTAAAGGGTTAATTAATTATTTAAAAGCATTAAATAAAGGCACAAAAATTAAAGTTATCAAATTAAGCCCAAAATTTTATTTTAGAAAGCTCTTAGCCTAATTAGATGACAAAACAAATTTCAGACTTAAAAGCCAATTATTTTATTTATTAAAAATCATTGAAGGTCTATTTTTTAATTAAAAGGGCTAATTTTAACATATGCAAAAATTATTCAAATTTGGCATTTCATATTTTTCCTAGGTAGATGGCATCATAAGGAACATTCACAAAAAATTTTAGAATTTTTGGAGCTATATATTATTTACTATGATTTTTCAAAGAAAATAGCATTTAAATCATTTTCTGAAAATAGAAAAAGAAAATCGGCACAGTACCCCCGCGCTGACCGACGGCGGCGCGGCGGTTGACCGTCAATTCCTCGCCGACAGCGAGGTCTCCGGCGACACGGTTTGCTCCTACGGGCTCATTTTGACACGGCGCGTCGATTGAGGTGGCTAACGGCGCGGCTAAGCGGCGGCGGCACCCACGCCGACGGCCATGGCGGCGCGGCGGAGCGGCGGCCCGGCGGCGTCGCTCACCGGAGTGATTTTTGGCGACTGTGACCACACGAACTCACGCAGGGCACTCCGACGAGTTCGTTTGACAACAAAATGAAGCCAAGTAGGAACCCCAGCATCGGCGGCTATGTGCGCGGCGGCGCCGGCAACGTTGCGCCGGCGGCGAGTACGGCTACCGACGGCCACGACAAGGTATTGATAAAATTGATGATGCAAACAGCTGCAGGAGCTCACCCCGGTGCTGATGCGCACGTTAATGGAGGTTCGGAGCGGCTGGGCTGAGCTGCGGTCGGCGGCGCTGATGGCGGCGGCGGCGCTCCGATGGCAAGACGGCGTCACAGCGGTCTCCGGCAATGTGCTGCTCAAACCAAGGTGCGCATCAGGTGCAAGATGACACGGAGAACATGGTAGCGGGGTCAAAGGTAAAATATATTCACCTGGTGCGGCGCCAAACGGCGACGATGGCACGGCGGCTCGACTGGCCGGCCGCGGAGAAGAAGGCGGCGTGAGGGTGGCTCGAGCGAGTAGAGCAAGCACGAACTGGCCCAAGATGACCGTGAGGATGTGGCAGAGCTAATGGCAAACGCAATCGGACAGAGGTGGAGCGTCGACGGCGAATTTCAACGGCGGAGCGAGGTCGTCGGCGACGGCGGCGGGAAGAAGAAAGAAGAAGAACGGCGTCGGACGACCGGTATTTATAGCACGGAGTCGATGGATGGACTGGCGACACGAAGGCGATGAAGTTTCTCGAGTCCATGAGTGCTCTGGCGTTCGAGCGGGTGCGGCGGTGGTCGGCGACGCGCGATGAGAAGCCGGCCATGGCGATCGCCGATAGGGTTAGATACTGTTCGAGTTAATTACGGAAATGCCATTTGTCTCAAAATACAAATTACTTCAAAATTTATATAAGAACTTAAAAATCTCCAAAAATATCATTTGCATAAATTTTCAAGAGCTACACTTTTTCTTTAACTGGCATCCTTAAATTCTGTCTAGATTTTGAAATTTGAAATTAGATTCAAAAAGGAAATGAAACCCTAGAAATAAACATTTGAAATTACTTTTGATTTTTCAATAAAACTTGAAAATCTTCAAAACTATGAAATTCTTATCTTTCCAAACCAAACCTTTTTCATATACAATGTTTTCTTAGATTATGCATAAATTTTAAATTATAGTTTTAAAATCAAAAGGGGATAAATGCTGGACACTGTATTTTCAAATTAATTTGAAATTCCTTTTGGAAACTTGAAAAACTTTATATACCAACTTTGTAGCTCTTGTCAAGATCTATAAACTATCTTTTTAGAGTATCTCCAAATTCTTTATAGATTTTGAATTAGAGAAAAGGGGATAAAACTAGGTTTTGAAATAGAGGGTTTTTGAAATAGAATTTAAACCCAATTTGGTTTCTAACTTTAATTGGTTGGTTATTAGTGATCACAAACATCATCCAAGGACATTTTTAGGTCATTGACCCAATGACACCCTTGGTTGACCAAGTTGACTTTTGAAAAACCTTTTATAGAATTTCTAATTTGAATTTAAATTTGAATAGCCAGACTCAGAAATAAGCTTTGGAATCCAAATTTAATTTCAAATATGAAAATCATTTTTAGGGTTGGACTTAGACTTATACACTATGCTTGACACTAGGGTAAACACAGTTTACACCTCAAGTATATAGAGTATAAACTAAGTATTTGCGATGACATTCGAACATAGGGTTTTATTATTTCATGTGACCAAACATTCCAGAAACGTAATCAACCTATGAAATTTAAACTTATTTTAGTTGATGCACATTAAGGTTGACTTAAACATGAATGCTTTGCAGTGCATATGATGACATGGCATGTTTTAGCTAATATAACACCAGAGGTGTTACAATGGCGAGGGAGAAGTTTCTGATGCTCTTAAACGTGGGTTGGCGTTTTATCAAGAGAAGAGCTTGGGTCTTGACAGTTTCAAGTTCATTGGTGTTGGGGCCGATAAACTTCGGATGATGCCTCGCACTTCTGAGGTTCAATTGTCGAAGTGCATAAATGAGGCTTTCACTGTCCCTGACGTGGAGCTTGAGATATCCAAGAAACCCTTGCTCAAGGTTGCTGATGCTAGGTTGTCGATGATGTATAAGGGTTCCCTTTTGATGAGGGGTTTGCGAACTGGGTTAGAGGAGAGGGAGAAAAATTTTGCCCTTTGCGAATGTGACTATCAGATTGAAATTGAAAATCTAAAGAAGCGACTTACCGAAAGGGAGAAAGAAAGAGATGACGTTGTGGATGCTCATAATGTGTTGGAAGGCAAACTTATCAGTGCTCTTGCTCGAGTTGAAGAAAAAGGAGATGAAAACAAGAAGATTATGGAGGAAAATGAGAAGTTGAAAGGAGACATGAGGTGCATTGAGAGAAGGATTAAGGATCAGGATAAATCTTTCTTTGATAACTACAATCGCATTTGGGAGCTCTGTTTTGAATGTTACAACAAGTTTAGAGCTAGACCTGGAGATAAGTGCTGGGATCTTGGTGATCGTGAGAGTTTTTTCAATTGGCTTTGCCGCTAATATGAGGATTTATCTCAGGTCATGGAGACCACTGTTGATATTGGTGTTTTCTACTCTGCTCGCGCTTTGTTTCATTTGATGAGACAAAGCCAAGATCCTTTGTTTGCACAACTTTGTGATGCCAACTATAAGTTCCCTTCTGTATGTGAACTAACCAACGTGATTAAGGCGACACAAGTATTATGCAACAAATATCTCGAGCAGTATTGGAGGTCAGGTGGCCGGGCCCATTGCTTTGACAAAGCTAGAGAAAAGTTACAGAGGGTAAATTTTTGTACTAAATTGTTTTTGTTTTCTTTTATGTTTTGTATCTAACTTTTATCTGTTTTCGTGCTAGCAAATTGCAAAGGAGGCAGAAACTGCTCGGAGGAAGACGGAGGAAGCTGCGAAGAAGGAAGCTGATGCTAGAGGTCGAAGCGATGCTGGGCCCAACAATGTTAGTGGCGACCGTCCTTAGACTTTAGCTGTTTTTTATTTTGTGAGATGAGAGATTTTGAGATACAATGGCTCTAAGTTATGGTCTTTGTAAGATACACACTTGGTAACTGTTTGATTATCTGTCCGTCCTGCGCAGGTTCCTTATGCTGAGGCTGCGCAGGATGTCAAAGACATCGTTCCGCTATTAATGTGTAAAGATGATTTCATTTTCGAGCCTGCCGAGTTTTATGATTTTCGTGCGAAGTGTGATGGCTGTGATGTCGATGATTTCCTTACTCGTAAGTTTTGCTCTCGTTGTTTTGGACTTGAACTTTTTAGTGATTCTATCTTACAAATCTTTTATAGACTTGGATAGGCGATGCCGTAACGTCCGGCCTCCTAACTATCAAGTTTTTGATTTTACGGGCTTTACACAGGTAAAGGTTTTGACGTGTGAGGTCTACTTTTCTTCTATGGTTGCTCTTGTTTTCTGACTTCTTCTTCTTGTAGTCGTCTGAGTCAAGTACTTCGTCGGTGAATGTTTTTGAGGACTATCTTCGTCGATTGTAAACACACATTTTTTAATTGAGTGGGTTATATTGTGAGACATCTTATTGTATTACGAAGTTTATGAGTTTTCCTTCGCTTGTATGAGTGGGTACAGAATAAATGTTTTGAATTAAATTGCATATGTACTTTGATTAGAAACATGTACTCGAGAAGTTTATCTTAGCAAATTTTAGAATGTTGTCCCTTCTTTTTCGCCCGAAGTGGGCGCGTGCGCTTCGCTTAAAAGCTCGAGGCGTTTTCACCTTAGTGAAGTGGAGTCAAAAAATTTGCCTTAACAGATTTTGAAACATCGTCCCTTCTTTTTCGTGTGAAGTGGATGCATATGCTTTCTTAGAAGCTGAGAACATTTCACCTTAGTGAAATAGGTTAAAAAATTTACTTTAGCAAATTTTGAAATGCCGTTCCTTCTTTTTCGCGCGAAGTGGATGCGTACGCTTCTTTAGAAGCTAAAAACATTTCACCTTAGTGAAATAAGTCAAAAATTTTGCCTTAGCAAATTTTGAAACGCCGTCCCTTCTTTTTCGTGCGAAGTGGATGCGTACGCTTCGTTAGAAGCTGAAAACATTTCATCTTAGTGAAATAAGTCGGAAGATTTGCCTTAGCAAATTTTGAAACGCCGTCCCTTCTTTTTCGTGCGAAGTGGACGCGTACGCTTCCTTAGAAACTGAAAACATTTCACCTTAGTGAAATAAGTCAAAAAATTTGTCTTAGCAAATTTTGAAACGCCGTCTCTTCTTTTTCATACGAAGTGGACGCGTACGCTTCCTTAGAAGCTGAAAACATTTCACCTTAGTGAAATAAGTCAAAAAATTTGCCTTAGCAAATTTTGAAACGCCGTCCCTTCTTTTTCATACGAAGTGGACGCGTACGCTTCCTTAGAAGCTGAAAACATTTCACCTTAGTGAAATAAGTAAAAAAATTTGCCTTAGCAAATTTTAAAATGCCGTCCCTTCTTTTTCGTGCGAAGTGGACACATACGCTTCCTTAGAAGCTGAAAACATTTCACCTTAGGGAAATAAGTCAAAAAATTTGCCTTAGCAAATTTTGAATTGGATAAGTTAGCATATTTTAGATTTAATAAAATATTGATGCTAACTTAGTTTTGCAGAATTTGTGCCGATATTAGAGTATATGTTGGATATACTCTTCGGCATTTGTATTTTTGGTTGTGCGATGTAGAGACATATCTCTGGAAAAACTGCTTTCTCATTTATATTTCATGAGATTTACAAAGAGACTGCCTCGTTAAAAAATCACTCGCCCTGCGAAGGGTTTCCCCTGAGTGGAAAAAGAGTGCAGCTCGGTTATTGTTGTAGTAATGTAAATTTGCTTAAAGGAAAAAATTCTACTTCTACTTCTGCTGAAGAGTAGACTAATCTTGCAGTCTTGCTTATAGATAATACTTGCGGAGTGCTTCTATGTTCCAAGTGTGATTGAGTTCCTCACCTTTCATATTTGTCAGATGATACACACCTTCTTTGTTTGTTCTTGTGACGATGAAAGGGCCTTTCCATTTTTGTTGGAATTTTTCCACTGTGTCTTCATCTCTTTTTCTTTTTAGGATGAGATCTCCTGGTGCTAACTCTCTTGGCTTGACTTTTTTGTTGTACCACTTTCTGTGTTTCAAGTTGGTATTTCTTGATATTCTCAAGTGCTTCATTTCTTTCTTTTTCGAGCAAATCTTTTCTTGTTACTTGATCCTCCTCTGAGATCATTTGAATGTTTGTTCTTGGACCTTCATATTTTATTTCTTCGGGAGTCATTGCTTCGTCTCTGTAAAGTAACTTGAATGGGAGAAATCTGTTGGCCTCGATTTTGACGTGTTGTGAGAGAAGATTACTCTTGGTAATTCATCGACCCATTTTCCTTTTTTCAAGTCTGTTAAGCACTTTGAGATTCTAGTGCAAATTATCCCATTTGCTCTTTTGACTGCTCCGTTGGACTGTGGGTGTCTCATGGATGCGAAACAGAGTTTTATTCCCATTGAATGGCAGTATTCTCTAAAGTCTTCGCTATCAAATTGGGTTTCGTTATCTACTGTGATGTGTCTTGGAACTCCAAATCTGCATATGATATTTTGCCACAGGAATTTTTTCATTGTGTGAGAAGACATGTTTGTGATTGGCTTCGCCTCGATCCACTTGGTGAAGTATTCGACTGCAACTATTGCGTATTGGTAGTTGCCTTGAGCCGGGGGTAACTTTCCCACTATGTCGATTCCCCATCATGCCAGTGGCCAAGTTGGTTCAATTGGTTGTAGGTTTGTTCCTGGTGCTTTGACTTTGCTTCCTGCCATTTGGCAATTGTGACAGGTCCGAATGATTTCTTTGCTGTCACTTTGAGCAGTTGGCCAGAAAAACCCTTGTCTGAAGGCTTTCCCAACTATTGATCTAGCCCCAGCGTGACATCCACAGATTCCATTGTGTATTTCTTTCAATAAGTTTTTCCCATCTTCTCTTGAGATGCACTTTAGTAGTGGTTGGCAAACTCCTTCTTTGTACAGTTCTTTGTTGATGATTTTATAGCTTCTGGTCTTTTGCTTCATTCTTACTTCATTAACTTCATTTTCTGGCTCGTAAAATCCTTTGAGGAATACCATAATTGGAGCCCTCCAGTCTTCGCTTTTTATGATGTGTACTTCTTTCGGTTGTTCGACTTTTGTTTTTGTTGAGGCTTTGGTGATAGTTTGGAAGAATACTTCTGGTGGTAACTCTAACTTTTGGGCGGCGGCTTTTGCAATTTCGTCTGTATCTCTATTGTCATTTCTTGAGATACTTTTCATTATGAATCCTGCGAAGTATTTTTCTTGGTCCCTCAATAGCTGGAGATACTTTGCTAGTTCTGGATCTCTTGCGTCGTAATTTTTCTCTATATGCCCAGCCACTACTTGAGAATCTGTCTTGATTATTAGCTTTTGGATTCCCATCACTCTTGCTTTGTGAAGTCCTAACAATACTGTCTCATATTCCGCAATGTTGTTGGTGCATTGAAAGTCTAGTCTTGCTGCGTATTTGAGTTTGATTCCAGAAGGTGAGGTTATGACTGCTACTGCTCCTCCGCCTACGAAAACCCAAGCACCATCACAGTAGATTATCCATTCTGGTTGCTCCATTCTTTCTTGATTGTAGTTTGAAGGTGTCCAATCTACTACGAAGTCAGCCAACACTTGAGATTTGATTGCTGTTCTTTTCTCAAATTTGATAAAGTATTGGGACAGTTCTGCAGCCCATTTTTCTAGTCTCCCTGAGGACTTGCAGCCTTGAAGCACTTCTTTGAGGGGTTGGTTTGTTGGCACTCTTATTTTGTGTGCTTGGAAGTAGTGTTTCAACTTTCTGGATGCCATGAGTACTGCGTATGCAATTTTCTCAATTTCTAAATAGAGAATTTTTGATCTAGACAAAGCTTCAGATGCGAAGTATACTGGAATTTGTCTAGTTGAGTGCTCAATTTCTTTTTCTTGTATCAGTATTACGCAAACTGTACTTTCGTTTGCTGATACATATAGTAGTAGATCTGCCGTCGGGTCAGGTGTTGCCAAAGTTGTGGGATTAGACAGATGCTTTTTTATTTCTTCGAAAGTTTCTTCACTACAAAAAAACTTAGGTTTTAAGACAAAACAAAATCGTCATGCAAAGTGACAAATTCGTCACATTAAGTATTTTGTGACGAAATCCTGTCGTCATGGCTGTCGTCACATATCGAGCGTCGCTAAAGGTGTCGCGTGACGAAACCTGATATCTCGTCACAAAATGTGAGTACCTTTTGTGACGACGTAAGCACGCGTCATACATTGTCTGTTTTAGTGACGCCAAATTTCATCACATAATGTTCAGTCAGCGCGTCACAAAAAGAATTACACGTCATCACGTCTGCTTCTGCGATCATGATTTTGGCGAATTTGTGACGACTTGTATGACGCTTGACTATTGTCACATTTAGGTTGGTTTTTGCGACAATGTTTCGTGTCACTTATATGTTAGACTAGCTGTCACATATTTTACTTTGCCGTCAAAAAAACTACCTAGATCCTCCCATCTACACTTATTGTGACGACATTAGCGATGATATGGTCTCGTCTTATATAATTGTTAACATTCTGTGATGAGCTGCTTTTGTCATGTTACATAGAGCAGTACCAGAGCATTTGAGATGATTCTTCCATTCAATGACACCCTCACGTATGACCAATATCACACAGATATAAAGCAGAAATCATATCACAGTTGATACAGCATACACATTCACTCCAGAACATAACACATCACATAGAGAATAAATTGAAACACATCACAAGTTCTGGTTCCAACAGATGACATAAGTCCCTGGTTCCACCACACAGGTTCAAATCCATCATACATGTTCACAAATAAAAGAGATGAAAATAAGTTGTACCATGGTTCTGACAACACAGTGCACAAACTGGAACAAAGTTTGGTGTTCTGGCAAAAGGATATGCTAAGGCAACGACATCATCAACACAAACTGCATAAGCTCCTACCTCAATCTTTCTGAAGTTTGAGCACAGCTCGCAATAGTGCATTAGTTTCTTCAAACCTGGAATTGATCCCCTTTACTTCCTCCTGGGTCTGGCGCAGCAAATTTTGGTTCTCTTCTAGAGCTGCCTGCTACTCTTGAAGTTGTGCTTGCAACTCTGCTTGCTGTCTTGCCGCTTCCTCTCTTTCTGCTTGTAGTGTTGCCTCAAACTGTGCTTGCATGCGCTCTGTGAGAGTCGATGACGATGCCCCAGTCTTCACTCGAGTGACACCAATGTTTGGAAGGAAAGTGGATGATCTGCT
>CM041628.1:22426484-22453215 GCA_023333625.1 Bothriochloa decipiens
TATCGATGAGCAACATAGGGCCTAGATCCAGTCTTTTGGTGAAGTTGCACGTTGCCTCGGTTCATTTTATTCTTAGCAAATCTTTCCTGCACCACCAATGCAATTTTTAGGTTTCATTCACATGCACAGTTTTGATTGCACATTAATAAATAGGCAAAGGTGCAGCCATGGACCTGATTTTTTGGGTCACTCCTGTACTCAACTAGTTTTTTCTAGTCCTCCTGCTTAATTTTTGGTGGTGGTTCTTGAGCCAGCAGTTGTTCTATTGTCAGTGATTCATCGAAGTACTTCTTCTTAAGGTTGTACCTCTGCTGCCTTAGTCCCTTCTTTATGATATCGGTGCAAGCAGCTTTGCATGGTCCCTCGTTCTTCACATCCACCTCCAACCTTGACTGAAGACACAAAAATGAAACATTAGACACAAGCTCCACCTGGTAGTATTGTATTGTAATAATACAATTAAGATCAAATGGTGGAGAAAATAGAGGTGATGTGGCAGCATGAGGATTGAGCTTTAGAAGAATTAAATGCTTAGTGGGCATGAACTATATAGAGATATTAGATTCCAACAATGAAATAGCTAACTCACCGCCACAGCACCTAACACTTTTGCTACTTTCTTTTGAGCATCATCGTTATCATACTCTTTCCAAGACTTGTAGATAGGCAGGCTATCTCTAAGAGCAACACCACACTCTGATGCCAGCTTCGCGGTCTGAACAAGGACCGCAGGTCTTTTCTTACCCTCAGCCACCTCAATGATGAGCTTCTTTCCTCTATTAATGTACTTCTCTAAGCCATAACCCATGGTCTTGCCGCGTTTCCTCTTTTCTTGCACTGCATTGGAAAATAATATGATACATGTTTTCATATAGGAGTAGCAATTCTAGGTATTGCATGTAGGTGAAATATTTTCAAACCAATAGCTTACCTGAAACTGAGGCAGAGACGTCTTCTCCTTGAGATGTATCTTCCTCTGAAGTAGCAGCTTCCATGTGCTGAATTGACACACTGATGTCATTGCTTTGCCTAGAGCTCTGGCCACCTGGTGAGTTGTCAGTAGGAGCAGGTGAGCTAACACTGATTGTGGGAGTAGGTTGTGGCAAAGCAATAGGTGTAGACATGGCTGCTGCAGTACTCCTAGTTAAACGAAAGAGGACTATGCACCATGTTTGGTTCTGGCGAGGAGTTGGCTGTATTGGTACTAGTGAAACTAAGATTGGTAGGCAGTGTGTTTGTAGTATCTGTGGTGTTGGTGGCATTTGTATTGGGATGACCTTCCAACCTGCATGTACCAGAAATGGTATAATTGCCAAGGCTGGCTGTCAAATTCTTCTTGGCCTGGCTGGATGACAAGTTTGCTCTTGGTTTGGGTGGTGGACGGCCTACATAAGGGTTTCGACCAGGCATCAACTTGGCTGCATTTTGCCTGGTGAATCTAGGTGTGTGCGGTGGATCCTTGTTGGCAACCGGCTGCTGCTTCTTCTGCTGTGGACGAGTTTCTGGAACCATCTTGGTTACCTAGCAAAGAAAACATGCATACACGTTATAAGTTATGAAGCTGAACATTAGATAAAGAAACTAAATGACCAACTAGATAAAAAAGCTGTTGGGTGGCCTATGAATACATCTCACCTCAGCATTGAACTCATTGATGAGTTCATCGTCATCATCACTATCAGATTCATTATCATTTTCAGTGGTAGGATCAAAATCATTGTCAGTCTCTGATTTGTCAGACTCTACGCTTTTTGCTTTGCCCTTTTTTCCCCTTTTAGGCAAATTATCCCTAACAGTCTTTGCTAACATAGGGATACCCAAAGAGTTAAAAACATCCTGGATTTCCTTAACATTCTTGTCCCTGTCCAGCTCATACTGTGTTTTTTTCATTTCTTCTTATGTTTAATGCGATGAAATGAAGAAAATGTAGAAACTGGATTCAGTTTCTATAGGAAAAAATGAAAGGAAGTCATTTATCCCAGCACAATGTTTAGCAAAATACAAATTATATAATTCAGTAATCCTAGTTCAATCAGAATACACGTACATTTTAAAAGGAGGTTAGACCCAAATCCCAGCACAATTGAGCGCAAGTTATACCTGGTAGCTTGCAATTGGGAGTCGGTGGAGGAAGGTCGCTGATGGCGCACTGCAGGGGGATCCGAGCCTTCCAGACGGGGAAGGTGGCCGCCGGCGGTGGATGTTGTTGTGAGAGCTGGGGGACCGACGCGCGAATGGGGATCTCCGTCCAAAGCCACTGGCACCCGCGCGTTCGGTTGCTCCACTCGAAGTAGCCGCCGCCGCCAGTTGCCTCCGAGGTGGTGGGGGAGAGTAGCTAGGAGGCGCGACCGTCGTGGGGGTAGGGGTAGGGGTAGGGGTAGGGTGGCACAGCGGCGTGGTGGGTGGGGGGATGGCAGCGAGGCGGCTCAGCAGCGGTAGGCAAGAGGATGCGTGACTGTGGTGGACTAGGACATGGCGGGGAGGGTGGCGCGGCGGCGGTGGGTAGGTGGAGGAGGGCAGCGAGGCGGTGCGGCGGCGTTGGTGGAGGGCGGCACGGCGGCGGTGCGGTTCGGGGAGAGGGGCGCGGTGGTGCGGGTTCGGGGAGAAGGATACGGTTTGGTGGCCGGGGGATGGGGGATAGGGCTGAGCGGATTTTGGATGAATGCGCGGGATGGGTGGTGTGTCCCACTTGTCGGTTAGGTAATCAACGCAGGAGAGAGGGAGCGGCAGCAGCCAAAATTTTGGGTTTGGGCGTGGGCCCCTAGCGGCAGTGACCTATTTTGACTTATTAGGAACAAAAATTGGAATTTTGAGTTAGTAAATGATTACAAACTGAAAAGGTGTCAGAAACAATGTTGTGTAATGCGACGAGATCTACAATCTTGTCAATTGTTACTTTGTCATTTGACTTGGTTTGGACTATCGAAATCTGAATTTTGCAAAAATGAGATAATTAAGCAAAGTTTTAGGGTACTAAATAAGTTCAAATTAAAAAGTCATGAACATGAACATTTGTCAACTCATCATTATCTACATTTGTTATCAAGGTAATTTTTGCATCCAAGATAGTTTAAAAAAGTTGTTCACAAATCCTATGTATCCTTCTCATAGTTCCATGAACTATTTGAGAGATACATAAATTTTATGAACAAGATTTATATAACTTTGTCGGATGAAAAAATGACCTTAATAACAAATGTACATAATGATTAGTTGAGCAACATTCGTGTTCACAACTTTGTTACATGGAATCATTTGGGGCTTCAAATTAGGGTCCTTATATATCATATTTTAAACATTAAATATATGAAAATGTGCAAACATTGTCACATGAATAGATGAGCACTTTCAACAGAATACATAGATGTAGCATGATTTTAGAAATTTTTAGAAAAAAAATCATTAAATTTGGACCACATATGCAGGAGATAAACTTGTTACAAGTTTTTAGCATGGATTAAAAAGGAAAATGGTCATTTTACAATGAACTCATAACAACTGAGTCTAACTACCTTGTAAGGGCCCCACATGTCATTGAAAGTTTAGAAGCGCGGCCCACATGTCATTGAAAAGTTTACAAGCGGGGCCCACATATCAGCACGCCCCACTGATGTTCACTTGCTGGCACTTAGCCGCATCTGGTCGGGCAGCCCCTTCAAGCAGCCGCGCCGGTCTCACTGCTGCAGGTGCGCCGGCCTCCCCTGGCTCAAGTGACGCTGGCCTCCTTGCAGTATCCGCGCCGGCGTCCTGGAAGCAGCCAGTCGAGATCCTTGCAGCAGTCGCATCGGGCTTCCCTTCAAGGAGCCGCACGGCGCTCGTCGGTGCAGGCGGGCCTGGGCTCCCTTGGTAGAAGCGGCGCCGTTCTCCTGGCTGCAGAGGCGCCGGCCTGCCCTGGCCGCAGCCGGCCGGCCTCCCCCGCCAGCAGTAGCGCCGGGCTCCTCTGGCAGCAGCTGTACCGGCCCTGCTACACAACTCTGTTCATCTAGAGAGAGGCCTCGCCAGAGTCAAGGTTTTTTTAAAACTTTATCAAGTTTGATTGAAACCTCCATGGAGAACTGGATAGAAGCTTGATTTGTAAAATTTTGCACCTCATCTTATTCAGGTGAAGATGGATAGAACCTGGATTTATAACAGCTTACCATTTAGTCAATCATATGTTGCTGGTGTTGAACAGTTCATGGCACATATGAGAAGCAGATATCCCGAAGATGAGAAAATCAAATGTCCATGCCGGTTTTGCCTGAACCGAAAAGAAAAAACACAAGCTGAGGTAGAGGAGGATCTACACATCAATGGTATTTCCAGGTGCTATACAAGGTGGATTAACCATGGAGAGGGAGATGATGTTGCTGAACATTATGATGATGGCACAGTAGCTGCTGGTACCAAAGACATGGCATGGGATGCAAATGAACAGCCCCCTATTGATGCTGAAGAACAACCTGAAGATGTGATAGTAGATAGTGCACGTGGAGTTCAGGGGTTGGTTCAAGATTTGTACACCGCATCAAGCCATGGCATCGGTGGCAAATTGTATAAAGAAATAATGGAGGAGGCAAAGCATGAGCTTTATCCAGGTTGCACCGAGGAGTCTAGGCTGAGTTTCATTATTAAACTGCTGCATATAAAAGTGTACAATCGGATAACAAATTCTGGATTTGATGCATTCCTTGAGTTGTTATCAACATCTTTGACAAATGTTCCTGGTATGCCTAGGTCCTATAGGGAAGTGAAATCTATACTCAAGAAGACGGGTTTTGGTTATGAGAAAATTGATGTGTGCAAGTATGATTGTGCCTTGTTTTGGGATGACCATGAAAATGATCAACATTGCCCAGTTTGTGGCTTCACAAGATGGGAAGTGAACAAGGAGGGTAAAAAGAAAGTACCTCACAAGGTCCTGCGTTACTTTCCAATAATTCCACACTTCCAAAGGTTTTTCTTGTCGAAGCAGCGTGCAGAGTTTGCAAGATGGCACAAGGAAAAGAGGGTAGAAGTAAATAATGAAATGAGACATCCTGCTGATGGAGATGCTTGGAAAGACTTTGATAATAGTTTCAAGTCTTTTGCAGATGATCCCCGCAGTTTGAGGGTAGCCATTGCTACTGATGGATTTAACCCATATGGTCAGATGACCAATTCATATAGCATCTGGCCAGTGATCTTGATTCCGTACAATTGGCCACCATGGATGTGTATGGACCAATCGAATTATATGCTTGCTTTACTAATTCCAGGCAAAAGATCACCAGGCAAAGATTTCCATGTGTTCATGCAGCCGTTGATGAAAGACATGCTTAAACTTTGGGAGGGTGTCCGTACTTATGATGCATATGAAGGCAAAGATTTCGATCTATGTGCAGCGATTCTTTGGGGAATTCATGATTACCCTGCTTTAGGTACCATGTTAGGCAGAACCACTAGGGGTTACTTTGCATGTGTGCACTGTGATGAGGAACCATGCTCTTGCAGTCTTACAAACAAAATTGGTTTCATGGACCATAGACGTTTTCTCCCTATGGACCATGAATGGAGGACAAAAAAATATTTCAATGGCAAGGTTGAAAATAGAGAGCAGCCAAGGAAATTTAGTGCAGATGAGGTCATGGCAAGGTTGAATGAAGTTTGCTATGTTCCAGGCAAGAATCCAGATAAGAAGAAATCAAGGAAACGGCCCCGTCAAGGAGAACCAGTTTGGCATGTGAAGGCTAGCTTGTATGATTTGCCATACTGGTCACATCTGAAACTACAATACAACCTTGATGTTATGCACATAGAGAAAAACATATGTGAAAACATTTTGCACACTCTACTTAATACCCCAAATAAGACAAAGGACACAGTTAATGCTAGCCTAGATTTGGAAGCAAGAGGTATAAGAAAAGAGCTTCATTTGCAGGGGGACTCTAATAAGCCCAGAGCTTGTTATGTTCTACAACCTGAAGCAAAGAAGAAGTTCTTGCAGTATGTAAGCAATGTGAAATTTCCAGATGGTTATGCTTCCAATATATCAAGATGTGTCAATATGGAGGGAGGAGGATCAATGCATGGGTTGAAAACACATGACTGTCACATAATGTTGCAACGTATTTTACCGGCTGGCCTTCGTGGTTTGGTGCGCAAAGATGTATATGAAGTAATTTCTGAATTGGGTAGGTTTTTTAGACAACTTTGCTCCAAAACTCTAAAGGTTGATGCACTACACAAGATGAAGGAAGAAATTGTCCTTATCCTTTGCAAGCTAGAGAAGATTTATCCTCCTGCATTCTTCGACGTTATGGTTCACCTAGCAGTACACTTACCTGATGAGGCACTCCTAAGGGGACCGATTCACTATGGATGGATGTATCCCATTGAGAGAAGATTGAGCACCTTTAAGCGTTTTGTCTGCAATCAAGCAAGACCTGAAGGCTGTATTGCAGAGGCATACACGGCCTATGAGTGTATGACCCAGTGCTCAACATATTTCAGTGACATTATTAATAGGTTCACTAGGGCTGAAAGGAACTTAGATGGTAGCCGGGACAGCTCTCACAATGGTTTCTGTATTTTTGGTCATGGTATTAACCTCCTTGGTGCTTGTAAACTTCATTATGAGGATAAAGACTATGACTCCATGGCTTACTTTGTTCTAAATAACTGCGAAGAGGTTGACAAATACAAAGAGTGAGTAATTCTTCTACCTTGGTGCTTCTAAACTTCATTATTGCAGCAAGCTTAGGGAGGAATTAACTTCTACCTTTATTATTGCAGCAAGTATAGGGAGGAATTAGAACAACAAGGGGTGAATGAAATTCAAAAAGTGATCTCAACAGAATTCGCTGCATGGTTTGAGAATCATGTGTGTGCAACTTGATGAACAACATGACTATAACATTTATGATTCAATGCATTTTCAAACTCACTCATTGTCTTCCTTTTCTGCAGATTACCAAATTGAAATATGAAGGCTCAACAGATGTTGATGAAGACCTATACTCACTTGCATGTGGGCCGATTAGGCGTGTACGTTCATACACAGCATGCATAATCAAGGGGGTACGGTACCACACTCTAGCTCATGAAGAAGGCAAGAAGACACAAAACTCCACCATCAAATGTGCAGGTACACACAATGATGACACTATTGACTTCTATGGGACGATCAAAGACATTATCGAGTTGACTTATGAAAAGAACGATAGAGGGGATAGAACCGTAGTCTTATTACGGTGTGAATGGTACCATCTTGAGGGAAGGACATACAAGGTGAAAGATGATGGTTACTTCAAGAGCATTAACATCCAAGGTCGATGGTATAAGAATGATCCTTTCATTCTAGCCACAGAAGCCTCACAAGTTTTTTTCTTGGAAGATACAAAGTTCGGTCCAAGTTGGCGAGTGGTACAAGAATTTGGCCATAGACATATTTTCGATGTTGAAGAGTCTGATGCAAAGAAACCAATTCATGAACAAATACAAATGAGAGGCTAGGAGGCATACCAAGAGGACAGTACTTCATTGGGACATGGTACAGTGGGAGACATAGAACCTGATATGGAATTGTTGAACATAGACAATGATCCAGGCAGCCCTATTAGTGCAGACATTGTCCAGAGCATCCGTCGACAACAACATAGAATCGAAGATGAAGAAATGAACAACGATGATGAAGATGACACCTTCCTTGAGTACCACAATCCAGATGAAGGCAACATGTCAGAAGATTACAGTGATGATGACTAAATTTTGCATTTCTAGAGCTTTTTGTCAACCATCAGTGATGAGGACTAACTTTTGCATTTTCAGAATTATTTATGAAATATGAACTTGTATGAGTGGATCTGATACATTTGAATTATGCCCTTGTATGCAACTATTCTGTTTCCATTGTACTTGATGTGTGAAAACTTCTCAGAATAATTCATATGATACAAGTTATAGTGCCCAGATTTTTCTGTTATCATGACACATGATAATGTCATGTAATGCTAACAATTTGTCATGGAATGTACTTGATGTCTGAACCAAGCTACAGTTCTTAGAATCCTGAAGCAAGTTATACTGCATAGATTTCTCTTATATCATGACACATGACAATGTCATGTAATTCCCAAAATTTGTCATGGAATGTACCAAATTTGTCACAAAATTTACAGCTGGAAGATGATGTATGTGCCTAGAATTCTTGGATATATAGTTCTGGATGCTTTTTATGACCAAGATAATGTCATGGAAAGGATACAATTTGTCACAATAGATACATGCATAATAGGCATACATGCTGCCATAATTTCTTCCCAAACATCAAATCCAAAGGAAATTTGTTTCCAACATACACACAAAAGATGTCCAAGGGCACAAAGGCCCATACACACAACCACATACAAGACAAATGCAAATACATATCTAACACAACAGGTTCAATACATCAAGTTCTTCAACATTTAGCTTCCCACATTCACACATCCACACACTACAAATGCAGCTTGCCAAGCCTTCCTTGTTGTTGCCTTGTTCATGTTTTGCTCTAAGCCTTCAATTTTTCATGGTACCGTCTGTCATGTGCTTATCTGTGGCCTGCATTTTTGAAGTAAAAGAATGTTATATAGCATTTTCAATTGTTATGGCTAAGTAAGGTGAAGCAGCTGGTAATGAAGCAGGTACCTTGTTTTCAAAGGCTTCTTCAGGATTGCCACCTTCTTTGGTTATGTTGCTGCTTGGGCCAGCGCACTCCACTCCTTGTTGTATTTTGCTGACAAGTTTGTTGTTTTTCAGGGCTTCTAAATCAATTTCTAGGGTGTAGGGGCGGAGATGTGCGTCCAATGCATCTGGTGGCATTCCACTTTCCTAGAGCAATTGATGGAGCACTGGGAGCGAGACGAGGATCTCGTCACTTCGTGGAATTGGGCGTGAATGAGTATGAGCTATGGAGGGGGTTGTGCTTCGATCCACGAAACTGGGAGGAGATGTGGTGTTGGTTGCGTCCATGGGAGGCGATGTGGTGTTGGTTGCGTCCATGCCGGTGAGGTGATGGGGGCGGGCAGTGGGGGATCAATACCTCGGAGGAGAAGGAGCACTTGAGGAGCAGCACCAGGCACCTTGAGGGAGAGAAGTCGTCATTGTCCCTCGCCGCCGTCCGCTATGCCGGAAAATGGAGATGGGGAGGAGGATGAGCTCGCCCCCCGCCCGCACCAACCGGGGTAGGTGCTAGGGTACAGCCGGCGCGCCGTCAGCTGGGGGAGAGGGGGACCTGGCAAAGTCTAGCCCGCCGCCCACTCGCTGTGGACCGCGCCGCCGTCGACCGCGCCGCCCGCTCGCCGTCCACCACCGCAGCGCCTCCCCCTCCTCTCGTGGGAGATGCAAATGGGGATTGGGGATTTTGCCGTGGGGGGATTGGGGATTTTAGTCTGGCGGCGAGGAAGAAGCCAGCGGCGGCAGCCAAGAAGCAGTCCATTTTTGCTCTGGTCCGTTTTTGCACTCTGGTCCGTTTTTGCTCTGGTCCGTTTTTGCTGCCGCGTCGTCGCCGTGAGCCATTTTGTCGTGTCTTCAAAAATTCATATCTGGAGTTTCGTAACTCTGTTTTTGGTGAACCAAATTTTGTTGTGTTTATTGTAATGTCTAGTTTTTATTAAAAATATGAAACATGCCAATTTTTATATAAAAATAATTAGCTATGTTTTATGCCTTTATTTAATGTTTAAAGAGAAGGAAATTCATATCTCATGCTATGTGACTCCTTTTGACTTGAAATTTTTATGACATGTTTCTTGTGCTATGTGTGTGTTGCACCAATGCTAGTTTATAATTAACTAGTTGTTTGCTATTTGTTTATGACATATCTCAATGCTAGTTGTTTCCAACACTTATCCCCTTTTCAATTTAATTTCATATTTCAAAAATTGTTCAAAATTTGGGAAAACTTTCTCTATGAAAAGTGTTTGGTTTGATAAGCTGAACATTTCATAGATTGGAAGATTTTCAAGTTGTTTAGAAAAATCAAAAGTAATTTCAAATGTTTGCTTCTAGAGATTTGACCCTTTTTGCATTCTTTTTAAATTTGAATTCATATTTCAAAATCTAGGCAAAATTTGAAAATGTTTATTAAATGAAAAGTTTAGCTCTTGAAAAGTTATGCAAACTTTATTTTTGGAGATTTTCAAGTTTCTATATATTTTTGGGAGTAATTTACAATTTTCGATGAGTGGCAGTTCTGTAATTTTGGTGAACAGTAACTCACGCGAGTTGCTGGTCCGTTTTTGCTGGTCTGATTTGCTGGTCCGTTTTGCCAATCGTTATGATGGTAACACTTGTGTTCCTGGCCGCTGCCACCCACTGAGCTGCACCGAGCAAGCACAGAGCGAGCACCGAGGTCACCCACCGCTCGACGAACCACCAGAAGAGCTTGTCGCTTGCCGCACCGCTGCGTCGTCAGTAGGGGCTAGGATAAGGGGACCGAACACCACCGCCCTCGCCCAAGGCCGCCGCTCAGTCGCCGTGCACCACGCCGGAGGACGTGGCTCGGCGACGTGCACAGCGCCGCCAGGATCCGCCCACTCGTCGTCCGCGCCACCAGGATCCACCCGCTCGTGGTCCACCGCTCCGCCAGGATCCGTCCACTCCTCGTCGTCGATGGGTATGAGGTTGGGGTCGGGCAGATGGGGATGGGGATCGGATGAGGTTGTGTCCACCGATATGGCAGAATTGGGGAATTATTTTGGTCAAGGCTTCGGCCCACTTCCAGGGGTACAGTAACATACGAGCAGGGCAATTTTCAACTAACTGATGCATGACGCCATGAAACAGTCACAAAAAGTCACTAACTAGCGTCACAAAAGAGAAAACGATAATCATCTCCCCCTTCATACAATTTGTGACGATGTTGGGTACCATTATGTGACACTAAATACCATGTCGTCATAAAATAATATGGCTATCTTGAATTTGTGACGCCACAGAATTATGCGTCATATTATGGTACATTGTATGACAAAACTATGACCCGTCATGAGGTATTTTGTCATAAAAAACAAGATTTCTTGTAGTGCTTGCTGTGTTAGACCCCAGCTGAATTTTTTCTTTTTCCCTTTCAGTGATTGAAATATTGGGAGGCTTCACTCGGCTGATTTGGATATGAATCTGTTTAGCGAAGCTAATCTTCCTATCAGTTTTTGGACGTCCTTGATGTTTCTTGGCACTTGCATGTTCAGAATTGTCTTCACCTTCTCTGAATTCGGGTCAATTCATTTTGCGAAAACGATGCACCCCAAAATTTTGCCTGTTTGAACTCCAAATGTGCATTTTTCTAGGTTCAACTTTAGATTTGCTTTCCTAAGGTTTGAGAAGGTTTCTTGTAAGTCTTCGACATGGTCTACTCTTTTCTTGCTCTTGACTACCAGGTCGTCGACATACGTAAGCAAATTTCTTGGTATTTAATCTTTGAGGACTGTGGATGTCACTTTAATGAAAGTTGTTCCTACGTTGCGAAGCCCCTCGGCCATTCTTTGAAAACAGTAAGTTCCAAATGGTGTAATAAAACTTGTGTATTCTTCATCTTCTTTTTTCATCCAAATCTGATGATAGCCTGAATAGCAGTCCAGAAAGCTGAGCATTTCACTACCTGCTGCCTGATCTACCAGAGTGTCTATTCTTGGTAGTGGAAAGTTGTCTTTTGGGCATGCTTTGTTGAGATCTGTGAAATCTATGCACATTCTCTATTTTTTGTTTTTCTTCTGCACCATGACTATGTTTGCAAGCCAAGTTGTGAACTAAACTTCTCTTATAACTTTTGCGTCTAAGAGTCTTTGGATTTCGGCTTTTGCAGCTTGTGTTCTGTCTTCTGACAACTTTCTGAGTTTTTGCTTTTTCGGCCTGAAGTTTGGGTCGATGTTTAACTTGTGTTCTATAACGTCCCTGCTTACTCCTCCTAAATCTTGTGCAGACCAGGCGAAGATGTCCTTGTTACTTCACAAAACTTGTATTATTTTTTCTTCTTCTTCTTTTGATAGATTTGTGCCGATGATAATTTGTCTTTCTGGCACCATTGGGTCGATGGGTACTTTCTTTGTATCTTCGCAAGGCTTCGCTTTTTCTTGTGTCTTTGCATTTTCAGTTTCAAGCTTATCATCTTCTTGTTCTTGTATCACGTGGATATTTTTGAAGGCTAGGCTTGCGTCTCTTTCTATGTTTCTTGCCTCTGTTTAATCGCCGAAGACGGTTATGATGCCATTGATTGCTGGCATCTTCATGCATAAGTATGGGTAGCTTACTATAGCTTTAAAGGCGTTTAAATTTTCCCTTCCAAAGATTGCGTTGTACTGGCTGTGTATTTTGACAACATCGAATGCTATTTGCTCTGTTCTCGCATTATTCACTGTTCCGAATGAGACTGGCAAGACAATTCTGCTAATAGAGTTTATCTTCTTTCCGTCGAAGCTAACTAATGGGTGCTCGGCTCTTCTCAAAGTTTTTGTGTCAATTTGCATTGCATCTAAAGTTCTTGTGAATATGATATCTGCTGAGCTGCCACCATCTTTTAGAATTTTTGTTACTGCCCAACCTTCGATGTTTGCTTCTATGACCATTGCGTCCATATGAGGGTAATCTTTGAGTTTGAGATCTTGTTCTGAGAATGTGATTGGCATGTGGGACCATCTTATTTTCTTGAATGGACCTTCGACTGCTATGGAGTTTACTCTTCTGAAATAATTTCTTCTTTCGTTTCTTGTATCGAGCTCCATGTTGTTTCCTCTGAAGATTGTCATAATTTTGCCTTTGCTTGGGATGACTGCGTTTCCATTGCTTGTTGATACTTCGGGCGTGTTGTTGTATTGAATTTGGTGGTTGCTATTTGCTACTGAACTTTTAGGGTGGAAACTTTGCTGCTGACTTGGACCCCATTGATTTTGTGGACACGCTACTAGCGGTTGGCAATTATAGATTGACGGAGGTGGTGGCAGCATGTGCTGAGGGTAAGTTATTGGCAAGTAACTTGTTCTTTGCGGAGCCAGATAATTGACAACCTTTAGCTGCGAAGTTGTTCTATTTTCTTCTTGTACTTCTTCAATGCTTTTCTTTACTCTTGGGCACGTCTTTGATGTGTGACCAGCCCCTTTACCATGTATGATGCAGTACATTTCTTCGGGCCTCAAATTTTCCTTTCAAAGTTTCTGTTTTGATTGTTATAGTTTGCCCTTTGCTGGAAGTTTTTCTTGTAACTTCTGTTGTTTTGAAAATCTCTTTGATTGTTCGATCTTTGACCTTGATCGGCAGCTTCGCTCGTGTTGTTGATGTGATTTATCCTCTAAAATGGTCTTCGCTCAATATTTATTCTTGGACGTTGGGGATTGTTATTTGACCTTGACATGTTTCTTTCTCTGTTTTTCTCTTCTATTCTTTTTCTGTAGTCTTCGTCGGATTCACAGTATTTTCTCATTTTTTTATATAATTTCTCCACTGTGGTTGGTCTTTCCCTTTTGAAGTGTGATGAGAGTTGGCCTGCTCGTAGTCCTTTGATTGCTGCTATGATGATGACTTCGTCTGGTATGTTTGGTATTTGAGCTTTTGTTTGTATAAATCTTTTGTAATATTGGCTCAGCGGTTCTTTTGGTTGCTGCTTGATATTGAAAAGATCATCGCTGGTGAGTTCGACTCTTTGTAGGCCTTGGAAGTCTAGGAGCAAAGTTGTACGAAGCTGATCCTAGGATTTGATTGACCTTGGTTTTAGCGAAGAGTACCAATGCTGCGCTGGTCCCCTTACTGCCATGATGAGCGATTTTGCCAGGGTGTTTGTATCTCCCCCGCTTGATGCTACTGCTGCTTCGAAGCTTATAAGAAATTATCTTGGGTCAGACGTGCCATTGTAGGTTGGGATGATATTAAATTTGAAACTTGCTGGCCACTTCGCTAGCTGAATGTCAATTGACAGGGGACTCTGTATCATCTGACTTTGGTTTTCTTTGATGTTAGTGTTTTTTCTTGCTGAATTTGGGTCTTGAATCATGACTTCCCTTTCGTTTTCTATTTCGTTATTGATATTCTTAGTTCAGCCTCTGCTTCTGTGATTTTTTGTCTTAAGGACTTTTCTCTTGTCTTTGCTCTTGCTTCCTCCAGCTGTTTTCTCTTGACGATGAGTTGTTCTTCGAGTTCTTTAAGTGTTCTTTCTTCGTTCTGAGTTTTTTCATCTTCTTGTAAGCGTCTATTTTCTATTTCTGTCTCATCTTCCAAAAGTAGGTCTTTGTCCTGGTTTGAATTGTCTCCAGCTGAAATTACTTTTTTGCTGAGTCTTGCCATTTTGTGTCCGCGTAATGGTCATGGGTGTCTTCGATCACACAAACGGACGGCGCCAGATGTTGGGTGATGAAATGACACATGCATGAGGTTGAAACAATGTACGATTTGCAATATATGATTTGCCATTTTATTTTTTCATCCCCCAAGACTTACATCCCAGGGGGTATTTATAGGCCCCTGGCTTCGTCATTCCAAGATCTTACAGAGTTAGCCAAGGAACTTTCTACACATTTATCTAGAAAGCATATTGACGAAGTGGTGAAGCACACTTCGCCCTCTTTCTTCTTGTTTTCCGTGGCAACTTTGGACTTGATCACGATCTCTTAACTCAACTGAGAAATTCATGGGCTCCTCGTGCGGAGATACCACGTCAGCTTCGCTGGTCATCAAAAGTCTAGCGAAGTCGTCTTTCGCCGGATAACCTAAAACATGAAAAATCACATGTACGAAGTTTGATATTTACAGCGAAGTGTCCGCGTGGTCTTCGCTAAGCATCCAGAGCCTGACGAAGTTATCTTCACCGATTTACTTAAAACATACGGAAATACATGAGCGAAGTTAGAAATACGTGTGACGAAGTATTTGTGTTAACTTCGCTGCGCATGTTAGTATATTTAATGTTCGTAATGAAATGTTTGTCTACAAAGTTTAGAAAGGATGTTTGTATGTCAAAAGTTGATCCCCAACACTATGAAACTGTTAATCATTTACTCTTTAATTGCTCCTTTGCTCAATCTGTTTGGTGTTGCATTAGGGATGCTTTTGGTTTGGGAGAGTTCCCACTGTCTATTCATGATCTCATTACTAACTGGTTCACTGAAAGGCATAGGGTGCCTAAGAGAATCAGGTTTACTTTCTTTGCTGGGTTGGATTGGGCTATCTGGAAAAATAGAAACCAAATGGCTATAGAGAAGAACTTTCCAAGCTCGCCGGATGCAATAATTCACGCTATTATTAATCATGTGCCGCTCTGGGTCGACTTGCAAAAGGAGAAGGACAAGAATACACTAGAGCCGATGGCGCTATCACTGTCTGAGTGGATGAAGAAGAAGCAGCCATACGCAGGGCCGCCACCTGACGTGGTGTTCATTTAGCTTTCGCTGGTGGTTGCTTTGCCCCTGCGTAGGCATTTGTTTCAGGTTGCTATGTGTTTTTTCTTCTTTGTGGCAGTGGGTGTAGTGCAGGTCTTGGGGTTCAGGCTTATCGTTTTTTCTCTTTGTTTAGCAACCATGGCAAACTGGTATCCCCAGTTGTAAGATTTTGTTATTGGTTTTCTTAAAAGCCGAGGTAATCTCCTTTTTTCAAAAAAAAGAAAATGGAAGGCGAAGAACAGCTCGGGCCTTGGTGGCTTCGCTAGCGTCGCCGTGTCCACTCGGGTTTCACGACCAGTGTTCGACTCTGCTGCTCATGATCGTCTGGCCCGTCTAGAAAGAAAGAAATTGGCAGGTTTTTATAGGAGGCCGACTTCTACTATCCAACTTGGTGGTGAACATGGCGGTTTTGTAATGTAAATAACGTTTAAAATCTAGTAGTGTTGAATCTCGCCGAGGTCATAGTTAAGGCTTGTCGCCACACTATTGCCCCGTGTTTAGTTTGACGTACGAGTATCTTAATCTCTTAATGAAATACCGTATATACGAGCACAACAAAAAAAAAAGAACGCCCGGAGGGACCGACCGAACACTTGACGGCGTCGACGTACAGTAGGCGGTAAGGCGGGGCGTTGGGTCGGTCAAACTTTTGCTGTTCCACGGTAGGGATAGTAGTAGGATAGGATGGACGCAGACACACGCGAAACCGCGTCACGGCCTGATCCTTTGCGTCGCGGTCGCTCGTGGCGTGGACTCGTGGTGGTGGTGACACGCACGTATCTGAGGGTGCGGCAATTATAATAAAATTAATTAAGATGCCGGAATGGAGAAGGTGTGATTACAGCAGATAAAGATGACACGACCAACTCAATCAAACCAAACTCAACTTAAACACACGGTCAACTGATCAACTCCCAGGCCGACCAAAAGCTGCTGAAATAAACAACGAAAATGCTTGGTTCGGTCGGTGTCCATGTCCAAGCAAGCAAGAAAAGACTGGGCCTGTTATTATGGCACAACAGCCTAGTAATGGTTTCAGGCCCATGAGCCTACTCGGAAATTTGTTGCCGAGCACTTTGTGGCCGAGACGCGCCTACGCCGCACGGCACGAAAGCTCCCCGCGCGCGGGCGGTTCGAACGGTTGTTTCCGCAAGGACACGTGCTCCACGATTTCAGGGACTGCTTGGATTTAAGGAATTTCTATATCTTGACTTTGTCTAAATTCAAATCCAACCTTACATCTATTTAAACCTTTTCTTCTATACTAGCAAATATCGTTAGCCCAAATGGTAATATGGTTCATTAAACATCAAAATTGATTAAAATAACAAACTAAGGATAGGTGGCCATGAGACACGTGTCGCCTGGAACACAGGTGCCTTCCAGTAGCGATGGTAAAGAATACGTCGATCGGCTAATAATCTAAGAAACACACGAGTCACAATGGGAGAGAACTCTTTTGTTTTGCTATCCACGTTTGCGAACATGTTACGTCAGATTAGTCCTTATATCATTATAAACTTGGTTTGTTTAGAAAAATACGTGGATTAAATTAACTTTTTCAGAGTTAGGAGTCCACACACTAGTAAATAGAATCATGTTCTATGTATCTTCATGAAAAAAATGTTTTTGTTTCAAAAAACCGTTATCTGAATATAGTCGATGTCAGTTTTTATTTTGAAAAAAAATTATGGTAAAACATAATAATGTAATCAGAAATTACTTTACATACTCAGTTGACAGCTAGGTTTTTTTAGAATTTAGAATTTCGAGCACTGTCACTGTCAGTAAATTTGGTTTCTTCTTTATTTTCATGGATGTGGTCGGAGTGGTGCTTCATCCGGACCAGTCGAACCCACGTGTCGCAAACGCCTACGCGGCCGCATGCATGCTCCCGACGCGGCCGATTGGGCATTTGGGGCGAACGGTTGTTTCGGCATGGAAGCCGCGCCTCCGCCCGCCCGCTCCCGCGCCTCTCCTCCGCTCGCTGCCGTCAGCCTCGACCAGCCGCCGCGCCGGCGACTGACCATCGGGCCATATCCTGCCGTCGCGCACTCCTGCGCCGCGCGATCGACGATACCAAGGTATTAATCCAATAGCCCCACTATGCTCTGACGATCTCTGTCCGTCAATGCCGGTCCCTCGGCTTCGCTGGGATTGTTTAGGGATGTGCGGGACCGGATGGAATTTGACGTGGAGGTGGTGCATTTGCTGCCCGACGGTCTAAATTTATGATTCGTTCGCCATTTTGTTAAGTATTAAAGCTCGGATTTGGTTGCTTGTTCTGTGCATTTCAGTTGTTGTAGGGTATTATCAAGCAGAATCAGAGACGAGAATTAATTAGCATTCTTTTCATCTGCATTTGAGGTATTGCATTTGCTAGGCCATAAAGGGGCGTACCCAATGCTATAGGTCCCGCACTGCGGGGTCTGAGGAAGGGAAAATAGCCAGCAGCCATCTCTGCATAAATGTGCAAAGGCTGGGGCTTGAACCCGGGACCTCTTGGTCACAGACGGTAAAGCTCTACCGCTTGCACCAGGGCCGCCCTTCTTAATCTTTTTTTTTAACAATCATAAAAGGAAATTCGGTTTCAGTTTCAGTTTCAGTTTGCAATTTGTGTGTTCCTTGGTAACCGAAGGTACCTGGGAGAGGGGTGGCATCGCTGCATGTAGTCTATCATAATAAGCTTTCTAGTCTGATCGGCACCAACTCAGCATCATATATACTTGGTTTGCTTGATTATGTATACTTAGTAATTGGTTTCGTTACTTAGGCAGGTATCAGCACCCATCAGACTTATTTGGCTATACGCTTGTTAGCTGGTTTTCGTCAGAGAAGTCAGGGTTTATCAGAGTCAAAGGCCACGAGATTCTGCTACCATATCCAATTCAAGTGAAATGATAGACTGTTTAAAGACATGCCCGGATCTTCTATTGTGAATCTGCAGTTCTTTCATGGGTGGATGGTCAGGATTCCAATCTGGTAGAGGCGGGGAATGGAATTTTCTGCCCTTCTGACTTCGGCGGGGATAAACATCGCTGTCTGTGTGCTCTTCTTGTCCCTCTATTCAGTCCTCAGGAAGCAGCCTCACAACTTCAGCGTCTACTTTGGGAGACGGCTCGCTGAAGAGAAGTTCCAGAAGCAGGACGATTACTTCTCATTTGAGAGGCTACTGCCTACTGCTGGTTGGATTGTAAAGGCATACTGGTGTACGGAAGAAGAGATTCGCCAAGTTGCTGGCTTGGACTCTGTTGTGTTCCTTCGCCTCTTCATATTCAGGTTTTTCTCATCAATACTAATGCACTGAGCACTGCTTGCAACTCTAATGGTTCGAATCACTTGAATGGTACTCATAAATGCATTAAGTGATTTAAATTCATGGTTGTACTCAGTCATACTCAAACTGGCTGTACACAAAGCATTTCCCTAATTTAATGTCACAAACATGTGGTACTACTTGATCAACCATTTTCCGCTTACTTTCAACATTTTTTTTTATCTTTCCTGTATGTTGAACGCACATGGATATCATTTACCATCTTGATATTTCTTTCTATCGAAACTTACATGAGTATGTTCTTGTTCTGCAGCATCCGTATCTTCTCAATTACTTCTCTTGTTTGTATATTTGTTGTGCTTCCTGTTAATTATCATGGGAAAGAGATGACTCACAATCATATTCCGGCAGACTCATTGAATGTTTTTACTATAGCCAATATCGTCGAAGAATCTCGAAAGTAAGATCTGCATCTTCATTCCATTTATTTGATAACGCACTTTTACCTGTACTCTGTTGTTATAATGTTTTAAAGATGGTAACACAAGTAAGGTTATACAAATTTATGAAAGATTATGTGATTGCATCATCAAATATAAAGGGGGAAAGACTTTACAAGTGCCATTGGCAAATCTTTGGAAGAAGAGAAAAGAAATCGATCATTGTCCTTGGCCTTGGGTGAAGAACGAATAATATTTGGCCCTTTTATTTTGTTTTTGCTTCTCTGGGCCGAACCATAGTGTTTTTTGTTCAGCAGTATGTTGTATTATGAGGTTTCTTACTTCCCTTTCTCATGTAAAACTGTGTGTTTTATTAAAGCTACTGGGAATCTTTATATTTTGTATGGCTGAAGTAAAACCTAACACATCTCCCATATTGGACGAGTAACTGAATTGCAAGTTGGAATTATCATTCATATCATTCCTTAATACTTTCATCATAGCAAGCTAATGACATTCCTATTGTTTGATATATTATACATTTCATGCAAGTATGCCCTCCAATTATTTTGATGGGACTTCTGGTTCTTTGTGGATTTTTTCTTTGTGCAGGCTTTGGGTACACTGCACTGCTTTATATGTCATAACCATCTCAGCTTGCATTCTTCTTTACCATGTACGTGATGCTCTTGTACTAATGGTTTTACCTTAAAGTTCTCTGTGTTATAAACATCAGTGCAGTTGATTTTAGAAAGTCATCACGTTACAGGAGTACAAGTATATTTCGAGGAAGAGATTAGCACATGTTACTGGATCTCCTCCAAATCCTGGTCATTTTACTGTACTTGCCCGTTCAATTCCGCGGTCAGACAATGAGCTGCTTGATGACACAATCAGAAATTTCTTTGTTAACTATCACGGATCAAGTTATTTGTCACATCAGATGATCTTTCGCAAAGGACATTTTCAGAAGTTTGTGGTAAGAATTCGGTGACAAAGATTAATATATCTGGAAAACATTGTTTGCTAAAAAAATATAGACTTGTAGAAGAACATGAAGCCTTTATGACATTCATTTTTTCCATAAAATTTGCATGAAACTTGTTTATACTTAAGAGCCAGTTAACTTCATATTCGGTTTTACTTTAGCCTCATGGAAAATGACAATGAACTATGTCAAACATAGTATTTAGGCTGACCTTATATTCCTTGCATAAGCAACATAACCTATATTGGGATTATTTGCTCATGAAGGCTAGTTTCTTCCTGCAGGATAGAGCAGAGAGGGCTTATAGGAAATTTGTAAGGGTAAGACTCTCCGTATCTGAGCGGCATGGAAGATCTAACATGTCCAGATGTGGTGTTTGTGGTGTAAGAGCTTCCTCATTTCAGCTTTACCGCAACAAGTTCATCGAGGCCAAGAAGTCGGACCTCACTAATCCGGAAGTAGTGGAAGCTCAAAAGGTTTTCTTGTACCTTGTAATTTCATATAATGTTTTTTTCTTCACAAGCACGCCAGTAGTCCTGTTAATGTCATAGCAAAGCATCACATATGATTTCTGTGCATCAGCATGAATCCTGTTTTGCTACTGAACAGAATTGTCCCGGTGCCTTAGTGTTCTTCAAGACTCGCTATGCAGCTGTCGTCGCTTCTCGTGTCCTCCAATCATCAAATCCTATGTTATGGGTAACAGATTTGGCTCCTGAGCCACGCGATGTATATTGGTCAAATCTCTGGATCCCCTACAGACAGATCTGGCTTCGGAAGCTAGCGACACTCGCAGCAAGTATTGTTTTCATGTTTGTGTTCATCATCCCCGTCGCATTTGTCCAAAGCATGATGCAAGTGGACCAGCTCAAGAGGATGTTTCCAAGCTTGTCAGGTATCCTAAATAAGTAAGTACGAAAGACACCGTTTTAGCTGCTGTTCAAATTTGAGGTTTACACTTTGCAGTGACTGAGGCTCTGCCTGATCTTCTTGCTTAGGTCCTTCTTTGTCAGAGTGATAACGGGATACCTTCCTAGTGTTACTTTGCTGCTGTCCCTGTACACCGTTCCTCCATTGATGATGCTCTTCTCTTCTATAGAAGGGTCTATTTCTCGCAGCGGAAGGAAAAGAAGCGCATGCTTAAAAATTCTCTTCTTTAACATCTGGAATGTCTTCTTTGTGAATGTCCTGTCAGGATCCGTAATCAACCAGTTCAATGTCTTCTCCAGACCAAAGGATATGCCGACTATGCTAGCTCAACTAGTGCCAAAGCAGGTGATGATTGTTTACCACTAAACTGCTGGCATCTTCGTCTTATTTTATGCTAGTACTTGTATAATAAAAACGCTGGTGCATTCTGTACCTTGTTCATGCTCACCTAGAAATTGACTTCTGACGGGGTGTTTGTTTCTTCAGGCAACCTTTTTCATCACGTATGTGCTCACCTCGGGCTGGGCAAGTCTGTGCTCGGAGATATTGCAAGTGTACAACTTGGTCTACAACTTCTTCAGCAGATTTATATGTTGCTGCCATCAGAATCCGGAATATGTTTACTCTTTTCCGTACCACACCGAAGTGCCGAAAATCCTCCTGTTCAACCTGCTTGGCTTCACGTTTTCGATCATGGCGCCTCTCATACTGCCCTTTTTGCTCGTATACTTCTGCCTCGGCTACTTGGTATATCGAAACCAGGTGAGCACATTTATTATGATACTAATACCGGGAGATTCACTCGTTCATACTGTATTTATTTGACCTTGATGATGAGTTTGTTGTCCTGCAGATTCTGAATGTGTACTACCCAAAGTACGAAATGGGGGGCAAGTTGTGGCCTATCATGCACAACACCATAGTGTTCTCTCTGGTCCTGACGCAGGTGATCGCGCTCGGCGTCTTCACCATCAAGAAATCCCCTGTGGCGGCAGGCTTCACCATCCTGCTCCTCGTCGGCACGGTCCTCTTCAACGAGTACTGCAGGCACCGCTTCTCCCGCATCTTCGACGCCTACTCCGCCCAGGTCAGTCGTCACTCGTCAGTGCAGTACGTGAACAACGTGTGTTTGCTGTTGTTTCTGAAAACAAAAGAAGGGAGCGTTCATTTTTGTTCTTGTGTTGGCTGCACCTGGTGGCATATGCAGGACGTGATCGAGCTGGACAGGGACGACGAGCAGTCCGGGAGGATGCAGGAGATCCACCAGCATCTCCTGGACGCCTACAGCCAGACCCCGCCGGGAACGGATGGATCCTCCAGGGGCGGCAGCCAGGTGCCCATCGAGCTCATCATGGAGGACCCCGCGCAGGAGGCGGCCGAGTCGAGCCAGGAGCTCTGTGACACCGTGCAGGAGGTGTCCGAGGCCCACGACCACGACCACATCGTCGAGGACAAGGCGCATTCAGTGTAGATTAGTTAGATGATGATTTGGACGGACAATGCTGGATTCTTCGATGGGTGTGTGTGTACGTATGTAGATGCTGTACAGCTTTGCTCCCTGCCCATATGTGACGTAACGTGACAAGTTCATTTGTAGCGTTAGCGCGTTTAACAGATTCGAAACTCGAAACCAAATATTTACATTTATGAATCTGTATAATATAGGATCTATCTAATCTAATGGCAATCAGGAGTTTTGGTCCATCCTGATCTCCCTTGGATCGGCTGATCGGTCCATCTTATATCCTACTTCATCCAAATCTCCCTGTTCATTTTCCCCTCGAAAAAAGAAGAGTATCTCCCTATTCATTTCGTTAAAAAGTCCAACGGAAAATGGATTGATTTGTTTGAGAGAAAAACAGTTTTCTCTCTTCGTTCTTCTAAATTCAATCTTATCATACGTATTAAGGGTTAATTGGCAATCTTCTCTTTCTAATTGACCTTTGGATACATCATTCAACGTGTACTGATTTGCTCTAAAAACAGACGCTATCGCTATGCTATATATATTCCGACCAAGCAAAGATTAAAAAAAATATAAAACTCAGCTAATTGCGTGCCACTACAGAGTGGTAGCATTTATAGATTTTACGTCACATATCAAACAATAGCGATGTACCTAGATTAGCACGAATCAAAACGTGGTTCTCCAATTGAGATTGCAATCGTAAGAACAATGAACATTCATATCAGTTGAGCATACATATAGAGCATGAAGACAATTTATTCAGTTATCCGAGGCAGTAATGATAGACCAATGGAACACATCGTGTCCAAAAGCAACCCAAAAGTGATCTTATTCCATAGCAAATGACATGAGGCTTGGAGCTGAAAAAGGCAGATCTGTATACAAAAGTATTGCGTACTGGCCGGGCAGTGTTTTAGTTTGATAGTATCTAATTAGGAGGGGTATGTATCTAATGGAAAAATAGTTCAATGCAACAGAACTAATCCTAGATGCAAGAAATATATATGGTCACAAGAGAAATAATAACAGAAACTTTTACCACTGCCATGTTGTTCATGGCTGCTAACATTGCATAAGAATCACCAAGGCAACATCTCTTCATAGAATGTAGGCAGGTTTTGGGAAAGATTTGGAACTCAGATGGTTTGACCTTTCCAGATAGAATATGTGACACTACCAGAATGTGGTAATATTCTTTATCAGAAACTGTTAGCGATGAAAAATTTAAAATTGGAGAATCAAACAACATTAAGTGATGGGCACTAAGAAAATACCTATGATGTCAAAAATCTGTTTGAGCACTACATCCTTTCCAAGCTCCATATGCTTCTTTATTTTCAGTTTCTGCAAAAAATGTAAAGAATCATGACTTGACTAAAATTGGAATTAGTTAACTCTTAACTATCAATAGCTAGCTGAACATATAGTTTGTTTCACTCTGAAGAAGGGACCTGAACACTCAAGTTGGAAATAAATGGGAGTAGAAAATATTAAATATATTAATGATCTTATATCTTTAAAAAATATATTGCATATGCATAAGACAAGAAAGGCATTAGCTTCCTTGCAGTTTGCAGCCTGAAAATAAATGTATACCATGGCCACATCACATAAAACAAATGCAGCTTCTATATGGGCACATCAGATAAAATGGTGAAACAAAAAGAAAACTAAGATAGAGCCCAAGTTGGACATAAAAACTTAGTATAGTAACACAGAACCGAATCATTTCCCCAGCTTGAATACAGGAACCTTTGGTAAATTGTTAGAGGCCATGAAGAAGCACATGGAAAGAAGCAACTAAAATCAAATAAGGGTTGTAGGTGCACCTTGAGCTTGTTTAGCATCAATGACCCCTACTTTATATTTTAAGACATCAAACACACACTCTGATGAAATCATTTCATAAGAAAAGATGGCTCCAGTGCAATGTGGCAAAATAGGGATCGAAAACTAAAGATAATCTGCAATTAAATATTGGAAGTTAATGCTTCTACCAGCAGCACAGTTTCATGTTTCCGCTGATATTTAAGCGCCATATTTTGCCCTTGCTTCTCAGATTTCAGAGAAAGAAACAAAAGAACTTTACAGTGCATTTGTAATTGTTTCAACCTAATATGAAGGGCATGTACCAGATTTAAACTATTCAATCTCAATTATAAGCTATAGCAAAAGTATGATAGCTCGAAGCAGAGCAAAAGTGAGGACAAGATCAGATTGAATAAACATTGAGGATGGTTCTTATCTCCACACCTGCAAAAAGAAAGGACAAAGGGGCAGCAGAACTTAACCTTAGAAAATTTGTCGTGGTAGTTATTAGAAATGACCAACTCAACTCCATTACGATGCCCAAAGGGGCAGATATGGTGATGTACGAAGTGCAGATAGCACCCTACACTAGTGAGCAATTACAAGAGGGTATATACATCTAACAGTAGTCAGGTCCTTTTTCCAATATCATTCTCTGTCAACGAATCACTTGTTGGGATACCGGGGAGTAAAATAAAAATAAAACATAGCAACAGTGTCATAGGGTCAAAGGGATGGAACCCATCAAAGCAAGAAAAGCCGTCCTCGTTGTTGGAGAGGAGAGGGGAGGGGAGTTCACAAATAAATTAAAATGGATCTTTGCAAGAGTTGAAGATATGAAATCTAAAGAACAGAAGGACTTTATTAGTATTGGTATACATGAACTAAAAATAAATTGTTCCAGACTCACTTGGCTCCACCATGTAACACGCATTATAATGTATCTGCAATTGATTCTATTGTTCCTCAATTTATTGTAATCTTGGGGGACCAATAATATGTATAACTAAGTTGATTATATTCTAAAATCTAACATGAAGAACCAGGATACTTTTGCTTGATAGATGAAAAAAATGAAGTCTAGAATTAGGGGCACCTATTCTACAGAATGAACAATACTGCACACATACAGGTTATCCCTCACCTATATATGTTTCTGAAAGCAAATTCCAGCAGAGATATTGCCTAAAATCTTAACATGGATGGTAGGTCATTTCTGGTAGCGAGAAAGCAAGGAATAGATCACAAATAAATTAAAATGGATCTTTGCAAAACAGAAACCGTGGCATGTCAAATAAGCGCTTAATGGGAGTACCAAGCACTATACAGTGGGCATAAAACACCCACACAATAGTTTGCTTGATGGATTCAACATTAGTAATTTAACAGCATAAATTTTCCTTCAAGAACAATACTAATCTTTCAGCTACGAATTTCACTCCTGAAAACATAGAAAAGGTGCATGGTCTATAATTGAACTGATTAAGAAAATCGGTGTATCACAATAACAAAAAATGGTCATCCTATTAGAAGCTAACTAGTGGTGATTCCTCTTTTGTATGTCTCTATTCTCTGCATGCCGATCAGGTCATATTCGGCATCGTTTTTGTTTTCTGTCAGAACTGTAGCCATAGCTTTTACTTAATAAAACAAAGGCGTGGATTGCATTATAGGATAAGGAGGTGCAATATAGCACAAGAGTAAATTGAACTGACCAATATGAAGGAATCAATCGGCAGCTTTTTTATGGAAAGCTAAGCAAAACCAATCAGCACCGAACAAATCTCTCTTCTATTTTCTACCATCAGCTTACTACTACAAGTCTACAACAGTATCTTCACCGAGTACAACTCTCACATCAATGGCGGAACACTGGCACGTGATGCTGACAACGATCATCACATATTCACATGGACCAAAAATACCGAGGTATGGTAGTGGTATAGGAGGCGAACAGAGCTCTTCAAGTTCCTGAAAATGGTTGCCCATGCTGATAGTCAATTCCTGGCCTGACATATGGCGGTAGCCTTGGGCGTTTATTTTGTTGCTGCAGATTCTGCCTGCGCTGTTTCCTCTTGCGATTCTTATTTGGTCTTTTCCTTTTCCGGTTTTGCCACATTTCCCGGTCATGAGGCTCTTGTTTATTCTGGATGTGCCGATGCTGCGTCTCTTGTGGCTTCTGCTGCTGGTGCTGTTTCTTTCCTGGTTTTGGCTGTGCCTCATGTGGCTTTTGCTGCTGCATCTGCTGTTCCACCAGTCTCATTTGTGGCCGCTGCTGATACTCCTCTTGAAAAGTCTGCTGCTGGTGTGAGCTTGAAACGGAGGCCGAAACACCTGCTAGTGCTAGACTTTGCTGCTTGTATGCATAATTGTGTAACAGCTGGGTAATTTCTGACTTGATGCTATTACACTGAACAGAATCAATATCACACCCATCAACTGCGCTCCATGAAAATA
>CM041628.1:22473215-22561212 GCA_023333625.1 Bothriochloa decipiens
TAAGCGTGGACGATATTAGTTTTGTATGATTTGCCGCCGATGTTGTTTTCTATGATATTGTACTGATACTATTTTACTTTTTAGAACTTAATTAATGTTTCACTGTTGTATTTTTTCATCTATTAAACTTGGGCGAGCACACGACAATGGCGTTTTCGCACGCCAATTGCATGACTGCGTATTATTTTTGCTATTTCTCTGACTTCGATATTTTTTCTGAAATTTCCGAATACATAAATAATATTTAAAAAACCAAAATTTTTCCTGAAATTTCCAAATAAATAAATATTATTTAAAAAAAATCCAAAAAACCAGGTCGCCAGTCTGGTCGCCATTTGGACGGGCGACCTGGGCCTGGTCGCCCTTTGGCCGGGCGACCTGGGCCTGGTCGCCCTTTGGCCGGGCGAACTGGGCCTGGTCGCCCTTTGGCCGGGCGACCTGGGCCCGGTCGCCCTTTGGCCGGGCGAACTTGGCCTGGTCGCCCTTCCAACGGGCGACTGGACGCCTAATCCTGTAATTTTTTAAAAACGTAGACTAATTTTATAATTTTTTTAAAAAATAAATTTATTAATAAAAAAAATTCGCGTTCCTGGGATTCGGTTTAATTCGGTACTTCGGTTTACACTGGTCCAGAACCGAAACCGAAGCCGCAAACCGAACTCAACAAAAACACAAACCGAAGCCATAACACAGCTTTTTTCCTGGCGAAGGAGAAGCAGAAGGCCCAAATGAGGAGATCGAAGCCCAGCCCAGTCTTTAGTGGCCCAAGTGAGCACTAAAGCCTAACAAACGATATGTTGGCCCAGAGTGGGTGAACGCGGCTGTCAGGAGCCGCAGAGTGGCAATCACGATATCTCTCCTCTCTCTCGTTTTCCTCTTGCTACAGTACCCACAGGGCAATTTCGAGGGCGAGTTCCTTTCTCCTCCGTCGATCCGTCGGGCCCCTCTCCTTGGTGGGAGGGCCTGTTGTGCTCTAGGTGTTCGGCCTAGGAGCTATTTTGTCCCGCCGATGGCTTCGTCGGTTAGGGTTAGGGTTTGTCGGGGGAGTTTTCTCCTCTGCGGCTGTGTCTTCTGGGTGTCGGCGGCGAGGAGGTAGCCATGGCGGCGGCGTCGAATAATTTCTCTCGACCTTCTCCTCCCATTGGTGGTGCTTCTCTCCGACGCTATCGCTGTGGTTGGCGGGTCTTGTTTAGGGGTCGGCACGCCCAGCCGATCTGGCGTCTCTGGTTGGCGATGATGGTGGTGCTGGCGTGCTTCATCAAGGTCATGGATGCGGAGATGGCTGATGGTGTTGCGGTTGGCGGACGGATGGATCGAGCTCCTCTTCCCTTCGACGCCAGTCGAAGGCGAGCATTGGTCCATGATCTGGAGTGCTTGGGGCGCGTCCCTGGCCGACGCTTCTTCAACAACGAAATTGTCCCGACTTTGCCGTCGGGCGACTGCTGTGGCTCGCTAACGCCTTCGTGCTATGGAGCTTCTCCAGATCTGGGCGGTGGCGACGGTTTCTGCTGTTGTCGGAGTTGGAATGGGAAAGGGTCCAAGGACTTAGCTGTAATTTTTAATTTTCTCGAGGCCCTTTCTGCAAGTTTGAGTAGGACAGCTGTCTCATGTATCCTTTACGGCATACCTGTATTTGGTTGTGTATTTGTACGTTTTCCTTATAAATCAGTAATACATGTATGTTTGATAAAAAATACAAACGATTCCAAAAAAAGAAAAATCGCAACAAACGTATGCATTGGACTGGACTATTGGATTGGAAAAACAAATTACTACTAAAATTACCTAGAGCACTTGCATGCGAAGTCACTAGGCCAATGTTATAGAGTTTTATTACGTCGTTTTTAAGATGGTCATGTCATCTAAAGTGAAATGAAACTTAGATAAAACGCACACTCTCAATGTAAAGTTAAATCCTATAGTTTCATAGACATTTGATTCTATGACTTATAGAAAGTTGACAATCGTGACGAGAGAGTTTTATCCCACGACACTCATTTTCTCTCACTTTTTAAATACATTATCATATTATAAATGCTTATGTAGCAACCTATTTAATGTAGATGAAACTCATGAAATTTCCATTGAGATTGGCTAATTAGCACGATTATGACTTGTGAGATGGTGGGGCTGGTCAACTAGCTTCGACATGTTAATTAGCACGGTGTACCTAGTGGTGGGACGATTGACGTACGGTAGCGGAGACACTCAAGAGCACGGCCTTGTTTGGGTGGCGTTGGATTTATCTCAATTCATATATGTTGAGTGGATTTGTGTGGAATTAATTTTTTAAGATTAAGTTCCACTCTAATCCATAGCAACACACGTGGATTGATGTGAATCACATTCTTCAAACAAGATCAGAGTACAAGATCAGAGTACGTATTGCGGGTTGAGAACGAACAAGTACAGGTCTGTTTCATAATTCATACAACTTCTATGCTTCACCATAGTTTCACTCAGCAACCGACGCAGAACGCTAGAATTTCTACACTATCTGGGATAGGACGGAGGATGAAGGGCAAAGGGATTAAATGGCAGACCCATATACTGAGGTGTTCTGAATTGCGGTACAAATGACATTCCTTGGCCTACAGGCCAACCTGGCTGGGCAGCATAATTGTGAACTCCAGGCACAGCAGCGTAAGGTGGACGCCCAAAGTTTTGAATCTGAGCAACATTCAGAACCAGAGGAACAGCAGGTGTCAGAAGCTTAAGAGTAGGTGGCCTTGGCGGTTATATGCTGCCGCTGCTCTGTCACTTGCGCCTTATTTTCTTGTTGACGCAGCTGATGTTGCTTTTCTTGGATTAACTTGTTTTCATCGTGTGCCTGCAGCTGCTTGTTGACTTGTTCCTCATGGTGCTCCAGCTCCTCTTTTTTGCGCTTCTTGTTCTTTTTATTACATTTTATTGGCTGATGCTGTGAACATGTTGAGGACGTTGAGGGATTTTCTGACCTTTGATTCTTTTTATATGCACCAATCAAATATCTAATTTCTGTCAAGATAGCACTGCGTTGACTAGAATCAGTGAGTTTATGCTCAGCTAGTTGATGTGCAATCCATATTTCCTTTGGTATAGCCAAGTTCTGCACATAGACAATGCAAAACCATTCAGTTAACAAACAAAAAATTTAGGTACCCACATTTTGGTGGGATGGAGTTTTATGACTCCACAAATCTAGACAACATATCTATGTACACATGTGTAAGTACATTCCCCATTTACCAGAGGTATATGGCTTTCGAGGTGTCAATCTAAGGTGGCACACTCATGTATCATGCAAGTGCGCCGGTGCAGTATGTGTATGTGCTTTCTTCCTTCATTGTAAATGTGAAAGGAAAACAAAAGACAGAAAAAAAAATATAGTTAACAAGAAAGCAGATCTATTGGATCAATATGCATTTATATCTAGAACAGAACTTTTTCCAAAATCTGTAGCCAGGTAAAACCACAATGCTATGTAACTTAGAAAGTTATGATTAACGATTAAAGGTGATCACTAAAACAACCCGTTTCTATGTCCACCAGGGTGAGCATCCTGGACATCCAGGGGCCTTCATCGTAGACGTAGGGAAACAGAGCCGTCATTGTCTCGATCCCCACCCACCCCCCAATGTGCTGCATGCACAGCGCCTCCCTCCGTCACCATGGATCCTGCTTCACCTCCTCCACTGCCCTCCACCACAGACAGCACTAAACACTCCGAGCACAATGCCCCCGCCTCCATGCCTGCCCAACCACTGTCCACCACCGTCTCACGATTCCCCCCACTGTGCCAGTGACCTACCTGCAACCCCCAGCCATACCTCTACAGATGGAGGCCACCAAGATCCCCAAACCAAAACCTCATACCCCAACCTGAAACTACAACCCGCCAGAGCTATTGGAGATCAACAGACATTAAAAAAGAGTGAGCTCAACGCCCCGGAGGAGGTCTGCGTTCACACCCTAAAAAATCTGTCAACAGACGAATAGTGGCCTCAAGTTTCACTCCATCAGAACAAATCTTGACTTCACAGTGTAATGTCCTGGATGTCCAGGGTTCATGCTACCCTGAGGGCCATATAATTCATGTCAGCAAAATATTTGATTTTAGAGTCACAAGGGGTAGTTCATACCAAGGAATCATGTGTTTCATTCTTTCTAAATAGCTCCAAAAAATTCTGCTTGGCCTTCTCAATGTATCCCTTCAGAAGAGAAAATAGAGGATACTTGTCCTCCAACTTTAAAATTTGTAACACATGAAAAACTTCGAGATGCTGCCCATTTCCGATCATATAGTCAATTAAATCTGCAGAAAATATGAAGGGAAGAAGAAACATTAATAAGAAGGCGAGCCCTTTGCACTGCGAATGAGGTACAGGCATGGATATCAGTGCCTACAGTTCTGTCAAAATCAAACTGAAAATGTAAAGATAGAGGCCAATGTATTAAAGTCTAGATGCTTATGAAAACAGTGAGAAAAGTTCAAATAATGGCTAAGCAATAAATATGCCAAAATGCATTACAGCTATAGACCCGACAATCAACTGATGTACATACTTGATATACTAAGCAAACTAGAGTTTCTATCCAAATCTGCAAGTATATCCATATAAACTAACCACTTGAGTTGATATCAGTTATCACGTGAGATGCAATAATGAACAGAATTGTCATTTTGGTCAAAGGATTCAGACTCTTCCACAGATTGTATTGACGAATGAAAGGCTAGAAGAAAAGGAAAGCATGTAAGCACACCTTCAGGGAACAGTCTCATGAAGGCACACCACCAAAGAACAACATGGTGAACAAAATTGGTGGTGCTTTCTTGGGTAACTCTTGGTTCTCAGTGACAACTGACAACTATATTTTTCAATACCATCATTTGATGCATATTGTATATATTCTACACCGATCTTTGATACTTACATTGACTATTGAACATAGTGAAAGACAAACTATCCATTGGGCATTAAAAAAAACACTCCCCTGGCAGCCTTGCACATCCACGTACATATCCAACAATAAGCACTACAGTACTTATGTTATTGAAAATTTAGGAATTCAAAATATAATTTCTTTGGTGTTTGATGTGAAAGTCAGGGCCAAAAGATCAGAATGGTTGAGACCTACCACCAGGTGGTGTCTGAGATGCTGTTGTCAATGGTGAGTCAACGGTGCTGTGTCTAGAAAGCAGAAACAGAAAGTGTGTGGAGACTAGAAATTTTTACGGCAGTAAATAGTTTAATACTAGCTGCTAAAGCTTAGTTATTAATAGTTACATAGTATTGGGGCGTTGCAGCCAGAGATCAAACACTTGCATGATCAAGCTGGTATTACTAAGGAATACATGTTAATCGATTAGGCAAAACAAACATGTATTAGGTGAATCAAACATGTATGAGTTGTGTCAAATGGTCCTTAGTCTGCATGTTTTTGTAACTTTGCTACTTACACTATCTGCTACCAAAATTTCAAGAAAGTCAAATTTGGAAAATTCACATACCATGGATTAGTACAAAATCAAAAGATGGATTAGAATACTTCCCTTGTTTCCTACATATATGATTTATTTTATTTGGCCATATAGTTTTTAGGTGTACATTTAAATGCAGTAGACATTGCTTGCAGGAATGTGGTTTTCTGTAATCAAGCTGTTATGGTGCTATAAATGACATAAAAAAATTGTACCAGCAGTTTAAATCAACCTAGTTTATGAAATATTATTGACAATTCACCATAATACCATATGCATGGGCTTCACAATCAAACATATAGATTGAGAAAACAAATATAACTAAGTACAGAGATAGCTCCATACCTGTGGCCCTGTCTACAAGCCCAAGATCCTCGCAAAGCTTGGCATTGTCGGCGTGGTTCCTTTTCTTCTGATGACCTTTGCGAGGGACCATAGCAAAAATACTGATGATCTCATGGATATTGAATTCAGATACAATGTTATACTCCCTCCGTCCAAAGTAGATGTTATTCTCTCTTCTCGAGAAGTCAACATTTTCAAACTGCCGATAATTATATATTAAAATATATAAATATTTATGCTAAGTAATTAGTATAATCGGAAAGAACTTTAAGTCTAGTTTTTTAATAAATTTATTTAGAGATATAATTATTGCACGTATTTTGTATAAACCTAGTCAAAGTTAAAAAAGTTTGTCTGACATATTTCCTATAACGTCATCCTTTTTGGGACGGAAGGAGTATAAGACTAGGAACTGGGGAAGGCACCTAGCCAGCGACTCAACTTCCCCACAACACTCTGGTCTGCCGATCATTTCCTTCCAATCCTTTGCCACCAGCTTGGCCTGCTCTGTTGTGTCTGCAGAATGTTTGACAGAATTCATAGACAACTAGCGAAACAACCTGATACAGGTCCTCCAGACCCTGGAGCGCTTGTTGGATAGGAGTAGCTTGACCACTTGAAGGACAAAGGGCCGCCGACTCTGGGGCATGATGCAGCGCGAGCAGCAACCTTTTATTGACACTGACACAGATCACCAACTCGACCAACGTCCTTGCATCCATTCTCGCACATGCCTCTACAAATTCCATTATCATCCGCCCTCTAGCTGTTTCTTAGTCAACTTTTCAAGGGCTATCAGACTTTTTCCTGAAGAAATAGATCCAATTCGGGCGGCGGAGGGGCAAAATCCCAACCGCTGCCACGTCCCCTGCAGCTGATGCCTCGTCAACCGCGCTGCTGCTGCACTATAGGCCGGCCCGGCGGCGAGCGCTAGTGCTCCTGTTGTGTACAAATGCTGCCGCCATTGTGAGGAGAAGAAGGGGAGCCTTCGACGCTATAAGGTGTAAATTTCCTCACTGCCCCCTCGCCGCCGGTGAGAGTTCCGACCCAGCCATGGGGACGGCGGCGCTGGCAATGGTGCCGACGGAGGACATTGAGGCAGCCATCACCGAGCTCCCTGCCAAGAAGGGCGCCCTACGAAAGGCCTTCGACTGCCTCGCCGCCTGCTCACCCCACCCGCTCCCCTTCACCTGGGAGGACCTCGACGCCCACGTCTCTGCCGTCCATTCCTCCATCTCGTGCTGGTTCAGCCAGCTCCGGGCGCTCGAGGCCGCGCGCGCGGCCCGCACTGGTAAGAATAAGGAAGGGGCTAACGAGGTGGGGGGAGAAGAGGAGGAAGAAGAGGAGGAAGAAGAGGTAGAAGAAGAGGAGGAAGAGGCTGACATGCAGATGTAGGAGGCCGACGGCTACATTGGCAATGAAGCGAAGGATGCTAAAGAGGGCGGTGAGGATGACAAGCGAGTTGCCAACGAAGAGGAGGGGACTGCCAGGGTCTATGCAGGGCAAGGCAAAGAGGCTGAAGGCGAGGAGGAGCTTGATGGGTGTGCATAGTGGGATGGAGAGGAGCAGGAGCAAGATACCGAAGAGGATGTGATGGTTGAAAAGTGGGCTATTTAATCTTTTACCATCCTTACCATGCGTACTCTCCGAATACCAATTTTACGGTTGCCATATTTGCCATATTTGCCTTTTTGGCACTCCACGTCAGACATCCAGCGTGGCACGTGAAGGAGAAAAGACCTCCCTGCCTCTTACGACAACTATCAGACTTGAACACAGCCAATAAAATAAGCAAACACAATAGTTTTGACATAAACACACAATAATATGAGCAGATCATTGCATGAACACAACCATCATATACTAACTAGTTGAATAATTCTGGGCACATAAGTTCAGCCCACATGCATACTTCTGAGCACACACAAGTGGGACACCCCATACATATCCAAGTTCTGAACACACACATACATAAGTTCAGCCCACACATATATTGTTATGGACACATGAAGATATACATATGCATAATTTGGCCACCAGAAGGCCTTAGTTACACAAAAGAGACTTTTAGGCCTTTACTACCAAAATGAAACTAGTACTGATGGTGCTCTCAGTTCTTCTTCTTGGCTGGGCTCTTCCTCTTGACTACGCTCTTCATTGCCTTTGTAGCTAACTGCTTCTTTCTTGGAGTCATTTTCTTAGGTGCACTTGCTGTTTCGTCAACTTCATTCACAACTTGTAGATCCCAGCATAGACTCCTGTCCGATGCAATGCACAACATGAGTTCATATTGGCAAAAGTAAATTTTGGCCAAGAATAAATTTCCAAGCAAGACATACCTTCTAGCTGCAGTCGGTGATGATGGTGCATGCTCAATCTCGAGTAGAGGTACTACCATTCTTTCTGCAGCTGCAGCAGCTTCTAATGCTGCAGAAGCCTTGGCTGCAGCGTCCCCAGCCTCCCTTGCTTCTTTAGCAGCTCCTTCTCTAGCCAAGGATAGCCTAGTTCTTGTTGTATCTCCTCCACTAGGGGTAGGGTCTGCCTTGGACTTCTTCCTTCTAGGTTTAGGGGCTGATTTTTTTGTTCTTGTCTTATAATGCATTAGGTATTGTCAATAGTAAACACTTCTAATTACAAATAGCAGTAGGTGTATGAAATTACCTTTTTTAGTACCAGTGAATGAACACTTCCAGCTTCCCTTCCTGTGTCCCTTTTCACCACATCAAGTACATACGACCTGTCTTGTTGCCTAGCAATTCTTTACCATTTGCTAAAAATGTTCATCCCTTCTCACACTCCACTTAGAACCGCTGTCACTGTCAATTACCCAAACTGATAGTTTTTGTGTTGGCCCCCATATGATTTTTGTGGACATGTCATCATCAAATTTTTGAAGAGTGTACTGCCCAGTTCTGTCCAGCCACAACTCATGCTCTGACTCGGCCATCTTTACTAGCCCATATTCACCATCAGCAACATAAGAACCAATATAAACAACTAATCTAAATGTGTTGCCAGGATCAATCCTGACATCGTACATCAACAATAAATAAATACACAAATTAGAGGACATTGACCATGGAACAATGCCCTAACAAGGAGAGAATGAGAAAAACCAAATCAAAATCGCCGAACCCTAACCCTAACCGAGCAGAGACGGGCGCGCAGGCACATACCTTTACTCCATCGAGGATAGCGGTGGGGGGTGTTAGGCTCGTGGTGGGGGGGGGGGGCGCCGTTGGGCGCAGCTGCGTCGGGCCTCCCCTGACGGTGGCGTGTGGGCGGCATCCCCTGGCGGCGTCGCGGCATCGCCCTAGCGTCGCGGCTTCCTCCAGTCGTGACTTCGGGACGGGAATGGAGGAGAAGAAACGGGCTGGGCTAGCTCGACCGCGCAGTAGCAAAAGGGCATGAGGGCGCCAGGGGCAGGGAAGGTCTTTTTCCCTTGGCCTGCCACGCTGGACGTCTGATCTGGACTGCCACGATGCCAATTGTGGTAAATCTGTATCCACTTCACGGCTCTGACGGTAACAACGTATTTGTAACCGTAAAGTTAGTATTTAGAGAGTGTGCATGCGTCGGATGGTAAAAGATTACATAGCCCCCGGAGGTTGGCTCTTGGTCCCACTCGTCACGTTTATACCCCGCCCAGCTACTCCGCGATGCCGGGTTCCTTCGCCCTCGCCAGCCGCACGACGCCGTCCTTACCCCTCGCCGGCCGCACGCCCCGTCCCCCTCAGCGAGCCGACGGCCCCTCAGCACCCTTGCCTGTCCTGGGCGCCCAGCCCCTCGCGTTGCCGCCGGGACGGCTAGGCGCCGAGCCCGCTCGCGCTGCCGCTGGGACGACCGCGTGCCGAGGCCCTGAGCGCCGTGAGGATGGCCGCGCTGAGCCCTCTGCTCCCATGGCCAGCTGAATGAGTGCTAGGAGAATACGGAGATGAGGATGCAGGCAGGGTATTGTTGAATGCGGCAATGAGTGCCAGGGAGAATGCAGGGCTGGAAAGATGAGGATGCATCCATGGTTGAATGCATTGTTGGAAAGCTGAATCCCGTGCAAGGGAGAATATAGAGATTAGAATGTTAGCTGGAAAGTTGAATGCTGGAGGGCTCAAGTTCAGGAGCAGCTTCTTGAGTTGGCCTCCTCTTTGGTCTGTTGTTCCATGTAGTTAGTGTGATGGCAGAAGGTATGTGCAATGCAGTTATGTGCACTTGAAAAATGCAGTTATCCAGGGCATTTTTGTAAACTTCGATTGAATGTTTGTACAAGTTAAGAATGTCCATGCTATTTGACATTTACAATCTGAATGTATTTGTGCAGCCCAGAAAAATTGCTCAACCTATTTTGTGCAATCTGAATTTATTTGTGCAATCACAGTTTGAATATCAATCAGTTTGGTAAAACAGGAACCAATAAGTCACAGATGATGTAAAGCAACATTTAGGCATCCATTATGCATAAAAGCCGAGTTTTTTTCGACATATATCACACAAAAGAGCGGCATTTCTGTCCACATAAGCTTGGTTCAGGTTTGCACTGCGGCTTGGCATTCTGTAAGCCCAAAAGCACTATAGATTGGCATTCTGTATGCCCAAAATGACTGCATCCTACCATTTTCTATGCCCATTAGCTTGTCCTACAGATTATCATTCTGTATGCCCAAAAGCACTACATCCTGGCATTTTCAATGCCCATTAGCTTTTCCTACAGATTGACATTCCCAAAAGCACTACACCCTGGCATTTTCAATGCCCATTAGCTTGTCCTACATATTCACATGATTCAAGTACTTCAGTAGTTGTCCCCAAACAACAGGTGTTGCAGTCACCCGTTCCCCTTCTAGCAGCGTGTGATCGTCCCATGATCAAAACAAGTATCTAGAAGCGACAAAATAATTTAAAGTTTGAACGGAGTGACCCACAGAAGAATATATACATGCCTATGTGTCAGGTTAGAAGGAAAACAACATCAGTCTCCAGTACCAAGCAAACGAACCAAAATATACCAGGCTGTTTCTCCAAAGTCCCAACTGAACTCCTGCGCATAATCCATGTTCCAATGGAATACTGTGCAACACCCCCCAATACTGCTACCTAGGATAGAACTGTGGACGAGGGTACAAGGGTGTAAAGGGTCCTATGTACTCATGTGCTCCAAGTTGTGGCATGAACGGTGATGTACAATGAACTCCAGGCCAGCCTGGCGGGGCAGGGTAACCATGATGGACTCCATGCATTGTGGCATATGGTGGATGCTCCGAGTCGCCTCTCAGTGCTGCATTCCACATTGCAGGATAACCCTGTGTTGGTAGCTGGGGAGTGCGTTGTCTCAGCCATTTCTGATGTTTCTGCTTCTGTTGCTGCTTCTCTTTCGGCTTATCTTCTTGTTTCTGTTTCTCCTCTTCCGGCTTATCTTCTTGTTTCCGTTTCTTCTCTTCCAGTTTATCTTCTTGTTTCTGTTTCTTCTCTTTTGGCTCATCTTCTTGTTTCTGTTTCTTGTCTTCCAGCTTATATTTGTGTTTCAGTTGCTGCTCCTGTTGACGCTTCCTTTGTATATTCTCCTGCTTCTGCTCTATCTTGAGCTGCTTCTTACTCTTTTTTTGTTGCTTTTTTTTTTCAAGCTCACCTAACAAAATGTTGATTTCTTCCATGATACTGGTGTAGAGGATGGAATTGGTGATTTCATTCTTAGCCAACATTTGTGCCCTTCTTAGATTATCAAGCTCCTTAACTATAACCGCCATCTGCACACATGAAGATGCAGAGCTATTAAACTTATAATATAGAAGAGATGAAGCTGATTGAGACGAATTATGAATATATATTTGCCCCCATAAGAAATTACATGTTTCAAAATGAAACTTTATAAGGAAATAGGCCACTCCAAATAGCTCAAGCATAAGACATTAAATTTCCACAATTTTTCTTATGAAAGTGGGTGAAACAACCACACGGTCTTGTAAATAAATTTTAAAAAATATGTTCTGCCTCTAAAATCAATTTCTAGCACATACCAACTGTTGTGTCATATTCTTTTGAGATATATCCATAGCAGTCTGTTTTGCCTTTTCAACATATCCCTTCAGAAGAGAAAGTGGAGGATATTTGTCCACCATATTAAAAATGCGTGCCAAACTTAAAACATCCATTTGCTGCCCATTTCCGATCAAATAGTCCATTAACTCTACAAAAAAGATGAAAGTAGGAAAAACATTAACAAGCAGACCTTACACTGCAGATGAGGTGGAGTCAAGAGTTGAAATGATGGTTCAGAACATGCATTCTGATGATTCAGCATGCAAATATGCAAAACATCAATGAACTAAATCATCAACAGATCAAGTGCATAGTGATATACTCACTGAGGAGGCCCAAGACAATCAAATATATCCATCAATATCATAGTACAAACTATACTGCTTGGATTTATGTCATGCGAAGGTTCAGTCCATGAAATGTACAAAAATGTCATTTGACCCAGATTTCGGAAAATTTCTTGCATGTGATTTCTATCAAGAGGTAGCACCGTGGCAGGCTGTCACAATTGGCAGCATGTAGAGGCAGGTATCAAGAATAGGTACATAAAGGCCGCAGTCAAGCATCAAAGAATAGTTAACATGGGAATAGCACACGAAAACATGCAAGTGGTATCTAATCTAATATACCTATATAGTTCATACCCACTAAGCATTCAATTCTAGCTAAAGCTTGCACCACATCGTGCCACGTCATCTACAATTAACAGCCATTGGATCAACTCTATTTTCCGTTGGATCAAGCGTCGCCTGCTCGGCTCCCTCACCCTCTCTTTAGCTTCCTCTCACTCCTCACTTCAGGCCCATGACCATTTGATCTCCCTCCAACAGTTTGACTGCCATCGCTCCTCTTCAAGACATATCTGGCTATCCATTCATCTTCAAGAATCTCCTGGTGTGTGTTGGTTTGACCCCTCTTCCTCGACTGCATAATTGCTATGCTCAAACTGTGCCCGGACCAATTGCCTACCACGTGCAAGTGCATGATGCTATTGCTTTTCTGCCAGACCCGTCGTCTTCGTCTCCGACCTCTATAAGTGCAGATGTTAGCCATGGCTGTCCGTCTCCTCCACATACCGAAAACGAGCTCTGTCCATGCTGCGTCAGGGCCCCGCCGAATGGATGCTCTCTCTGAGCCCGCAGCGTCACGTCATGCCTCCTCCGATCCTCCCGGACCCGGTGCCAACGGCCACCCATCGCCTCTTTCTCTCAGCACCGGCGGCCACCCATGCACCCATGTCACGTCGGAGATCTCGGTGGTCGAGCCTTCGCAGCGCCGGCGGACACCCGCGATGCAGCGTCAATGAGCTCCGACGCGCCTGTGTACTGTGTTGTGCCCTTCCTCTCGAGCCGGTGAGCTCCCTTTGTCATTAAGTGCCATCACACCCACAGCCAGGCAGTGCCAGGCAGTGATTGGATAAAGAGAGAGCAGAGGAGGGCGGGAGACCCAGCTGGATTCATCGTCGTGCTTTTCCCTCCTTAATTATTCGCTCTCATCTTTGTAAATCGTACCGCTTCACTTTGGATCATTGGTCGGGGAATAGAGTACCATGCATTCAACAAAGTTTTCTAATTAATTAACAGTAACACATACTATATTTGTTCACAGGCTAAGAACCATCGAACCTCTTCCTTTAATCAGAAATCTTTACTAGTTTGCTTTAGCCTTTAGCTTTGGTAGTACCAGAATACCATGCAGTCAACAAATAAGTTTTCTAATTTGTCATTTTTCTCAATAATACTTATATGTTTTTTTCACAACCTTTCAATAAGCTTTAATCATTGATCCTCTGCATAGAAGTTTTAAGTTAGAGTCATACTGTGCTATATATATGTGTGTGGATTTGTTTATCGGATCATGTATTTTCGTATGCATGTAAACTTGCGTGTTTCACATCATATGTACATGTAATGTGAATACTGCTATATTTATATATCTTTATTTACTAGAACCATCTGTATTGTACTGTGAGCTTACTGCTTACGCGTAGGTCCATTATATTGAACTTGCTATCATAATAATTTAAATTATTATATTATCATCAGGAATATTATCTTTTATTTTCATCAAGTATTTGCATAAATGGTAACCTCAAATTCCCGCAGCAACGCGCGGGGAATTCAACTAGTAATGTTGACTCTCATGCCTCAGATTATTGATACTTTCATCATGAAAACTAGGATTACTTAATTAGTCCTCTATGCAACTTAAGCACAATGCTGACTCCCATGCTAGTTCAAAAGGACTGCTCACTTGAAGTGAGGAAAAAGTATGCAAATTTTTAAATATCATGCATGACAGGATAAGTACTTTTAACATAGTCATCTGTGAGGCTGTGTGGTACAAGGCTGTAAGCGTAAAAAATAAAATGCTTAAACCATAAGACGACTCTGAATTAAAGTAATGAACAGATATTAAAGATCCAGCAAATTATGTTTTCCCAGCACAGTTCGAGCAAAAGTACAGAACATATTATAGTTAATAATGCCGAAAGATGTGATTGTACCTGGGATTCTATTGCTGAGCCCAAGACCCTTTAAGAGCATGGCAGATTTCTTCTTCTGCTTTAACGAGATGTTACCAAAGAGACAGAAGATCTCTTTCATGTCAAACTCTATTACAATGTTATAGGAGATAAGGAAGTTAAGGAGGCCCCACGAGGCTAGGTTGCCATCGACATTGTGACTATCTGGATTGTCAGTCATCTCCTTCCAATCCTTAGCCACCTGCTTGGCCTGCTCAATTGTGTCAGCAGAAGGCTTGGAAACAACTACAGGTACCATTTGAACTAGCCCGACACAGCTTGCCCAGATCTTCCTGGTCTTAAATTTCTTGTTGTGTAGGAATAGCTCAACTACGCGAAGAGCCAGTGCTGCAGCATCTGGAGCACGGCGAACTGCAGCATGAAACTCTGAAATGAACTCAGTGTTGGTGCATATGAGCTTGGTCAACCTCTGTGCATCCATGTCGGATCTGCATGTAAGAGCCCGATTACCCCGGTCTGAAGACACCCCACTGGCTACCACCGCCTTTTGGTCCGTAGCATTTTTGGCAACTTCCACAGTCTCATGAACGTCCTGTTCTTGTGCTTCCTTCTCCTGCTTCTCGTCGCAAGCCTCCTCCTCTTTGTGCTGCACTGAAGACGTCATCTTGGCCGCTGTCTCATCCATGTTGGTATCATGATCCTCCTCCTTGTCCTGAGAAGCCTTACTCGCATCACTGGTATCCAGCCCGTCCTTATCATTATCAACCACATGCATCTCCTTGTCAGGACCCTGTTCGTTCACCTTACAGGTCTGCTCCTCCTCCCTTGCCTCCTTCTCATCGTTTATCTCATTGCGAATCTTGATGTCGGCTGCCTTCTCAACTTCCTCTTCCTCCAAAAGCTCTTCTCTGGCCCCCTTCCTGTCCTTTTCATCATTGCAAGCTTTATTGTAGTCGGCTTCTTGCATCTCCTTATCGACCTTCTTCTCCAGCTCTGCCATTTCCTCCACTTCCACTTCTCTGGTCTCCTTCCAGTCCTTTTCATCAATGCAAATCCTATCGCTGTTGGCTTCATGCATATCCTCATCGGCCTTCTCCAGCTCCGCCACCTCCTCCTCCACTTCCACCTCTCTGGCCTCCTTCCCAACCTTTTCATGGTTGCAAATCTTATCGCTATCGGCTTCCTGTATCTCCTCATTGGCCTCATCCTCCACTTCCACCATCACCTCCTCCTCCTCCTCCTCCACCATCACCTCCTCTTCCTCCTCCTCCTCCACCACCACCTCCTCCTCCTCTTCTTCCTCCTCCTTCAATTCCTCCTCCTGTTTTTCTCCCTTCCCATCGCCGCGATTGCCACCCAATAACGCGGCAGCAGCGGGTGCAGAGCCGGCGGCCTCGAGCACACGGAGGGGGGCAGCAGCGGGTGCAGAGCCGGCGGCCTCGAGCACACGGAGCTGGCGAAACCGCAGCGCGATTGACGACTGGAGCGAGGAGATGTGGCCATCGAGGTCCTCCCAGGCGAAGGGGAGCGGCGAGGGGGAGCAGGCAGCGAGGCGGTCGAACGCCTCCCGCAGGGCGTCCCTCTTGCCGGGCAGCGCGGCGATGGCTGCCTCCAGCTCCGCCACCGTCATCGCCATTGGATCCGGTTGGCCAGGGCTGGCCTGCGCCATCAGCCGGTAGGGTGTAGTGGGTTGGGGTTTTGAAGCGGCGGCGGATTGCACGGTGGTGGTTCCCGTGAGTTCGACGGTGAGTCGGCGAGGACCGAGGAGACGAACGGACTTGGCTCCTGCCTCCTTCAAGGTTGCGGGCGGTGCGTCGAGCCAGGCCGGGCCAGGCTAAAGAAAGGCCCAATGCCCCAATGGAATTGTTTTTTGGGACAATGACGACCAATCAAGGTAAGCCACCATCAACATGACACCTTAGGAAAAATTGACGGATTCTCAATCAAAAAGAAAAATCAACTTGGTTTTGGAACACATTTCTAGATTTCAATTCACATTTTTTCTCACAATATATTTTATAATTGTTAAAAGAGTAAAATGTGCCCATGTCCTTTAGGACATTATCATTTGAGTCCTCGAACTAAGATAGCGATCAACTAAGCTAGGCCTCGAGTGCCCGCATGAGCGCAGTGGTGACAACATTGCCTTCCTTTCTCTATCTGACGTCGTTGAGAAGGATGGAGAGAAAGAGGAGGGATTTGGGAGAAAGAAATAGGACGTGACATGTTCTTTTTTAAGATAGCATGACCACATCATCCAGCTGCAACGGTGGCACCCGCCACGTTGGATGGTGGTGCTGGCGTGGTAGGTTTTAGATCATTGTGCACGATAGTAGTAATTTAGGGACTAGATAGTCGATATTTTAGTCTAAAAATGATAGTTCAGGAAGGCCCAAAAAAATTTAAAGATCCTAGTTGCATTTCACTTTTGTTAAAAAACTAAATCTTGCACAAAGTTTCCACAATGTCTACCGAAAAACTTTGTCATTTTCTAAAATGATATTTGTGTACAACTTTTTTCCAAAAAAAGTTTGCTCACACATATTTTTTCTTTACAAAAAGGATAAAAAACACAAACTGACAAGCTTGTTTATCTTTGTTTTTTCCAAAGCTAAGGGGATCCATTATCTTTGGGAGAGGTAGGTGTGGTTGTTGAGGGATTGAATAAAAGAATCCAACCTAAATTAAGATTACAGAAAAATAGAACTTCATGAATCGATGTATCATGCAAAAATTAAGATTACAGAAACAGTTTGTGGTTAGAGACAATTAGTGCATGATCTAATGCTGACCAATGACCCTGATGGTCTCACTGTGTTGCTGCTCGCTAGTTGCTGGGCACCTCCCTAGGCCCTTCCCCTTGTAAGGCACCAGGTATGCACTCCTTCCATGAAACCATAACACCACCACTGAATAGTGATGTCCTTCGGTGCGACGGCCGCAGCGCCACCGTTCAAAGGGCGGGCTCCGGCTGCATCGGCAGCGCCTCAGCTCTTCATGCTTTCAGCAGCAGGAGGCACCCTGAGCGAGATGCGCTACTCCTACGTTTGCAAGTAATAGTGCGGTACGTAATCCAAATTCTCCGTTTATCTCGAGATTCAAGTCACTCATAATTTCTACAAGTAGCTCGATTATTCATCAGCCATCATCCAGCCAGACAAAATCATTCTGAAGCATCAACAGTTAGCACATGTAAAGCAACAATTTAATTACAGCCTGACAACAGTCCTTGCTTCTTTTATCGCAACTACTGATGTAATCGCCCAACTCTACGACCCATCATCTCCCATCATGCACAAGTACTTCTGTACGCACGCATTTTGCGGATGCTAGACATATACAGGGCCCCGCCGAATAGCCTCCTCACCCTTCACCTGAGCTTAATGAGCCATAGCTTGGACGCCTCTTGTACTCTTTCTGGGCAAGGCTCAGCAGGAAGTCGGTGAAGACGTGCTCGTACCCAGGCATTTTGCCGTAGCCTGAAAGCAAAAACGTCTGATCAGCAGAAGGCAGCATAATTCAGAAAGGAGACTAGAAGTTAGGGAGTGTATGGCTAATAGCATTGTAAAATCAAAGAATCTACCCACAAGAAAACAGGCTGAGCTGGGATAGCTTCGGTGTGCCAGGTTCTAGCCACTTTTTGGACTCCAAACTGTTTCTAAAAACATTACAACGGATAGAATGATACAAGTGTCACAGCACAAGCATCACATTCGTTCAGTACATCCATCAAACAGGATACCTGGTATCATCATTAGCCATGATGACACAGGAGACAAACTACCTCTTTTCGCAGTGTCTCCAACTTTGGTATTTCATATTAGTGTCAGCAATGCACTGTGAATTAATTTAAAGACTTTTAGCTATAAATAAAAATAGGATTAAACAGGAGATGATTCTTCGATCAATAATGTCTAAAATGCACAGGAAGAGGTTAGCTTTACCAAAACAAACGATAGGTTGTGCATGCTCAAGAATGTCAGATTTCATACCAGGAAAGTAGTTCATGTCTATGACATAAAATCGATCTTTTGTCCCGTGTTGCCTAATCATATCAATGTTGAATAATCTAAGACCCTGCCAATCAGTTGAAAGGAAAATCAAAATGAGACTAATTCACTCTAAAGTCTAAACAGGAGAAAAAAAAGGAGCAAGAATCACATTACCAGTCGCCGGCGTAGCTCTCGTGCCAAGATCTCAAGCAATGGTCTTGGAGGAAGTTCTGATAGGGCATGTTAGAAAATCAGTTGTCAATAGTGTTTTCTAATACCAAGAAAAAAAATCTGCAAGGACCAAAAATTGGAAAAAGCAATGCGCACCAGCAACACCAGGATCAAGATCTGCATCATCTGCACTGGCTGCAGCACAAGAGACCCTTGGAAACCGAAATACCCCAGCATTATTCGATAGATCACCTTCATCAACATTTGGAAGTGAAAACCGACGTACAACCCTTATTGCATCCCCAACAATATACACCTTAAACATGACGCCACCTACAAATGAAAAAAAAACAAATAAAGGTTAACATGGAACTGCAGAGTATACTCCAAAGAAACAGATTACAAGACTCGATGAATATACCATGGTTAACAAATTCCTGAAGAACCAAGGGGGGCTCAAGTTTGGTCAGTGAAGTTGGATCATAAGCAAGGGATAGCTCATGGGACTTCGCCACCAAGGGTTTTGCCACTGCAAAGTTTTGAAGGTTAAAAAAGGTGGGAGATAAAAGCCTTGAAATAAAATTCAGTGTCAATGATTAACCACTGTAGCCACTTCAAGGATGCTCGTGGTATTTTAGAATTCACTTCCAAGATATACAAAAACAATTAATATTATCATTTATTTCAATAAATGTGCTGCAAGCTTCCACACAGAAACCAGAAGAACTTATGCACGAAAGGCACTATAGGTCATCGAATGAGTAAGACAGGATCATACACAGAGTAGTACAATGGATAAAGAGTTAACGGGGTACAAATTTTAGTTTTCAGTTTGCATGGGCATTGATATAGTAAGTCGGTTATATATAATTAGTTATCTCAGAGATTGACTTCCAATATACCATGTCATCTGTAACCTGCTCCCCTACCCATGTGATCTGTCGCAAATCTCTACAAATTAAGAACCATATTCAACCATTGACAGCCAAATGGAAAAGGCAATACTTTCATACAGTATTAGTGAAATTATTCAATCTAATATATGAAAATAACATCCAAAGGGAATGATATCAGGACTTATAAGTTGCAATTGCTCAGGTGCAGTACAACTCAGGATTTCTATGGTTATTTAGTCACTTAGATATCAGTCAAAGAGCGTCATGTTACTACTAGGTCACTAGTTTCCAGAAAGATAGATCCACAGCTATGCTATATAAATTCTCAGGAGATTTAGCATTAACTTTTCTGCAGGTATTGTTATAGTGCTAACCTCTCAAGTAAGCAAATAAGAATCAGTTTCTAATATATGCTAAACCATCTTACATTTGGATAAAAAAATGTTTATGAGTTTATGATTATATGCCCAAAATATCAAATGAACAGGTACAGATTAGCCACTGAAAAAAATTCACGATATTACAATTTCCTTAGCTGTTACATACATTACAATGTTATGTTCCGGGTACAACACCGATGTATAGCTTTTATTTGTGTTTGCAGGGAGCAACATTCTTTAACCTTTTATTAAATTAAGCTTGTTGGAAAACAGAAGTCGTTATTCATTTAAGCATAAAATCACTCATATACACTTTTGCTGTTGACATTGAATAGAAGTAAAATAAAGCATCACATCACAAACGGCTAATGAGCATACTTACCCAATGGGAGAGAGAGCCCCGCCCTCCTAACTGCAGCTGGTATTGATGAGGGATCAGTATTAACAAATAGCTGCTTAGGAACACGTACTTTACCTGCAGAAGAGAACTGCACCATAATGATGAAATCAGCCTTTAGAAAGGTTCTAAGAACCATCCTGGGGGTGAAAGATGACCATAGTTTGTTGCCAACATAAATGGAGAAACAATAAAACAACAGTCCAAATGCTTTTACCGCCACATGTGAAAGTGAAAAAAAAATATTGTACTACCTAGTTCCACCGAGAGAATGTTCATCTACCAAGGTTGGTATAGTAGAGCGGTAACTGTTGTTTACATAATATACTCTGTATTTAGCAGATCATGTGACTTTTTTGTGCAGAACAGTTTTTATTCAGGGACATGGAGTATCATGAATAAAGAGGAAAATTATATTATACAACCAACATGGTTGGCCTAAGCACTATGGTTTGATACTTACAGGATATAAACCAATTTGTACTGAAAATTGATAGTGAAAAATCACACCAAGCCAACCTCATGGTGTTTATTTGGTCACATGTACCTTCTTTTCGAATGGAAATATATTCCTTCTATCAGATGAAGCAAACATGTTTCTGTGCTATCATTGAAGGGCCAATATTTTTCCTCAAACAAAAAGAATAAAGGGAATGCAGTATAACATGATGAAACTGATTGGTTTGTTCCAACAAACAATGAAAACAAAGTTTTTAAAGAAATTACCATGACAATCTGTGAGGTCCAATTCAGATACTTCTTGAAGCATAGACTGGCGATCAAGCAAGTTTGCTATTGCGCCAGGTGGATCAAGAACAGTAACTTCTGGGTGTGCCTCCCTATATTCCTATCAAAATGGGGGCAAAGTAATTTATAGTTTAAATCAAAGATATAATGAAGCTGATTTTTTTGAAACACTATTAGACACTATCTAAAATAAAAATGAAAAAAAAGTAGTTTAAAACAGTTTGAATTACTCACCTCCAACAATTGCTGCCACCCCTTTCCAGTCAACTGCAGAAAAAAGAACGGTGACGTAATGCTCAGTCAAATATGGAAAATCTTAGCAACAATGCAGCAACTTTCAACTTCTCCAGGCTTAATATAGTCTAGATAACTACTACTAGAACATTCCAGATTGGCTGACCTTATGAAGAACAATGTCAAATGGACCTTGATCAGACAATGGACGTTTCTGATCGATAGCGACAAACAGGATTCCCTTTTTCCTGCAGTATGTTTTAGAAGGATAAGAAAGTGACAATATAGGCAAGATACAAAACAGCTGCCCAATTATAACCATTTTTGTTCTATCAGCAGCACCTTAAGCATTGTGAGCGTATAAACTTTTCTAATTCTATTCCCATTAAAGAGCCAACTCCACATATGAGCACAGTTATATGTTTTTAGATTGTTTTTTAATGAATAACCACATTCTGAAGATATTTTCAAGTTCCCATTCAAAGAAAAAGCCTCCTTAACTGTTTCAGGAGTACGAATCGTGAAGCTAAAAAGAAAAGGTCACTATTTCAGTAACGGCACAGCACATGTGCTATACCAATATGCATGATTGCTACTAGTTAGTCAAACAGCACTAGAATATGCTCCCTGATTGGTGTATATCCAGAAACATTTTAAAAAGAAAGGACACAGTATATAATCATCAAACAGGCTGGACATCCAACACTGCCGATTTCTTAAAAGAGCATGTGGATCGGTTCAAGCATAAAAGGTAACGCATGCTTATCACAGGTTACTAAAATATTCCTATAATGGAACCTACATTATCTCCACATTCCACGTCCAGTCCTGATCCAAGTAATGTACATAAAGGGATATGTTCCTAACCGTAACTCACTGGTGCAGGCGGAACAAAGTAGCATTATAGGAATATATAGGATCAAAAGTGATCAAGTAAAAGAAACTATCTTTTATATCCATGATGCATTGCCATCCAGGATCCTACATTTGCTTCCACATTCTCCACTAAATTTTGAACGAATTGCTATCACAGTATGGAAATAAGGTTGCTATCAGAAGGGATTATAAAACTACCACACGATAAGGAATGCAGCAATGTTGCTTTCTTATCCCAAAATAAAATGCAGCAACATGGAGCTATGTCTAAGCAAAATAGTGCATGCTATTATATGTCACTGTAGTCGATGATTCTGGAATCTAGAGAATGAAGCTACTCCAATGGAATTGAATAAACATTAGTATAAGATTATCTACTAGTAAAATTGTACAATAATTCTACTGGGATAGGGACAGCAACGGTGTTTCCACTTTGGCAGGAAAACAAAAGGCACGACGTCCAGTAAAATTCAAATCATATCAGAAAGCAGAGATTCGGTGAGAATTTTTTCAATCTCTAACGACGCTTTCACCACCTTCTGCACAAAAGCTCCACATAAGGTGCTACCCTTATCCCACGTTTTATTCTCAACAAACACTGTTCAAGTTCGAAACTTCTTCAGTTCGGCAGTTTGCTAGTAGAGTCTAACTCAGGTAGAAAATGATAAGATAAAAGCCATCTCCAACCCCCAAGTCTGAGAAAACAGGGGGCGGGTGGGTCTCTATCTCCAGAATATACCAAGACAGAGACAGGCTCCAGTGAATTAACGAGGTGGAAACAGTGGGAATAAAAGACGAGGTACTGGCGGTGCTGTTGCTACTCAGGCAAGTTCTCCATGGTACTCAAAAATCATGAGACAAAAACTGGTGGAGAGAAAGATCACTGTTCTATTCCGCCTAATAATTTCATCAATCCAGCATCAAGGACCGCCACGAAACGCTCGCTCCCAATGCACGCCAACGCCGTCGCCATCCCATCCCACAGCCCACCGAAATATCCCAGACGCGGCGCGGCGCACCTTTTCCGCATGGACCCGTCTCTACCTAAACCAAACCAAAGCGGAGCACGTGATCCCCCCGCACGCAGACAGTACCTGGCGAGCCCCCTGAGCTTGGGTTGGAGGAAGCTCTTGGCCTTCTTCGTCGTGAGCGCGTACCCCACCACGACCTCCCTCGCGGGCGCCGGCACCGGCACCACCACCGCCTCCTCCGCGGCCGTCGCCGGCGCCGCCGCCACCGCCTCTGGGTCCACCTCCCCCTCCGCCCCCACGCACCCGCCCGACACCATCGCGGCGGGCCGAGGCCCAACAGCGGCGAGACGAGACAAACCCGGGCGCGAGAGAGGCGAGGGGAGGGCGATCGAGGTCGGAGGCCGGCGGGCGGCGGCGAGATCGGGAATGCCGCGAGGGGAAGGGGACGCGGCCGGAGCCCTAAGCCTCGGGAGCGGAGCGGGGACAGGTGGTGTGCTCGGGAAGGGCAGGTCGAGGCGGCGAGTGGATGGAGAGAGAGAGGAAGCGAGAGGAAGAGGGGAAGGGAGGTGGGGGCGCCTGCGTATTTGTAGGCGGAGGACGGGAGCAACTTTGCCTCTGGGACCCTTGGAACCCAAGTGTCTGCCAGATTACGGTCTTCTCTTCTTCGGTTTTCTTTTCCACTTCTTCTTCCCCTTTTTGTGCTGCGGGACAAATTTTATTCCTGGAACCTGTATGGAAACTTGTATTCGAAAAATACTCTCCCTGATCGTACATTCCTAGTACTGGCGTGGATGCGAGTGTAGTTTGAAAAGAATGTACTTTAGCTCGTTGAATTTGCACTAGGTGTACAAATTCATTGCCAGATACAAAAAGCAACCTATTTCCACACTTTTCGAGTATTTCCAGGCTGCAAGCAAGGCAAGTACTAAAACGATGCTTAGCCAACTCAAGTTTTTAAAACTGGTGGTGCATCATTGCATCCGCGTAACAAATATGCGCCGTTACAGTTGCAGTGGCCCGCTCCGAGCTGGACGCCTTGCAATTGCGTACACGCATGCAGTGGGTGTGAGAAATACGCAGAAATTGTACGCCTTTACATTGGCCGGGGTTCGGAGCAAAGTTAACCTGTTATATAGCATCCGGGATCCGTCATACGAGCCGAGTAGAGAAAGTCTCATTTTGTTACTACTACTAGAAGCATGATGCGCATCAGCTGATGCGTATCAGCTGGTGTGTAAGTGCGAATAATCCATCTGCCGTGGCTTTTTCTGAAGAAACGATGCTCTAAGAACTGGAATGCCCAAACATAAGTGATGACTTTCAAACCCCCGCGGACCGCTTGAAAATGTCCAGTGGATGCAAGCAGTGGCACCCAAATCAGGCTCCTATTTTAGATTTGGGCACTATCCTCATTTTTGTTAGCTCAATTTTTTTTCAACTCCAACAGCAGCACCCATATTTGAGCCTCAAAAATCATTCCACTAGACAATGATAATGGGACCCGCTTGTCATTCTCTCCTTCCTTCTTCTATCTCCATTCCCCTCTATCCAATCTCTTCGTGTAGGCAAGCCGGTAGCAGACGAGCATCAAGCGAAGAGGGTCGCGTCGGGCAGTGGCTGCTAGCCGGAGGAGCTCCTGCCGGCAAGGACCACGTCGGGAGGGGCTCCTGGCCTCCCGCGCAGCAAGGACCACGCCGAGGAGGGGTCCCACCGCCAAGGACCACGCCGGGGAGGGGCTCTCGTGCGGCAACTCCTGGAGGAGCTCGTGCCTGGAGAGAGCCCCAAAGGCCATGGCAGGGGCCGCTCCCACGCTCGTCGGAGGGGTTGCGGTGGCGTGATGCTTGGGCGGAGCAGCACCTGCGCGCGCAGGGCACGATTGCGCGGAGGGCAAGGTGGTGCCGGTGGGAGGTTTCGCGGCCATCGGGACTGCGTACCGGCGGGAGGCGTGGAGCAGCAGTCCATCTTCCTCAGCGCCGGCGAGGTGGTGGAGGCGTGGCCAGGATGTCGGCGTTCGGAAGGGCGAGCGACTTCTTCCGAGCGCGCCGGGGGGACCAACGCAACAGGTGGATGGGGACTATGTGTTGGGCCAACAAATTTACTGGGCATGGAGTGATTTCTGTTGGGCCAACAAATATTGGGTCTCTAATAGGGACCCTGCTGGAGCTGAGTTTTTATCTAAGACCCCATATTTAATTATGGGGGGCTAAGTAGGGGCCTGCTGAAGTTGCTCTAATACGGGACTTGAATTTTGGTACGATAAAGCGTGTGCCGTCATCGGTTCATCACGTAACGCGTACTCGTAACGCGTACTCGAAAAAATTTATACTATTATTTTAAAAAAAACTATGCAGTTTTTTGCTTCTATATGTGATGGTTGTCGCCGGCAGTCTGCCGCTTTACCCGGCGCCGGCGGCCGGCGGCCACTTTGTTTTGCTGATGCACTGACGCTGGATTTCTGGTCGCCGTAGACAGCTCCATTAAAAACCGCAAGTGACACTTAACTAATCCTGTGTTGATTGGCCTAGCTCTATCAGTCTAGCTTAGTATATCATAGTATGATGAAGACCCATGTCGTCCTTGCACGATGTACTGAACAGTTCAACAAATTGCGAGTCTTTGTCAAGTGCTCATTACCTGGGGATTCTTTAAAGAGTGAAATCAATCAGGCGAAAGAATGTCTCAACCAAGTACTGGCACGTATGCTTGCAGTTGCGCTCCTTCATGGCTGCAGCTTTGATTATTCATCCAGTCTCATGCTACATGGTAACAGACTGCAGTAGAAAAATAACTGAATCTCAGTTGTTCAAATCATACGATTTCTGATATTTAAACGGCCTTACTTTGCTTATACACGCACAGGATCAAGACACGCAGATCGATGTGCTCCAACTGATTTGCAAGGCTTCGTGGAATACCGGCAAGGAAGCTTCCATGGGATATTCTAGATTCATCATTGCCGTGCTCCCCATCCACTGGACGGTGCAATTTGCAAGCCCACACTGTTCAGAAGAGGACTTCATGGCAAGTTGGCATTCTTCCTCGACCGGCAGCTTTTGACATCTCCGACGAGAATTCCTGATTCCTGGAACCGCTTCCTTCCAAACCAACGGAAGATGAGTGGAATTGCTCCTCCTTCGCTGTCAGTGAGCAGTATCCCGCGCCTTTTGCGATGTGGGGATGAATGTGACGCGAGCGCCTGGCGTCATCACCCTGAATTGGTGCAGGAGTACTCCGTTCTTCATTAACCAAAAAAAGAAGATAAAGATTTGAGCCTTTGAGGAGTTGTTAAGTAGGGACCATCAACAAAGAAATGGTTTTGTTTCGAGCTGGAGTCGGATAGTGAGAACAAGAAGGGGGATTAAACATTACAGTGATGGACACTGTTCCGTAAAACGACATAGTTTGATTCTTCAGATATGCTGATATGCATGGGCAACGAACGAGGCGTCATCTCGGCATTGCATTCCGCTTGATCTTTTTCAGCCGAAAGGTATTTTCTTTATTCGATTGTATATGTGCAATCCCTTAAAAGGTTCTTCACGTGACAGCTATAGAATATCTCCATCGTAGCCTCCTGATATTTTTCTTATAAGTCGGGATCTCGAGAAACATACTGATTTGCAAAAGGAAGATGTTACAAGAGTTATTTATGGTGAGTCGTTTTCAGTTCCACATCACAGATCATTCATGCAGCACAGCTAGGAGAACCGGCACGGCAAGTGGATATGATCAGCACGTTCAGGCCACCTAGACTCTCACGGGCCCTTCTGATCCGGACGCACACAAATAAATAGGTTTCGGCCGCGATTGCAACACGCGTGGCAGCCCGGGGATCAAACACCGCTCCCTATTGCTCGGCAGAACGCTTGTCAATGCCCAGGAGGCCAGGACGAACGCTTATAGATAGAAGAAGAGAACAATTGTAGTCGACTGATTACTGACTAACAAGAGTCTCGACACATTATCAAACAATAAATACACAAGACGGAAGCAATCACCCACGGACTCGATTACGCTGATGAGACAAAGTCGAACCAGGCGATAAAACAAGTGTAATAATATAGACGACAACAAGGATTCTTAGTATCCCAGTAGCAAAGCGGGGGAATTAACCACAAGTCTTACAACATCAGGTGTTGTAAACCAAGATACAATCACATATAAGTTCGGAACCGACAGACACACAACACGTACAAGCCACGCAGGGCAGATCACGGGACAATTGCAGCAAACAGGCCAGTAGACACGGCACCAGAAAGCTTCAGTACTCATCACCCTCGTCACCTTCATCGCCCTCGTCAAACTCAGCACCAACCTCCTCATAGTCCTTCTCCAGCGCAGCCAGATCCTCACGGGCCTCAGAGAACTCGCCCTCCTCCATACCCTCACCCACGTACCAGTGCACGAAGGCACGCTTGGCGTACATGAGGTCGAACTTGTGGTCGATGCGGGAGAACACCTCCACAACGCTGGTGGAGTTGGAAATCATGCACACGGCACGCTGCACCTTGGCCAGATCGCCACCAGGAACCACGCTGGGCGGCTGGTAGTTGATGCCGCACTTGAAGCCAGTGGGGCACCAGTCCACAAACTGGATGGTGCGCTTGGTCTTGATGGTGGCCACAGCAGCGTTCACATCCTTGGGGACAACATCACCACGGTACATCAGGCAGCAGGCCATGTACTTTCCATGGCGGGGGTCGCACTTGGCCATCATGGAGGATGGCTCAAAGGCGCTGTTGGTGATTTCGGCCACAGACAGCTGCTCGTGGTAGGCCTTCTCCGCAGAGATAACTGGAGCATATGAGGAAAGCATGAAGTGGATCCTTGGGTAGGGCACCAAGTTGGTCTGGAACTCGTTAACATCCACGTTCAAAGCACCATCAAACCTCAGGGAGGCAGTCAGGGATGAGATGACCTGCACAACATCAGTAACAGCTGGTGGTTAGAGACAAAAGCCAATACGTATTTCAAACCGTTTAACAGGCACAATGCAGAAGCAGTAGAAAAAGACAGTACCTGTGACACAAGCCTGTTGAGGTTAGTGTAGGTTGGGCGCTCAATGTCAAGGGAGCGGCGGCAGATGTCATAGATGGCCTCATTGTCAAGTAGGACGGCAACATCAGTGTGCTCGAGGAGGGAGTGGGTGGACAGGACACTGTTGTATGGCTCAACCACCGAGGTGGAGACCTGGGGGGATGGGTACACAGTGAACCCTAGCTTGGACTTCTTGCCATAGTCAACTGACAGGCGCTCCAGGAGGAGGGAACCAAGGCCAGAGCCGGTCCCTCCACCAACAGCGTTGAAGACAAGGAAGCCCTGGAGACCAGTGCAGTTATCGGCAAGCTTCCTGATGCGATCAAGGCACAGGTCAACAATCTCCTTGCCAACTGCAGGATAAGCAAATCAAGTTTAAGATGTCCATTAAGGAGTGAATATCCAGGAGCCATGTGAACTTTGAAGATCAGATCAGATTGCTTACTGGTGTAGTGACCACGGGCAAAGTTGTTGGCTGCATCCTCCTTGCCGCTGATGAGCTGCTCAGGATGGAAGAGCTGGCGGTAGGTGCCAGTCCTCACCTCATCGATGACAGTGGGCTCAAGGTCAACAAACACAGCACGGGGGACGTGCTTCCCAGCACCAGTCTCACTGAAGAAGGTGTTGAACGCATCATCACCTCCTCCAACGGTCTTGTCACCGGGCATCTGGCCATCAGCCTGTACATAATATAAACAACAGTGTTATTTATGCAAATTACAAAAGGAGACCATATAATTCAAATGCAGTCCACGTTAAAATTAACATGCCACCTACACTAGTAGACCAGACAGATGCAAAACCTTTAATATATGGAGTGCCTGATTGGCATTGTTCAAATACAGACCGCAATCATTTCAAATATGTAAACAACATTTGGCCCAACACAAAGCTAATAACAGCTAGGACTAATTAATACAGAATGCCAGTCTCTATCCCATTTCTAACAAATCTAAACAGCCTGACGTGTATTCATTTTTTGCAGATCTAATAACTCCACGACTAGATCTAATAACAGAAAGCTAACTACAACTATAGATCTAATAACACTGCGAATTGATGCAATATACTCTGCAACTGTACAACAAAGGACCTACAATAAGCAGGCAATCCGAACTTGGCCTATGAATATTTATAGATCCAAAGTGACAGTGCATTTAAACTTTCAGGGCACTCAGGTCCAATCATCAACAATTACGTTACATAACTACTAAATTCACTAGATCACGCTGTATCCAGTAATCCCTATTCAAATTCTCCATCCAAAATTTCTAGATAAAAAAGACATACAGCAAGATCTGAGCAACCATTTCACCAGATCTACGGATCAGACCTAGCAAACGCGGATCTGAGCAACCACCGTCACATACAGCAAGATCCGTGCAGATCTACGGATTTGAAATGCTATTTCCTCTCCCGGTTCAGCAAATCCAGCACACATCAGCGACGAAACTCACATGCCGACTACAGATCTACACTAACAGCGCGAGAACGGAAAAGGGAATGGACGGATCCCTACCTGAATGCCATGCTCGAGGCAGTACAGCTCCCAGCACGCGTTTCCGACCTGGATACCGGCCTGGCCGATGTGGATCGAGATGCACTCCCTCATGATGTCGTCGGACGGGTGGAGCGGCGGCGGCGGCGGTTGGAAATGGGAGATGGGGGGTAAGCTTTGAGTCGCGGAGAGAGGCGAGTACGAAGACGCCTGTCTCTGCGGTGCTCGGCTAGGGTTCCGCCGCTCCTACTCGGCTCGCTTTATAGAACAGGACGACAGCCTGGGCCACGGTGGAGTGCCGGCGAAGCGAGTGGAGGGATGGTGTTTTTTCTTTTGAGCCCCTGGTTTTTCGATTGTTTTCGCGGGTCGGGCTCCTCGTCCGCAACGGTCGGTTGGTTCGTGCCTCAGAGTGCCAGGCCGGCTACTGGCTGCGGAAAAGGAAACCTTGCAGGGTCTTAGGAGCAAAATATTTCAAAATTACTTTCTTTTTTGTTGGTATACCTGTTACCTGAGTTGCCACGACCCAGCACTGCCTGTTAAATGGGCCCAGAAAATATGCTGGTTGGAGTACTCCAGTTTTGTGCGTGAGGACGACTGTGTGTAGACAAGGTGTGTGTAGCTCTAGGAAAACCAGTTGATGGTCTGTCACCTCACGTTCGGTGCGGGAAGACAGCACCTGCGCCCAGCGGGCAGCGGCGACATGTTACCTGTCTGCGGGCCAGGCATGCGGTGGGACCCGTTTATAGGTGAGTGAGGTGAGACGATGGAAATGGTTGTCGATTTGGACGGGGGTGGTTCCTCATCGTCGGTGACGCGCTGATATTTTCAAAGTTTGATTTGAAAATCGCGGAGCGGGAGTGCTGACGCTGCGCGGCCACTGGGGCGTTGGCCAAACAATTGAGGAGGGCACTGAAGAATAGTTTTTTCAACAGTTCCAACAAATAACTTCTAAAATAGTAAAAATTGGAACTCATGGGAAAAAAACTATTTTTGACGGAGTCTGAGTTTTTTTTGGCAGAAGATCATGCCCTGCATGCATCCAGTGTCGTTCTTCCTTGCGAGGAGGCAAACACAAACGAGTTTGACTAAATGTATAAACATTATTAATATTTATAGTATTTTTGTGAAACGAATCAGCCAGGAGAGCTACTGATTATATTAAAAAGAAGAAAACACAGATTGGACAGTACAACCGAGCTAAAAAAACAACAACTATCGACAATAACAACAAAAAGAAACGAGCTCTCAACTATTGATGATGGCCGGTTGGAACCAACACCACCAAACCCACAACTGCCGCCACGATGCAACAGCAACAAAGGACGACAATGAAGACACACCATTGTCACCGCCCGCGCCGTCGTTGTCGACGATGTACCACATCGAGTCAGCCGCTGCCATGCAGGGCTAACCGCCACGGTCTACTGCAAGCCATGTAGTCGTCATGCCATCATCTCCGCTTGTGCCGCCTATCAACGTTGTACTGCACCAGCTTAACCCTTGCCATGCAAGGCTAGCCACTGCAGTCCGCTACAAGCTGCCAAGTCGAAAGCATGAGCAATTGTGGCAGAACCTTCTAAATCATATGGCCCACACGCATGATTATTGTCTAAACAGACTCTAAATAACCATGACTGTGTTCCATACGACTTAAAAAGTCTGTCGGGTAAATCCCGAATCATCCACGATTCTCCGAGCAGGATCAATCATTGTAGAGAGACATTGCAGTATTACAACAGTTTGATATAAATAATATACCATGGAGTAAAACAGCGGAAGACTTACAATAACATAAGTTTACAAACCTTTAAGTTTCAAATGTTTACACCCATAAGTTTAGATTGTACAAACTATAATAGTAGTGGAGTAGCAGTAGATAACCTTATTACAATACCAAACAAAAAGCTCTGCCCACGAGCTAAACATCTTTACTCGTCATCGCTTTCCTCGACGACTGTCATGCAGCAGGATGCAAAGCACTCCTGCCCGTGAGGCTCACCTGCAACAAGGGTTCAACAAACCCTGAGTACAAAAGTACTCAACAAGACTGACCCGACGAAAAAGAAGGGTGGAGACTCAAGAAATGCAGGCTAGAGGGTCAAGGTAAGGCTTGTAAGAGATAAGAAATTTTGCGAAAAAGCTTAACAGAAAGTAAAGGTTTGCTTGGGCTAGCTCCCATTACCAACCAACTTCATTATTGAACCTTAATCTTTGTTCAAGTTGTTACTACAATGATGAACACCGATCGAGTCTTCTTCTCCGAGAAGCAACGGCGATTCGAATCCATTTTCATACCCAGCTGGGACCTAGGTCACTGGAATACCGGAGACTTTAACTCCGATGCACCCCAGATGAACCGATATACCGGGATAACAACCGTAGCCGTATATCACCACATGGCACCCGTGAGCTCTGCGGCCCAGCGTACCAAGATACATGGGAACTTAAACCCCACAGTAAAACACACTATGACACAGATGGGATCTCTGGCCCCACGCTAGGTCACTCCATGATATACACGGCTCCAACCATCCGTATATCACTTCATGCATGTGGATTTCTAAATTCTCGATATCACCAGTTCACCAATGGACGAGACCTAGGGCATCAACAAACGAAAACACTACAGATGGACTCCATTCCCAGTGCAAGTTAGCCGTCCGGACTTGATTTATTACTATTATCAAGATTCCAACAAGAAATTAATCTCATCTTTTTCATTCTTTTGTCTTTGAACAATTAAATAAATAAGTAGGACTAAGCATTACTACTTATCTTCCCAAGCAGGTAACAAGGAATAAGAAAATAAGACAGGTAATGCAATTGGTGGGTTTTCACTCAACTCCTATTACTTAATGCAACATATCAGAGCTGAAGCGATAAAACTTTTATAAATAGAGTAGGGTTTGAATGCATCCGGGGCTTGCCTTGGTATTCGGGGTAGACGGTTTCGAACTCTGGATCAACTCCCGATTCCTGAATCTGCTCGTCCTTCGGATCTGGACGACAACGTTAACTCTCCGTTAACGGAAACTATTCGATGATTAATATGCTTTAACATGATGGAATAGTAAACATGATGCTCGATGAGTGCATGATCAGATTAAGGGATCGAGTACAACTTTTCTTCACGATAAAGTTGCAAGCTAACAAAACTTCGCTTATAAAACTCATTAGGGTTAACTACGCCATTTAAGAAGTTAATTAAGCACATAAAATAACATTAATTAAGCCTTAATGACATGATTAGGGTAAGCGCAAATAATTAATTAAAGTGCCAAAGGTCATTAGGATTAATGACCCAAGGTCATCAATCAATCCCAAAGTCAAACAAATCCTATAATGATTAAACTTAACTAAAGGGGTTAATTAATTATTTAAAGGCATTAAATAAAGGTATAAAAATTAAAGTTATAAAATTAAGCCCAAATTTTTATTTTAGAAAGCTCTTAGCCTAATTAGATGGCAAAACAAATTTCAGAATTAAAAGCCAATTATTTTATTTATTAAAAATCATTGAAGGTCCATTTTTCAATTAAAAGAGCTAATTTTAACATATGTAAAAATTACTCAAATTGGGCATTTCATATTTTTCCTAGGTAGATGACATCATAAAGAACACTCACAAAAATTTTTAGAATTTTTGGAGCTATATATGAATTACTATGCTTTTTCAAAGAAAATAGCATTTAAATCATTTTCTAAAAATAGAAAAAGAAAATCGGCACAGTACTCCCGCGCTGACCGACGGCGCGCCGACCGTTGACCGGTGATTACTCGTCGACGGCGAGGTCTCCGGTGACACGGTTTGTCCTTACAGGCTCATCTCGACACGGCGCGTCGATTGAGGTAGCTAACGGCGCGGCGGCGCGGCGACGCGGCGGCGGCACCCACGCCGGCGCCCATGGTGGCGCGGCGGAGCTCGGGCGCGGCGGCGTCGCTCATCGGAGCGGTTTTCGGTGACGGCAAGGTCATGAGCATGCGCAGGGTACTCAAATGGACTAGTTTGGCAACAAGATGAGAGCAATTCCTGGTCCCTAGCCAAAGCGGCAACGCGCGCGGCAGAGCGGCATGGCCGTGCCGGCGGTGAGCCACGGTGACCGGCGGCTACGATGCGGGAAAGATGAAATTGATGACACAGACAGACACAGGAGCTCACCACGACGCTGATGCGCACGTTAATGGAGGCTCGGAGTGGCTGGGTCAAGCTGCGGTTGGCGGCGCTGATGGCGGCGGCGGCGCTCCGATGGCAAGGTCGACGTCACTGACGTTCATGTGAACCATTAAGTCAGCCAAGGTGCGCATAAGATGCAGGACAGCATGGAGAACACGATGACGGGGTTAAAGGTAATATATATTCACCTTGTGTGGCGGCCGGCGGCGAAAATGCTCGCGGCGGCTCGGCAACAGGCCGCGAAGAAGACGACGGCGCACAGGCAGCTCGGGCGAGGAGAGCGAACACGAACTGGCTCAAAAGGACCATGGGGATGTGGCGGAGCTATTGGCAAGAGCAATCGGATAGAGATGGAGCGACGACGGCGAATTTGAGAGGCGGAGCGAGGTCGTCGGCGACGGCAGCGGGAGGAAGAAGAAGAAGAAAAACTCGGCCACGGCGGGCCTATTTGTAGGACGGAGACGGCGTCTGGACAGGCGACACGACGAAGATGAAGTTTCGCACGTCCATGAGCGCGCTGGCGGTCGAGCAGGTGCGGCGGTGGTCGGCGGCGCGATGAGAAGCCGGCGATGGCGGCCGACGATAGGTTTCAATACTGTTCGAGAAAATTACAGAATTGCCATCCGTTTCAAAATACAAATTACTCCAAAATTTATATAAGAACTTGAAAATCTCCAAAAATATCATTTGCGTAACTTTCAAGACCTACACTTTTCCTTTAACTGGCATCCTCAAATTTTGTCTGGATTTTGAAATTTGAATTCAAATTCAAAAAGGGGATAAAACCCTAGAAATAAACATTTGAAATTACTTTTGATTTTTTAATAAAACTTAAAAAATTTCAAAACTATGAAATGTTTAACTTTCTAAAACAAACCTTTTTCATATACAAAATTTTCCAAAATTTTGCATAATTTTTGAATTATGGTTTTAAAATCAAAAGGGGACAAATGCTAAAAAACTATATTTTCAAATTCATTTAAAATTTCTTTTGGAAACTTGAAAAACTTTATATACCAACTTTGTAGCTCTTGTCAAGATCTACAAACTATATTTTTAGAGTATCCCCAAATTCCTTATAGATTTTGAATTAGAGAAAAGGGGGTAAAAATAGGTTTTAGAATAAAGGGTTTTTGAAATATAATTTAAACTCAATTTGGTTTCTAACTTAATTGGTTAGTTATTAGTGATCACAAACATCATCCAAGGACATTTTTAGGTCACTGACCCAATGACACCCTTGGTTGACCAAGTTGACTTTTGAAAAAACCTTTTATAGCATTTCCAATTTGAATTTAAATTTGAATTGCCAGACTTAGAAGAAAGCTTTGGAATCCAAATTCAACTTCAAATATGGAAATCATTTTTAGGGTTGGACTTAGACTTATACACTATGCTTGACACTAGGGTAAACACAGTTTACACCTCAAGTACATAGAGTATAAACTAAGCATTTGAGATGACATTCGAAAATAGGGTTTTATTATTTCATGTGACAAAACATTCCAGAAACACAATCAACCTATGAAATGTAAACTTGTTTTAGTTAATGCACATGAAGGTTGACCTAACCATGAATGCTTTGCAGTGCATATGATGACATGGCATGTTTTAGTTAATATAACACCAGAGGTGTTACAGCCTTTCCCCCTTAAAGAAATCTCGTCCCGAGATTTAAAGCCTTGAGTGAAGTAATGGGTGTCCGGCTGGGGAGGTGGGTGGCTGGGGAGGTGGGTGCCCGGTGGCGGCTGCTGTGGTGCCGCCCATGTCGCCCTTCTGTGAGAGCGTCGTGCGGTCTGGGGCTGTTTCTGGTTTAAACCCATTTATAATATAAAATCATCATCATTAATTAGATCGTTGAATTTAGTTTCATAATAAGTGTATTTAGATATACATGTTGCTAATACTTTCTATAACATAGTTAAATTTAGAGAAGTTTGAGCGATACATATTTTAGGATGAAGGGAGTATAGATATATGTGGTACAAGTATAGATACAATAAAAGAAAGCAACGTGGCTTCAACTCTGTAGTTCTTGGCCAAGAAAAAAATCGTATCAAGCATGTAGGGTTGTTTGACGGCTACAAGGCACTAAAGGTGTAACCTGATAGTCTTTGCTTTGATATATCAGGGAAGAAAACCTTTTTTAAAGAACGATAAAAGCTTTGTCGTGATTTCTATTAGACAAATAAAGAAAAAGGCAATTGCCAGTCCAGTTTTTTAACTGGAACCTGGGCTAGAAAAACCATACAGTTGAGGAGGGTACTCTACTCCACCTCCACACCTAGGTACCAAGTCAACTCAACTCAACTCGCGCCATAATAGCGCCAACTCAACTCAACGCTTGGTCGGACTGTGACATCGACACAAGCCTCTAACCACTTATAACTCGGTCGGATTGGGCCTTCGACATGATCCTCCACTTGACACTACTAGGAGCTCCACCATCGATGCAACAAGAACAAAAAACTAGCAAAGAAAACTAAAACTAAGTAACTAAAAAACAAAACACTCCTACTCCAACCCTGGCACCAACCATGAACATAACAGCGGGAACGACGAACTAGCCCTGCCGGAGATATCACGACCGAGTAAAATACCACAACGACGCCTTCAGGAAGGTTACGATGCCCAAGCGCCACCGTCGCTCGTCCCAAGCCGGACTAAGTTTTCACACGCGGAGTGTACTAGGGACACGACACTCTCAATAGGGGAACGACACCCACAGGTGTCGCCGTCGCCAGGCTTTCACCCAAGGAACCCACAGCACGTACGTCAGTCAAGATATTGGGTCCCCGCTAGACACCAGGATGTCGCTGCCGGCCATCCCGAAGAAGCCTCACCGGGGTCGACATGCCGGCCACGCGAGCAACCGCAAATCTGCGCCAGCACCCCGCCAGACCACCTGCCGAACACCATCCTCCCGCTACTGTGCACGTCCACCAACCGCCCGCCATAGCCGTAGCCGCCACCGGCCACCGCTGTCGACTGAGCTCCCGTCGCAGGCACCGCCACCCCCTGAAGGTACCGGATCTGGAGCAAAGCCCCTGACCAACACCCGTGTGGACACCATGGCCTCCGTCTTTATAATGACCGCCCCACGACGACAGTCGGAGGCATGGGGGAGGGACGACATAGACGAAGACCGCCCCCAACACCGGCACAACCCCAGCCACCGCCATGAAATGACCACCATCAAGAGGAAGGCGGGGGACAAGCAGAGAGGGCAGGGAACCCCTCCGCTACCCCCACACCCAAAAGGGCAACAGCCCCGCGACGCCCTGCCGGTGATCCCCATTGGAGAGGAGCAGCAACCACTGTGCCTGGCACAGTCAGTAGCACCGCCACGGCACCATGGACCTGCTAAAACCACCACCGGCAACACCACCATGATGCGCCGAAGAGCCGCTCCTCGTCCATCGAGCACCCCCACCTCACAGCAGGTAGTAGCGACCGGCCATGGCCACCCCGCAGCAGACAGCACCGGCGGGGTGGGAGCCGCTGCCAGACCCCACCACCACCAGAACCACCACAGGGACGCCGGCCACCACCTCCGTCGGAGCCCTAGATCCGGGCTCAAGAAGGCCAAATTCATCCCCAGGGAGCCCGAACCGGCGGCCAAAGCATCCACCGACCCGCTGCCCAACGACGAGTCCCTTCTGTCACCCGTCGCCGGACACCACCACCGGCGCGGCCCGACCACCTCCAGCACTGGCGCGACCCGGACTGGTCAACAGGGGGCTGGATCCGGCCACCTGGGCACCGGATATGAGCGCCCAGGAACCAGCCTGCTGGGGCCGGTCGTCACCGCCGACTCCCCCCGCCAGCACCACGCCACTCGCACTGGGGGAGAAGGACGCCATATGCCCTGTCGCCGCCATCCCGGCTAGCCGGGCGACCATGCCGGCAGCTAGCTCCGGTGGCGGCGCGACTGAGGATGAAGGGGAAGAGAGGTGGTGGCTAGGGTTGCGGAGGGCCTCCCGTGTCGCCCACGTGCGGGGCGACCGGGAGAGGGGGGTGGTGCAATTTTACTCAGAGCTCTTTGAGGAAGAAAACTTATTTTACAATATGGGAATTTGGCCCAATAGTCCCTCCAATTTGAAGTGATCAAGCCACCATTGTGGCATGATGAATTAAAGTCAATGTGGAGTTATGGTGCCGTTGAATTAACAAGGTTTCGCGAGAGGCAGATATCGGCATTGTCATGCCAAACGCAACAGATATCCTACAAATACCTACACAATTATAGCAACAACATCATTGAGACTGATTAGCACTACCATTGTGCTATGGACGCTAGCAAGACTTGATGGACAAAGGCCCCGAGTAAGAGTTTGTTTGAATTCCCTTCTATAAACTTTAGAGCTATAAAAAATTTAGATCATTTTAACTCAGCTTTGAGCTTTGAAGCTCTAATATAAGGTGGGGCTAAAGTTTAGGTCTGACAATGGACCACTTAATTGAAGACTTTAGCTAAAAAGTTACTTTAGGTATTAGGCCTTTTTTATTGTGAATTTGGGTAGAAGGCCCTGGAATAAAATTTTCTTAGCTCGTGGGCCTTCCGTTAGCTCTATTAGGAAAATCTGTTAATTAGGCCACTGTAGCGTAAGTAAAAGGACAACTTTACCCCTCACATTCTATTCATGCCAGAGAGGCAAGCCACGCCGGCGAGCAGGCGCCGTCGCCAGCTCCCCTAAGTCCAGATCCGGTCCTGGCCTTCCTCGATCCGCAGCGTCCCCCCACTATTTCTCCTTCACGTGCACAGGCCGTGCCCCGGCGCCTGCCCGACGGCGTGACAGCCATGCTCGTGGTGCGTGCGGCTGAGGCTGGGCGGCCAGGGCATTGCGGGCCTCCTACCCTGCTGGGACGACACGGCTACGGCGGGGCGACTGCCCCAGGGTGGGAGGGATTCGGTACAGTCAGAGCAGGAACCCGTCGGACTCGGAGGTTGCCGCGGCCGTCGACGTGTCGGTGGCCAACGTGTGGCTGGTTGTATACTTAGTACAATACCCCTTCCTACACACACGAACTATACACTATACAGAGGTATACATACACGATAGAAATTTGTGAATGTTGGAAAACGCAGTAAACTAATTGAGCTCATGGGATTCTAAACGATCGGAATTATGTTTTTTTATTTTTTTTACTCAGGGGCAAAATCGTCTTTTTACCAAATACTTAACACCATCAAGTGTTGAAAATGAACGAAAGGCCTAATAACTAAGAAAATTTTGTTTCAGGGCCTTCCACCCAAATTCAGAAAAGAAAAGGCCTAATACCTAAACTAAGTTTTTTTCAGGATCTTCCACCTAATTCTCCCATAAAGTTTAGAGAGGTGGATCCAACCATCCCTAACATGAAGGTTACTTTGACGAGAAAGAGCGTAATAGCGTGCCATACAAGCTTGCGCACCTAATAACAACGTTGTGACGGTTACATTGTGTAACACCTCTGGTGTTATATTAACTAAAACTTGCCATGTCATCATATGCATTGCAAAGCATTCATGATTAGTTCACCTTTGATGTGCATCAACTAAAACAAGTTTATATTTCATAGGTTACTTGTGTTTTTGAAATATTTTTGTCACATGAAATCATAAAACTCTACTTTCGAATGTCATCTCAAATACTTGGTTTATATTCTATGTACTTGAGGTGTAAAGTGTGTTTACACTAGTGTCAAGCATAGTGTATAAATCTAAGTCTAACCCTTAAAAATAATTTCCACATTTGAAGTTAAATTTGGATTTCAAAGCTTATTCCCAAGTCTTGCGATTCAAATTTAAATTCAAATTAGAAAGCTATAAAAATGATTTTCAAAAGTCAACTTGGTCAACCAAGGGTACTATTGGGTCATTGACCTAAAAATGTCCTTGGATGATGTTTGTGATCACTAATGACCAACCAATTAATTTAGAAACCAAATCGAGTATGAATTCGGTTTTAAAAACCCTTTATTTCAAAACCTTATTTTATCCCCTTTTCTATAATTAAAAATTTATAAGGAATTTGGGTATACTATCAAAATATGATTTGTAGATATTGACAAGAGCTACAATAATGGTATATAAAGTTTTTCAAGTCTCCAAAAAGAATTTCAAATGAATTTGAAAATACAGTTTTCCAGCATTTGTCCCCTTTTGATTTTGAAACCATAATTAAAAAATTATGCATAATTTGAGAAAACTTTATATATAAAAAATGTTTTGTTTGTGAAGTTGAGAATTTCATAGTTTGAATATTTTCAAGTTTTATTGAAAATCAAAAGTAATTTCAAATATTTGTTTCTAGGGTTTTATTACTCTTTTGAATTTGAATTCATATTTCAAAAACTATGTAGAATTTCAAAATTTTTATAAAATGAAATGTGTAGCTCTTGAAAATTTATGCAAATGATATTTTTGGAGATTTTCAAGTTCTTATCTATTTTTAAAAGTAATTTTGTAAAATCCGAGCTAGGGTTTAGATTAAGGGGGGAATGAACAGAGGAGAAGCCTATCGGCCGCCGCCATTGCCGGCTTTTCAAGCCGCGCCGCCGTCCACCGCCGCACATGCCGGCATACCTCGGCCGCCAGCTCGCCTCCGAGCACGAAGCTTTGCCGTCCGCATGTCGTTAGCCCGCAACTCGCCACTGCCCTATAAATATGCGCGGCCGGCCGTCGTCATCCTCTTTTCTTCCTGCTTGCCACCGCCGCCGATCGTCCTCCGCCGCCGAAATTTGCCACCACCAAGCGCGCTCCATCTTCATTTTCTTCTCCACCAGCTTTGCCTCGTACCTGCGCTTTGCTTGAGCCCGCTAGCGCCAGCTTTCACCGCCCGTCGCACCCGCACGCCGTCATCTTCCTCGCGGCCCGTCGCCGAGCCGCCGCGAGCTTTCTCGCCGTCCGCCACCGCCAAGGTGAAAAACATATTTCCTTTAACCCTCTCATCATGTTCTCCATCTTCTCTTGCCCCTTATGCGTAGATTGGTCGACTTGATGGTGCACAGGAGCCATCTTGACGCGGACCTTGCCGCCGGAGCACCGCCGCCGCCATCAGCGCCGCCGTCTGCAACTTGACTTAGCCCGCCTCCGAGCCAACTAGCGTGCGTATCGTCACCGCGGTGAGCTCCTACACCTGTCCATGCTATCAATTTCTCCTGTACCGCATCATAGTGTCCGGCCGTCGTAGCTCGCCGTCGGTATAGCCTTGCCAGCGCCACCGCGCGCGCAGCCGTTGTAGCTGGGGGTCAGGTTGGGCCTCATCTTGTTGTCCATCATGCTCGCGTGGATGTATAGATCGTGCCCGTGTGCTCGCCGTCGTCGGAGAAGCCTTCGGTGGGCTTTGCCGCCGTGCCCGAGCTTCGCCGCGCCGCCATGGCCGCCGGCCAGTGCGCCACCGTCGCCCCGCCACTCCATTAACCAGCCCAAGTTGTTCACCGTGTCGAGATGAGCCTGTAGGGCCAAACCCGGTCACCGGAGACCTCACCACCGACGAGTAATTGCTGGTCAATCGTCGCGACGCCGTCGGTCAGCTCAGGGACACTATTCCCATTTTCTTTTTCTATTTCTAGAAAATGATTTAAATGCTATTTTGTTTGAAAAATCATAGTAATTCATGTATAGCTCCAAAAATTCCGAAAATTTATATGTAGACTCTTTATGGTATCCTCTACCTAGGAAAAATATAAAATATCAAATTGGAGTAATTTTTTCATATGTTAAAATTAGTCCTTTTAATTGAAAAATGCACCTTCAATGATTTTTAATAAATAAAATAATTGGCTTTTATTTCTAAAAACTGTTTTGCCATCTAATTAGACCAAGAGCTTTTCAAAATAAAATTTTGAGCTTAATTAGGCAACTTTAATTTTATGCCTTTATTTTATGCTTTTAAATAATTAATTAATCCCTTTTAATTAAGTTTAATCATTATAGGGTTGTTTGACTTTGGGATTGATTGATGACCTTGGGTCATTAACCCTAATGACCTTTGGCAATTTAATAAATTATTTATGCTTACCTGGATCATGTCATTAGGGTCTAATCAACGTTATTTCATGTGTTTAATAACCTTATTAAATGACGTAGTTAACCCTAATGAACTTAGTAAGTAAGTTTTGGTTAGCTTGCAACTTTATCGTGAAGAAAAGTTGTACTCAAGTCCTTAATCTGGTCATGCATCCATCGAGCATCATGTTTACTATTCCATCATGTTGAGACGTATCATGTTATCGTGTAGCTTCCGTGGGGTGTTGATCCAGAGTTCGAGACCGTCTACCCCGAATACCAAGGCAAGCCCCGGATGCATTCAAACCCTATTCTATTTTATAAAAGTTTTATCCCTTCAGCTATGAAATATTGCATTAAGTAATAGAAGTTGAGTGATAAACCACCAATTGCATTACCTGTTTTACCCCCATATTCCTTGTTACGTGTTAATTGGGAAATACGTAGTAATGCTTAGCCCTGCTTAATTAGTTAGGTGTTTAAAAGCTAAAAGAATGAAAAAGATGAGAACGGCTTTGTTTATGGAATCATGATGATAGTTAATAAATCAAGTTCGGACGGTTAACTTGCATTGGGAAAGGAGTCCCTCTATAGTGTTTCCGTCTGTTGATGCCCTAGGTCCCGTGTCGATGGTGAATCGGTGATGTCGAGAAATTAGAAATCCACATGCATGAAGTGATATACAGTGGGCCAGAGTCCCCACATATGTCATGGAGTGATGTATAGTGGGCTAGAGTCCCCACATATGTCATAGTGTGTTATACTATGGGTTTAAGTTCCTATGTATATCGGTACACTGGGTCGAAGTGCTCATGTGTATCATGTGGTGATATATGGCTGCGGTTGTTATCCCGGTATATCAGTGATCTGGTATGCATCAGAGTTAAAGTCTCCGGTATCCTAGTGATCTAGGTCCCAGCTGGGTATGAAAATAGATTTGAATCACCGTTGCTTCTCGGAGAAGAAGACTCGATCGGTGTTCATCATCGTAGTAATAACTTGAATGATGAGAAGGTATCAAAATAAAGTTGGTTGGTAATTTGGATCTAGAACAAGACAACTTTACTTTCTGTAAATGCTTTTTCTGTAAAAAAATCCTTATCTCTTACAAGCCTTACCTTGTCCCTCTAGCCTGTATTTCCTGAGTCTTCACCCTTTTCTTTCGTCGGGTTATTTGGAGTCTGTTTAGATAATAATAATGCATGTGGGCCATATGATTTAGGAGGTTCTGCCATAGCTGGTATCAGAGCCGGATCGTTATTAGCAAGAGTTGTTGTAGTATTCTTTGTGAAAACTTCAAAAGTTTTTGAGTCAAATAATTTTAACTTGACTATTTTGGGTCCAAATTGCTTATTCCTTATCTATGATTCTTTCTATCGACCCTTATTCTTATTTCCAAAGTGTGGTGGTGGAGTAGCATATTAAATTGCCCTATTTTATACAGGTTATCTTTATGTATGTGTTATTTCAAATTCTTTTATGCTTAGATCGTAAGTTCGATTCATGCATCATGTTTAATTAATCTGTTTTAATTACCTTCCCCTTTAAAGTGGTTTGGGTCAAGTAGTATCAATCCTATTCCTGCTAACCTTCAGATTCCTCCCTATCGATCCTTATCTTTTATGACCTATCTTTCTTCAGGATGGCCCTTACCAAGCAGACTCCCTGTAAGAGCACTGCACCGAAGGGAGTACCTCGACATCAATTAGCTCCCAGATACGAGATTGGTGAAAGTAGTAGTAATCCCAATCCCGATCCTCAGGCAGAAATAGCCAGACTTAGAGCAGAACTGGAAAGAGCAGAAGCGGATAGGATTGAAGAGGCCGCTGAGATTACTCAGTTGAGGCGATCTCGGAGGTATATGAAACACCAGAGAAATGATGCTTGGGCACGAGAAGACGCAGCAAATGATCGTATCCAAGAACTTGAGGATTACGTGGAAGAGTTGGAGGAATATGCCAATGAAGCTGATGATGAGAATCAAAGGCTGAACAACCTGTTGGATCCTGAATACCAAGGACAGGAAGCACAAAATGATCTCGGTCTTGTAATGGGTCCGGACGAAGAAGAAGAAGATCCTGAGGAAGTAGTGCCCGTCGATGAGGATGTTATTGATGAGGAAGAGGAAAATCTTATGGATGCAAAAAATAAGAATGAAGAGGATCTTATGGAAGAGGAAGATCCTGAGATAGTAGAGGAAGAACTTGAAGAGGAAGAGGATCCCGAGGAGGAGGAAGAAGAGGAGGATGTAGTCCCTGTGGATGATAGTGAGGAGGATGATTAAGGAGTTGGAGTAGTGAGTTGTGTAACATATCCTTTCCTTGTTTTCTAAACCCTAGAAGGGATGGGAAGTCTTGCCGGAGTGCAGACGGTTGTAACAAAAATAATGTATTATAAGTATGTTGCACGTTTGTAATATCTGCTTATCCAGTTCAATAAAGTTTTGTGAATAAAGTATAGTTTGTTTATCAACAGATACCTGCTTACACTCGTCCTCGTGATACTGCCGGTACATCTCATGATGGAGGTGATGTTCCAAACCCTCCACCAGGTCCACCAACCCTGACCAATGCCGTTGCGACCTTAGTCAATGCAACCACAATGATGGCTCAGAATCAGAATCAAAATGCACATGAAGGGAATCGTGGTCGAAATAATAGGAATGAGACCACGTATGTGGATTTTATAGACACACGTCCTCCAGTTTTTACCAGGGTAGATGAACCAATGGAGGCAGATGATTGGCTCCGCACTATGGAGCAGAAGTTTGGGCTAATTGAGTGCACTGAATATCAGAAGCCCATGTTTATAGCCCAGCAGTTGAGAGGCACTACAGGAGCCTGGTGGGTCAACTTTGTTGCTGCTTAGCCTGAAGGTCATCATATTACTTGGGCTGAGTTTCGTGAAGCTTTTCGTGCACATTTTATTCCTGAGGGAATTATGGTCATAAAACTTGAAGAGTTTCTTTCTTTGCGGCAAGGTGATATGTCAGTTATGCAGTATTTTGGTAAATTCAATCACTTGTCCCAATATGCTCCTGACCAAGTTAGTACTGACCTTAAGAAGAAGGAGTGTTTCCTTAGGGGTCTGAATAGCAAGATACAGAGAATGATGACTGGGAACCCAAATGCAACCTTCCATGAGACGGTAAATATTGCCATATCTTATGAAGAAAAGAACCGTCAACACATGAAAGCTAAGAAGAAGAAAACTTTGACATCGGGATTTTCTGATGGTAATCAAAAGCGCCAGAAAATAATCTATCATCCCCAGAACCATTTCTGTCCTTCTTACCATCCACCACAATACCAAGCCCCGCAGCAGACAATTGTCCGTCCTGCTGCTACTCTTTCTTATCCACGACAGCCGAATGCCCCTGGCATTCGTAACCCCAATTTCTAGCCACCAATCTTCCCATGTTACAATTGTGGTAAGCCTGACCATTACTCAAGGAACTGCCCGCATCTGAGGCAGTATAATACTTATGTCCCCAGGGCTTTTGCACCACAACAGCAACCACAGAATCAGAATAAGGTAGGAAATCAGAATGTGCAGAAGAATAAAAATGAGAAGGTTGGTAAGGTGTATTATACTCAAGTTGGAGAAATTATAGAAGGAGAACCCGTCATGATGGGTACGTTCCCTGTTGCTGATCATCTTGCAATTCTGCTTTTCGATTCTGGTGCATCTCATACATTCATCAATGGTACATTTGTTAAGACCCATGAAATCCTAACAATGGAGACAAAAGAACAATTCTTTATACAATCGCCTGGGGGCGTATGTGTACTAAAGAAATGGTACATGATGTGCCTATAAGTTTGGGTGGGTATATTTTTCCCATTGATATGATAATATTAAAGGATCAAGATATAGATGTGATCCTAAGTATGAATTGGATGAAACGGCATGGTGTTATGATAGACATCCTGAATAGAACTGTGAGAGTGAATATACCTAATTGCAAATCTGAACTTCTTATCCAACTTCCAACACTTAAGAGGACTGTTGAAAAGGTATGTGCAATATCTGTAAAAGAGATCGAAGATATTCCAGTGGTCTGTGAGTTTTCTGATGTGTTTTCTGATGAGTTACTAGGTTTACCTCCTGATAGAAAGGTGAAATTTACAATTGATTTGAAGCCTGGTACCGCTCCAATATCCAGAAGAGCTTATCGAATGGCACCACCTGAGTCAGCAGAGCTCAAAACTCAATTGCGAGTTACGGGATAAAGGTTTTATTCGACCTAGTTCGTCACCTTGGGGATGCCCTGCAATCTTTGTGAAAAAGAAAGATAAAAGTTTGAGGTTATGTGTGGATTATCGTCCCTTGAATGAGGTAACTATCAAGAATAAGTATCCTCTACCCCGTATTGATCTGCTTTTTGATCAACTGGCGGAAGCCAAGGTGTTTTCCAAGATTGATCTTCGATCCGGGTATCATCAAATCAAGATTTGCCCGGAAGATATTCCACAGACTGCCTTTACCACTCGGTATGGTCTATATGAGTATTTAGTCATGTCTTTTGGACTCATCAATGCACCAGCTTATTTTATGTACTTGATGAACTCAGTGTTCATGCCAGAACTTGATAAGTTTGTGGTAGTCTTCATTAATGATATTTTGATATATTTCAAGAATGAAGAAGAACATGCTGAATACCTCAGAATTATTCTGCAGCGTCTGAGAGAACACCAATTATATGCTAAGTTTAGTAAGTGTGAATTTTGGTTGAAAGAAGTGAAATTTCTTGGACATGCTTTATCAGACAAGGGTGTTGCTGTTGATCCTAGCAAGGTACAAGATATACTTGATTGGGAACCACCAAAGACTGTGCATCAAGTTCATAGTTTACTCGAAATGGCGGGCTATTACCGTCATTTCATACCTGATTTCTCAAAGATATCCAAGCCCATAACTGAGCTGTTGAAGAATGATGTTAAGTTTGTTTGGTCACCCGCATGTAAAGAGGCATTTCAGAAACTAAAGAAATTAATGACTACTGCTCCAATTTTAGCACAGTCGAATATTGAGAAACCATTTGATGTTTATTGTGATGCTTCTGGTATTGATATTGGATGTGTGTTGATGCAAGAAGGAAGAGTTATTGCTTATGCTTCTCGACAGTTGAAGAAACATGAAGAGCATTATCCAACACATGATTTAGAGTTAGCAGCTGTTGTCCATGCATTAAAAATATGACGACATTATCTGTGGGGCAATAAATGTAACATCTATACTAATCACAAGAGTTTGAAATACATTTTTACTCAAGATGAGTTGAATATGAGGCAAAGAAGGTGGTTAGAACTAATCAATGATTATGACATGGAAATATACTACCATCCTGGTAAAGCAAATGTAGTTGCTGATGCACTTAGCCGAAAAGGTCATTGTCATTGTTTAACAGTGAAGCCCTTGGATATCTCTATATGTCATGAGATAGAGAAGTTGGAAATAGAAATGGTATAGCAAGGAAGTTTGTCAAATATTACGTTGAGTCAACACTCAAAGATCAAATTATTGCTGCTCAGAAAAGTAATAAGGGAATTAAGCATATCAAAAAGAAAGTCAGAAATGAAAATGTTTCTTGTTTTACCCTTGATGAAGCAGATGTCTTATGGTATAAGAATCGTCTAGTCATACCAAAAGTTCCTGAGTTACGTCAAAAGATCCTTGATGAAGCACATCTTTCAAAGTTTTCTATTCATCCAGAAAGTAATAAGATGTATCATGACTTAAAACAAAAATTTTGGTGGACCAAGATGAAGATTGAAATTGCTAAGTATGTGGCTCAATGTGATACCTGTCAGAGAGTCAAAGCTGTGCATTTGAAGTCAGCGGGAGAACCTTAACCATTACCCATTCCAGTTTAGAAATGGAAAGATATCAGTATGGGCTTTATAGTGGGTTTACCCAGGACAACCAGAGGTTTTGACTCTATCTGGGTCATAGTGGATCGTCTCACAAAATCTACACATTTTATTCCAGTTCAAAATATATATCCAGTTATACGGTATGCCGAATTATATTTTGAGCGCATCATAAGTCTTCATGGGGTACCAAAGACCATTGTTTCCGATAGAGGCACGCAGTTTGTCTCCCAATTTTGAAAACACTTGCATGATTCATTAGGTACTGATCTTTTGCACAGTACAGCTTACCATCCTCAAACAGGGGGTCAGACCAAAAGAGTGAATCAGATACTTGAAGACATATTAAGGGCTTGTGTTCTTAATTTTCTAGAAAAATGGGATGAGTGTTTGCCTTTAGCGGAGTTTTCTTACAACAATAGTTACCAAGAAAGCATCAAAATGGCACCATTTGAAGCACTATATGGTCGCAGATGTAGAACTCCGTTAAGTTGGTCTGAACCTGGAGAAAGAAGATTCTTCAGAGTTGATCTTGTAAAAGAAACAGAAGAAGAGGTTAAGCAGATACAGCAAAACTTGAGAGTGGCCCAGTCTCGTCAGAAGAGTTATGCGGACAAAAGACATCGACCGTTGTGGTTCAATAAGGGGATTATGTGTATCTAAAGGTGTCACCAATGAAGGGAGTTACTCGATTTGGAGTCAAAGGCAAGCTAGCACCTCGTTATATTGGACCATTTCAGATCTTGGAACAAATTGGGAAGGTATCATATCGTCTACAATTGCCTGAACAGTTGTCAGCTGTACACAATGTGTTTCATGTATCACAACTCAAGAAGTGTCTTCGGCTACCAGATAAAGTTATTGATGTCGAAGGGATTGAACTTGAGCCTGACTTGACTTATTCTGAGTATCCAATTCGGGTTTTGGATCAGAAAGACCATGTTACTCGAAGCAGAACAATCAAGTGGTACAAGATACAATGGGATCAATATTCAGAAGAAGAAGCTACTTGGGAATCGAAAGATTTCTTGTTGGAGAACTTCCCGGAATTCTATGCTTCTATCAAAGTTATAATTCCCTCTATGAGTTGTATCTCCGTTAGTGTGAGTTGTAAAACCCCTTTCCTTTATGTATTTAGTTGAAGTGTGTTTTCTTGACATATTTCCTTTTCCATTACTTTACTCAAGGCTTTAAATCTCGGGACGAGATTTCTTTAAGGGGGAAGGGCTGTAACACCTCTGGTGCTATATTAACTAAAACCTGCCATGTCATCATATGCATTGCAAAGCATTCATGATTAGTTCACCTTTGATGTGCATCAACTAAAACAAGTTTATATTTCATAGGTTACTTATATTTTTGAAATATTTTTGTTACATGAAACAATAAAACTCTACTTTCGAATGTCATCTCAAATACTTGGTTTATATTCTATGTACTTGAGGTGTAAAGTGTGTTTACACTAGTGTCAAGCATAGTGTATAAATCTAAGTCCAACCCTTAAAAATGATTTCCACATTTGAAGTCGAATTTGGATTTCAAAGCTTATTCCCAAGTCTTGTGATTCAAATTTAAATTCAAATTGGAAAGCTATAAAAATAATTTTCAAAAGTCAACTTGATCAACCAAGGGTACTATTGGGTCATTGATCTAAAAATGTCCTTGGATGATGTTTGTGATCACTAATGACCAACCAATTAATTTAGAAACCAAATCAAGTTTGAATTCGGTTTCAAAAACTCTTTATTTCATAACCTTATTTTATCCCCTTTTCTATAATTTAAAATCTATAAGGAATTTGGGTATACTCTCAAAATATGATTTGTAGATATTGACAATAGATACAATAATGGTATATAAAGTTTTTCAAGTTTCTAAAAATAATTTCAAATAAATTTGAAAATATAGTTTTCCAGCATTTGTCCCCTTTTGATTTTAAAACCATAATTCAAAAATTATGCATAATTTGAGAAAACTTTATATATGAAAAATGTTTTGTTTGTGAAGTTGAGAATTTCATAGTTTTATTGAAAAATCAAAAGTAATTTCAAATATTTGTTTCTAGGGTTTTATTACCCTTTTGAATTTGAATTCATATTTCAAAAACTAGGAAGAATTTCAAAATTTTTATAAAATGAAATGTGTAGCTCTTGAAAAGTTATGCAAATGATATTTTTAGAGATTTTCAAGTTCTTATGTATTTTTAAAAGTAATTTTGTAAAATCCGAGCTAAGGTTTAGATTAAGGGGGGAATGAACAGTGGAGAAACCTATCGGCCGTCGCCATTGCTGGCTTTTCAAGCCGCGCCGCCGTCCACCGCCGCACATGCCGGCATACCTCGGCCGCGAGCTTGCCTCCGAGCGTGAAGCTTCGTCGTCCGCGTGTCGTCAGCTCGCAACTCGCCACTGCCCTATAAATATGCGCGGCCGGCCGTCGTCATCCTCTTTTCTTCCTGCTTGCCACCGCCGCCGATCGTCGTCCGCCGCCGAAATTTGCCACCACCGAGCGCGCTCTGTCTTTATTTTCTTCTCCACTAGCTCCGCCTTGTACCTGCGCTTCGCTTGAGCCTGCTAGCGCCAGCTTTCACCGCCCGTCGCACCCGCACGCCGTCATCTTCCTCGCGGCCCGTCGCCGAGCCGCCGCGAGCTTTCTCGTCGTCCACCGCCGCCAAGGTGGAAAATATATTTCCTTTAACCCTCTCATCATGTTCTCCGTCTCCTCTTGCCCCTTATGCACAGCTTGTTCGACTTGATGGTGCACAGGAGACATCTTGACGCGGACCTTACCGCCGGAGCACCGCCGCCGCCATCAGTGCCGCCTTCTGCAACTCGACTTAGCCCGCCTCCGAGCCAACTAGCGTGCGCATCGTCACCAGGTGAGATCCTGCACCTGTCCATGCTATCAATTTCACCTCTACCGCGTCATAGTGTCCGGCCGCCGTAGCTCGCCGCCGGTATAGCCTTGCCAGCGCCGCCGCGCGCGCAGCCGTTGTAGCTGGGGGTCAGGTTGGGCCTCATCTTGTTGTCCATCATGCTCGCGTGGATGTATAGATCATGCCCGTGCGCTCGGCGTCGCCGGAGATGCCTTCGGTGGGCTTTGCCGCCGTGCCCGAGCTTTGCCGCGCCGCCATGGCCGCCGGCCAGTGCGCCGCCGTCGCCCCGCCACTCCATTAACCAGCCCAAGTTGTTCACCGTGTCGAGATGAGCCTGTAGGGCCAAACCCGGTCACCGGAGACCTCACCACCGACGAGTAATTGCCGGTCAATCGTCGCGCCGCCGTTGGTCAGCTCGGGGACACTATTCCCATTTTCTTTTTCTATTTCTAGAAAATGATTTAAATGCTATTTTGTTTGAAAAATCATAGTAATTCATGTATAGCTCCAAAAATTCTAAAAATTTATATGTAGACTCTTTATGGTATCCTCTACCTAGGAAAAATATAAAATATCAAATTGGAGTAATTTTTTCATATGTTAAAATTAGTCCTTTTAATTGAAAAATGCACCTTCAATGATTTTTAATAAATAAAATAATTGGCTTTTATTTCTGAAAATTGTTTTGCCATCTAATTAGACCAAGAGCTTTTCAAAATAAAATTTTGAGCTTAATTAGGCAACTTTAATTTTATGCCTTTATTTTATGCTTTTAAATAATTAATTAATCCCTTTTAATTAAGTTTAATCATTATAGGGTTGTTTGACTTTGGGATTGATTGATGACCTTGGGTCATTAACCCTAATGACCTTTGGTATTTTAATAAATTGTTTACGCTTACCTGGATCATGTCATTAGGGTCTAATCAACGTTATTTCATGTGTTTAATAACTTTATTAAATGACGTAGTTAACCCTAATAAACTTAGTAAGTTTTGGTTAGCTTGCAACTTTATCGTGAAGAAAAGTTATACTCAAGTCCTTAATCTGGTCATGCATCCATCGAGCATCATGTTTACTATTCCATCATGTTGAGACGTATCATGTTATCGTGTAGCTTTCGTTAATAAAGAGTTTAACGTTGTCGCATCAAATCTCAAGTAAGAGCAGAACCATGAGCGGGGTGTTGATCCAGAGTTCAAGACCGTCTACCCCGAATACCAAGGCAAGCCCCGGATGCATTCAAACCCTATTCTATTTTATAAAAGTTTTATCGCTTCAGCTATGAAATGTTGCATTAAGTAATAGGAGTTGAGTGATAAACCACCAATTGCATTACCTGTTTTACCCCCCATATTTCTTGTTACCTGTTAATTGAGAAATGCGTAGTAATGCTTAGCCCTGCTTAATTAGCTAGGTGTTTAAAAGCTAAAAGAATGAAAAAGATGAGAACGGCTTTGTTTGTGGAATCATGATGATAGTTAATAAATCGAGTCTGGACGGTTAACTTGCATTGGGAAAGGAGTCCCTCTGTAGTGTTTTCGTCTGTTGATGCCCTAGGTCCCGTGTCGATGGTGAATCGGTGATATCGAGAAATTAGAAATCCACATGCATGAAGTGATATACAGTGGGCCAGAGTCCCCATGTATGTCATGGAGTGATGTATAGTGGGCCAGAGTCCCCACATATGTCATAGTGTGTTATACTGTGGGTTTAAGTTCCCATGTATATCGGTACACTGGGTCGAAGTGCTCATGTGTATCATATGGTGATATATGGCTGCGGTTGTTATCCCGGTATATCAGTGATCTAGTATGCATCGGAGTTAAAGTCTCCGGTATCCCAGTGATCTAGGTCACAGCTGGGTATGAAAATGGATTCGAATCGCCATTGCTTCTCGGAGAAGAAGACTCGATCGGTGTTCATCATCGTAGTAATAACTTAAATGATAATAAGGTATCAAAATGAAGTAGGTTGGTAATTTGGATCTGAGCAAGACAACTTTACTTTCTATAAATGCTTTTTCTGAAAAAAATCCTTATCTCTTACAAGCCTTACCTTGTCCCTCTAGCCTGCATTTCCTGAGTTTTTACCCTTTTTTTCGTCGGGTCAGTCTTGTTGAGTACTTTTGTACTCAGGGTTTGTTGAACCCTTGTTGCAGGTGAGTTCCATGAGCAGGAGTGCTTCACATCCTGCTGCATGACAGTCGTTGCGAAAAGTGACGACGAGTAGGATGCTTGGCTCTTGGGCAGAGCTTATCGCCTGGTATTGTAATAAAGTTATCTATCGCTACTCCACTACTATTACGGTTGTACAATTTAAACTTAAGGTTTGTAAGGTTTAAAACTTAACGTTTGTAAAATTATGTTATTGTAATCCTTCCGCTGTTTCACTCCGATATTTTTTTTTATAAAACTGTTGTAATACTGCAATGTCTCTTTATAATGATTGATCCTGCTCGAAGAATCGTGGATGATTCGGGATTTACCCGACAGACCTTTTAAGTCTTATGAAACGCATTCATAGTTATTTAGAATCTGTTTAGATAATAATAATGCATGTGGGCCATATGATTTAAGAGGTTTTGCCACACATTGCCCAGAAATATAACCTTTTTTTGGAAGAGTACACTCTAGTAGAGTGAAAGACGGCACATGATTAACATTTTTCCGTGCGATTTTCTCGAAATACAATTTTATAACCGAGCTACATTCATCAAATAATCTCTCCTAATTTCATATGTACATTAGTCAATCTATTATAAAGAAATGTGATCAGGACATAAATGTTGCAGAGTTCAAATCTGGCTAAAAAGGAACAGTAAATTTCGAAGGTTTAGTGCTCGTGTTGCAGAGTTCAAATCCGCCCCTGAGATTTTCCAGAACTCCACAGCAGCACTGCACTGGGTGACTGCATAAGTCTCCACAAACTGTACAGGTCGGTCATTGGCTCTATGCTTTCCATGGAGGTTAGCACGGCAGGGCACGAACCACGGAGTCGTGTGCTACTCTCCACCAAGAAACTGACCTTAGGAGGGACTTCACATTCATTGATAACCAATGCATTAAACAATCCCTACTGATAACAGTTAACATGCCGACATCAAGACTCATCCAGCGACTCGACTAAGTTGAAGACACAAGACGAACAAGGCAATAAAACAAGTAAAAACAGATCATGATCAAGACACAACAATATAGACACCATTATGATTTTTAATAACCCAGTAACAAAGCAGGGATATTAACGAGTCTTACAACATCAAGTGTTGGTAAACCACACAATGACAGATAAGTTCGGACCAACAGACAGATAAGTTCGGACCAGCAGACACAAACATGTTAGAACGAGCCACTCAGGGCAGATCACGGGATAATTGCAGCAAACAGGCCCAACACACTGGACCAGAAAGCTTCTAGTACTCATCACCCTCGTCATCTTCATCGCCTTCGTCGAACTCAGCACCAACCTCCTCGTAGTCCTTCTCCAGCGCAGCCAGGTCCTCACGGGCCTCAGAGAACTCACCCTCCTCCATACCCTCACCCACATACCAGTGCACGAAGGCACGCTTGGCGTACATGAGGTCAAACTTGTGGTCGATGCGGGAGAACACCTCCACAACACTGGTAGAGTTGGAGATCATGCACACGGCACGCTGCACCTTAGCCAGGTCGCCACCAGGCACAACACTGGGTGGCTGGTAGTTGATGCCGCACTTGAAGCCAGTGGGGCACCAGTCCACAAACTGGATGGTGCGTTTGGTCTTGATGGTGGCCACAGCAGCGTTCACATCCTTGGGGACAACATCACCACGGTACATCAGGCAGCAGGCCATGTACTTGCCATGGCGGGGGTCGCACTTAGCCATCATGGAGGATGGCTCAAAGGCGCTGTTGGTGATTTCGGCCACCGACAGCTGCTCATGGTAGGCCTTCTCAGCAGATATCACTGGAGCATAGGAGGAAAGCATGAAGTGGATCCTCGGGTAGGGCACCAAGTTGGTCTGGAACTCGTTCACATCGACGTTCAGAGCACCATCAAACCTCAGGGAGGCAGTCAGGGATGAGATGACCTGCACAACATCAGTAACAGCTGGTGGTTAGAGACAAAAGCCAATATTTCAGACAATTGAACAGGCAGAATGCAGAAGCAGTAGTAAAAGACAGTACCTGTGACACAAGCCTGTTTAGGTTGGTGTAGGTTGGGCGCTCAATGTCAAGGGAGCGGCGGCAGATGTCATAGATGGCCTCATTATCGAGTAGGATGGCAACATCAGTGTGCTCGAGGAGGGAGTGGGTGGACAGGACACTGTTGTATGGCTCAACCACCGAGGTGGAGACCTGGGGGGATGGGTACACAGTGAACCCAAGCTTGGACTTCTTGCCGTAATCAACAGACAGGCGCTCCAGGAGGAGGGAACCAAGGCCAGAGCCTGTTCCTCCACCAACCGCGTTGAAGACGAGGAAGCCCTGGAGACCAGTGCAGTTATCGGCAAGCTTCCTGATGCGATCAAGGCACAGGTCAACAATCTCCTTGCCAACTGCAGGATAAGCAAATCAAGTTTAAGGCCTTGTTTAGATTGCCTCCAAATTCCAAGTTTTTTCACTCTCTCTCCATCACATTAATTTTTGGACTCATGCATGGAGCATTAAATGTAGGTAAAAAAATAACTAATTACACAGTTTAGTTTGAAATCACGAGATGAATCTTTTAAGCCTAGTTGGTCCACGATTGGACAATATTTGTCAAATATAACAAAAGAGTTACTATTCATCAGGTTGAAATTTTTTGCAATCTAAACAAGGCCTAAGTAAGATGTCCATTAAGGAATGAATATCCAGGAGCAATGTAAAGTGAACAACAGAACAGTTACTTACTGGTGTAGTGACCACGGGCAAAGTTGTTGGCTGCATCCTCCTTGCCACTGATGAGCTGCTCAGGGTGGAAGAGCTGGCGGTAGGTGCCAGTCCTCACCTCATCAATGACAGTGGGCTCAAGGTCAACAAACACAGCACGGGGGACGTGCTTCCCAGCGCCAGTCTCACTGAAGAAGGTGTTGAAAGCATCATCACCTCCCCCAATGGTCTTGTCACCGGGCATCTGGCCATCAGGCTGAATAGAATACAAACATAGCATTGTTATTTATGCAAACTACAAAAGGAGAACATAAACAGTCTGTAAACATTACATACCGCCTACACTAGTACACTGAGACAGACAGATGCGTAATTTTAATGTAACGTGCCAGAATGGCCATGTTTCAAACCATGACACACGATTGAAATGTCCAGGGAATCATGATAAAATCTCAGATTGCAAAATTTCGAATATGTGAACAACATTGAGCCCTGCAACGAGCTAATAACTAGGGACTATCAACATGCCAGTCTCTGTCCCATTTCTAACAGATCTAAACAGCAAAAGACAATTGGATCAAGGTTCTTAAGGCGGTGTATTCATTTGTTTGCAGATCCAATAACAATACGAATAGATGTTTCTGATCAGATTAACATTAAACATACCATACCCTGTATCTGCACATCAAGGGTATAAACAGGAAATACGAACATGGCCTATGAAAAATTACATATCAAGATTCCAGAGTGACAGTGCATTTAAACAATTGCGGAGCACTCAGATCTAACACCCATATAGCCAAAAATTAAAAAAAATATAATGCTACACAGCTACTAAGTTCATTGGATAATGGAAAATAATGCGCAATTTCGGCTAACCCCTATTCAAATCCTCTATCCAAGATTCCAAAATAAAACAATCGAACCTCGATCAGACAACATTTCACCATAGCAAGCGCGGATCTGGGGCAGTCACTATCAAATACAGACAGGTCCCTATAGATCTACCGATTTAAAGTGCCATTTCCTCCCCCCGATTCCAGTCGCACCAAACCCAGCACACATCAGCGACGAAACTGCCATACCGATTACACAACTACCTCAACAGCGCGAGAACGGAAGAGGAATTGGACGGATTGTTACCTGGATGCCATGCTCGAGGCAGTACAGCTCCCAGCACGCGTTTCCGACCTGGATACCGGCCTGGCCGATGTGGATCGAGATGCACTCCCTCATGGTGTCGTCGGAAGGGTGGGGCGACGGCGGCGGCGGCTGCGGCGGTGGGAAATGGGAGGAAGCTTTGAGTCGCGGAGATAGGCGAGTACGAAGACGCCTGTCTCTGCGGTGCTCGGCGGCTAGAGTTCCGGCTCCTCCCACTCGGCTCGCTTTATAGAACAGGAGGGACAGCCTGGGCCACCATGGAGCGCCGGCGAAAGGAGGGGACAATATTTTTGCGTCTGAGCCCCTGTGGTTTCGATTGTTTCACGGTTCGGCCTTCTCGAGTTCTGATACGTGCAACGGTCGGTTGGTTCGTTCCATATTTTACGCTTCGTCGGTGATAGATTTTCGAATTTTGAAATTGGACTCCCGTCCCGTGCGCTGGCAGTTGCTCGGCTGTTCTGCGGATCTTCTAGTGTGACTTTTTTTTTTCCGAGGGGATTCTGGGGTGACTTCTTGGAGCTCTTTGCGAGCATGTCGGCCGATTTGGTTGGGGATTATTGGAAGGGAAGTAATTCATATATGAGCTTGTGTAAGAGACAAATAAGGGTCTGATTTCCTAATCAAACAAGTTTAGAGAAGATGATCAGGTCTGTATTCTGAGAAGGACTTGAAGGTTAAACTATGATATCTTAGGAAGGAACTAGGGACTTGGGATGAGAAGACTTTTAGTGTTGTAGGCAAGTTTGGAGAAGGTAGAGAAGAAACTTAAAAAATTAAGATTTGACCTACCTAACCAATAAAACAATTTTAGTTAAAGAATAGAAAGCGGTTGACACATTATTATGTTGATGAATTGCCAAAAAATTAATATCATGCAAAAATAACAATCGTACAGCCAATTCAAGCAATCCCAGGTCACATGGTGATATGGACCAACAATAAGCACACCTGTAAGTCCATTTCATCCATATTGTTGTCTTTTACTTGAACTAGGTTGTTTCAATGAGTTTCTTTCTCAATGATAAATAATATATTTGAATCCTTCAAGCTCCAACAACATTCCATCATCATGTTTACAATCTTCAACATTCTCAACTTCCTGAGCAAGCTCTAGCTTTAAATAAGACTACTACATATGCATACCCTCATGCTCACTTAACCTTCACAAACAAGCTTTCGTATGATATGATGATATCCGATGATATACAAGCCATATCAATTCTATTTGCATTGTTTCTTTTCTTCTTGAACTGGATTGATTTCACAACAAAACATACTTTCAATTAAGATATGGATATACTTCTGATACAACAATTTTATACCTCAAGTGTATATGTAATATAAACAAATCCCTATTCGACTCGTAGCAATCTTATTAAACCTTTAATCGTGCTGTCATTCAAGCCACCAAAATACACTAGGCTAGATGCACTCTCCCTATATATGATTTTTTTCATATTATTGATGTCTTCTACATAACAAAACTAACAAGACACAATTAGAATAAATATTTTGATTCCACATTAGTATGAGGTTGTAGATATTAGGAGAGGAAGGGTAGATGCAAGCAGTCAGAGGCCATCAAGCGTCTCTAGACGGTTATTGGACACATGAGAGTCTATGAGACTATGAGGTTGTTTTGTCTTTATTTTGTGGTTGAGTTTATTTCCACATCAAGGAGAGAGGCTAAAGATTTTTTTAAACCTTTTGTATATGTTTTGTTAAATCTCAAACCTTCTGTATCAGATCGCTTCAACTCGATATATCTTGTCTAAAAAAATAATAATATTTTCTTTATATATAGTTTGACCAAAGAAAAAACTTCCTTAGTATATAAAAAAGCTTGTATTTTTTTAAATAATCCAGTAGACACTTCAATTTATTTTTTGATACATCTCATCTAGATACAGCTGTAGCAGACAGATACCCACTTGCACTACACACACCACACCCACACCACTTGTATACAACCAGACCTATAACTATACATAGATATTAATGCCGCGTTTTTACAGAGATCACCAGAGTCAAGCTCTATAGACGACGTGTATGTCGCAGTCACGTTACGGCGCCACGCGATAAGAGGCTGTACTGAGAAGACGGGGGCAGAAGACGGGAATAAATCCCGGTGAGAACACCTGCGTCGAACGCGGGTGGGCAGCATGCACACCTGCTACGCTAGCCAACCGAGCAGCAGCTCGTTCTCACTTCAATTTATTCTGTAAGCCCAACCAAACTCTATCGAGTGACCAGACACCTAACGGGCCCAATAACGGAAAAGCCCATTATCTCCCACCCCTCTGTTAAAACACCGAAAACGGCGCATCGGTCCACCTAGCCGCACCACCGTCTCGCGGAGAAACTCCCCCAAAACCCCCAAACCCTTTCCTATCGGCGGCAATGGCGGCGCCGGCGGCCGACGATGCCTCGGCATCCCCGGGCTACGTCCTTCGCTCCACACTTGAGGGGCACCGCCGCGCCGTATCAACCGTCAAGTTCTCCCCGGATGGCCGACTTCTCGCCTCCGCATCCGCCGACAAGCTTCTCCGCGTGTGGTCTTCCTCCGATCTCAGCCCCATTGCAGAGCTCGCGGGACATGGCGAGGGCGTCTCCGACCTCTCCTTCTCCCCCGACGGCCGCCTCCTCGCCTCCGCCTCCGACGACCGCACCGTCCGAATCTGGGACCTCGCCGTCGGCGGCGGGGCCCGCCTCATCAAGACTCTCACGGGCCACACCAACTACGCCTTCTGCGTCTCCTTCAGCCCCCATGGCAACGTCCTCGCCTCCGGGTCCTTCGACGAGACGGTGCGCGTGTGGGAGGTCAGGTCCGGGAAGTGCCTCCGCGTGCTGCCGGCCCATTCTGAGCCAGTCACAGCCGTGGATTTTGATCGCGAGGGCGACATGATCGTGTCGGGGAGCTATGACGGGCTCTGCAGGGTCTGGGACTCGTCCACTGGTCACTGCGTCAAAACCCTCATCGACGACGAGAGTCCACCAGTGTCCTTCGCTAAGTTCTCCCCCAATGGCAAGTTCATCCTTGCGGCCACACTTGACAGCACCTTGGTGAGTTGTGCAATGTCGATTGCCCTTATTTTTTTTTCCATTTTAGTGTTGCCATATTTGTTCAAGCTTACTGATTATGTGAAAAACTGAAATTGCAATTTTGTTATTATTGGAGTATATGATCATCCAATCACGTAGTATGATTGTAGAACTTCAGCATTAGTGGTTGTCTTCATAGACTGGGGTACTGATTTTTGTAGACGCTGGCAAGAAGGACAGAGTACCTTGAGGAGAAGGGGAAGCATAAGCCTGGAGGTTGGGAGCAGGATAGTTTAGATGTGGCATGTTCTAATGGGATTCGTAGTGTCCTATTCTGAATTGTCAGTGCTGACTTGCCTGGGTCATGATTATATTATCATAAGCTTTCCGTTTGCTGCCATAAGGCTTACACACTAGATAAATTTGACCATAGCTAGCAACCCTGAGGTTAAGGTTCTGTTATGTTAGTGTTATATCTGGCCCGGGAGTGTGTTTGCTATTTGGGGAACCTCCTGGGGGTGGCTCTGAGGGTAATCTTACCTTAACTGTGTGTTACGGGAAGGCAAGCCCATGATCTTGTCTACACAGAAATTTTCATTATATTGTGATTGAACTATCGTGGATGCAGTCTAACGAAGTCTTTTCTTGCGGGTGGAGTTAATGATCCCCGAAATAGTATGTCAGAGCCCGAGCATGCTTGTGTGCTTGCAGTAATCTACCATAAGATTCTGCAGTAGTGTACATGTGGGTGATCTGCATATCATGTAGCTCCTAATAATTTGAAACTCCGTCCATCCTGAGATAATGGGTTGAAGTTCCTTCTCATTTTATTTAGTGCGTGTTTTCCCTGAACTTATTCCAGCTGGAAAATTGTGCCGGGTGTGCTATAGTGCTGAAAAGTCCATTTTGTTATCTTTGACTTATCTGTAACATGAGTAAGTGTCTGTTAAGGAAGTGGATAATGTATTTGTATTGCCCACGGCACACCTGAGCGAGGCGCAGACCGACAGGGCGGGGCACTGCCCGACACCCCCACGGCGGGGCTGCACGATGGCCTGGCGCAGACCGGGGAGAGGTGGAGGGTGGTGAAGGACATAGGCTTGAGGCGATGCTGGTGACGATGAGGTTTGGGCAGCTTGGCAGCCCCATGGCAAGGGACCGGGTGGTGATATCTGCCTCGCATGTGGTAGCATGGTCCTCCTCCCAGTGGCACAGCTCGTCTAAAGGGGGGCATGGCCATGGAGTGGATGGACCCACGGAAAGAAGTAGGTTCTGATCTGTTGTTGCAAGACAACGCTAGGGATCAGTTAGTTCCATGGCCAAAATCTTGCTACCTAGGCACTGCCCCTGGCGTAGATCGATCTCCCCAGGGGCGGTGCAGCAGTGGCAGCGGAAGCCTTGGCCTAAGATCAAAATCTTAAGTGTAGTAGATGGGGATAACATATGATAGATTGCATTGAGCCTCTTTGGTGCTATATAATGCATAGAGTACAGAGACTTGAGGGGCAAGTTGGCTCACTGGATATATATGGCAATATCGGATTACAATCCTAACTACCAAATCTAACAGTTTCAACGTGAGGGGGCAATATAGGACCATTAATCAATATTGTATTTATTTTGGTTGCGTGCTCTATGAATGATTTTATTGACCTGGTATGTTAGGGAGGAGGATGAGTTGGTTGGCACGACATCAGTAGGAAGTTGGGCATTTGGAGCAGGAGGCAGGGAGATAGGGTTTAATAGTTTACTTCTTATTTTACCTACTGAGATTCTCATTAAAGATAATGTGCTGACCAAGTTGGTGGGCCAGCCAACATGTGGACAGTGGCAGGCGTGGCTTGCCCTTGGGGCCGCCTGCATGCCTCCTCCCTCAGGCACCAGCCTGGGCTGGGCTTTAGGATCACAATAGTATATGTATATACATTTTTTGGGGGATTGCAAAAATGATAGGATCGACGAGTCGGTTAAGAGAGACCTTAAGGAGTGGACTATCTCCAAGGATTTAGCCATGAATAGGAGCGCGTGGAGACTAGCCATCAACGTGCCTTAACCATGACTTTTATGTGTTGCTTTGTGACTTGTTTCTTCTGGGTTTCATCTCTAGCCTACCCCAACTTGCTTGAACAAAAGGCTATGTTGTTGTTGTTGCAAAAATGATAGGATCGCGTGTGTAATGATTACAGCTGCACATGTTCAAGTGGCTTTTGTCTTTTATATGTAACAACAATTGGTATGTTGATGAACCCCTTTATTGAGGATGGCATGATTTGAAATATATCAATATATTAAGGTAAATTATGTTCTTCCAGAAACGGATTCTTACTGTATCTTCCTTGTGCATTCTCAAAAGCGTTGTGATCCCATAGAAATATGACTTGATGATGCATGAAGCTCTAGTTTTTGAGTCATCGACTAGGCGGCAAGGCGTGTTGCCCTCTGCTTAAGTGCATGCTTTTTTCTGACTCGATCCTGACATCACCCACCCTTCCCCTCAAACCCATAGCCGCACACTCTTCTTTGGCTTATTACCACAGTCCTCTACCCTTTTCTGGTTTTATTCTTCCCTTGCCCACCCATTTCCATGTTTCCAGTGTCTCTTGTTCCTCTCCGACCACTGGAGGTGGCATGGATTATTAGAGTAGGTGCTGCTGTGTATGGGAGCGTTGAGAAGCTGTAGGTGTGGGCTGTCGCTAGTGGAAGGAGGCCTGTGATTGGGCTTTAGTTAGCTAATGGGCCTCTGCCTGATTGTTGGCTATTAATGTATATTCCTTTTGTTGTGTTTGGCCTGATATATGTGGGTATGGTGTTGTTTGCTTTGCACCTTATGTGCCTATATGCTATCAGTGTCGGATGGGGGTGGATTGCCTCCCCTCGCGTTACTGCCTTATTAATGACCATGCGCGAAGCCTAACAGGATGTTGCCAAATTGAGCAATTAAACATATAGTTTTTAACAGGCCATAAATAATCTTGATCATGCAGTCTTGAACAGGCCATAAAAGTAAGTGTTCTTACATCCTCTATTGAGAAGCAGCAGATGAACTAGACATAGAATTGGTTACTATCCACGTCTCGTAGTGATTCTCACATGGCACTGGTAGTGTGAACCGTAAAGTGTATCAATGCTTGTAACAAAATTAATCTTTTCATGTAGTTTTTAACAGGCCATAAAAGTAAGGGATCTTACATCCTCCATTTAGAAGCAGCACTTGAAGTGCGCATAGAATTGGTTGCTATCCACATCTGGTAGTGATTCTCACATGGCAGGAAGTGTGAACTGTGAAGTGATATCAAGGCTTAGGAGCTAGGAGTTAGGACACCAAAAGGGTTGGAAAACAAGGAGATGAAGTATCAGTTTATCACCTTTTAACATTTTTTTAAGACTGCATTTGGATGCAATTTATGACAGACATTACAGTAACCCTATCCTGTATGGTACTTATGAACAAGATGCAGTGAAGACCTCACCCTCAACAGTAGGGCTATCCTCTCCTGTTTCCGCTCCAAAAAGAATAAATAAATAGATAAAGAAAAGAGACTTGGATCCCATTTCACAATCCTCAGTAGAGATGCCATTGGGGACGTTACGGTTACCCGTCCCCATCCTCATAGATTACCCTTAACCAATGGGTAGTATTAAATGGATACAGATACGCCATGGGTACCCGTTCAGCCATCAGTAGTAACAAGTGCATGCTGGAGCGCGGTCGCCGCCGTTGAGGTGTACTGCATGCCTAGCCAGATTTTGGATGCCAGAGGAGCTGCAGTAGATTGTGAGAAGATGTGAACAATAAGAAAACAGCCAAACAATTTCTTAAATGGATAGACTATAAATTTGTAGAAAGAAAATCTGTTGCTCAAAAATAATATCTAGTGTGCTGAACTGGTAGCCAGGGGCTCTCTAACCAATCCAAGGCGCAAGCAGAAAAGAGATGGGCAAAGAGGTGTGGTCAGTTCACCTGGCAGACAGTCATGGCGATGCCGCCTGTGTGGCCGTGACTGAGCCGCACGTTCGGCATCGCCTTCTCAAGGTGCCCAGCTCCACTTCTTGGTCGTGCCTCGGCCCTCGCTTTACCACCCGGCTCACTGACCTTCTCACAACCGCATAATCATGGAGCATGCGTCAGTGACACTGACTGGGCTGTTCCACGGCCGCCATGACATGTTTCTGTGGACTGCTCACACAACATTTTCGCATGAGGCTTCCCGGTGCGTGCGGCTGCTGAGAGAATGAGAGGCCAAGGATGGTGACTTGTCGTTGGCCACTGTTCAGAGGCTGTGGTGGTATGTAGTTGAGTGTTCTCGATGATGGCGAAGAGAGACTGCAGAATAGAGATAGATTAACAGATAATACCCTCAGTTACCCTACCCATACCCAGAAAGAATGAGTAACCCGTACCCTACCCAAACAATATGGGTATTAGTGATGGTTATCCATTGGCATCATTAATCCTGAGGACCCTAGCCTGACCATTTCCTGTAGAGACAAATGGATTTCATAAGGTTGATGGATACTATTTTTTTGTTTTTATTTGTTCCACTTACTTGGAGTATTGCAGTACTTTTTTATCAGTTCATGCTCTTGTCTTTTATCCCACGAACTTTGTGCCTGTTCTTTACTGTCTTGTCTATTAGACTATTCCATGTGTAGAATCATATTGGATACTTGGATGTCGCTATATGCTCATAGATGTGAATGCACCCACAGCGATATATGATTCTGACATTCTGTTAGAAAAAAAATACCAACCAGTTTTATATGGAAAAGTATATAGTAGGAGTAGATAATCAACATCATATGAGAAGGCATTTGATCATGCTTTGTTTTTTATTTATGCAGAGACTTTGGAATTTCTCAGCTGGAAAGTTTCTGAAGACATATACCGGCCATGTTAACACAAAATACTGCATCCCAGCGGCATTTTCCATCACAAATGGTAAGTATATTGTCAGTGGCTCTGAGGACAAATGCGTGTACCTGTGGGACCTGCAGTCAAGAAGAATAGTGCAGAAACTGGAAGGCCACACTGATACTGTCATTGCAGTTTCATGTCACCCTAGGGAAAACATGATTGCATCAGGGGCGCTTGACAACGACAAGACAGTGAAAGTTTGGGTCCAAAAGGAAGAAGATTGATGAGCTGCCTGGTTACACTCTTATCTACATTGGCTGTCATGTGGACTGACTAATGGTATGTAAGCTATGTAGCTTCCCAAGCAACTAAAGATTGCTGCAGTGGAGAATGTGACGCTCCTGGGATGTGTAACTGAGTGTTGTATTGTCTGCTCAGCAGCTCGGTGATGATTTTAGGAACTCAAGCATTCTGTAGAGCTATTCCTGGGAGGCTGGGATCATGTAAGAAAGACTTAACACAACAATGAACTTTATTTGTTGTGTTTCTGATTCCCTAATCTTTGATGCGGATCTGTTTTTGTTATCTATCATATTAGTTCTCTATTTTGGAATGTTAATGCCGGGTACAGGTAGTTCAGTTGCTGGTCATAGATGTGGATGCTGAAGCGTGAAGTACATTAGCTGACCGTGTCATTGGTTCATTAGATTTTTTTTAAAGCAGTGCCATATAATGGGAAGAAAAGCCAAAGATGAAAGGAACTTCAGTTAAGTTGCTGGGCTCAGTTCGGCTGGGCGTGGGTGTTGTTGATTTGAAAACTCGAACTTAAGTGCAACTCGATGAAAGATAAACCCAGACTGCTTGAGAATTGTGATATCAACTGCCATCTCGTGTTGTGTTACTCATAGTAACGAGTTTGCAGGTGTAATTGGTGTCTCAGCGATGATGGTTTTCCCAGAAGTAGTGCCTCTAACCTTCCCCTTCTTGTGAGATTTATCATATATACCGGGATTATGGTTCAGATCTCATTTTTGTGTTAAACAGATCTCATTTTTGTGTTAACAGGAAATATCTTTGTGTATCGAGTAGGTTGTGTTTGCCTCTGCATACAGATGAATGGGCTACTTTCTTTCCTTTCTTGTATGGCAAAGGCCCATTTTCTGGAGACTGTTGGGCCCATTTTCTGGTAACACAGTATTTTCTTTGCTGCTTGCAAAACTGCAACGCATGAATCCTGGTAAATCTGACTACACGTTTTATTCAGTACATTTTATTTTCCTTGGACACTTGGTCAGAAAGAAATGTATAAATTTGTATCCTCATGAGTCAGGACCAGTCCTAAGTTAGTACAAAGTTCTACGGTCACATATTCAGTCCGTCTCACTGCCGTTCCTACTTCCTAGACAACTGCAATGGGCTGCCTCCCTTGCTTGCTGATTATTCAGTCTGTCATGTCCTTCGCTTGTGAGCATTTTTTCTCTCAAATATGTAAAAAGACTTTGCGTATCTTTTATATCAAGAAGAAAAGTTTTTACATCGTGCATGGTACGTTTTGGAAAGAATGATTTTACAATAAGCTCCGTCTCTCCTGCGGGTTACACATGGCGACTACTCACGGACTAATTCACCTAGGTGGCGCGCCCCCGTCTCTATCCAAAGGTCGGCTATTTGTTTGATCTTGGCGAGGATCTGCGCTGTGGTGGCCGCTTCGTTCCTGAAGAATCTGGCATTTCGCTCTTTTCAGAGTTCCCATGCCACCAGCACGAAGAGGGTGTCGACGCCCTTCCTCTTCTCTCCCTGCCACCTCCGTCTCCACTGCTCCCACCAGTCGTTGATGGATCCCCCACCCACCCGTGAGGTATCAACCCCAAACACTGCCAGTATGGTCTACCAGACACATCTGGAGAACGAGCAAGAGGTGATGATGTGGCCGATTGTCTCCGGGTCCTGGTTGCATAGGTAGCGTTCCTCGCGTGCATCAAGCCCGTGCCGGTGCCTTCTGTCAGCGGTCCAGTGCCTCTTCTGGATTGCCAGCCATAGGAATATCCTGACGCGTAGCGGTGCCTAGGTGCTCCAGATCCGAGTGCATCCGGCAATCGATTGTGAAGGCAGGTGCAACGCTCTGTATGCTGAGCTGGAGGAGTATGTTCCCTGTTGTGTCCATCTCCAAATCGGTCGATCCGCGTTGCCGCTCAGGTTCTCCAGGGCTATCATGTTCCAAAGCCTCCGGTACTGCTGAGTTGCAGGGACGGAGATGCCTCCTGAGAATTTGGCGTACCCAGGCACGCCCTTGCATGCCGTCGGCCACGGTAGTCCGCTGGATGTTCCTTTTGCTAACGAAGTTTAATAGGCTAGGCAAGATGTGCTTGACCGCCATGCCCTGGATCCAACGGCCTGTTCAAAAGGCAGTAGACCTTCCATCTTTGATGATCGTGTATGTGGACGCCTCGAAGAAACTTTGGACCTCTCGGAAGATGGAAAACAGTAGCTCGGTCCAAGCCCTTGACTCATCGGCCTGCTGCAGCCATAGCCATCTTGTCTGCAACGCATGGAGGATAGCCGTAGGTCCGGGATGCCTAAACCCCCGAGATCCGTCGGTCGGCATGCTATGGGCCATGCGACCATGCACTTTCCCCTGATGCTGCCCTCCTTGCCGGTCCACAGGAATCTTCTACAGATGGTGTTGATCTAGTCGATTGCCCACGGTGGCAGACCGTCAGCGATGATGGTGTAGATTGGGATTGTGCACAGCCAGATGAGCCTTCCGCTTCTATTCATGAATGGGCCATGGCGAGCTGGCATCCTCCTAGCGACTGCGTCCATGACTGATTGGATCCTGGCCTTGGGCACCTTCTTCACACTCAGAGGTAGCGAAGGTATGTGATGGGGAAGTCCGCCCGCTGGCACCCTAGGATTGCCTGCAGCTGTTGTGTGTTGTCATCCGGCACATGGATCGGCGTGATTGAGCACTTCCCCAGGTTCGTCCTTAGACCGGAGGCATCACCGAAGATCTGTAGAATTGTCTTGATTGCGTTCGCCTCTCCAATGCTCGGGTGCATGAAGAGGATCACATCGTCAGCGTAGATGCTGCAGTGATGCCAGAGGGCTACCCCCGTGGGTCTGAGAAGGCGATCCTCGGCCGCCGAGTCTACCAATCGCGCGAATGCTTCCATGGCGATGATGAAGAGCATGGGCGATAGGGAATCCCCCTGGCGCACTCCCCTCTTGTGCTAGATGGGCTGGCCAGGTCTACCGTTGAGGAGGATCCTGGAGGAGGCCCATGTCAGAAGCGTGGCCACCCAACGCCGCCAACGGTCGTCGAACCCGAACGCCCTGAGGCTGTCAAGCAGGAACGACCATGACACAGTGTCAAACATCTTAGAGATGTCTAGCTTTAGTAGCGCCTTGGGGATTTTCTTTTGTCGCAGGAGGACGGCCGCCCACTGGACAAACTTGAAGTTGTCATGTATTGTTCTTCCCTTAATGAAGGCATTCTGATTTGACGAAATGAGCTCGTGCAACCTCGGAGCCAAGCGGCTGGCCATTATCTTGGAGGCCATCTTGCCAAAGCTTTGGATCATCGTGATTGGGCGGTAGTCAGCGACAGCTCTGGCCCCTAGTTTTTTAGGCAGGAGGACAACGAAGGCGTTGTTTAGCTTATCGAAGGCCTGCTGTCGTTGAAGAATAGGACGTTGAATGCTGCCATTACATCATCCTTGATGACCGGTCATGCAGACTTGTAGAAGGCCCCAGTGAAGCCGTCGAGACCCTGAGCCCTATCCAGAGACATCTTACGCACGACCACCTCGACCTCCTCCATCGAAAAGGGCTGGTCGAGTACGGAGATCTCCATCGGCTGGATGTCAATCGCCTAAAAATTAGCTCGTAGCCGGCCTGCCCCGGCTGGCCGAACACCTGCTTGAAGTGATTGTGGATGACTGCCTCAATTTCTTCATGAGTGGAACGAGCATTTTCCCCATTGTGTAGCCTTGTAATAGTGTTCTTCCGTTTCCTTCCACGGGCTAGCAGGTGGAAGTACTTGGTGTTCGCGTCACCATCGACAAGAAATCTGACCCTGGACCTCTGACGTGTGATTGTGCGCTCCAAGGAGGATAGGTCGAGGCATTTAAGCTTGAGGTCCTTGCGTAGGTCAAACTCTGCATCGGTGAGTGGCCCGCGATCGGCGGCCTGGTCGAGCTTTAGAATGATGTCTCGTGCCATGAGCAGTTGCTCCTGAACGTTCCCGATGCTGCTTGTGGACCACCTCTGGAGCTCTTTCTTCAGACTTTGCAATTTTGCATCTAGGCGCCTGAGGGGATCCGAGATAGCGTTAGAGCATTCCACCCTCTGGCCACCACCTCAATGTAGCCCTCTGACTTAGGCCAGAAAGCCTCGAAGTGGAACCTCGGCTTTGTGTGGATGGCCATCCGCGTCTGGAGCAGTAGTGGGCAATGGTCTGAGGCGTCAGAGGAGAGGGCCTGGAGGTGGCAGTCCGGGAACATTCCTTCCTAGTCCAGAGAGACGAGGGCATGGTTAAGCCGCATCAGGGTGGGCGAGTGCCACTCGTTGCTCCAGGTGTACCTTCTGCCGTGCAGGTGAAGGTCAAGGAGCTCGAGGTCGGCTACCGTCTTGTCGGAAGCTGGTCATCGTGTGCCTGTTGATGTTGCCATTGTTCTTGTCTGCCTCATCGAGAATGAGATTAAAGTCACCTAGATCCGCCCACGGACCAGGGCAGGCATCCCTGATGGTAGTAAGCTCCTCGAGAAATAGCCCCTTCTCGCCCTCCTCCTGTGGGCCATAGACGATGGTGAGCCATCATGGAGGCTGTTAATCGGTGCCCGCCCGGACAGAGATGGTGATGGTGTAACAGCCGATGTGAACATCGAAGAGGTGGATGTCAGGCTCCCTAGCCTCTACAATGATCCCCCACAAGTTCCCGCCGCTGGGAGGTACGCGTAGTCAACATAATTCATTCCCAAGAGCGATGAAATATCCATCGGGGTTACATTGTTCAACTTAGATTCTACAATACAAGCAATGTGCGGGTGCTCATGCTGAACCAACGTGTGCACGTTGTCGCAGCATGCTCTTGAGTTGAGCCCCCGCTCCTTCCAACAGAGGATGGTCGTACTATCCATCGAACCCTTCCCCGATTGGATCCGGAGCCACCGAGCACCTCCCACACCGTGGGTGCCGAGGCTGTGCACCGTCCGAGAAGAGATCCCTTAGAGATTCAGACTCTGAGCCTGGCGGGTCGTCGTCAAACATGGCTCCATAGTCTGCCTTGGCCTCGTCCACAATCATCCCCCACAAGCGTGCCAGTCGTTGAGAGATTAGCGCCTCTCCGCGCTTGACGACCGGGAGGTTGGCGAGAGATTGCACCGCGATCCTGGTGCTCCAAAAGGGCATCTTCGTTGAGGAGTTGTAGACCCTGGTCCTTAGCAGTTGGGAGACTGCCTTTTTCAAGACCCGCTTTGTGAACTGCTTGGCGCGGTCAGCGAGAGAGGAGGGCGAGCTGTCCGCCCCTGTCGTAGAAGGGGAAGCCGGTGGGGGGTGTGGAGGACCTCATCCTCAATGCGGCCACCAGCTGGCGTGCGCGGTGAGGAAGGCTATGGCGGTGAGCTTGGGACCCCGTCCATGACACTCTCATCACAGTTAGTGGCCGCGAAAGCGGTCAGTAGGTCGGTGGGGGCAACGCAGTTGTCACAGGTTGCCGCGCCCCCTGGAAGCTTTGGCGGGGCAGAGGTCGCGCCCGGGGCCATTCGTGACCGGACCCTGGTCCTAGAATAGACCAGAAGTCTGCGTCTTGGGGGGCGAGGCGGTAGCGGGTGTGGTGCGACGGCGGGCAGGTATAGGGCCGGCAGTGGCCCTTCCAGGTCGGCCCAGCCTAACTTGGCCGTGTTGGTCATCGCGCCGCAATCCAGCTCTTGCACCTCCGGCGAGTGGAATGGGTGGAGGACCTCGCCCTGCACACCCAACCCACAGCCGGGGCCCGACGACGGCGGTGCGGTCCTACAGCAGACGTTGTCCTGTGGCACTGCAGTGGAGGTCGAAGGTGGCGTGAGCATCGATGCGGCTGGCGCAGAGGGCGTCTCTACTCCCTCCCACGTGGTGCGCAGGGCCTCGCCCTCGACGCGACCGAACACGGGTGACAGTGTAGTGTAGTCGTCGTCTGGGAGGGCGACATGGTCGGCGTCCGCTGGCCGCGGGTAGCTGAGGACCTTGTCCTCGATGTCATCCCGGCGGAGTACCTCGGCTACCGCAGATGCGTCAACAACGGCAGGCGAGCGGGACGTGAGGTCGTCGTTTGCTAGGTCATGGTCGGCGCCCGCTGACGGTGGATGGCGGAGGACCTCTTCCTCAACGCCGTCGTCGTCCGCTGGCCGGGGAGGCGTAGGATCTCATCCTCGACACCATCCCGTCGGAGCGCCTCGGCTACCGCAGACGTGACGTCAACGGCAGACGAGCGGGGCATGTGGTCGTCGTCTGGTAGGGCGTGGTCGGCGCCCGCAAACGGGGGATGGCGGAGGGCCTCGCCCTCAATGCCATCCCACCAGATAGTCTCGACCGGTGCGTCACCCACCGACGGGGCTGGCGGTGGCGGAGCAATGTGTCGCACCGGCCGCCAGACCTGCCTAACCTGCACTGCTACCTGTTGCCGCGGGTGGCGCGTTCGGCGTTCGTGGGCTATTGCCGGTTGCGCGGCCCGAGCAGCACCGCGCCCGTTGATGACACAGGCGGACCCTTGCTGTCCGGGGGCGGTCGGTGGGTGCCGAGCAGGAGCGGCTGAGGGCGCTGAGCGGGCTGGCCGTGGGCATTTGAAAGAGTCCAGAGCATAGCCCGGGTGGCAGAGGGCTCCATGTGGCCCGGACTCGAAGATGCACGTCCCCACCCGCGACATGGGCCCGAGGCGTTGTCGACGTCTCCATCCGGAATGCCATGATCGTAGGGGAAGGAGTGCAGGTGTGGGCCAAAGCCCCTGGATAGGCCCTCTTGCCCACCGCCTCCCCCGCTATCGTTCCCCGGCGGTAGTGGGGAACCCCCGCCGAGGTGAAGCCCACCACGGTCCGCAAGTGGATGAGGACCTCGTACCCCAAAGCCTTCTTGTCGCGAAGGTACGTGGGATAGCAAGACCTCCGGCAAACTGCCAAACCGGCTCGTCGTCCTCGCCAATCCTCAGCCAATAGATCTGAGGGATGAAGGAGGGGTGGGCGGTCCAGGCTGTGACCCTGTACGAGGCGAGGTCCGCCCCGGAGGTGGAGTCCACGTCAAAATCCTACACCACACACGAGGGGGACAGGATCTTGGAGGCCGTGTCGTCCCGCCAGGCGTGCGGGGGGATGCCCTCAAGCACAAGGTTGACACGGAAGCGGAGCGAAGCCTCGACCGCGTGGTTATGCGTGGACCACGGCCGTAGGGTCAAGGCATTACCCCCCACAAGCAGCGGGGAGTAGCGCAACATCCGATCCATCCTGTCCTGGGAGCTGCAGAAGACGATGTAGTGCTCCGGGTAGAACAACCGGATTAGGACCTCCTCCAGGTGAATCTTCGCCGCGGCGGCGATGGCCGCACAGGCGTCCTCGAGCGTCATCGATGCCAGCCCGTCCCGAGCTTGTGTGCATTTGCCTTTTGATTCTGCCTTTGGGCCCTCGTGACATTATTGTCTCTCACTTTAGCACCGTGGATGACATCCACATGTTTTGGTTGGTGAATGAGAAAGCCTTGTCGCATATGAATATGATGATATATAAACAGGTACTTGATAAAGTCTGAATGATTTAAAAGCATTTTAGTTATATCTAACCTTCGCCTGGACCCTGGATCACCTGAGAAAGCATTGTTGCTGATATGTTGGTGAGTGGTGACACTATTCAGTAGCTCTCTAAGAGTAGACATCACCTAGTCTGTCTTTTTTCTGTTTCTTAACAGTTTTCCTATGTGGTTGTTGTGCTGCAGATCATCTGTAAGGAGTTTGTGTGCTCTGCTCTACATGAAACGAGAAACTGCACAAATGTTAGACTCCATCATTTTTCATATGACAAAAGGTGCCAATGTTAGTCGTGGCATCAGTTCCATAGTTGCATCAATGCTTTGTCTTGATAATAATAGTTTTCTTCTAGCATATATTATCTTTTGTAGCCAACTTCCTTTAGCTAACCATGCAACTTTGCTAATTCTTCCTGGTCTTTTCATCACCTTCTGTCTACATCACCTCTTATGGATTTTTTTGTTTGTTCTACTAATACTAGGGATTATTGATTGATTTGTTGTCCTTTCACAGGGATGACCTGACCTGTCATTCTTCTCGACGAGCTGGACATGCCTGCCTGGGTGTAGGAGCGTGGAATCCAGCAAGAAATCGTCAGAAAACTCTTGGTTTTGTCCGGATGCTTGTGGTGCTCATTGCTTTCAAGTTTTAAGCGTGCCTTTTTATCCTTTGAAGCAATGTGTTGATTGCCATCGCTCAGCTAACCAGTCCATGCATGTGTTTATACACATAAAAAAAAACCCTAACCTTTCAACACGTATCCGTTGTTAATCAAAAGGGCCGCCCATAGTAGTTATTCTATTGTTGCCATGTGCCATAATGAATTGGGCTCGTGCACATACATGATTTTGTATGCATACTTTTGCGTGTCTTTACACTGCAGGACCAAAGTTTTTCGCTCTTTTTTCATAATATTTGTTCCATCACATCTCAAAAATCTGTATATGATAACAATTCACATAATACAAAGTTGCATAATTTTCCGATCAAGTATTATAGTCCTCAGGAAGTATTCGACAGAAAATCTGGAATAATTCCGCATGGCTTTATTTTTCCTAATGCTAGCAATATTCATTTTTATATGCTTCTTTTGCTTGTATAAGGCTGATGGATTGCGACTAGTGATAGCATTTGATCCGTCACATCTTGAAGGTCAAAAACTGAAAGACGTCTATGGAAAAATCTTTTGAGTTGTATGATATATTAAGCTGCGTCAAAGGTAATGCAAATTGGTTTATTGCAGACTAATTATACGTAGCTACCTTACCAAATGCTCTCTATATAATAGCATTCACAAGCCAAAACAGTTTTTTTTGGTTGGGTGACGGTGCAAATTGTTCTAGATAGATGACAGTGCAAGCAAGTTGCTTGTATTTCTGGCGCTTGCAAGTTGAGTTCCTGTCGTTGCTTGTTTTATATGTGGTATGTCAGAATTATTACGTCTGATGGAGCATAAAGCCATAAACAGAACCATGTGTGGTTGCTCAGAGAGCAAGGAACATGGGATTAGTGACAATTCATCAACTGTGCACAACTTGTTGTCCTTTTCATTTCTGGAGCCTGCAGAGAGATCCATGGTTAATTTACTGTTAGCAAACAGCGATTTCTGGGCTCCAGATGTGCTGATGACCTGGAAATCAGGTTGCAATAGACCATGCCAGAGTGTGTTGTCACTGCTCACTGCGCTGTTAGTTATAACATCAGAGCTAGCAGCTAGCACTATAAAATGCTCCAGTGGCGATCTATCACATGTAGATGGAACTGTTCCGGCTTCTTTTGCACTTTCCAGTGAGCTTCTTGCCTTTCAACAAATGAAGTGTGATAGAACCTCTTAAATAATATAGCCCATAGGCAACAATCATTATCTTAACAGACCTCTGATAGCCATGCATGTGTTCCATAATACTTAAAAGGTCTGTCGGGTAAATCCTAAATCATCCATGATTCTTCAAGCAGGATCAATCATTACAAAGAGACATTGTATTATTATAACAGTTTATATAAAATAATATACATCAGAGTAAAAGAGCGAAAATATTACAATAACATAGGTTTACAAACCATTTACCTTAAATCTTACAAATCATAAGTTTAGTTATTGCAAACCATAGTAGTAGTGGAGTAGCGATAGATAACTTATTTACAATACCCAGACGATATGCTCTGCCCAAGAGCCAAACATCCTACTCGTCGTCACTCTCTGCAACGACTGTGATGCAGCAGAATGCAAAGCAAACCTGCCCATGGGGCTTACCTGCAATAAGGGTTCAACAAACCCTGAGTATAAAATTACTTAACAGACAGACCCGACGAAAAAAAGAAAGAAACTCAGGAATGCAGGCCAGAGGGAAGCAAAGACTTTTGTAGAAAAGTTCTTATAGATCAAGTTTTAACTCATCATTAGTTATAACATAAAATAAAGTTGTCTTGCTCTAACTCAAGATCACCAACCAACTTCATTCTTAATCCTTAACCATCATTCAAGTTATTACTATGATGATGAACATAGATCGACTTCTTCTCCGAGAAGCAACGACGATTCGAATCGATTGTACCCAGCTGGGACCTAGATCACCGATATACATGAGACTCTAACTCCTAAGCATATCAGATCACATGATATATCGGGATAAAAACCGCAGCCATATATCAACCACATGATACACATGGGGCCTCTGACCCACAGTGTATCGATATACGTAGGACTCAAACCCACGGTATACCACATCATTGTATGTGGATTTTCTAGTCTCGATACACACAATTCACCAACAGACGGGACCTAGGGCATCAATAGACAGAAACACTACAGAGGGACTCCTTTCGCAATGCAAGTTACCCATCTGGACTCGATTTATTACTATCACCATGATTCCATCAAGAAAAGTCAACCTCATCTTTTTTATTCTTTTATTTTTTTAAAACCTAGATAATTAAGCAGGGCTAAGCATTACTACGTATTTTTTCAAATAAACAGGTAACAAGGAATATGAAAGTAAGACAGGTAATGCAATTGGTGGGTTATCACTCAACTCCTATTACTTAATGCAATATTTTATAGCTGAAGTGATAAAAACTTTATAAAATAAGGATAGAGTTTAAATGCATCCGGGGCTTGCCTTGGTGGTCGGGGTAGACGGTCTCAGGTTCTGGATCAACACCCAACTCCTGATTCTGCTCTTCCTCAAGATCTAGTTCGACAATGTTCAACTCTTTGTTAACGAAAGATACACGATAACATGATATGTTTCAATATGATGGAATAATAAACATGATGCTTGATGGATGCATAATCAGATTAAGAACTTGAGTGCAACTTTCCTTCACGATAAAGTTGTAAGTCAACAAAACTTACTTACTAAGTTCATTAGGGTTAACTACTTCATTAGTGAAGTTCATTAAACACATGAAATAACGTTGATTAAGCCCTAATGACATAATTAAGAAAAACTTAAATAATTAAATAAAGTGTCAAAGGTCATTAAGGTTAATGACCTAAGGTCATCGATCAATCCCAAAGTCAAACAAATCCTATAATGATTAAACAGGATTAAAAGGGTTAATTAATTATAAAAAGCATAAATTAAGGCATAAAATTAAAGTTGTCTAATTAAGCTTAAAATTTTATTTTGAAAAGACCTTGGTCTAATTAGATGGCAAAACAAATTTCAGAATTAAAAGCCAATTATTTTATTTACTAAAAATCATAGAAGATGCCTTTTTCAATTAAAAGGGCTCAAAAGTACTCAAAAAAGTAAAAGACTTTTTTGAAATTATATTTTTCAAAATGTACTCAAAAAAGGCACATTATATTTTTTCTAGGTCGAGGACCTCATGAAGAGCATACACATAAATTTTCAGAATTTTTGGAGTTATACATGAATTACTATAAATTATGGAAAAAATAACATTTAAATCATTTTCTAAAAATAGAAAAAGTAAAAGGGAACAGTGTTCCCGGTGCTGACCATGCCGGCGCTGACCGGCGATTTCTCGCCGGCGATGAGGTCTCCGATAACGGGGCTTAGCCCTACGGGCTCAGCTCGACAAGGCGAACAAGCTGGACTAGCTAATGAAGCGGCGGAGCGACATCGGCACCCACGCCGGCGGCCATGGTGGCACGGCAGAGCTCCGACGCAGCAGTGAAGCTCATCGGAGGCTTCTCCGGTGATGGCGAGCACATGAGCACATGCAATGCACCAACACGAACGCGATAAGCCAAAAGATGAAGCCGTTCTAGGCTCCTAACGTAAGCGGTTACGCGCGCGGCGGCGCTAGCAAGGTCGTGCCGACAGCAAGCCACGGTGGCCGGCCACTATGGCGCGATTCAGACCAAACAGAAGACACGGACGTGACAAGGAACTCACCCCGGTGACGATGCGCACGCTAGCTGGCTCGGAGGTGGACCGAGGCGAGCTGCAGATGGTGGTTCCTGTGCACCAATGAGCGAACCAAGGTGCGCATGAGGAGCAGGAGAAGACGGAGAACACGATAGGGAGGTTAATGAAAATAAATAACTGACCCTAGCGGCGGTCAACGGTGAAAGGTCTTGCGGCGGCGCGGTTGACGTGCGCGAGAAAGATGACAATGCGATGGCGATTCCGGTGGCGAGGGCGAGCAAGAGCAGGTTCAAACGGAGGGCAAGGACCTGGCGGAGGTTTTGGAAAGAGCAAGCGAGCAATGGTAGCGCGACGGCGGCGAATTAGTGGCGGATGGAGTTCGACGGGACGGCGAGCGGGGAGTAGAAAAGAAGAAAACGACGACTAGCTTCCATTTATAGCGCGGAGGCGAGGCAGGAGCAGCCGACACGTCCACGGCGAAGCTTCGAGCGTGAGGGGGTGAGCTGGCGGCGGCGACAGGCCGATATGGCGTCGGCGGCCACTGCGACACCATGAAAAGGGGGAAGAATTGAAGACACTGACATCAGCGCTACAGTGCTCAGTGATGTCACCCAATAAAAATCTCAAATTACTCTAGATTTTTCATAGTAACTTAAAAATATCCCAAAATATCATTTGCATAATTTTTCAAGAGCTAAATTTTTAATTTAACAAACATTTTCAAATTCTTCTTAGTTTTTGAAATATGAGTTCAAATTCAAAAGGGAAACAAAACCCTAGAAATAAATATTTGAAATTACTTTTGATTTTTCAATAAAACATGAAAACCTTCAAAACTATGGAATGCTCAACTTTTCAAACCAAACATTTGTCATATACAAAGTTTTCCCAAATAATGCACAAATTTTGAATTATGGGTTTAAAATCAAAAGGGGACAAATGCTAGAAAACTGTATTCTCAAATTTATTTGAAATTATTTTTGGAAACTTGAAAAACTTTGAATACCTTAATTGTAGATCTTATCAAGATATACAAACCATATTTTGAGAGTATCTCAAAATTATTTATTGATTTTGAAATAGAGAAGAGGGGATAAAATAAGCTTTTGAAATATAGGTTTTTTTGAAACTGGAATCAAACTCGATTTGGTTTCTAAGTTAATTGTTTCGTCATTAGTGATCACAAACATCATCCAAGGACATTTTTAGGTCATTGACCCAATGACACCCTTGGTTGACCAAGTTAACTTTTAAAAAATATTTTATAACTTTCCAATTTAAATTTAAATTTAAATTGCAAGACTCGGGAATAAGCTTTGAAATCTAAATTTAACTTCAAATATGGAATTCATTTTAAATATTGTACTGAGATTTATATACTATGCTTGACACTAGTGTAAACACGGTTTACACCTCAAATACGTAGAATATAAACTAAGTATTTGAAATGACATTCGAAATTAGGGTTTTATGATTTCATGTGACACAGTATTTCAAAAATACAAGCAACCTATGAATGTAAACTTGTTTTAGTTGATGCACATCAAGGTTGATCAAAGTATGAATGCTTTGCAATGCATATGATGACATGGTATGTTTTAGTTAATATAACACCAGGGGTGTTACATAGAGCATCATGATTTCTTTTCCTTCTATATATCAAATGGATTAGCTAACATCACAAGGAAAAGGAAGCATATAATTGTCAGTTAATTCCTTATTTTTTTCTTGTACCCTTTGTCAAAATTCCTGAAAGTTTTATTTTTTGAAAGATCGGCAAGAGCGTTGCCAAAAGCCGCCGTTGACAAGCTGTTCGCAGTGATTTTCACGTTCTCGCCTGAACCTGAGCGTTTCGTGTTGGCAGGCTCGCTGGATGAAGTCGATACCGGCTCGTGTTTTATCTCTGCTGTGGATCGCGACGTAACACTTGGCCCGCGCCACTTTTCCACATCTCTGTTCTCGTGTCCAGAACGATGGCAGTCCAATCAAGCGCATATTTGCCGTGCCAGGGAACAAGGGATTGTCCTTTTTTGCTTAGTATAATAAACCCTACTTTATCTGAATGGGATGTTTTACCTGCATATTAGTACGTATTATTTGTTCATGAAGATTAGAGGTGATCTACAAAGCCCATTTTTTAAAGAACCATAGGAAGGCCATTGTCGGATACCTGTATTAAGGGCACTGTCGATGAAACCTCATCGGCAGTCTACCATGAGATACCTCGAGGTAGTAGATTTCGGTGAAGGGCGCGCTAAGACCTACGATCCGGATGTGAGACACAAGACGAACACCGGGGTTTATCCAGGTTTAGACCGCTCGGAAGCGTAATACCCTATGTCCTACGTCTCTGTTGCTGTATTGATAAGTACCGGAGTACAATGAGATGAATTATCGTGGTCTGTGTTCTAGGGGGTCCTTGCCCGCCTTATATAGTAGAGGGGCAAGGTTACATATCTAGAGTTTCCCTATGTGGTCAGTTACATTGAGTCGTATCCTCGGAGTACACGACTAGATTTAACCGACTAAGACTCCTTGCATGCCAAGTAGCCTTCAGGGCTCGCGCGGCCCACCGACCTGGTCGGTAGCGGACCACGGGCTCCGTCTTGTCGTCCGGCCCACCAATCACGATGATGATGGACTAGCCTCCGTCTTGTGATCTGGGCCATCTTGTAATCTGGGCCATCTTGTACCGAACAGCCCAAAGTTTAGCCGTAAGGGTATATGGGGTCTATACCCCCACAGGTACCCTAAATCCGAGTCTAGATAAAATAATCTCCAAATAGTTAGCATAAATCTCCGATAAAGAACTCGTCACATACCAAGCCCGCGGCTCTCTAAAAAGACAAGGCCCAACACTCAGGAAGGAAGCCATACTGGGCCGCCCACGAATGGGACGCACCGACCCATGCAAGCCCCACCTCGACAAGGTCCCTCGAGTGGCGGAACTCGGCGCGGGTGGTCGACCCCCCGTCGAGTGACGGAACTCAGCGCGGGCGGTCGACCCCCCATCGAGTGACGGATCTCCGCGCGGGCGTACGACCCCCCGTCGATTGCCACTCCCCCTTCGGCTCACCTACTTCCTGTACGAGATCCAAGACATTTAATGCTCCCACCAACTCCTGCCTAAAATCATGGCTACAACATCGTCATAGTAGCCCAGTACAAGAGTCAAATCCACCTTTTACCGCCCATCTCCGGAGGATTGGTGAATCATGCTGTCACTATTCCCACGTACTGAGCACTGTGCCTCGTCAGGTACCTACTCGAGACGCGATCGTCAACATCCGTACCCTATTTCCCGGGGCATGGTCTTATCCGCCTGGCCTCGGCCCCCCTCGACTACCCCTCGACTTGGACCTTGACGCCTTCGGTCAGCGCTCCAACAACTCCCGACGCGACGTCAACAGGACTCGCATGCCCTCCACAGGAGCTCCGGTCTTTCACTGACCATCACCGGCATCATCGTGACGCACCCGGAGGGCAACCATCATCTCCAAGCACGTCGCTACAGGGCAGGCCACGCTCGGTGCAACCTCTACAGTGCTATGACATGAACGACATCAACCCCTAGACGTCATCGCCTATGACAGCCCTAGGGTTTTCTGTACACCTGAGCCTCCCTTGGCCTATAAAAGGGGACGCCAGGGGCTAGTTTGAGGCATCCGAACAAGATTCGAACAACAATCGGACATCACTCTAAGGCATCCGAGCTCCATAGCCGCAAGGCATAGGCATAGCATTGCTAGACTTGTACTCCACCCCCGTTTATACTCACTCGCTTGTATCCCCCTGTACAAGCACATCGGTGCAGGATAATACAATCTCTCTCCCTCCGCTGAACGTAGGGCTTTCACTTGCCCGAACCAGGATAAAAATCGTATGTTTATCTTGCATCACCATCCGGATTAGGGAGCACGTAACATATTTACTCATCGGCTTAGGGCCCCATGGGTCCGAACACCGACAACCATCATCTATATATCACGTCTCATCTGCACATCTATAATCACTGTTTACATCTAGAGTCGTATTACTGCTGCACGTTGTCACGTGCTACCTGCACGGATGCTCCATGTCCATGGCCTATTGATGTTCCCGACTTCCCGTGCTACATACCTACTCCCTGCAAGTGCAACCACTTGGAATTAGGGATGTAAGCAGGTGTTGTTTGGTTGGAGGCGGGACCACTTCGTTTCAATGTTTAGTTTTTTTTTTTGAGCATACGTTTCAAAGTTTAGTTGAGAGTGCAATTTCTTCCAAAATTTCTTCTGCACGCCTCCTATATATCGACACCGCGGCTGACTGACAAAATGTTCAGGGCAAAATAGATCGATCACCAATATCATATATTTTTCCCTCTTGCAAAAAAGTATCCTGCACACAATAATGTTGGTCGTATTTCTCAAAAAAACAATAATGTTGGTCGTGAGAAAAATACAAATGATGATATAACTAACGCATTTTAGATTCCAACCTGCTTGTTTCTTTTGAATAAAAACCTGCTTGTTAAAGATTCTATTTGCACATAATCCCGAGCTCGACGATCTTGTCGGGAAAAGATCTTGACTGCACGCACAACGCAGTCTGCTTATATGCGACGTATCCAGCAAACCGGAGTTCGATACTGATGCTATGTAATGCAGTTTGCCGAGACTGTGCAGTGCTGCATGAGTCGCCAGCATTTCGATCAGGAAGCATCAGTCTGGTGCGCCATCCTAAACAGATACCGCCAGATCTTGAATTCTTGATCATTGTCCTCTCTTGTTTTCACCCTATAAGCAGAAAGCTTTGCTCAAGTTGAATTAAACAAAGTCACTTCTGACGCCACTCTATGTAACCAATTAGGTAATTACAGTCACACACGTGCAGAGATCAACTTGCTAATCTCGATCAGGTCTTTGTATGGATTCCAGGTTGGTCGTCAGTAATGTATGTATGGCCAGTTAGCTAGCAGCTTTGATGAGCTGCTTAGTCACTGATTCTCTTTTGGCACATGGACCAACGTTTCACCGAGCACCAATTAAAGCCCAGGCATGACATGAGGGCCCACTTGACCAACCCCTGCACCTGCTGCAGTCGCCCTGTTGGCATGCTCCCCACTTGCATGCGTGCGTTGCCAATGCAATTGGCATCCCCAGATCACACACTTAGCCCTAGATATCCCCATCGTAATGAGGTGTTCATGTGGCCTCAAACTGTCAACTAGGGCAATACATATCAGCAAATTGCTGCAACTTTTGTGGAACCAAGCCGCCAAATTGTGCTGGCATATCAATGATAAACAAAACAGCCTGCAAATTGTGTCCATGTGCTCTGTAAGCTCTCTTTGCAAGCGGATTGGGCAAGAAACCAGTTGGCCTGACACACAAGCATGCATCAGGACTGCCCGTGAGCTAGCACATCTCTTTATGTTATCCGATGAATAGATCTATTTCCTTTTTCCATGATAATGTATTGAAGTAGTTGTTGTGTATGCGAGGAGGATTTGACTATACAACAGATCTCGAACGACGTTGTTGACACTTGAACAAATGATCGACGCCCCAGCTCAGCAGCTGTATGTAACTATTAAGAAACCTGGCATCCACGGGGGCCGCTTAGATAATGGTTCTGCTGTCGTTTGTTAATCAGCGGCTGGCGATCTCCAAGATCTGCTGTAATCTGTTGGACGCGCAGGGGGGATCTTAGCTTAATGAAGAGCCCTGATCGATGGCGCAGCCTAAGAAAAAGCTAGTGATCTTCTTGGGTTGGCTTTGCATTGCCTTGTCCCGGGGACTTGTTGTTGCATCGTTGAGTGGCAAGTGGGCCATTCGAAAGTACTGCCATGCTGCCATTGGATCGAGTTGGAGGTGCTGAGCAGAGATAGATATAATACTAAAAGCAAGTACAATTATGCTGCTTAGGTTAGTATATCTGACTGTGTTTAGAGTAAATGACATGTTACGTCCATTGTGGTCCATGCTTTAAGTTGTTAAGCGCACATGCATGTTTATAGATGCTTCATGCATTCTTGTGCTTTCACCTTACGGCTCCACCTCTGTGTCACATCGTCCTATATATCCTTAGTAGCCAGTATGTGCCATGAGGTTTCCTCAGGAATCAACTTATAGAAGAAAAGCTTGGGAAGATTTGTGGGAATCTAGCTTGGAGACGCCCCTAAACGCTTCTGATGAAGCAGGACCAGGTTCTGGGAGGATTGCGGATCTAAATCTTGAGCCTAAAAGTTGCCGGAGCACATTCCCGGACGTCTGAAAATATCAATGTCTGATACTAATTGACACCTACTCAAATTCGAGAATTTATTTGGATCTAAATCATTGGCCTTATCTTTCTAAAGAACCATAGAAAAGATAGAGGGCCCCTGCAATTAACTATAGAATAGAAGAAGAGGCATGGCCTTCTTACGAAGAAAGAAGAACATTTTTAATCATCCACCTATTGTCCAACTCTAAAATCAGAAATCTTTGAGCCTAATAGTTTCAAGGTGGCTTTGTATTTATTAAAGTTAATAAAAAACTAGTTTGCTCTCAAAAACTTTGTAACTAATTCATTTTAAATAAAAAATTGAAACAACAACCATATAACTTTTTTTCTAAATATAATAAGTCAATCACTGTTATATTTGGAGTTATTAGATCTTGTTTTTCGTTGTTTCTAGTATTTTATTGCTCTTAGTCGGTCATGTTATTTATTCGAATCATCATTTGTGCTATATTAAATCTAGAGACCAACAATGAGAGCCCATATTCAATGTAGAGTACTAATATATGATGGATTTAAGTTAACCAAAATATTTTTAGACTAGGGATGCTATACTAATTGTAATGATAAAATATATTATCTATATGTGATGAAGCATTGCACCTAAGTGGTTGGTGTTGTATTTACAAATTTGGTGATTTTTGGTCCTACCAATGACGTCTGGTAAATGTGTACACAGGTAATTTTGTTTCTTATTTGAATAGATATGTTCATATTTCCAAATTTTAGTCAAACATTTATAAGGTTTTGAAATTTCAGCCATTTTTGTGATTTTTCATGCCTACTGGCCTCCTCTGTTATTTGTGTCAATCACAACATGTTGGGGGAACTCTAGTTATAGTATATGCAAAAAAGATGGTTTAAAATATATGCAAAATTAATGTGTATTTTCCTTGGCGGTATGGAATAACAACCAAGGAAATGTTGAATTGCCTTTGTAAATTGTAAGAACACTCACAGAAATATGGAAATACCTTTGCGGTTTCAAATAGCACGCAAGAAAATGTTGAATTACCTCGGTGGGTTGTAAGAATATTTAATTTCTTTGAGAATCACACAGTACAACACAAACGTTCACAACACGCACGCACATGAATTAACTTAACAACACGCTCACATTTATTTGAAAATTGTCTTGATGGTTTCGTATAACACTTAAGGATATACGGAATTAACTTGGCTATTTGGAATGACAGTTAAGAAACATGTATTTCCTTGGAGGTTTCCTACCACCACCAAAGTAATGATAGATCTAACTATTCAAAAAAGAAGTAACGATAGATCTTTGCGGGTTCAATTTTTCTTCTCAAGAAAACTATTAGTTGTGAAGAATATTTTATTTTTTAGTAGTGACTTGTTGTGGACGTGGAGTTACTCGAGATGGGCGAGAGCCTAAAGCATCTCGGCTATGCTAAAGATGCCCGATAAGCCAAAATGTATAATACTTCCTCCATCCCAAATTATAAGTCGTTTGACTTTTTTGACACAAAGTTTGACTACTCATCTTATTCAAAAAAATGTTTAAATTACCATTTCTTTAGTTGTAACTTGCTTTATTAATCAAATCTCTTCAATAATGTCTTAAATTTGATTATATTTGCACTTTTTTAAGAAGCTATGTCTTGTTATGTTTGCTTAAACATATGCGGTGGAATTTTAAGTTCATAAGTTTATTTAAACATATATGACATTTATACTTGTTCATTCACTTAAATATGTATGGCATACTTATTCAGTTCACTTAAAAAACCTTCCAAGTAGTTTTCTTTGGCGATTCTTTTTTAAACAGGTGAGATCAACCTAGGAGGAACTAGGTTGTTTTTCATTAAGAAGAGGAAAGACACCCAAATTCGGCCAGACATGATTTGAATTTGGTTGTTGGGTGTATTGCCCTAAATTCTTTGTAGACTTTAGGGCACAAGCTAGGGCAATTCCTTCATCCAAAATCAACGTAATTAATTGGATTATTTTAAACTCCCGCTAAAAAGGGACCTGCACATTTGTTCACGATACAATAGGCCACCAGCAGGTCAGCCACGCACGAGAAAACTGATCGCATTTGCGCAATGAGGTTGAGAGGTGATTTTGTCGCAGATCGAACGGTCAATCATTTCTCCTCTCGTGCTGATCGGACGGTGACGATGGACTTCACCTACGTGCTGGCATCGAGGAAAATATTACTGGAGTGCACTTAATTGATGCCACCTTTAAACGCGTTCGCATGTGAGGAGGATACACTAAGATTAATCGTGTCGGCGCACTACTTGTACAGTTGTACTGTTCTAGTCTTTAAGATGATAGGAGAAATTGTTGGTCTGCCACTCAAAGGTAAACAAAACCATCAAGTACATCCACTTCGTTAAACCTCTGCATCCAGTTCCAGTACCTGCCACCAGCTCTGCTGATGTGGCAAAATGCTTATCAGTTCTCTTCCTCGATCGAGAGTAGCTAGCCAGGATCGTGTGCTCAACTGGAATGCGGATTAAAGTAAAAGATCCGCATGATCTTGCCATTTAACAACTGAGCAGGATTAGCGCTGCAAACTCCCATTTTCTTGGTTGTCTGAACTACTCTAATCTAATACAGTACCTAATTGCATTACCTAATAAGCGATCGAAGTGAAGGGTACTGCTCTGTCACGTCGAGGCAGAGTGTCCCTGCTGCACCATATGCGTATACGCACGAACAACTCGTATTTTTTTTTCTTATGATGAGTTGAGCATCCATTATTGGATCTCAAAGATTTGATTTATAATTTCAATTACCAGTTGGAGTTTTCGCTTAGCGACAAAATCTCGTTCTATACGCACGGATGGAGACATTGACTTTGTTGTCTTTTGTCCTTTTGCGAGAATGTGCGGCTTCATCCACGTTTGTTTGCATTTACTTAATCTGCAAAAGGATATAGAGTTTTCTTCCCTTTTTTGCGCAAACCACACATACAGAATGTATATGAGATTTCAATGTATTCCCGCCTTTTTATCAGGACTACAGCTGCATGCAAACGAAGGAATGGGCTTTGTCACATCTATTTTATTTGAAAGGACGAAGCTATAACTAAGGGTCTGTTTGGTTTCATAGGACTAAACTAAAATAGAGTAAACTTTAGTTTCTTTGGGACTAAAAACCCAAACAGAAGGACTAAAATAAGACTAAAATGCATTAGTCCTACTAGTCCACCAGGAGCTCCTAAAGTGGACTAAAATCCAATCTTTACATGCAACAGGGGCAATATTTGCATGCAATAGGGGCAAATCAGTCTTTATTCAAGTACTTTAACGATGTTTAGTCACTTTTAGTCCTGAGAACCAAACATGGATGACTAAAATTTAGTCATTAATTTTAGACACTTTAGTTTAGTCCTATGGAACCAAACAGGCCATAAACCTATGCGAATCGACGTCGTTCTTATATCATCAAAGATTTCTTTATTTCTTTATTAGATAATAAAGCCACAATATTAACAATGCGAAGATGTCCCCATAGTATGTTGCAACTTAAACAAATTAAACAAGAAAAAAACGACAATGTGGGGGAAAGGTTATAAAGTGGGATCGAGTGCCTATCCATAACCATATCCTAGCGATAGCGTACACTGAGTACGTTGGTTCCCTTTCTTCCTTTATCAAAAAATAACTTCTTCTGTATTTTTTTAATTAGAGTAATATCCTTTCAAATTTTAATTAGGAGGAAAATCTTGCTTTTCCATTTTTGATCTACTTTGTCCATCTCTGCCCTAGCTAGAACCAAATGATCGATCCCAACTTTTGATCTATATATCCTTAAACCACCACATCATATTACATGATAATCTGCACCTTCCATTAAGTTTTGTTTTTATCATTCAACTAAAAGATATTTCAAGAGGCAAAGCTTTATATACTTTAAGGAACAATAATATTTCATTCTTTATAAGGAATAAGCGCATGACTTAGCTCAAAACTTTGCATGACTTAGCACAAAACTTTTGCCTTTTTTCCTAAAAAATAACATAAAATTGCCTTTTCCGGCCATCTCCTCGAGTGGCTTTTTTTTAGGCCAGCTGCCAGCACGTCCGAGTTAATCAGCACAAAGTGGACATTCAGTTTGGTACTCTTACAAACCCTTCAACTATAACTTGATTGTGACCCCCTCTACAAGTAGACAAACGAACAGAGTTTCGATGGCATGCTCTTGTGATAGTCCGTGCTAGACCAGGCCAGGACAACGACAGCGAGATAGTGTTCTTGGTTGAGTGTTCCTGCGTGCGGACAAGAGTGCCCCTTTTATTTAGCAGCTAAGGAAGACGCAGATAGACGCATGAAGTAATTGCAGCCGTCATGATATAGTCTGTTATCGCTAATGAAATTGACGAATCAATTGCAATTGGTCCGGCCCAATCAAATCCAACACTAACTTCACCAGGAGTGTGTTCCATGAGAAACAATCCCGTTAAAATTTGCTCCCCGTTAACTAGCACGGGCTGTTTGCTTGCTTCGGATTCCATCCAGTACTCCCCACGGGCGGGCGACGAGTGCTGGTAACTCCAAACCCGCACATGTGCATGTGCATCCAACCCAAAATTCTCCCAGAGATCTTAGGCCATGTGAGCACATCGATCCCCCCAGCCATTTTTAAGCCAGGACGGGATCGCATCGTAGTCGCAGGCGCGCAGCTGAGCTCTCTCTCCGGCCGGCCGGGGCCGGCACAGCGCCAAAAGGCGGCGGTTGGCAGTGTGGTGCAGTGCAAGGTTGCTGCAGCTGCAAAGGCCAACCAACATATTACACAGTAGCAGGAGAAGATAAGACATGGATGCATCATGGATGTGGATGCTGGACTGGTACTGGTAGGTATTTGTTTGGAGATACGTTGCCAGACAGCAGATCCTCGGCAGCGCCATTTTTCTCTTCTTTCGGATCGGAGGACACGACGGACCGGGTTTCCTTGGACTGTAGCTCAAGGCTTAAAATTCTATTGGCTGCTGCCCTTGTTTCATACTGGGATTATCGTCGTCGTCATGTGACGTTGCTTGCCTGTGTCTTTTCTTTCCTATTGGTTGCTTGGTTGGCATATATGGTCTACGTACGGGCTCAAATATACTAACGCGGTGGCCATTCTACCAAGATGTGGATCGATTCTTTGCGGGTGCTCAAACTAAAACTAGCTCGAAAAATGTTTCTAAATTATAAGATATTTTGACTTCAATGATATATTCATAGTATTTGCCATTCACCTAGGTATACATTATTATCATATTATTATTATTATTATTATTATTATTATTATTATTATTATTATTA
>CM041628.1:22568845-22612159 GCA_023333625.1 Bothriochloa decipiens
CCCCCGCGGACACCTCCTCGCCAACCATCCTCTCCTTCGGCGGCCACGCCGCGTTCGCCAAGCCGGAGCCGCTCCCGCACCAGGCGCCCAGCGCCGCCGCGTACTACGGTGCCGCGACGGCGGCCGCCAAGGCGCCGAAGCAGGAGGTGGTGGACGCCGCCGTCGCGATGCCGTTCCAGCAGCAGGCGCGCCCAGGCAAGCGCTCCTACGACGACATGGCCGCGCTCGCCGAGGCCGCCAAGGGGCCGGCCGCCGCCACCACACGCCCGGCGTCCCAGAACCAGGACCACATCTTGGCCGAGCGAAAGCGCCGCGAGAAGCTCAGCCAGCGCTTCATCGCCCTCTCCAAGATCGTCCCTGGCCTCAAGAAGGTAGGATTGGAATTAGATAGGCACGCACGCCCAAACCAAATCCATGGCGACGATGACGACATGCTGCCGCCGCCGAGAGCGCGCGACTAGACAGCCAGTTCCGGTCAACTAACTGATTTGACTGCTCTCGCTCGCAGATGGACAAGGCATCGGTGCTCGGCGATGCGATCAAGTACGTGAAGCAGCTGCAGGACCAGGTGAAGGGGATGGAGGACGAGGCCCGGCGGCGCCCGGTCGAGGCGGCGGTGCTGGTCAAGAAGTCCCAGCTGTCCGCCGACGACGACGAGGGATCCTCCTGCGACGAGAACTTCGTGGGCACTGACGCTTCCGGCACGCTGCCGGAGATCGAGGCCCGGGTGTCGGACCGCACGGTGCTCGTCAGGATCCACTGCGAGAACCGCAAGGGGGTGCTCATCGCCGCCCTCTCCGAGATCGAGCGCCTCGGCCTCTCCATCATGAACACCAATGTGCTCCCCTTCACCTCCTCCCTCGACATCACCATCATGGCCATGGTGAGTCGTCAGCTCGGTCAACCACTATTTGTCTGCCATGCATGATGCTTTCTTCTTCAGTACACACTTAATCATTCATCATGTTCATGCGATGCTAACTCATCATCTGCCGATTTTCCCGCAGGCTGGTGACGACTTCTGCTTGTCTGTCAAGGATATTGTCAAGAAGCTAAATCAAGCGTTCAAATCATCCTTCTGATGGGTTTAGCTTCTGATAAAGCTTAATCTAGGCCAAATTTTTCCCATTAGTCTTAAGGATTTGAGGCTAATGGTTAGGTTATCAGGTTCTTCCTTGCCTTGCTTCCGAAGAGAGTTGCTTGCAGTCCCCAACAGAGCCCCCAAAGATAGCCATTTCCACTGGTTTGTGCTGCATGGGTGCAGAGATTATTACCTAGTTATTACCTACCAACCTATTTTCTCTCCCTCCAATTTTTTACATGGTTTGATCTTGTCAAACCATGTTTTTGGGAGGGAGAAGATTGTAAAAAAAAAAAAACCAAAAAGATGAGACCAGCATTTTTCTAGGGCTTTGCTATATAGGCCGGGGAGTTTGACTTTTACAAACCTAATTTTCTTTCTCCCCTTTGCCAGTATGTTGCCCTTTCACCTTGTTTTTCCATGAGAGGAATGTGTTTCTCAAACACAAACACCTACCTTTGCCGTCCTCTCAGCCTTGATCACACTGCTCCCAGAAAAGTTTCAATTGTGGAGAAAATGGCACCATCTTTTTTTCAGCTCTGAGGGGGACTTTGCAAGCCTTGATTTGGAAGTACTGCAGGGGTGCCACTTGCTTTGTGTTTTTGAGGATCCTACAAGTTGGCCACCACTTGATAGACCCTTTGCTTATAGTTTTCACATGTGAGTTTTGTTGTCACAGGATCAAGATGTAGTTGTTGTGCTCTCTTGTTTACTCTCATACAAGCATAAAACTATATAAATAAATGTGCGTTTGTAACCTTTCATGGCTTTCAATTCTTGGTCACATGTCTATTCAGCTTACTCAAGATCTGTCTTTTTCTTATCTTAATTGTGAGAAATTTCACACATATTGTTGATGGACCGCGATTGTACGTAGTTGTTCTTTACATATATATCTCCGGCAGAGTCGAATTATCCTAAATTTGTAAAGCCAACATTTTTAAAATTGTCCAAAAAGAACATTGACAATAATTTCCAAGTGTACCAAAAAATGATTGCGTGATCTACTCTTTTTTTAGAACTTATACATCCTTAATTTCTAAATATTGTAGAATTGTTTTTGGAATTATGAATCCACTTTACTCCTATAACCCATCCCCTAGTTCTCTATGAGACTATGATATGTTGGGAACTTGAAACCTGACATCTTCAGCATGACAACATGATGTCCTACTAATTTCCATGTGAACTCCCTCCTGGTTGCAGCTATGAGAAAATAATACTAACAGTGCACTCGGAGTTCCTTAAGTGCCTTGACAACTAAGTTCCATTAGTCAACGAAAGCCTACCTTGCTCTTGGCACAATAAAGACTTGTTTGTTAGCCAAAGCATCTGATCTCTTCCCAGTCCATGGATTTTTCTAACCCACAATTGCATCCACAACTATTCCCATCAATTGCGGGAGCAATTCCCATCAGATTGGGGCTCTCTAATCCCTGCATATGAATTTGTCTGGTTGTGAGATTCTAGATGCATGATTGAGGTGGCAAGATCCAAATCTTCTCAGGCCAATGGGTTTGAAGCGATCTGACTGATAGCTTGCCCTAGGGATCTCTTATGCATTTGGTTACTATTAAAGCATTGAATACTTGTAACAGTCTCCCTCAAACCACATCACTGATTGCGATGCTGTCCCCTATGAATTGGCTGCTCAACCAATTGCAGCTAAGTCTCTGATTAAATGGCCGGTGGCAGCATAGTTTTGTTGCTGAAAAGTTGTAAAAGAAATCCACCTGTGAAAACTGGAACGGTTCATATATAATTTGCTGTCAAAATTCGAAAGAAATAGCGCAATCATGCTAGCTCTCCCTGGTCAGAGAAAGATTTTGTGGGAGGAGACCGGAGAGGCCATAAGGCCGGGTAGTCCAGTAAGATGATTGCGCGTGGCGTGACCGGGCGTTGGCAACGTCGTTCGTTGAGGCGCTGAAAAAAGCAATCAGAACGCTCCAAGAACGGCGACAGGGTGTTTTCAGACGTAGAGTTGGTTGCAGGTTTGGTTTTCAGTATAAAGACATGGTCAAACTTCAAAGTGACTTGTTGTATATCTTGTGATCTTCTGCACTGCAGCAACATATTTCGTGGAGTGTATTCATATACGTATTTGGTGGAGTGTATTCATATGTGTTACATTACAAAGAGGTCACCTAACAATAACATGATTATGACGAACAGTTTGTACAGTCATATGTCTCGTCATGATATGTAAGCTTCATAATGATGTGATTGAAGCAAAGTGATCTCGAACGGAAAGGATACTATTATTGTGTATTAAATAGGTTTTGTGATAAGGAAAAATAAAACTATGCTAAGTGAGAATGTTAGGAGCTCAATTGTTTGTTGATGGAGTTTGTGAACCTGCGGATCCGCAAGAGGCTGGGCACCGTAAACTTTTGAATGGCACCGGGCGTGAAATCAAACTGTAATTGAATTCTAGGATTACCTGCGATATCACTAGTTATAGTTACACGTGTCAAGCGTTGGAGTGATATCTGTAACTGAATTCTTGGATCACCTGCGATATCACTAGTTATAGTTACAGATGTGTTAAGCGTGAGTGATATCATAACGGTACACAGCCATAACAAAATTGTTTCATTTCTGAACTTCAGGTTTCTTCCATGCATCCCCAATTCCAAGTTTGCGCACAGCAAGAATTGTTTCATTTCTGAACTTCAGGCCTCTTCCATGCATCCCAATTCCAAGTTTGCGCATGGCAAGAAGTTGAGAGAAGCTACGCTAAGAGCATCTCCAACAGTTTGCCAAAATTTAATTAGCAAATATCGTAATTTGGCAACTTGCTAAAATATATGGCAAGTGAAAAAATAGACTCTCTAAGTAGCATTTTCTTTGGCAATGATATGCAAGCATGAAAATGGGGATAATAGCCAACTCTGCTACATATTTGTGCCATCTCCTTCCAGTAAGTGAATCAATGGATTCATTCATGTACTGAAAATATCTTGATCATCATAATGTTACATCTGGAGTCATAAACTGTGCTTTTGAGATATCTGGACTGTATTACAGTAATCATGACATACATCTCACAACATGCTTAAACTGCAGAGGGTTCTGCAGATACATACATCTCATATCTCAATGGCATGATACTGCCTGCCATATTATTGCCAGTTCCCATACTGTTGTTGATTGCGGGAGCCGCTTTGAGAGTAGTTTGGTCCTCGACCTGGACCGGACGCACCATATGGGCCACCCTGTTGGTAGTTTGGCCCGCCAGCTCCATAGCCACTGCCACTGCTGCCCCGTGGACCAGCTGCTCCACCCATTCCACCGCCAGGGTAAGGAGGTCCTCGCCCTTGCTGGGGATACGGGCCACTGCCATAGCCACCACCCTGACCTCCACGGTTTGGATTGTAGCCTCCCCCCTGATTCCCACCCTGAGGATACCGGCTAGGACCTCCTGGTCCTCGGGGCTTTGCATAGTGATGGCCTGGGCCAGCTGCCACAGGAGGCACATTGTGCATGCCAGGCCTAATTTGAGGATGTGCTTGGCCAGGCTGCTGGATTGGAGGCAAACGAGAATGTGGTGGAGGATGATTAAGTTTTTGACGCTTTGCAGCTTCCTCTGCTTGCCTTTGTTGCTGACGCTTTTTCTTTGTCTGGAATTCATGTGATGCCTCATACTTGGGCAAACTGTATAAGCAAACAATTAGAAGTTAAATGGAGAACATGGTATAAAGGGGAGCTATGTGGCAATGTAACAACAACTGTCATTTGATTGCACCTTTTTGGATCGCATGGTAAGGGATCAGTCCAGAAATATTCCGCATCAAGTGCATCTTTAGCTGATATCCTCTGAATGATTAAAAAGAGTGAAAATTTGTTGACGCGTGAAAAACAGATCTAAATGATAGGTGTAGACAACATATAGCAGCCAAAACAATGCACATATAGTAGGAATTGATAATTCATTTAAATGACTAAACAAATAAAACTTCTGTAAAATTCACACAATGCAGCATACCTGTGATGGGTCTAAAGTCAACATCTTCTCTAACAGATCCAGTGCATGCCGATCAAAACTACAAATATATAGAAGGATGAGCAACAATGAGGTGACTTAAAAGCCATATTCATGCAAATATGTCATGTATCACTCACTGTTTAAAGAACTCTTTAACTCGTCTCTTTAATGGCCGGGGAGGCTTGAAGTTGTTGTACCATGGCATTTTTGTGACACCAGGCCAGATTTGGTCATCAGGGGTACCACAAAGCTCGAAGATCTTAGTCAGCTGCTCTGGCTACAGGAATAGCAAAACATCAGAAGGAGATGGATTGTAAGTTGTAACTAGAATGAAAGGCCACGATGGAAAACTATGCCACAAGAGAACTAAAGATCTGAAGCATAATATATACTGATCAGGATATGATCAAGGCTTTGGCTGATCATTGCATGAATGAAACAGCATACATGGTAGCTGGCAGTTTATTTAACCAAGGCGTAACACAAAGGGGCTCAAGTAAAACTTGTGTGCTCGCAGATTTGGTAAGAGGCAATACTGAAAAGAAAAAAAAAACGGAACTAAAACACAAAGGCCTGAAAAAACACTCACCTCATTCTTTCCAGGCAATATTGGCTTCCCATTGAGAAGTTCTGCAAAAATACAGCCCACTGACCACATGTCAACAGCTGGACCATACTTTGTGCTTCCAAGTAGCAACTCTGGCGGTCTGCAGCCACAATCCAGGAAGACAATAAGAAGCTCATGGTAACAACTGTAAATGCGATAACAAAACCTGTGAAAATAGACAATACCTATACCACAAGGTGATCACACGGTTAGTAAGGTTTCCATTGTGATCACTCGAGAATGATCTTGCAAGGCCGAAATCGGCAAGCTTCAAGTTACCCTCATTGTCTATCAAGAGGTTAGATCCTACAGAAAAAGTATTGAATACAATATGTTAGCTCAACAAGACACAAATAACAGGAATAAGAAAAACAAGATAAAACCAGCAGAGATGTTGCAGCTAAGACCTTTGATATCTCGATGCAGAACTTGGTTGACATGACAATAGTGCAGGCCTGTAAGCAGCTGCCTCATGTAACACTGAACAAGGGAATCTCATCAGGGATAGAACCATGACACATCCAAAGCAAAGCACTGCCAGTTACTTGGATAGATGGTTATACCTTAATCTGTGGCACAGTGAACCGCATTCCTGGCCGATCAGCAAGCCCGGTGAGGTCATGGTCCATATACTCGAAAACCATGTAAATGCTCCCCTTGTACTTGTTACCATCAACTAATTTAAAAACACGACAATTCGTGTCAGCCATTACTACTGTTCTAACTTAACACCAAAAGACAAACCAGTGGAACTCAATCACAAGAATAGAGCTCATACTTGGCTTCCCTTGCTCATCCCGCTCTGGGCCTGCAAAAATTCCCCCAATCCAATCATCAGCCTAGACTATAGAGGACAAAAGGCTAGTAGGCATACACACATCTAATTCATTTTACTTGTGGTTGTAATCACCTGGGGAGGTGACGATCTCCTTGAGCTTGATAACGTTCTGGTGGTGAAGCTTCTTCAGGATCTTAATCTCGCGTATGGCGGTGATCGGGAACTGCGGCGACACAACCAGGTCAGAGACGAAAACGAAGGCGGCTTGAGGAAAGTGCGCTTGAGGAAAGTAGTGGGGAGAACAGAACAGACTCACCCCTTCGCGCTCGTTGTCCATGCGGATCTTCTTGAGCGCAACGATCTCGTTGGTGCCCGTCTCCTTCGCCATGTACACTTGCCTGCCGGAGGCGGCCGCGGAAAAAAAGCGAATCGAGGAATTAGGCGAGTAGAGAGGCAGAGCAATCACCAGATCGATTAGGGCGGATGGGAAGGGAGAGGCGGGGGTTTACCCGTAGGTGCCCTCGCCGATCTGCTCCAGCTTCTCGAAGCAGTCGACGCTGCGGGAGCCCCATGACGGGGCCTCGTCGAGGTTGAGCTGGCCAGGGGCCGCCACCGCCATAGCCGCCGGAACCGGAACCGGAGGGAGGCGACGCGACGCGAGGGGACAAACCTCCTTTCGAATCGGGTCAGGTTGGGTTGGATTGGGCTCTCGACTGGGTGTGTGCTTGTGTGGTGCGTGGCGGCTGGGCGGGTTTGTGTTCGCGTGGGCCGCGGCGGGTGCGGGGTGGGCTGCGTCGGAGGCGGGGCCCAGTTTCCGACAGGGTGCTATGTAGTAAATGGGTTGCATTTTGTTCTGTAATAAAAACCAACCAGATAGCAGAGCAGTGCCTTGGCCATTAACTATCTTTTCTAGTAGATACATGTTGCATATCTGGACATTAGGAGTACGAAATGTTTGAGAGTATTATTGAGAAAACAAGGCTTAAAATAGCTAGAATCTCCAGCGGATCCACAATCTAGAGAGGTAGGATTTTTTTTATCTAAGTTCTAGAATCTAGATTCCAGAATGCACTAGAAATGTCCGCGGCGTTGCCGCTTGTGGCCAGTGTGTAGTGTATATGTGCCCTTTTTACGTACCGAGTGTATTGTAGTAGGATAGACTGTTATGAATCGTTTTTGGAAATATCAGTTGTTTATAGAACACAACATGATATATCTTTTGTATAACTTGCCCTCTTGCGTTGAGAGAGCTGTTGAGTTAGAGCAACTTTCCTTAATAATCCAGAGTCACAGTAATGAAAGGGCACCCTCTGCTGCGCCAGCTTCTGGTGTACGTGTAGTAAGCTTTGTAATTTTTTGGGCCCTACGATTTTGCTATTCTGAATATTTTCTACCTAGGTTGTTAGGAACAACAAAAATAAACAGATACCATTCCAACAATAATTTGTCACTGAAATTAAAGACCGCTGTTTGAAGGTTAACATTAAGATCATAATGTTACTTGATTAAACTAACATCGTTGATGTTTCCTTTGCTAGCTCATCGTTCCAGAATTTTGGCATATACACAGATGCGAATTTTGTACATTGTAACATAAAGAAAACATTAAGAAATTACAGTCAATCTGAGAAGGGAAGAGCTAACCATATAATAAGCTACCTTGGTGCCATGCCCCCATGCATTAACATTCAACACCATCAGGTACAAAGAAAACAATTTGAAAGAATGAATACATCACAGATGAGTCATAAGCAAATTCGGTTGAGCAAACGCTTCCAAGGGTTGGGGACCCAGGTAGGGGAAGGCAAAAGTCTGTATATCTGGAAGCACAAAATTAAAGATAAATTGAGCTTCACGTAATCAAATTGCACATAATTTCTCAGCGGAGAAATAACACTTTTGAATTAGAACTGCATGATCACAGGTCATCAAAGAATTGAAGGAAAGTAGCTCAGGTATTAATCTAGTTTAATATAAACTACAAAGGACTGATGTGATTGACAGAGTTAAATTACATGCTCTTCTAGCGAATAATAACGAACAAAGCTTATGTTACATGTACCAAGGGGTGACATCACAAGTCCATCTAATAACTGGAGAACCACATGTCAACCAGAGTGTAGAATTGATATTACAGGTAGCATGTATTGGGGGAGCCAGCCTTTTCATTAGTCCGTGTACAGAATGAAAGGGGAAAAAAATTGGCACTACATATTTGAAGACATAGTTACTGGAGTTTGTTTTTCAATCATGCTATCTATCGAAATCAGCAACACACTTTTTCTTAAACACTGGACATTATCAGCAGAATGCAATAATGACTATCATGGTCATGGGGGGTTAAGCACTGAATATCATCAGCTCAAAGAAAAATGGAATAAAACAGGTATCTGTGCATCATCAAGTCAAAAAGTTAATGGCCTAAAATAACTATCATGGTTATAGAGGCCGAGGGCAAATGAACTGCTGTGGCTAGATGACCTACCATTATTAGACATTGCACATGTAGGTACAATCAAACAAAAGAATGTAGCTGAAGAGCCCAAAGCTAAGTGATAGAACTAACTTGGTTGCTTACATCTTTTCATAAAGCGTTAAGTTGGCATGTTATGATGCAACAAACTATCCACATAAACCTGAAGCAAATACATTGCAAATCTCTTAGTTTATTGCACATGTAATTGCTACAGGAAATTAGGACACATTTGTCAGAGTGAAACCAAGTAACATATTTATCAAATAGCTCATTTAGGGACAGGAAGAAAACTTACATGGAACCTGATGGTGGCATAGCAGGAAATAGGATGATGGATGCAACACTTAATCAGTATATTCAACCAATTACATAGCATATATGTATTGCCTTTTCCTTGATATGAAGAGAAACAATTGAACTGTCTGTGCCATTAGAAGGAAAGGTAATAATAGTGCATACCCCTCACCTGTATCAGAATTACTGCCTTTGAAGTATCAGATCATCAGCCAGCAAATTCATCTGACTAAGAAAGGTCCCTGCACCAGTGATATGGTACATTGCATATGACCTGCACACATCACGACCTGGTCAAATATCTGGGAACACATCTGACTTATGATAATAACGTGGACTGCAATTTGAACAATTGGTCATCAAGAATATTAGGTGTAATATCTACCCTTCAATATTTCACATTGGATAGTTCAATTCTGAACTAAATAATGTCAAAAATCTAAAAATAGAGGCAGTAGCATATAACAAAGATCATTGCACACCAGACGTGAACATCTCAGGTCCAATGAAAAAAACTAAGCTCTGAAATTTTAGGAAAGAGGGAGAACAGAGAAAGTTAGCAGAGCTATATCTATATTTCGGGCATGTACAATTCAAACTTAACTTCCACATTGTATTAACAATTTAGTTAACTACAATCTAATGAAGAAAATCACCTACCAACACGCCTATGCAGATTAACAATCGTAAATTGAAATTGATCAGACTCAAGAGGTAACTATGTAGGCATTCATTAACACCTTCTCTAAAATATAGACATAAGCAAGGAATTATACAACAGAAGTACTCCCTCCGTTCCAAATTATAGTTCATTTTAACTTTTTTGGTGCATACATTTTGCTATATACCTAAATAAATAATATGTCTAGATACAAAACAAAATACATACACAAAAAAGTCAAAGTGAACTGCAATTTGTAACGGAGGGAGTACATATTAGCATCTGAGCATCCATGATCTTTTCATTTTACAAAACAAATATGGAGAGCAAACATAAAAAGAAGCACACGTCTGTTTCCATCATGGCAGCGGCAATGAAGCACCGTAGGCTGAACCATAATGGGGAAAAAAGAGCAAGAGTAAGGTAGGAATCGGCAGTTGCCCTGGGGATGTATACTGAGTAGACGAACAGGAACAGCACTGAATATCAGCCATCAAAGCCCAAACCCTACGATAGGAAACAAAGTCAATTTCGAGGAATCAAAGAGACATAGCGAAATTACCCCCAAAAAAAGTAAACTGGAGCACCTGGGCGAGACCGCTGTCCACCATTTTTGCTCTCGTCGTGGCAGCTGGGCGTCGGAGATGAAAATATAGGCGGCCGGTAGACGGCGCCTCTGGCCCGAGTCTGCCCGCGCCCCAAGTGTCGTCGCTTCGCCAGCTCTCCGTCGCAGATCGGCTGGACGCAGCACGGCCGCGACGGCGGCGGGAATAGCGAGAAGGAGGCGAGAGGTGTCGTGCCTGTGCTGGGGCCGCGAAGTTGCGGGAGTCGCCGCTGTCGGGTTCACGACGGCCCGGTTTCGTGGCGTAACGGGCAGAACACCCGCGAAGACTGCAATCGGACGGACCAGATCGTTTGCTCGCCCGATCCGATGGCTGGTGGCCTAGCGGGCGACTTGGCATGACGGTTTGCCAGCTTTTGTTGCAGAAAATCGTATTAAGGAGATATCTAGAACCAAACGGGATAAGTAACTTCTGCAGCCTAACCACAGATTTGGAGAGAACATTGTTCAGCCCCAAACTGCCCTGTCATAATAGCACGGTGTGCCGAGACCTGTGACTGTACATAAATAAACAGCCTGTTCGTTTGATCTTATTAGCCAAACCAGTCGGCCATTCAACAGTATTTTTCTCTCATAAAAAATCAGCAGCAGCCAGAACCAGCCAGTCAGAAACGACCAAGCGAACAGGACAGGTGGCCTGCGTATTCACGATTCATAACAAGTCTTCATCCAAATATATGTATTTTGGTTAACATTTTCCGCCAAATGTATCTAGTAATTAATTGTACTTAGTTGAAAAATCAGTATGAACTCAACACCAAAGAGAGTTGGCACTGTTATGATGTTATCAACTGCTCACCCTGTAACTCCACAAACGTTCTGCCACAAACAAGCAGCTATGACAATACAATCCAGTACATGTTAGTTCTTCGTCTGATATCTAGACTGCAATCTACAGAGACAAGGCCATCCATCACAAAAACCTGAACCAATACGATAGGTGCGCAATGGTACTTGTCCAACAGCGCTGTCCCTCACTCATCATCTTCTAAAGCATGTTCATCTTCATCTGGTAGTTCTATGTCTTCACCATCAAGTGTGTTTCCTGGCTGAGAGCTTGACTCATTTATACCAAACCCTGTAGATAAAGTTTGAGAAACCATAAATTAAAAAAAAAATCTAGAAGCACAAGTGATAGTGTCAACTGTCTACAGAGGAAAGTCAATGAGACCAGTAGTTCTCCTCTTTATCATATGTATGAAATAAAGTTCTCAAATATAAACAGAAATGATATTAAACCAAGAGGCATACCCTCCAAGTTGGATTTTTTTAGATAATGACCCTCAGAGTTAGATGAGTCCAGCAGATATGGGAGTTCCAGAAGCTGAAGAAAAGACTCAGTTTGTGGGTTCCTGCAGCAAACTGTGTATAACAGAGACCAAATGTGAAATGCTAAGTCAGAACTTTGGTAAGAAAGGAAATAGATTCAAACTTTATCCCAAGTACGGTCTTAAAAAGTTAACATCAAGATGGAAATAAGAAATGATCAGAATCACAACTATTCTTTCCTAGTTTTGATACTTGATAAAAAACTCATTGGGTTTAAAGTATATGTACGATGTGCAACACCAAATATAAAGGGCTGAACAATATATAGCCCACTAAAAAGCTTTAAGTAGCTGATTCAGTTCTCACAAGTGAATATTCAAACTTACCTGTTGTGGAGTGTTTAGATATTGTATCGGAAGGATTGAAAGATGGTGCAGTCTGGACAAAATCAAAAGGCCTAGCTCCTCTAGTATTCAACTTGCTCCTGACCCATTGCCGGTCTTCTTGAGTGTCAAGCTGCTCATCCCTTTTAAGTAAAAAAAAAAAAAAGTTGAACATCTCCAGATTTAGTAATGGACACAATTTTTTTCAGAGCATGGACTATGTGCTAAACTGCTAACAAATAAAGATATTATATGCACCAACCGCATAGTAAATCGTGTCCGTGCTAAGGGGAAAAATCTGTTGAATTTTCGTGTTATTGCAAGCCATTCTTCGTCATACTGGATTTCATATGGTCCTGGATTGGATGGAATGTCTATAACCTAAAATGGAATGGTTAACTTCAGAAACAAACAGGTACTACAAAACTTTTATTTATAAGATGAAAAGTATCTTGAAAGAAATGAGAGCACCTGCAAAAAATTGCGCCCAGGAATGCACTTATCAAGCGCAAGAAACTTTGTTGTAGGTCCATTCTTTCCATGCTGGATGATAGCAGGAAACTTACAGTGAAGGTGCCCCGAAAACCAGTATGGTGGTTTTAGTTTGTTCAATAATTCAGCTGCAGGTTTGCTGCCTAGTGTTCTATTGTTAACCTGGAAAAATGAATACACATTGATGATAGTTTAATATCTGCATTCCAGAACATATATGAATGAGTTACAGAAGAACGAAAGATGTTCGTTGTAAGAAAACATTCACTCAAACTGTCAAACACGGTGCATGTGCCAAACTAAAACAAGGGAACCTAAGGACAGTAAGCCTAGAGGCTACAGACCTACAGAACAGTCATCATTTACAAGTAAGGATAAATTTCTAGGTACAGAATAAAAGAAGATAGCAAAGTTGAAATCAAAGGAGGTGCACAATTTTAAACCACAGCAAGAACAAAGGCATTCACAGGAGGGGGAGACATAGATTAGATAGTTTCCCCTGGTAGAAAAAGGTCAAGACTCGAGAATCTGAAGGGGACCCCAAGCTAAGGAAGTCAAGACCCAAGAGTCTGAAGAAAACAACAGATAAATTGGCCACGTTTCACCAAGTATTAGCAAGATTTATTCTTCGTTAAATGGAAGGACCAATACATATTCTAGAACTAACAGGGTTGTGATCTTGTGATATTAAAAAGAGATGCATTGTTGCCTGTGAAAACTATGACACCAGTTGTTAATATCACTTGTTTGGTTAAGTCTCCAAATGAACCATGCTAGCACACTAAAATTGAATTAGTCACGTACATTTTGAAGTATATGGCATAGGGGAAGTAATGACAGCATGGCATTAAGCTTTAAAATAAGCCAATCTAATAAGCCAGTGAGCATTACCTCTTCTTCAAAGTGCCTCTTCACACTAATGAGCTTCTGCCAGTTTCCATACTCAGTAATGCCCAGAGGCCAATCATGTGACAAGAATACATCTAGCGACTCCTTCAAATGCATGAGCTTGAGAACATCATAATGCCTTACATGGTACACAGACCGTATAGTATCTTCACTGTATGGAGGCCTCTCGTAGTGCCCTGCATATGTAGCAGTAAGTGGGTTACTCAATGCACAAAAAGTTACAGTGTGATAATTTTTCAATAGTCTTCTACCCTGATACGGTAATAGTAGTAACCTCTAGATGCAAGGTTCAAAATAACAAATCCAAGTATCACAAGTGAAACAAAACCAGACGTGCCTAACTGATAATGGCGTTGGTTATATATTCCTGACAATCCACCAATCCGAATGTTTCCAAACTTAACAACACCAGCAAATCCCAAAAAGTATATGTTAGGTGCTGCCCATCCTCCATAGTACCTGATAAATAGTCATTATATTTTCCAATGAGCAAAAAAACGCATCAACTATAGATAAAGTACTGAAAGATTGTACTCAAAGTATACTGTTATTAATCTCCTTGCAAATAATTTTTAACTGGGATGTAAGTTAAAAGAAAGTCCAAATCTCGAAACAACTTCATTCAAGAGTGGGATCTATTCGTTCACATGCCTTTGTTTTTATGTGCTCCATATACTGACTAGTGACTATACACTACAGATACCATGGAAACCTGAACTAGTGGATTACAGAGGTGACAACTGAATATCATAATTCCTACAGCAGTAGTTACTTAGGCCCTGTTTGGATCCATTAGTGCTAATAGTTAGCTGATAGGAGAGGGAAACAGACCCTTAGTTTTGCACTTATTATGCTACAAAAAGGTTCATGTACGAAATTCAGTTTTCACAATTTTATGACCACAAATTCTAGCTATTTGTAAACTAACATGAACTTGAGGGGATATGTTAAAACCTAAGGGCAAGGGGAAACCACAAATTACAGAAATTGCAAAGACTCACAATTCCCACAGATAATTGGATGCTTCGTGGTTTCCACCGATAAAGATGGTTGGGTACGGAGCAACTGCTTCTCCTGAGTAGTACTTCCAAAATGAATTCATCGAACGAAATTTTAGTGGGACGTTAACACACTGTAAATCGTTCTCATTCCTAACAGCCTGGAAGAATAATGCAATGGCACAAGTGAGATATATTACATCTAGTAGAGAATTACTACCAAACATCTAAAAACATGGCAGTGGTTTCTCACATTCCCAACCAGGCGAACGTTCGAGAGAGCATGCGGAGCTTACCTGGAAATCGCCGCAGCAGAGGAGGAGGTCAATCTTGACGCCCTCGGCCTCCTCGAGCTTCCGCAGCGTGTCGTAGACTATGTCCAGCTCCCCGTGCATGCACCCCTCCACCGCGATCTGCACGGAGGCACCCGGTGAGGCATTACATCGAACAGGTGGCTCCCGCAGGCAAGACCAAGAGCATCCGAACTTTGAGTTTGTAGCGGCAGGCGATGCAGGAGGTTGAACGAGAGGGAATCGAACGGAGTGGGGAAGCACAAATGTCTCTTACCTTCATGACGCCGGGGACTGGAGGTTGGAGGAAGGATGCCGGCGAGTAGTGGATAGGGCGCCGGAACAAGTAGCCGAGGAGGGGGGTGTGGCCGCGCGGCTTATCTGGGGCCGTTCGTACACAAGCGCGCCGCGGGGGGTGCCGACCGCGCTCTGTTCCGCCGCCGCCGCCGCCGTCGCCGCGCGCTGCCTTCGGGGGGACTGGGGAGAAAGAGAAACCGGGAAGTCGACGATCGGCCGATGGGGGTCGTCCCAGCGGCCCACTCGCAGTTAGAACTTGGATTGCTATGGGCCTTAATCTCGGAGCTGGCCTCTGGATGAGAGTTGGCCCAGAATTGTGTAAGGAATGGACCGTTGAAGAGTTCTGGCCTGCTGGGTTAATCGGTTCTGACGCTGACGTGGCAAACGAATAGTGAAATCCTCATGAGATTCTCGCTGCACTTGTGTTTTCGTGTAATGGATGGAACGCCGTACGGCCATAATACCATTAGAGTAACTCACGTGTAATGGGAGGTTTAGGGCCTGCTTGGTTAGTATCTAATTCTTGTCAAACCAAAATCATGACATGTCAAATTTGTAGTAATTAATTGGTTCATTGTCAAAGAATTGGTATCACCAATTTTTATGTCAAAGTTTTGACAAATCTCTAGAATACTCTTAAACTACGTATAAAAAGGAAATTTGACAAACCTTCGTTTTGGCAACCAACCAATTACTAAATTGTTGCCAAAGTTTTGGCAACCATGATTTGGCGTGTCCTAGTTTTGGCTTGCCACAGTTTTGGTTGGGTAATTTTTAGATCCCAATTAAGCAAGCCCTTAATTGTCGTGTTGATTATGATTCCAATCATCATAAACTGACCATGCATTTTTACTTAAATTCCCCCTGCAGGGTAGTAATTGTCTTGGGCTCTTGGCACAATTTGAATCCAACACTTCTGTAGTGCCAACTTGGTTCATCATCATGACATCTCCTAAACTGTTGCGTCTTAACTGCGACGGTAGCATCTTAATCCGGTTCATCATCATGAACATATACTATAATCCGGTTCATCTTAAGAGCATCTCCTAAATCTTGCGAACTTGGTTCATCCGCGAATCTAGTATATGTAAATCTTAAGAGCATCTCCCAAATCTTGCGGAGCTCTCCTAAATCTTGCGAACTTGGTTCATCATCATAAGCATCTTAATTTATCCACATATACTAGTCGTAGTGTTAATCCGGGAACGACGACGGTAGCAATTCGCAAGATTTTAACGAAAGGATTTGCAAATATCAACAGAGAGAAACCAAATCTATGTACATATGCTACTAGCATTGCGTAGTACAAGAACACAAGAGAAAGCAGGTCGCTTCGCTTCGATCCGGCAGCACGCAGGCGTCTCTGTTCCTCTGGGACGGATGTTCACGAAGACCAGCAGCTGAGGCGCAGCACCTCCTCGAACTTGCGTTCCAGCTCCTTATTACCCTCGGCCGTCGCGGCCGCCGCCGATTTGATCTCCTCGCCGGCGTCGTGCACGTGCAGTGTCGTCGTCTTCCCCTCCGCCGGCACCGCCTCCGGCCGGCGCTGGAACAAAGCTAGCGAGAGCACGCTGCGCACGCTCATCCGGAAGCCGCCGCCGGGGGCAGCCTGCTCCTCCTCCCTGCGCGGCAGCACCCCCGCCACCGTCGTCGTCGGCCTGTGGAGCTGATGGTAGCTCAGGAACAACATGGACGCGCTCGGTGCCATCGCTTGCTACTCTGATGAATCTCTGATTCGCTCGCTATTGCCGGTTCGGTTCCGGGCTGGCGTGTGCGGTGTGCCGGGGAATTTATAGGCGCGGTGGCGCGGATTGGATTGGAAGCTGATCCGCTTTGCCGAAAAGAGAGCTGGGGCTGGATGACGATCAGTTTCGGTGGGTGGCGTACTGGTGGTGTGCCGAGGTTTTGGGGGCAAACCAGTGGGCTATCTTTATGGTCGCGCGCGCTTTTGGAAACGGGAGTCTGAACCTGTGTCGGTGCGTGCCGAACCCGTGGGAGGCGAGAGGAGACCCAACCGAAGAAGACCGGGTGCGCAGGCACCAGGCAGGCGTCAGTTTTGCTGTTGTCACCGCACCGAGAGCTGACGATGAAAAGGTATTGGACCATGTGATGTGGGAATCTTAGTTATTATAGGATATAATATAATCGGAGTATAAATTTAAGCAAGCAAGCAACAGGGCGAACAATTTGGTAATCACACACGCTGGCATCTGGAAAAAAAAAATGGTTTGCCTCGGCTCGGGTAGCCGGGAAACTGTGCCAACGCGTGCTGGCACACGCTGCCTTGGTACGGGGCACCTATTTTTGGGTGCTCGTCGGTTGCGTTCAACCACGTGGCGGGCCTAGGCAGGCACGTTGCCCACATAGACACACAGACCACTGGAACACAACAGGAGAACGAAAGACGCGCCGGATCACTAGCCAAATTGTGGCGGACTGGCGGGGTGATGCGGGGAGGGCAGAGAGCGGGGCGGATCTCGGGGGGAAAGATATCAAAATTGTCATATATCTTATTTGATTGGTGTTTGTCTACTCAATCAGTTCTCGCTATATGTGTACAAATAATTCCAGATCATCTGAACGGAAGGAAGGACAAGGAGCTTGCTTGGTCGTCCCGGCGGCCATGGCGCTTCCTGCCAAGGTGGTGTCTCAATCTCAAAGCGTGATGGTGGTCATCCTCCTCCTCGTCTTCTCTGCTGCATCATTCTCCGCCGTGTATGCACGCAGCATGGGCTACGTTGGCTATGATGGCATAATCCAAAGTCCCACCCGGGACGACAGAGAAGACGACAGCGATTGGAAGTCCATCCTCAACATGGAAAGGCCCCGGGGCGGCAGAAAATACCAGGCATATCGCGTGTTGCTCCGGGAGCACCCGAACGGCGAGGCCATGGACATGGACGACAAGGATGCGCGGCGCCGCTGGTACGAGTCGTCTCTTCCGAGCACCCTCACCGACTCCGGCGAGCCACGTCTCCTCCACTGCCACACATTTGACGTGAACGGCTTCCTCGCAAAGCTGACCTGGGCCGAGGCTTTGGCGTTGGCCAACAAGCAAGGAGTTGTTCGGCGCAAGGTTTCGGATTATCTAGGGCCATTTCGCTATTCGCCAGCAAGTGGCGGCTTTGTCACAGCCATCACAAAGAGGAGCTTCGATCGTTCCAGACCGGCATTCTGAGATTATATAAGTTATTTATTGTTTGTTTGTTGGCGTGCTGGCGTGCTGCCCGGCATTTTAATCTCTGTCCGGGGCCGTGCATGAAGAGCTAGTTGGTTGAGTGGGAAAATAAATCATTCGTTGGACATGTATGTAATCTGATTGTTATTTGTGTCCTGGCATTAGTAATTTTTTTGAGAAAAGGACTTGATTTCGTTAAATTTAAACCCTTTTTGTTCGATCTCTGGCCGGGCATGATGAGAGGGAAATAAATCGTTCGTTTAACAGGCCTGTCTCACTGTCGTACGAATACAATGCGAACATTCCCTAAAAAAAAAGAATACAATGCGAACATCTAGACCATCGGACAGTGGCTATGTTATGTGGATTGCCAAATATTCTGTAAAGTTTCTGTAATGCGTGTAACATGGGCTAACTCCCAGAGCGAAACAAATGGATCAACAGAGGCCAGAATGAAGGCAACGTAGCCAGTCAGGTGGGTTCCAACGAGAAACACTGCAGTAGAGAAGGGGGAGGCGCCCCAATGGTTCAAGTAATAGGAGTTTTTCTATATCTACTCTCTCCCTCGCACCGCCCTCACCCGCACACGCCGCCGCCACCCCGGGCCTCCGCCTCGAGCTGCCACGCCACCCCCTTGGCTTGGCCCTTGATAGCTGGTATCGGGAGTTCAGTACGATCCTTGGCCATGGCCACCGCCGCCGCGAAAGTCATGGAGATGCTTCAATCCTTCATCACCAACGTCAACAGCAAAATTGATGGAATGCACGATCAATTCGTCGGCATCAACGCTCTCCTGAAGATGATCGAAGAAGGTGCGTTCCAATCATCCGTCATCGCAGAAGCACAAGCCATATTGGAACATGAAGCTGCCACCAACGAGCTCACCACCGAAACCAGAAACATCATGATCGTAGCGGGCATAACCCACCTTTAAAGTAAGATCACTGAACCCAATTCCTCCAACTCACCGCTGATTATAGATGAGGTCTCCAAAAACTTGTTCTCGTCAACGGAGACGTCAAAGACAACGAACCCGATGCATAAGGAAGCGCCCGGGTCAGAACCTTCACCAAACCCTAATCTGATGCAGCAGGACAGCACACAATCTAACAGCATGCCACATATACCACGCCAATTACCAGCAACTAGACGCCTAGCGACGCCATCATATGATGGGAAATCCGATCCTCGCCCATGGATTGCAAGGATGCACATCCTCAATCTCGACAACATGGAGCAAACTAATCAAGTACTATATGTCAATTTTCATCTTACTGGTGTCGCATAGATTTGGTACATTAACAACCATGAGGACACGCCCCCAACAAATTTCAGCACTTGACTAATTGTATTCAGGCGGCCCATCCGCGAGCCGTTGCACGGTCGCACAATCACATAGGTTCATAGTGGCAGTTGCGGGAACTAGAGCCTTGAGCCCTCCCCTACAGACTCCACCACCATGTAGTCTCCACTCCTGTCCGCAGATCTCTGGTCCGGCGCCGCAACGTTGTCGCCTCCGTTGCCGTCATGTCGAAGGGGATAGAGAACGAGACAGAGAGGGAGGACTGGGGAATGAGAGGCGTAAATATTTGAGGGGCCTTTCTATGAAAAAGGAGGTGCCCAGCACCTGGACATGCGTTGCACACGCGCTAAGACGGCCAATTTAGCGGCCACTATGGCTTGCATACGTAGGTGAAAGGCATGAAACGAAGGGGTATGGACTTTTAATGCTAAACAAGTCAAGATTTTGGATCTGAAAATGCACTTTCTAAGTTGATGACATAAATCAACATAACTACACAAGTTAATAGACCAACCATGCATTTTACTTATTAAATTATATTGATAGAGACTATGAAAATAAGTTAATGATAAAGGTGTAATTCAATACTTCAAATCATGTCCCCACTAAAAAAAGTAGTTGGACTCATCGACAGCTAGCAGACAAATGTCGAGCATGTTCAACCAAAACAAAATGGAAAGCGACATGGCCTTCTCAGGGATCATGTAGAGCACATTATAGTGGCATGCCTGTGTGATACAACTGAAGAGTTTGTTTGGGAGTTGATCAGCCTCTTGATGCCCTTCTGACAGAGTGCAACAAAGCTGAAATATTTTTGTGTAGAGAAGAATATGAATAAAGATGGGTACAATTTTAATAGAATTAGATGATAAGGATTGCGTGGTCCAGGTGACCTTCAGTGCAGCGTCCATTTGGGGGGGGGGGACAAAACGGAAAAGCATAACTATGAATTCGAGTGTACAAGTTAAGGGTTGAAGCTTGTGTGTCCCCTCGACGTGTCCCCTTCTGTGTCCCCGGGTACATGTCCAATTTCTATTCGTTTCCCTTTAGAGATGGGTCCTCGCCTAATTCCTCCATCAAGCGTCGTATGAATTGAGAAACGGAGCCGTCCGTCCACGTTCCGTCAGCACCTGGACCATCTCCCTCCGCCTAGTCCGCTCGGAGCCATGAGCCGTCCGCAAGAACAGCCGCAAGAGAGATGCGTGCCGTGTCCTTGTGCCTGCCGGCCGACTGTAAAGAAACCGGGTTGCTAATCCAAGTAGAAAAACCGGCTGCGCCGCTACGCGGCACGCAAATCCATCAGCGTCCCGATCCATCACATGTCGTCGACGTGCGGTTGCTGCTTCCTGCTCGCTTGCGTCGTCGCGTATCGCATCGGTGCCCGTCCCCCGCGTGGGAACCAAGCAGACTCGCAGTAGAAGAAGCGAAGTCGTCCTCGCCGCCGGAGCAGGAGAAGGAAGAGCGCGGAGCAAGATGTCGTGGCAGTCTGGCCACTGGCGGAGCCTCATAGAGGCGAAACTGGGCTCCTGCCCCCTGCTTGCATGTTTTATTGCTGCATATAGTATTATTTTCATTATATTGCTATGTGAATAGTTGTAATGTGAAGCTATAAAGTATATGAAAAACAGAAAGCTTAGGTTGCAACCTTCAGAAACAAACACAAAATGATAGAAGAGCCTAGCAGTACTCTATCAGATGGCTCCTCCCAGTTACTATTGCTACTGAAAAAAAATTAACCCCTGCTTGTTTTCAGCGGCGGACCTAGCAATTTTGCTAAGAGTATGCAACTATAATTTTACCATCAATATTTTAATGTAACTAAAGCGATCAATAAGCAGCCCATGAAGAGGACTGTGCCAAACTGCAAACCTCTTGCCGCTTGCCAATCTTCAGCCTCCATGGCGCTTAGGCTGCTAGCAGGCCGGATTGAATAGGTACAAAACTTTGTCTCGTACAGTACATTAGCATTTAGCGTATATGTATACGTATATGGCTGGATCCCAGGGTATGCGGTGGACCTACCTGCACACCCTGTAGGTCCGCCGCTGCTTGTTTTCTCTCCACGCTCCGCCACTGAGTCTGGCAGACGTACGTCGACGACCACCTACTGTGTGAGATCGATGGCCAGCACCTCAGCGCCGCCGCCAACGTCGGCCTCGACGGCTTGACGGCAGCCCCTGGGCACAGTCCGAGCTGTCACTGCGTCTCCCTCCGCTTTCCGCAACGTCACCGACAAGACCCGGAGGTGCGCTGGCGGCCTCGGCCTGCCTCCTTTGATTGGATTCCCGCGGACCTGCTCCACTTTTGATTGGATTCCCGCGGACCTGCTCCACTTTTGATTGGATTAAGCACGTGAACCGGGAAATGGAGGAGACGGACGTGGTTTCACGGCTCCGTTCGTGCGGATGATGGATGGAAAGGCCCAGTTCGGCCCACGTTCTTGGAGACGGAGAGGATCAACGGGATGGCCCCTACGTGTCCGGGGACACGGATCGGGACATAGCAAGGGGACACCGAAGCCGCAGCCCAAGTAAGGTGTAATAAGTAATTTCTACAAAGAAAAACTGCAATAATTATCTATGTGCATGTTAGACAACTAAATATTTAGTGTGCGAGTTGAAGATGTTACAGTGCGAATGCGCGTTAAAAAACAGTTACAAAAAATTTATTGTGTAATTAGAAGGATATTATAGGCCATTGAATATTATATTTAATAAAAAGGAAACATGGCAATACTAGAGATCTGTCGAGGACTATATATTATTTAATAGTAATACATGAATTTGTAGAAATTGAAGATAGGAACCAGGATAATGTAGGTGGTGAATTTTACGAGGTTGATATGTTCAAAAATATGTTTCCGAATGGTCCTTAAAAAGACATAAGAGGAATATACAATAGCAAACCTAAAAATAGCAAAGAGATGACAACTAAAATCTATATCTTCTATGAAGCTAAACCTCACTAAAAATAGCGAAGAGACGGTGAATTTTACCATGCATTGTAGAGGTTGATATGTTCAAAAGTATGTTTCCGAATGGTCCTTAAAAAGACATGAGGAATGTACAATAGCAAACCTAAAAATAGTGAAGAGATGACAACTAAAATCTGTATCTTCTATGAAGCTAAACCTCACTAAAGATTTCTCTCAACATTCAAGTAATCCATATCAGCAAACCATTAAAATCTGTAATTATAGTCAACTAACACATCTAATTATTATGGCTACTTCTTCATCAAATATCTATTTAGTTATCCACATCAATGTATATCTTTTTTTTTAATGTAGTCCACATCAATAATTCAAACCAAAATAATTTGAGATAGTTTCATCCATGTAACCATAAATATAAAGTCTAATTTCCATTTAAATTATCTAGAATCGCCGCAGCAACGCGCGGCTTATTCTCCTAGTATATACAATATCAAAGTGATGAACAAACAAATTTTTGTTAACAAACGTATACAAAGAGAAGGGAATAGATTGGCAGTATGAGATGGTGAATAATGAAACAAATAGAATAAAGATGAGGACAACTAAAGAAAATACAGGACAAAACCTAGGGCGTCAACTAGCCTATCCACTTCTCCTTGACCAGTCTCCTGGCCAACAACAGCCGGCGTGGCCACCAGGCCACCTTGCTGTGACGGGGATAGAACGGGGCAAGCTGTGGGATGTTCATCTACCACACTGGGGGCATCATCGCCGGCGAAGTTGTTGTTGGCCGCTCTAAGCGGACTACCCAAGTGCTGTGCATTCAGCTCGGAAGGCTGGCTATTGTCTACATTGCTGTGTTCCCCCATAGTACTGCCCATCTCCACTTGAGATTCAGAATGAACAGAAGTAAAATAGGGATCCTCTGTATGTTCTAGCGTTGACACAACCATGATTTGCCTCAGCGGTTTCAATAGGGGATGGGGTGGTATTGCTTACAAAAAAAAAAAGGAGAATGCCATGCCAAATATTATGAATTTTTTAGTGATTAATGAGGGAAATTAGTAAGGGTATAATTGCAAACTCCCTCTATCCCACAAAGATACGTAGACGTGGTAGGATTCAGCACGTAGATCAATATTGAGGTCCTGCATACCCCTACGTGAAGAATAATGACTCTGCTGCTTCTCATTAACAACAGGCTCCTATCCCCTGCCCACCGCAATGCACCACCGCAGAACCACCCACCTCTGATTTCTTTTGCCTTCTATATTCACCTCTAGTGAGCATAAGCACCATAGACTCTGTTTTACATTATTAATATCATGTTGTAATATTATCTATTTCTATTTCATTCACATTTACTAACTCTTGATTTTCTCTTACTGTTTATTACAGAAATGGGGAAAAGAGTATATCAATCTGATTAAAGGGGTGCTGTGCTCAGACTCATGCTTTATGATATAAAGTTTTGAATGCTCAAACGTACAGTATTCTCACACAGAGGGAGTAGAGTGGTACGCAATTATGGATTGTCAGTCTGTCAAAGTGTGTGTGCCAGGCAACATGATGGAGATAATTAGTATAACAGGATAAGATAATCATTAGAAAGAGGTATAAATGATTTCTTACTCTATAAAATGGACTATGTGGAGTTTGATGTTATTAGAATAATACAACTTTTGTAATAAGTTTAAAAAAATGTCGAATTAAAATAAATGAGTATAATGCTGATAGTGCAAGACAACGGATATGCAATGAATGCCGAAGGGCGGTGGCAGAGCAATGCATTTCGAAGATTTATGGTTGAGCAAGAAAGGGGAGAAGGTTTTGAAAAAAGAGAAAGGGGAGAAGGGAGAGAGACGGTAGAGAGAAGAAAGCTGATTGAGAGAGACGGTAGAGAGAAGAAAGCTGATTGAATGCTATATAAAAAAAATTTCTGGTGTGTACGTGCAGCAACCTCCCGGCTTCGTCGACAGCAAGAACAAACACAAGGTGTTTCGTCTCCGCAAGGCTCTGTACGGGCTCCGGCAAGCTCCACGAGCCTGGAACCAGAAGCTCGACGCTTCCCTGCTCGGCCTCGGCTTCAAGCGCTGCGTCGACGAGCACGGTATGTATATCCGTGGCGGTGGCATAGGGCGTCTGATCGTGGGCGTCTACGTTGACGACTTGATCATCACCGGAGGCGATGCGGGAGCTGTGAACAAGTTCAAGGCGCAGATGATGAACACCTTCCGCATGAGCGACCTTGGACTGCTCTCCTACTACCTCGGCCTCGAAGTGTCACAAGGAGCTGCCGGCATCACACTCCGGCAGACTGCGTACGCCGTCAAGATCCTTGAGAAGGCCGGCATGACTGGCTGCAACGCCAGTGCCACACCCATGGAGCCCAAACTAAAGCTGCTCAAGGAGGGAACCACGCCGAGTGTCGACGCGACGGAGTACCGCAGCGTCATCGGCAGCCTCAGGTATCTGTGTAACTCCAGGCCAGACCTGGCGTACTCTGTTGGCTACCTCAGTCGCTTCATGGAGGCGCCACGCCAAGAGCACTTCACTGCGGTGAAGCGTGTTCTTCGGTACGTGGCTGGAACGCAGCAGTGGGGGCTGCACTACCACCCAGGTGGCAAGAACGCCGGCGTTCCCAAGTTGCTCGGGTACTCGGATAGCGACCTGGCTGGCGACGTGAACGACCGGAAGAGCACCAGCGGGCTGATCTTCTTCCTGGCTGGTGGACCGATTGCATGGCAGTCGGCAAAACAAAGGGTGGTGGCTCTGTCATCATGCGAAGCGGAGTACATCGCGGCTGCAGCAGCCGCATGCGAGGCGGTCTGGCTGGCAAGGCTCCTGGCCGAGCTCGTCGGAGGTGCAGTCCTTGCACCAAAGCTTAAGGTGGACAACAAGTCTGCCATCGCCTTAATGAAGAATCCCGTGCACCACGACCGGAGCAAGCACATAGACATCAAGTTCCACTTCATCCGGGAGTGCTGCGAAGAGAAGCTGATCGACGTTGAGTTCGTCGGCACTGAGTTCCAGCTGGGCGACATCCTTACGAAGGCGCTTGGTCGTAGTCGGTTCCAAGAGCTCCGTGATGGGATCGGTATGAAGAAGTTAGAGTAGTTGCTCAAGGGCTTAGGAGGAGATTGTTGGAATAAACCCTGAGCACCCGCTAACTATATTTGGTAGCTTAGACTGATTAGTGACTAAGCATGGCAGGCGGTATGCCTTGGCTGTTGGGATGGCAACAACCGATTGTGGGTATGCCGTGATTGTCTCAGTTAGTTTGTAACCATGTATGGATGCATGTATTTCCTTTATAATGAATAGAGAGACACCAGAAAATGCTGTGGCATTGCAGTACAAAACTTTGCGTGTGTATCTCCCTCCTCCGTTCGGATTTCTGTCAGCATCAGTCGTTCCTCCCCTCGTTGAAGACATCGCTTGGCGAGCCGCGACTGCAGAAGTCCTGGCACACCCTCATACATGGCTTCTCTGCACGCTTGACGGCCGAAGAGTTGGTGTGGGTCTCCGCCAAGCCGGGATTCCTACGGGCCTTCCCCAACGTCATCCGCTGCCTCCACACAACGAGGACGCCTGCTTTCCTCGGCCTCTCCTACCACATGGGGCAGTCGGCCTCGGAGTGGAGCAGGATCGGCCATGGCGGTCTTGGCATGATAATTGGCATCATCGACGGCGGCATTACGATCGATCATCCGTCGATGGACGACGGTGGATTCGAGGGCATGGTTGCGCCGGAGAAGTGGATGGGCACCTGTAACGGCATGAGTTGCAACAGAAAGCTCATCGGTGCCAAAAATTTTGTTGGCGCCGGACCCCTGTGGACGTACGCGATGGCCACGGCACCCATGTGGCGTCCATCGCGGCCGGAAACTTCGTCGCCGGCGCCAATTTCAACGGCCTCGCCACAGGCAACGCGTCTGGCATGGCTCCGCTTGCGCACGTCGCCGTGTACAAGGTGTGCCACGAAGAAGGGTGCCCCGACGAATTCATCGCGTCCGCCATCACGGAGGCGGTGGACGACGGCGTCGACATCATCTCGGTGGCCATTGGCGAAAAGTCCCAAAGGACGTACGACTACGACCCGGTAGCCGTGGCAGCCTTCAACGCCGTGAGGGCCGGCGTTCTCGTCGTTGCTAGCGCGGGCAATGGTGGCCCAGATGCATACCGTGGGAGCCGGGACTGTGGACCGGTATTTGATGGCCAATATCATGCCTGATGATGAACATGCGACCTTGGTGTTTGGCCAGTCGCTCGCCGATAGGCAGCGGCTGACGAACGATCGGTTCATGCACGATCTCCTCTACGACGGGGCTCACGATAACTGCGAGTACCCACAAGATGAGATGCCGGTGCGTGTTCCGGGCCGGTCTGCCAGGCCGGCACTGATTTCAGCACGGGGACGCTTGATATCTTGATGAGCAATGACCCGTCGGCGATCGTTATGGTGGACCCACCGGTGGTTGGATACACCGGACAGTTGTGGGACCTGGGCAACCGTCCGATTGTTCAGGTGCCCTACAACGATGGTAGGTTCTTAAAGGCTTACTCATCCTCGCAACACCCCCGAGCGACCGTCGACTTCAGCGCCGGCACACAAGTGGGTGCTACCACCCTGGCACCCGCGGTGGCCTGTTTCTCGTCGCGCGGGCCGAGCCGGTATCCACTTCTGAAGCCAGACGTGCTGGCTCCTGGGGTCAATATCTTGGGCGGGATACCATCTGTCAACTACGGCTTCATGTCTGGGTCTTCGATGGCAGTCCCACACGTAACCGGCGCAGCTATCCTTTTGAAGAGGGAACATCCAAGGTGGAGTCCTGCTGCTATAAGGTAAGAAAGCCCGCAGCCTCCCCATTTTAACTAAACTAGTCAGTATCAGTTATAGAAACAATTAAGATGTTTTGTTTAGAGGATCCTGGATGGTGCTAGAGTGCAAGATCCTTTGAGCACTGTGTCCATTTTTTTTTAATTCCCAAGTTGTTTTTTTCAATCAAACCAATGAAGAGTCGGCTCTGTTAATCCCATGTAGCTATATATCTTAGATGACCAGCATAAAGTTATTTTTAATTGCAATTGTAAGTGTTAATTGTAAGTAGGATTAAGCATACTTGCTCTTTTCCTATGTTTCGTGTTCTTGGAAGGTGCTCATTATATGTTGATCTTTTTTCATGAAGGGTTATTGTTGATCTAAATATCTGGTGTCGTTTGGTATTTTTAGGAACAAGCAAGTGACTATGGCTTGCGATTAGGCACATTATTGTTTAATTGCAAAGCATATATAGCCGTGTCTATTACCAAATGATGTGCTTTGGAGATGAGGATAATGCTCCTCGACTTAGGAATAAACAAACCCGTGACAAAAAAATGAAGTAGGAATGATCCATAAGTGTAGTTCTAAAAACTCAAGTAGTTAAAAGTCTATATGGTTCGTGTGGCCTTGTATACATGAACATATATTTATATATTGGATGAACACATGTTCAATCTTTGGGAATGCTAGAGTTCCAGGTTTTCTTTTTTGCTAAGTAGAGTTCCAGGTTTGTGCAGGGATGGCTGCTGGCTATTTTTCCCTTCCCAGACCCGTAGTGCGGGAGCCTACGGCACTGGGTACGCCCTTTTTTATAAGTAGAGTTTCAGGTTTGAGACAAGTTTATATTATGGGCGCCTATTTGTTCGCCACATTGACAATTTAAAATGTGCTTACATGCTATGTTGGGGAGAGACATGTTTTTGTCTAGGATGGTTCACATTGTTTGGATAAAGTAAACTAAAATTTGTTCATAAATTCAATTGAGAGCAATGCATCTTTGAATTTAAACCACTGATAGGTTTATGTCTTGAGTAACACTAATGTCTTAATAATATTTATTACTTTGTATGTTTATTGCAAGCTCTAGCTGTCATTCATCTACTGTACGTGAATTTTTCCGTAGACGCGTGTGTGCCGCAGGTGAGCATCGAAGAAAACAAAAAAAGTTCATCGTACTGATTTTTTTTTTTGATTCTATATCTGCAGGTCAGCCCTCATGACAACGGCGGACATCCTGGACAACTCCGGCAATCCTATCCAAGACGAGCAGGGCAATCCTGCCAACTCATACCTGATGGGTGCTGGCCAGATCAACGTGCCCAGGGCCATGGACCCTGGGCTCGTTTACGAGATCGACGAAAGGCAGTACGTCGCCCATGTGTGCTCTACGTTTGGAGAGGCTGCTGTGCGACAACTGCACACCGACTGGAGATGCTCCGACTTGGCCTTCGCGCACCCTTCACATTTAAATTATCCGAGCTTCACGCTCCCGCTGCAAGCGGGGGGCTTCACCGTCCGGAGGGCGCTGACTAACGTCGCGTCTGATTCGGAGACGCCGGAGACGTACACCGTCAGCATAGTCATGGCCCCGCAGGTGCGCCTGACCGTCGAACCAAGCACTTTCACTGTCAGATATGCAGGGCAGGTGGTCTGGTTCGAGGTCTCGGTCAGCCGTAACAGCGAGTTTTCCTTGAACCCGGGAAATGTGTACTACGGGAGCATCGAATGGTCCTCAAACCAGCACAATGTCAGAAGCCCCGTGGTCGTCGTCGATGGCCTCGTCACATCTCAGCCGGCCACGCCGTGGAAGCTGGACTAAGGAGCACGGCGTCGATCGTCCACGTTCTGCGTTTTCTACTAGTATTTTCTTTGAACCGTCGGGCGCTGACCAGCAGGCATTGTTGGCGGTGTGGCTGCGGCGGAGTTTGAAACTCCAAACAGATACTCGCAAAAATAAGGAGTTTTGCAGAGTTTTTTTAATTTATTAAATCTGTCGGGTGTTAGGCCCTTCGTTGTGTTTCAAGTTCGTGTTTTGGCCATCAAATATCTCTTTTTATATGATTAACTATCTTTTCTAGTAGACACATGTTGCATTGCTGGACATTAAGAGTACGAAACGTTTGAGGGTTATTATTGAGAAAACAAGACGTGAAATAGCTAGAATCTCCGGCGAATCCACAATCCAAATTTCTAGGATCTTTCAGGTAACCAAACGAGACCTAAGTAACTTCTGCGGCCTAATCACAGATTTGGGGAGAACGTTGTTCAGCCCCAAACTGCCCTATCATATAAAGCATGATGTGCTACAATAGTAAGCTGGATGAAAATAAGTAAAGTTGGTAGAGACATATGGGAAATAAATGTACCTTTTTTTTTGACAAGAAACAAATGTACCTTTGGACAAGTGGTTGTACATGAAGTGGTCTGCCTATTCACCATTCATAACAACTAACAAGTCTTCTTTAGAATTGAAAAGGGACTAAATAGGGCTAGTAGTTACGCACACGGGTTCCAACTAGTATTATCATGTTTTATATAGCTGATCTCCACTTTGCTAGTAGATGCTAGATTGGTTAATATTTTCCACCAAATGCATCTAGTGATTAATTGTACTTCGTTGAAAAAAATCAGTATGAAAAAACAAAATCAACTGATCACCCTGTAACCCCACAAACATTCTCCCACCAACAAGCAGCTATGACAATACAAACTAGTACATGTTAGTTCCTCGTATAAATATCTAGACTGCAATCTACAGAGACAAGGCCATCCATCGCAAAAACCTGCATCCAACATGATTGGTGCAATGGTACTTATCCAATAATCCAACAGCGCTGTCCTTCACTCATGGTCTTCTAAAGCATCTTCATCTTCATCCGGTAGCTCTACATGTTCATCATCAAGTGTGTTTCCTGGCCGAGAGCTTGACTCATTTCTACCAAACCCTGTACATCGAGAGTTGAGAAACCATAAATTATATATAAAAAAAAAATCTAGAAGCACAAGTGATAGTGTCAACTGTAAACAAAAAGATCTAGAACAAGTGATAGTTCTCCTCTTTACATATGTATGAAATAAAGTCCTTAAATGTAAACAGAAATGATATTAAACCAATCACAAGAAAAGAGACATACCCTCCGAGTTAGATTTTTTTTAGATAATGACCCTCAGAGCTAGACGAGTCCATCAGATATGGGAGTTCCAGAAGCTGAAGAAAAGACTCGGTTTGTGGGTTCCTGCAGCAAACTGTGTATAACAGAGAAGAAACGTGAAATGTTAAGTCAGAACTTTAGTAAGAAAGGAAATAGATTCAAACTTTATCCCAAGTATGGTCTTAAAAAGATAAAATTAACATCCAGATTGAAATAAGAAATGATCAGAATCACAACTATTCTTTCCTAGTTTTGATTCTTCATAAAAAAAAGGTCATTGGGTTTAAAAGAAATGTATGATGTGTAACACCAAACTTAAAGGACTGGACAATATATAGCCCAATGAAACCTCCTATAAGTAGCAGATTAAGTTCACAAGTGAATATTCAAACTTACCTGTTGTGGAGTGTTTAGATATTGTATTGGAAGGATTGAAAGATGGCGCAGTCTGGACAAAATCAAAAGGCTTAGCTCCTCTAGTATTCAACTTGCTCCTGACCCATTGCCGGTCTTCTTGAGTGTCAAGCTGCTCATCCCTTTTAAGTAAAAAAGAAAAAAGTAGAACATCTCCGGATTTACAAAATTTTCAGAGCATGGACTATGTGCTAAACTGTTAATGGATAAAGATATTATATGCACCAACTGCATAGTAAATTGTGTCCGTGCTAAGGGGGAAACACCGTTGAATTTTCGTGTTATTGCAAGCCATTCTTCATCATACTGGACTTCATGTCGTCCTGGATTGGATGAAATGTCTAAAATGGAATGGTTAACTTCAGAAACAAACATGTACTACAAAAATTTTATCTATAACGATGAAAAGTATCTTGAAAGAAATGAGAGCTCCTGCAAAAAATTGAGCCCAGGAATGCACTTATCAAGCGCAAGAAACTTCGTTGTAGGTCCATTCTTTTCATGCTGGATGATAGCAGGAAACTTACAGTGAAGGTGCCCGGAAAACCAGTATGGTGGTTTTAGATTGTTCAAGTAATTCAGCTGCAGGTTTGCTGCCTGGTGTTCTATTGTTAACCTGGAAAAATGAATACACATTGATGATAGTATAATATTTGCATTCCAGAACATATATGAATGAGATACAGAAGAATGAAAGATGTTCATTGTAAGAAAACATTCACTCAAACTTTCAAACACAGTACATGTGCCAAACTAAAACAAGGAAACCTAAGGACAGTAACTGTAGAGGCTACAGACCTACACAATGGTGTACAAGTAAGGATATTTTTCTAGGTACAGAATTAAAGAAGACAGCAAAGTTGAACTCAAAGGAGGTGCACAATTTTAAACCATAGCAAGAACAAGGGCATCACAGGAGGGGAGAGATAGATTAGGCATTCACAGGAGTGGAGAGATAGATTAGATAGTTGGCCCTCCAGAATCTGAAGGGGACCCCAAGACAAGGAAGTCACGACCCAAGAATCTGAAGAAAACAACAGATAAGTTCGCCAGGTTTCACCAAGTTTTAGCAAGATTTATTCTTCGTTAAATGGAAGGATCAATACATATTCTAGACTAACATGGTTCTATTCTTGTGATGTCAAAACGAGATGCATTGTCGCCTGTGAAAACAGTGACACCAGTTGTTAATGTCACTTGTTTGGTTAAGTCTCCAAATGAATCATGCTAGCACACTAAAATTGAATCTGTCACGAGACATTTTGATGAAGTATATGGTATAGAGGAGGTAATAACGCCATGGTGTTAAGGTTTAAAATAAGCCAATCTAATAAGTGGGCATTACCTCTTCTTCAAAGTGCTTCTTCACACTAATGTGCTTCTGCCAGTTTCCATACTCAGTAATGCCCAAAGGCCAATCATGTGACAAGAATACATCTAGTGGCTCCTTCAAATGCATGAGCTTGAGAACGTCATAATGCCTTACATGGTACACAGACCGTACAGTATCTTCATTGTATGGTGGCCTTGTTGGAACTCAAGACACAGGTAGGTAACAGCCAGAGGGCAGTTTGCCCTCTATGGCCCTTTGATTGTATTGCAAAGTAGAAGTCTTGGTTACAGAAAAGCTTGTCCCAACTCCAGCTCTTATAGGTTGAGAGCTACCCCTAGGACGATAGGATATTCTTACTGCCTAAAGGTAGATGCTTTGATCCCCTCCTAACCTTACTTGGCTACCAAGGTTCCTAGCACTCTACCTGCTCTTACTGCTGAAAGCAAAATTACAGAAAGTAGCAACTATACTTAGAGCCTAACACATGGCTAACACTAACAGTTCTCCCCTTTAGCCTTGTGTCCCTTGGAGGTGATGAGCTTCAGACCAATCCTTCTCATTTCTTCAACCTTGGTCCTTCCCAGCGACTTGGTTAGGATGTCTGCAAGCTGGTCATTGGTGGAAATGTGGTCTGCCTTAATGCTTCCATCTTCCAAGCAGTTTCTGATGAAGTGGTACTTGATCCTTATGTGTTTGCTGCGCTCATGGAAGACTGGATTCTTGGCAAGTGCAAGAGTTGATTTGCTGTCCACTTTGAGCTCAACCACTTCCACACGCCTGCCAAGGAGATCAGCCAGCAGCCTGGAAAGCCAGATAGCTTGAGTTGCAGCTGTAGTAGTTGCAATATACTCAGCTTCACAACTTGAAAGAGCCACAACCTTCTGCTTCACTAACTGCCAGCTCACAAGATTGTTGCCAAGGAAGAACAGAGTGCCACTAGTGCTCTTGCTGGTATCAATGTCGCCAGCCAAATCACTATCACAGTAGCCAATGAACCTGGCCCTCCCTGGAGCTTTGGTGTAGTGCAGTCCATAGTCCAGAGTCTCAGCAAGATAGCGAAGAATGCGCTTGATTGCTGCTTGGTGCTCGACTGTTGGACGCTCCATGAATCGGCTGACAAAGCCAACAGCAAAGGCTAAGTCTGGCCGGGTGTGAACCAGGTAGCGCAGGCTCCCCACCAGTCGCCTGTAGTGAGTAGGATCAACCTCCTCGGCTGTGTTGTCCCTGCTCAACCTGAGCCTCTCCTCATTGGAGCGTGGGCTGGGTTGCAGGCTTCCATTCCTCCCAGCTCGAGGATCCTCTTGGCATAATGGGTTTGCCTCAGAGTGATCCTAGCCTGATCTTGACGTACCTCCATGCCCAGGTAGAAAGACAGAAGGCCGAGGTCGCTCATGTCGAAGACAGTCTTCATCTAAGCCTTGAATGCCTCAATGGCCTGAGTGTTGGCACCGGTGATGATCAAATCATCCACATAAACACCGATGAGCAGTAGGTCCTCCCCTGTTCCCCGCCGATACATCGCCGCTTCATGCTCGCTCTGCTGGAAGCCCATCTCCTTGGCATCCAACTTGGCGTTCCAAGCGCATGGGGCCTGCCGCAAGCCATACAGAGCTTTGCGGAGCCAGTAGACTTTCTTCTCTTCCCCAGCGACGGTGAAGCCCGGTGGCTGCTTCACGTAGACCTCCTCCTTGAAATCACCGTTGAGGAAGGCGGATTTGACGTCCATGTGGTGGACGCGCCATCCTTCTTGAGCCGCCAGCGCAAGGAGAACACGGACGGACTCCATGCGCGCCACGGGGGCGAACACGTCGTCGAAGTCGATCCCCTCTTGCTGAACAAAGCCGCGCGCCACCAATCGTGCCTTGTACTTGGTCACTGCGCCCTGCTCATCCTTCTTGAGCTTGTAAACCCATTTGAGGGTGATGGGCCGGTGGCCTGGCGGGAGCGGCACCAGTTCCCAGGTCCGGTTCTGCTCTACCGCCTTGATCTCCTGCTCCATGGCTCTCTGCCAGGCAGGATCATCCGCTGCTTCAGCGTAGTTGGCCGGCTCGCCGGAGTGCGTGAGGTGGAGCTCAGCGAAGAGACAAGGCGGCGGCGGCGGTGTGGGCGCATCACCAATGATGTTGGGGATGGTCCTGTACCACAGCGGCTCGTCGTCGTAGTAGGCATCGAGGCGATCATAGTCGTCCTCGAGCGGTGTGGCGAACTTCACCGGGTGCACGGGTTCCGCCGCCCCAATTGGTGAAGCAGGGGACGGCGGCGGCTGCGGTGGTGATGGAATTGCGGCTACCGCGGGCTCGTCGTGCTCCCCTGGAGCTGGTGATGGCATGCGCGACCAACTTGGATCTTCCTCCGCCGACAGGTACTCCATGTCGAAGTCGCTGAAGGCCGCTGCAGACGTCCCGGCGGCCGGAGTTGACCAGTCCCAGCCGCGCCCTTCATCGAACACGACGTCGCGGCTCACCTTCACGCGCCCGGTCGTTGGATTGAGGACTCGGTACGCCTTGGCACCTTCAGCATAGCCGATGAAGACACCGGCCTTGCCACGATCATCCTGCTTGCGGAGCTGGCCGAGATCCTTGTAGTAGGCGACGCAGCCGAAGACGCGCAGGTGATTCATCGACTGTGCGCGCCCGTGCCAGGCCTCGTAGGGGGTCTTACCTTGCAAGCCCTTTGTCGGCGATCAATTGAGCAGATGGACTGCAGTCATCACCGCCTCCCCCCAATACTTGGCCGGCATGCTCCTCTGCTTCAGTAGAGCGCGCGCGGTCGCCACGATCGTCTGATTGCGGCGCTCTACAACGCCATTTTGCTGCGGCGAATGTGGCGCAGAGTAGTGGCGCTTGACCCCTTCGGCGGCGAAGTACTCGGCGAGCTCGGTGACAGTAAACTCGCCACCGTTGTCGGTCCGCATCACTTTCAACTCGCGACCACTCTGTTTCTCCGCTTCCGCCTTCACCTTCTTTACGGCCTCCGCAGCAGCATCCTTGGATGGCAGAAGCACCGCCCACATGAAGCGGGTGGGGTCATCCAACATTAGCAGGAAGTAGCGGCGCCCTCCTGGCGTCGTCGGCGTCACCGGCCCGCACAAGTAGCCGTGGACAAGATCCAGGGGCGCCTGCGCGCGGTAGTGCGCCTGCTGCGGGAACGACTTGCGGCGCAGCTTGGTGGTGACGCAGGTGTCACAGACTTGCTCTGCGTGCTCGATCACCGGCATCCCACGAGCCATGCCTGCTTGCCGAGCTCGTGCAGAGACTCGAAGTTGAGGTGGCCATAGCGCTCATGCCAACGCCATGCGTCGTCCTTCCTGGCGGCAAGACAGAGCGGCTTCGCTGTCTCCAAATGAAGAATGTACAAGCGGCTGGGCCCGTGGCATACCTTGGCAAGAAGACGACTGCGCCGGTCCTAGATGCGGAGCACACCGTGCTCGATCTCCACCTTGGAGCTGCCTTCATCGAGCTGCCCCAGACTCATGATGGAGTTGCGGAGCACTGGGATGTAGAAGACACGGTGAAGAACACGCTGCTCGCCGGTCTTGGCATGGAAGACGATGGAGCCTGTTCCCTTGATCTCCACCCGCGACGAATCGCCAAAGCGCATGGTGCCGCATGCTGAGGTGTCCAGATCAGCGAACAGCTCCCGACGGCCGGTCATGTGATGAGTAGGCCCGCTGTCGAGGTACCAGCCGTCCAAGACCTCGTCCCCGGCGCTGGTGTTGAGAAAAGCGCGGGCCTTGGGTTCATCGATGTCGAGGTAGGCCACGGCCTTGGAGCAGACGCCGGTGGGCGGCTTCTCGTCGAGCTCGAGGAAGGCGTGGGCAAGGAACGGCGCACCATCTTCACCCTCTGCTTCCATGACATGAGCCGCTCCTCCTCGTCCTCCGCCGCGCCCACCATCGCTGTCACCGCACAGACCGCCGCGGTCGCCACCGCGATTGCCTCCGTCGCGGTTTCCGCCACCACCAGCCCCACGGTCATCTTGATTGCGGCGGGGCTGGCGGCAGTCGCGTGCCCAGTGGTCACGCTGGCCACAGTAGAGGCAGGCGTCCTCGTCGTTCGCCCTGCGGTCGTCGGGGCCGCCTACTCTGTCTTCTGCGCCGCTTCTTGCCGCCCCGTGGGCAACGTCGCGGCTCCTTGTCTGACGAGGACGCGCCGTTGCGCTTCTCCTTCTCCCAGGCGCGCCACTGGTCCTCGGTCAGCAAGAGCCCGCCGATGGCGCCCGATTCCGCACCACGCTCCTCCAGATCGTCCACCATCTTCAAGCGCCCAGACACCTCCTCGATATGAGGTCCTGGAAGTCAAGAAGCGTCTCGATGGCGATCCGCAATTGGGCGTACTTCGCGGAGACAGCGCGCAGGAGCCTCTCGACTGCGTGCTCCTCGTCGATGTCGGTGTCGCCGTGGAGAGCGAGCTGCTGCTTCAAGGCGATCAATCGGAGAGCAAAGTCTTCAACTTGCTCAACTGGGCGGAAGGAAAGAAGCTCCCACTCCCGACGGAGGAGCTGGAGCATGGTGCGGCGCACGCAATCGACGCCGACGCGCGCCGCTGCGATGGAGTCCCACGCCTCCTCCGCTGACGCCTTCTCCGACAGCATCATCTGCATCTCCTGCGGGACGGCGTCGATGAGGACCTCCACGGTGCGCCGATCCTCGTGGTACGGCAGATCTTGGTACTCGATGGCGTCCCAAAGCTGCCGCGCTTGAAGCTTCAACTTCATGATCGACGCCCACTCGTGGTAGTTGCTCTTCGTAAGCATTGGCCACGCCATGTTGCCGGAGTCCTCTGCGGCCTCCGCGACGGCGATCCGGCGAGCGCGACACCGGAAGGCGTGGGCGCTCCGGACTCGGCTGGCGCCGATCGCGCACCGGGCTCCCCTGCGGTGGCGGCGGCCGTGGCTCCATCTCTCGACGCAGAGCTGCGGCCGCGGCTTGCGCTGCTGCTGCTGCTCGCTGCACGGCCTGGAGAGCGTTGGCGGCTGCGGCCTCTGCCACGGCGAGCCTCTCTGCTCGATCCTGGTCCGCTGCTTGAGCGGCGACGGCGGCGGCGCGCTCTGCGGAGGTCGCCATGCCCCTCTGTCACCCTGGCTTTGATACCAATTGTTGGAACTCAAGACACAGGTAGGTAATAGCCAGAAGGCAGTTTTCCCTCTATGGCCCTTTGATTGTATTGCAAAGTAGAAGTCTTGGTTACAGAAAAGCTTGTCCCAACTCCAGCTCTTATAGGCTGAGAGCCACCCCTAGGACGATAGGATATTCTTATTGCATAAAGGTAGATGCTTTGATCCCCTCCTAACCTTACTTGGCTACCAAAGTTCCTAGCACTCTACCTACTCTTACTGCTGAAAGTAAAATTACAGAAAGTAGTAACTATACTTAGAGCCTAACACATGGCTAACACTAACAGGCCTCTCATAGTGCCCTCCATATGTAGCAATAAGCTTGGGTTCCTCAATGCACAAAAAGTTACAGAAGTCAGAATCTCGAAACAACTTCATTCAAGAGTGTGATCCACTGGTCCATCCGTTCACGTGCCTTTTTTTTTTATGTGCTCCATATCCTGACTACAAATACCATGGAAACCTGAACTAATGAACTACAGAGGTGACAACTGAATATCACAATTTTCACAGCAGAAGTTACTTAGGCCCTGTTTGGATCCATTAGTGATACTAATAGTTACCTCCGAGGGAAACAGGCCCTAAGTGAGGCAATTACGCTACAAAAAGGTTCATAGTGCGAAATTCAGTTTTCACATATTCTAGTTATTTGTAAACAAACATGAATTTGATGATGTGTTAAAAATATAGGGGCAAGGGGAAACCACAAATTATAGAAATTGCGAAGACTCACAATTCCCACAGATAATTGCATGCTTCGTGGTTTCCACCAACAAATATGGTTAGGAATGGAGCAACTGCTTCCCCGGAGTAGTAATTCGAAAATGTGCTCATGCTACGGTACTTTTGTCGGACGTTAACACACTATGAATCGTTCTCATTCCTAACAGCCTGGAAGAATAATGCAATGTCACAAGTGAGATATTTTACATCTTACTACCAAACACATTTACAATGGGAACAAACACTAATTCATACGTAACTCCCCAGAACTTCTCAACAATCGAGAGGGGAAATGTACCTGGAAATCGCCGCAGCAAAAGAGGAGGTCAATCTTGACACCCTCGGCCTCCTCGAGCTTTCGCAGAGTGTCGTAGACTATGTTCAGCTCACCGTGCATGCACCCCTCCACCGCGATCTGCACGGAAGCACCCAGTGAGGCACTACGTCGAACACCTGGCGCCCCCGGAGACCAACAGCATCCGAACCGCGAGTTCGGAGCGGCAGGCGCCGCAGGAGGACGCGCGAGGGGCGATCGAACGGAGGGGAGGAAGCGCAAGCGTCTCTTTACCTTCATGGCGCCGGGGACTGGAGCTGGAGGAAGGAAGCCGGCCAGCAGTGGGTGGAGCGCCGGAACGAGTAGCCGGGGTCCGGGGAGGGGGGACCGGGCGGGGCCGACGGACTGGGAAGAAAGGGAAGTCGACTGGCGAAAAACCGAGAAGTCAAGCGTCTGCCCAACGGGGCTTTTTTTTTATAGAAAAGGGTCTACTTTTAGCTCTTCCATCTTTTGTGAAAGTTCGATTTTTCTTCTCGAACTTCGTCTATCGAAGCCATGCACGTGACCTCTCTCCTCGAACCTCGTCTATCAAAACCATGCACGTGACGGACACAGATCGTGTGCACTGGCTACTATCTCTGCAAGATAAGTAGTGGTGCTACCTGAGCCATCCACATGTGAAGGAACCGCTTGGATGAAAGCTCTCCTTTTCCTCCTTTTTTTTATCATTTTCTATTCACTCCATGCTATCTTCTTGAGTAAAGAGAGATCAAGAACAATGCAATTGACACATGATAGCCCGTTAACAGTAATAAAAACTAATACATATATTGCATGTATTTTGCTCTAAACTGGTAGTTAATTTTCTCTAATTACATTTATAAAAGAGGGAGCATATGCTGAACACAAAAGAGCAAATAAATAACTGAGAATCTTTTGCATGTATCAAGGCTCTTTGTTCCAAGATCAAAAAAAATATTTTCTGTTTCTATTTTTAATATACAAAACTTTGCATCCCCAACTGTAGACTTATGGTTAAACTACGATCATTTTGCTTAAACTAAGATTATGCATAACTTTTATTGCATTGAACCGTGATTTGAACAAACTGAAAGGAAAAGAATGGTATGAACTAGTAGAAGAAGACGGCCATGTTCAGGAAATGAATTGGTGCCGACATGCCGCGTGCGTCCTTGCTTGTCTTAGTAATAAAATAAAATGGCGCTATCCTACTATTTCTCTCCAAGAGAGCTGTTGATACAATAAATTAAAGAGAATAAGGTGGGCTCTCATCCAAGCCATTCATTCTCATGTGGATGGCTACGATGCAGCCACTTCTTATCTTGCAGTGGTACTGCACCCTATCTGTGTCCGCACGTGACCTCCCTAACTGGCTTTGGGCTCTGGTTTTTGAATAGCCGGCGCCACGCGGATTTGGGCCCATGCTGACTCTTTGATTCTTAGCGTGCACCGCGTTCGCTCGTCCAGGGCCGTGCGCGAGGACGAGGTCCGCTGGCTCCTCCGCTCTGTGCCGGTGGCGGAGGCCTCCAACGCGGCGGTGGCAGAAGGCGGTTCCGGTGGACCTGAGCAAGATGGTGTCGGTGTAAGTGGCTGGTGCGTCCGTGCGTGCCATCATTGGCAGCAAGTTCAAGGACAGGGACACGTTCTTGCGCCTGCTGGAGCGCCGCCTTCGGAACGTGCCCGCGCAGAGCCTGCCGGACCTCTTCCAGTCCTCGCACTTGGCGGCGCTCATTAGCCTGACACTGCGGCTCTTGAAGCGCCAGCGACAGGACATCAAGAGGGAGGACGAGCTGGATCCACCTCTCACCACCGAAAACATCAAGACCGTCATCATCGTAAGACTAAATCCTGAGAAACAAAAACTCAGTTGAATCGTGAATGATGATGCTACACGCATATTTGTAGGGAGCAGCGAGACGTTGGCGACCACTCTGCAGTCGACCATGGAGGAGCTGATGAAGAACCAGAGTAATGCGCAAGGCGCAGGGCGAGGTCTGGCGAATCCTCGTCGGGCAAGAGATCGTCACCGAGCAACCGAGGACAGCCTAAGCGGCGTGCGTTACCTGCCGCTCGTCATCAAAGAGGCACAAATACTGGAACGCGATGGACCTCGTCAATGCGTGGGCCATCGGCAGGGACCCCAGATACCGGAACGCGCCGGAGGATTTGTCGCCGGAGCGGTTCGAGGGCGGCGGCGCCGTCGACTTCAAAGGGACAGTAGCTGCTGCTCCATGCAGAGGAGGTTGTCCACGCCACCGCCCAGAGCTCCACATGAAGACGGAGGTCGCCGCGACGCCGCCGCCAGCACGGATCCAAGCGCCGCCGCACAGATCCGCACCCGCCGCCGTCCCCACACGCCAAGGCTGCTGCCGTTGTCGAACGTGCGCACCCGCCGCTCTCGCCACGCGCCAAGGGTCGCCGCCGTCGTCGAGCCCCACGCACCCGTGGCCAGCGTCGACTTCCTCACGTGCCCGGGCCTGTGTGGAGGCAAGAGAGAGAGGGAATCGCGGATCAGCTGAGTTCACCAGCAGCGACGTGTGGCTGCAGTCAGCAAAATCGGAACGTCCACTCCCCAGCGAACGGCCATAAGGCAGGGATGAACCACGCTCCCAGCTAGCCAGTCGTCGGCCCATGAAGAGACGGCCCGTTTTACAGATACAACAAGCTTGTTTTTCTTATGGCACATCGTTTGCTGTGATGGTCACAATGGCATATATATGGACACGTATTCTGGGAACCAGCTGATGGCTTACTATATGCATAACACAATTCGGAACATTCCTTCATTAAGTCAGAACCGTATATTTATTCATTTCGATTCTAGGAACATACAGGCGCGCACACACACTGCTTCCTAAAAGAAACTAGTATGGTCTGATCACTTCCACATCCCAGTGACAATCACACCAATTAAAACACCTACATCAGGCGCGCACACACACTGATGACGATCGGTTTCGGTGGGTGCCTGGGTGGGTGTGCCGAGGTTTTGGGGCCAAACCAGTGGGCTATCTTTATGGTCAGGGGCGCTTTTGAAAACGGGAGCCTAACCCGTGTCGGTGCGTGCCAGACCCGTGAGAGGAGGGAGGAGACCGAACCGAAGAAGAAAACGTACTGGACCATATAAATTTGTTACTAGTAGTAGTAGTCAGGCTGCCATCCGAAAAGAAAATGCATTGCCGCGCGCAGCCAGGCCTGTGCCAGCGCGTGCCGGCACACGCTGCCTTGGTACGGGCACCTATTTTTGGGTGATCGTTGCGGTCCCTCCGCTGTGGGTTGCCTTCTTCAACCACGCGGCGGGCCTAGGCAGGCACGTTGCCCTCACAGACACAGGCCACGGGAACACACGAACAGGAGGAGAACGAAAGACGCGCCGGGCCACTGGCCAAATTAATTGTGGCGGACTAACGGGTGGAGCGGGGAGGGCAGAGGGCGCATCTATAGGGAAGAAAGGTATCAAAAATTGCCAGAGATTATTTGGTCTGCGTTTATCTTCTACATCAATTCTCGCTTACACCACGTAGAAATAAAATCCAAACGGAAGGGAAGGACAAAGTAGGAGCTTCGTCGTCGTCCCGGCGCCGGCGGCCATGGCACTTGCTGCCAAGAAGGTGTCTCTCAGCGTGGCGGTGGTCATCCTCCTCCTCGTCTTCTCTGCTGCATCATTCTCCGCCGTGTATGCACGCAGCATGGGCTACGTTGGCTATGATGGCATAATCCAAAGCCCCACCTGGGACGACAGAGAAGACGACAGCGATTGGAAGTCCATCCTCAGCATGGAAAGGCCCCGGGGCGGCAGAAAATACCAGACATATCGCGTGTTGCTCCGGGAGCACCCGCACGGCGAGGCCATGGGCATGGACGGCAAGGACGCGCGGCGCCGCTGGTACGAGTCGTTTCTTCCGAGCACCCCCACCGACTCTGGCGAGCCACGTCTCCTCCACTGCTACTCATTTGACGTCAACGGCTTCCTCGCATTGCTGACCTGGGAAGAGGCAATGGCGTTGGCCAAGAAGCCAGGAGTTGTCCGGCGCATGACTTCTGTGACAGAACTGACCAATTTATTAGAGTACAAGCACATAATCCGTCATTAATTCAGCAAATCATATGATTGAGACCTAATAAACCCGGTAGTCCGTGAAATCTCGAAGGATTTCAAACTTTTTCGGCACGACCAAGATCGTAATAGTTTAGCGATTCCATTCACAAGTACACAGTTCGAACATAGTTTAAAACATCATCGGAGTACAAAATAGAGTTATTACAAACCAGTTTAAATTTAAATAAAAGCGGAAGCGATTTAAGTTCAAATACCACACACACATTTGAAATAAAGTGCCAGGTCCTTAGTCCACATCCAGCAAAAGCATCAAGTCGAGAAGAGTGACCATGCCCAAGGTCTAGTCATCTCCCAAGGCGGGATAGAAACAGTTCTGACAATAACCATAAAGCATCTCACCATCTGCAAAAACATGGGAAATAAAACCCTGAGTACGAGGATGTACTCAGCTAGACTTACCCGTCATAAACTAAAATAAAAGACTCCAAGGAGTATGCAAGGCTGTATAAGTAGGATAGCTGACTCGTTTAAAATTACGGAAAAGCTTGCATTAAGAGACAATTAATAAGAACCTTCTAGCAATGTATTTTAATCTGATTAACCTTATCATGCTACATTAGCACCTGTACTAAACAAGCATGGTAATAATTATTCAACAGAAAGTAACCATTCCCGGTTGAGTATCTTTCCGTCTCGACAGCTCAACCATCTCATCTCTTGTTTAAATTCTTACTACGATGCCGCTGCTCAAGTCAAGTGTTCACTGTCCAGGAACGATGGCGATTATAATCAATTACTAACCAGCTGGCGGGTACTCCTCACACAAACCACACTCACCA
>CM041628.1:22622159-22652081 GCA_023333625.1 Bothriochloa decipiens
TATGATAACGATCATCAGCCTTCTCCCGCAGTCTACCACTATCATCTCGTCTTTTCTGATCACCTCCATCATCCCTCTCTTTTTTTCTTCTGCTATTATCATCCCTTGCTCTATAACCGTGTGCCATGACCAGGTCTTCATTTTCAGGCTTCAACCTCCGCAAGCTCTCATCGTCCTTAATTCTCTTCATATGAGAATCGTCACTTTCACGGCGATTCAAAACCACATCACCACGCTCTCTTTGTCGAGAGCCTCTCCAGTCACCATCATCCAAACGCTTCCGTGAATGATCTTCATCTCTATCATTCCTATCAATGGGCCTCACCTTATTTCTATGCCTTGCACCACCTTCAACATTATACTCTAGCCTCAAATCTTCCTCTTTAGCACGTCGGCTGTGAACATCATCTCTCCTTGGCCAAATTTCTGTCTCTCTTACCCTATCATAACTCCTACCCCGCATGTCAACCCGATCTCTGTTTGCATAAGATTGGTGGATATCTTCCCTGCCTCTGGAGGGTAAATGTGATCTTTCCAAATCTGATTTTACATCTCGTGAGTACTCATCTTTTCGGCGGAGGTTGCGTTCTTCCGCGTCATGATGCCTTCTCACATTATTTACTCTCCTTGATTGCCTATCTTGAAGAACTTCTTCACCAGATTCAAGGCGTTTATGCTGATCTTTGCTGCTACCAGACCTCCCTTTACTATTTTCACTAGTCCTCAATTCATCAGGTTCACTGCTATTGTGTCCAGTAGGTTGCTCAACCACAGATATATGTTTCCGCTTTTTATCAGAGTGAACCAAGTTATCATCCTCATTTGCATCACTAGGCGTGTTGGGGTCTGAGGTAGCATCATCACCATCCACTTCAACACTACCAACCAATGCAAGCTTATCATCATCATCACCACCACCACCACTAACATCAAAATGATCTTCTGTACTCAGTTTATCTGCCACGTCATCAATAGCAGCAAGTGACCCTTCTGAATCACCCTTATTTTCTGAGCCCTCAACAAGGTTCTCTTTCCGGGAATCATGGCGTCTCTTTGAAGATAACTGGCGAGGTATTACTTCGTTGGAGCTTTCAATTTCTCGAATAGAGATCTGACCCAGTGAGCTTCCTTTCAATAACCTTAAGATAAATAATTTGGGCAAGTGTTAGAAATACAACTTCAACGAAAATGGAAGGATGAAGGCACGAATACTGTCTAAGAGATACTCAAGCAAATTGAGTGATGAAAACATAAGACAAATACAGAAGAATGAAAAAGAGATATCTCCTTCTCTCCCTTTGAAAATAATTATTAGAAAACATATATATTTAAAAAAAATTACAGCATAACGTATGATGTTAGCTATGACCCTGCAAACTTTGAACCTCAAACTAAAATCCAATATGAACCTAAATTCAAATCTTATGAGGATAGACGTATAAGAAAAAACTAATTAGGGATTAGATTGGTGAATTTCAGATAGTTTAGGGGAGTTAAGTGAGCCAAAATTTTGAGGGTCAAGCTGACAAAGTGAATTATTCATGGTAGTAAAGTAAACTCTCATTTTTCTTTCAATATTGTTCCTTAAAGAACATCAACTATTTAGTGTTTACAAGTCACTAATTAAAGAAGACTACTATTTTCCCCACTTTTCATTACTTATAGAGAAGGCCATAACATCTAACGGAAGAACATTTTGTATCAGACTATCAGTAGAAAAGGTTTGTACGTTTGTTTATAAATTTATTAACTTACGCCATCTTCCGAAGAAGAAAAATTGTTTGTAGATTCTTGTGCAACAGCATATGAACTATGTTCTATCCCATGTATGACTGAACACCAAGAGATTTTACCAGTGCGTTGTCTATAACTCTATATGGGATCGAAAATACTAAACAATTTGTGATGTAGGGAGCATTGGAGGGAAGTGGATGGCGATGGCATAGGCACAGTTGTGGGGTGAGTGTGTCCCTCGACATTGATGGCGTGACAGCAGGGCCATGGTCAGCTCATCACACCCTCAAAGCAGGAACAGAGTAGGAGATAGGGTAAATTGGAGTTAAATCTTTGCCTACGTCATCCATTGGTTTATATAGGGCACTGAAGACATCTCCTGATCAATCTCCCAAAGTTCCTAACAAGCTAATTAATCCTAGTAAACCAATCTCCTAAAAGAGAACCAACAGGCTAAACATTCACACCCACTAACTTTCTGCAAATAGGCCTGGTTTGATCCTTGCGCTGCTGCACGTCCGTGTTGCGCATGCGTCTCGAACTTGAATCACATGACACAATTTAGTTGCCCAAATCAGTTCGCTCTTTTGGCTTCAGATGTTCCAGCTGTAGCCATAACCACTGTCCTACCCCCAATAACTTTGAGCCCAGTTACGCTCCCAACAGAGGATCAATGTTACAGAAGGCAGCACAGTTGACCAGTTTGTTTAAATATGGTACCAACACCCGCATAGATGAGAATCTATGAGTAAGATGAGCAGTATGTGCAATGACCTCATCAAGGAATAACACAACAGACAAGAGTCATAAAAACATGAACCAAATAATGTGAAATCATAAGTGCATATTTCAACAGTACGGCGTACCTTGCTCCACGAGGAGAACCTCTTGTTTTGTGACTGGGAGGGGAATGAGCGTTGACATCCGTGGATAACATATCACTTTCAGACAAAACTGGTAGCTGTCTCTTATTTTCTGTCTTCATCACAGAATTGGAGTTATGGCCAGAATTATTAATCTTATCTGATGGATACGGCTTTCCCTCCTCAACATCATGGACTCCTTTATTACCTCCTTGAGAATCCTTTTCAGTTTGGTCCACTGTCTCATCATCCATTGAATCACGGCCCTGGCACACAATCTAAAAAGCAAGGAAATCTTAAGAGCCCAATGAAATGTTTCCACGCAGAACAGATAAAACATGAATCAGATCGTGAAAACATTTTACCTCAATAACAGAATCTGATTCACGCATTCGATGTGGGCGTGAATCAGCAGATGGAAACCGGTCTGTGTAGTTAGTTTCAACTTGTATAGGTCTCCCTGTCATCTGAAAAGCAAACTCACATCACTACATAATGTAAATATGTTGGCACAGAATAATTAAGAAAAATAAACAGCATGTGTCCAAAGTTACAAGAAAAATACTCCGAGGACCAAACATTAACACCCGTGCATGTTCAAGCCTCCAAGAGAGGAAAAGGGTATGGAATATGTATTGATTTTGTAGGACCAAGCCCGTGTACTAGTAGTTAAACAGGAAAACAAGACATAGATGGCTGGTTATTACTGGTATAAATTCATGCTTGCTCTGTTGCTGATAACTACAAAAAAAAAAAACTCTTGATAGATTGTGTGGAACACCAATATGCGACATATAGGCAACATGATATGTCAATAATCGTTAGTAATGGTATATCTTACACCCATAAGCCCGTAATGCGAGAAACCATACCACGACAAAACAGATTCAAAAGCAAACATGAATCAGATGTAAAATTCAATAGATAGAGGCAAACTCACTACCACTGGTGTCCGCACGTTTGCCGGACCTCTTCCTTGGGCACTAAAATCAGTATGGCCGTTATCCGTTTTATTGCGACTGTCAGCAGAGATGTCTGGATGACCAGTCACAGCCGCTAGCTCTGGTGGCAAATCTGGGTCATAATCCTGGATGCAGATCAAAAAATATTTATCATCACTACAGATAGAGCAGGATATGTTTTCCATAATGGGATCATAATAACCTGTTCGGAGCGGCCACTTTCGTACACCCGTATTCTAGATTGCATTGTGGATTCTAGTCGAAGTTGGTCCTGGTGATAAAAGAATTCTTATTTAATTGATTGTTTATATATAATAAACAAACTATATGCGCTACCAAATGTGAGAAATGAACTCACCAGCTGCTTGCAAAAGTCTTTCCACTTCTCTTCATCAAGGCCAAAGTTAAAAAAGTCTGAAATATCAGCACCAGGGAATCTCCATGGCTTCTCCTCAAATGCCGTTTCCACATCAATATCAAATATTGTCCTAATTCAAATAATAATCAGTCTTTACTGAAAATTAATATCGAATGAGCACAAACTAGAACCACCCATAATTAAAAAATAAAAATAAATAAATATTTAGAACAAGAAAATGATGGATGAGTCTAAACTAGGATCGGAATCTGATTGCAAATGAAAGAACAGCATAGATACCCAGAACTCTTAATCTCATCCTAGACCAGAAAATGAGACACACCATCCAGTACAGTGCTATTTGTGATTCTACATGCTTTACTCTAAAGTGCATTTATAATCCAGCAAGCACATCCCCATCATCCAGTGCTCACTGATAAGAATATTTAATGGTTTTATTTAGCATCCATACATGATTGCTTAAGCTTAAATATACAGTATTCAAGTTATAGATTTTTTTTTATTTACACAGTAACTGGGTAAGTATGATGCATGTATCTCTCTTTTTCTATAGTTCTCTTTTTCTATAGTTTAGTATGGTACAAAATCTGATTGAACCAAGGCTGTTATCTTCTACAACAAAATCTCTCTTCTGATCTGACTTCAATAAATTATCAATGTTTCACAAACTCTAAAAAATCATGGCCATAGGACACGTTGTGACACAGGTTGATAGAGAGATAAATATCAGTGTGGAACGGATATTGCACTCTGTGTCCTGAACCGACATAATATGATAGGGAAATCTAAATCTCTCATAAGAAGTCCAAATTCTCCACTTCATGTATTCTTGCCACATGTGCTATTGCCTATTGGTCCAAAAAAAAAGGAAATCCATGCATTCCTCATTTATCCAAAGTGACATTTGAGTAGACCTGGTTGATCAAAGGCACAAAAAGGTACATCATTTGCCCCCTACAAACAACAACAACAACATAGCTTTTGTCCCAAGCAAGTTGGGGTAGGCTAGAGATGAAACCCAAAAGAGACATGAAAACAAAGAACACATAAATGGTACAAGAAAAAGATTACGGTTCAGGCACGTTAATTGCTAGTCTCCAAGCGCTCCTATCCATAGCTAGATCCTTAGGGATATTCCACTCCTTAAGGTCTCTCTTAACCGACTCGTCCCAAGTCAGTTTAGGTCGACCTCTACCTCTCTTTACATTATCGACCCGCTTTAGAACCCCACTACGCACCGGTGCCTCAGGAGGCCTCCGTTGGACATGGCCAAACCATCTCAACCGGTGTTGAATCAATTTTTCCTCAATTGGTGCCACCCCAACCCTATCCCGAATATCGTCGTTCCGGACTCTATCCCTCCTTGTGTGCCCACAACACCATCGTAACATACGCATCTCTGCTACACTCAAATGCTGGATATATCGCCTTTTTGTAGGCCAACATTAAGCACCGTATAACATCGCCGGATGAATCGCTGTCCTATAAAACTTACCTTTTAACTTCTGAGGCACCCTTCTGTCACAGAGGACGCCTGAAGCTTGACACCATTTCAACCAACCGGCTGAAATTCTATGCCTAACATCTTCATCAATGTCACCATCCTTTTGTAGCATCGATCCTAAATACCGAAAAGTATCCTTCTTGGCCACCACTTGCCCATCGAGGCTAACGTCTCCCTCCTCATTCCTAGTCGCGCTGAAATCGCACCCCACGTACTCGGTCTTGGTCCTACTAAGTCTAAACCCTTTCGACTCTAACGTGTGCCTCTATAGTTCTAACTTCCTATTAACCCCTGCCCTAGTCTCATCCACTAGCACCACATCATCAGCAAAGAGCATACACCAAGGGATATCACCTTGTATGTCCCTTGTGACCTCATCCATCACCAAAGCAAATAAATAAGGGCTCAATGCCGACCCTTGATGTAGTCCTATTTTAATTGGAAAGTCACTGGTGCCGCCATCACATATTCGGACACACGTCACCACATCCCTGTACATATCCTTGATGAGGGTGATGTACTTAGTTGGGACTTTGTGCTTTTCCAAGGCCCACCACATGATATTTCTTGGTACTTCATATGCCTTCTCGAGGTCAATAAAGACCATGTGCAAGTCTTTCTTCTGCTCCCTATACCTCTCCATCAACTGTCGTAATAAGAAAATTGCCTCCATAGTCGACCTACCAGGCATAAACCCAAATTGGTTTTGGGTCACACTTGTCACTCTTCTTAGGCGATGCTCGATAACCCTCTCCCAGAGCTTCATCGTATGGCTCATCAACTTAATCTCACGGTAATTAGTACAACTTTGAACATCTCCCTTGTTCTTGAAGATCGGTACTAATATACTTCTCCTCCATTCTTCAGGCATCTTGTTTGATCGAAAAATGAGGTTAAAAAGCTTAGTTAACCATACTATCGCTCTGGCACCTAGGCATCTCCACATCTCAATGGGGATACCGTCAGGGCCCATCGCTTTACCTCCCTTCATCCTCTTCAAAGCCTCCCCGATCTCTGCCTCCTGAAATCTCCTCACGAAACGTCTGTTGGTATCGTCAATGAGTCATCCAACTCCAAGGTAGGATCCTCATTCTCCCCATTAAACAACTTGTCAAAGTACTCTCTCCACCTGTCCTTGATCTCCTCATCCTTCACCAAAAGTTGATCCGTCCCATCCTTGATGCATTTGATTTGGTTGATGTCCCTCGTCTTTCTCTCGCGGATCCTAACCATCCTATAAATGTCCTTCTCCCCTTCCTTCGTGCCTAGTCGCTAATAAAGGTCATCATACGCCTGACCTTTTGCTACACTCACCGCTCGTTTTGCAGCCCTCTTCACTATTCTATAGCCCTCAATGTTGGCTGCACTCTTGTCATGATGGAGGCGCTTGAACCACTCCTTCTCCCTAATAGCCCTTTGCACCTCGTCATTCCACCACCAGGTGTCTTTCGCTTCCTGTTTGCCTCCCCTACTCACTCCAAACACATCCGAAGCCACCTTCCGAACACATGTTGCCATCTTTAGCCACATGTCATCTGCATCTTCTCCTTCTTCCAACGGTCCCTCATCTAGCATCCTCTCCTTAAATGTTTGCGCTGCTTCCCCCCTAAGCTTCCACCATTTTGTTCTCGCAATCTTGGCCCGATTGTCCCGATGGACACGTACCCGAAAGCGAAAATTCACCACCACAAGCTTGTGTTGAGGGACAACACACTCCCCAGGTAACACCTTACAATCTAAGCAAGCACGTCTATCCCCCCTCCTTGCAAGGATAAAGTCGATCTGACTCAGGTGTTGTCCGCTACGAAAGGTCATTAGATGGGATTCCCTCTTCTTAAAGACGGTGTTCGCTATCAACAAATCGTAGGCCAACGTGAAGTTCAAAACATCCTCCCCCTCTTGATTTCTACTACCATACCCGAAACCCACATGCACCCGCTCGAATCCTACATTAGTCGCACCCACATGACCGTTGAGGTCTCCTCCTATGAAGAGTTTCTCGCTGATAGGCACAGTACTAACCATGCTATCGAGATCTTCCCAAAACTGCCTCTTGGTGCTCTCGCAAAGACCTACCTGTGGGGCATAGGCACTGATCACATTCAGAGCCAAATCTCCAACTACCAACCGGACTAGGATAATCCGGTCGCCTTGCCTCCGCACCTCAACTACTCCATCCTTAAGGCTCCTATCGATCAAGATGCCTACACCATTCCTACCCGATGTTGTCCCCGTGTACCAAAGTTTGTAGCCAGTATCCTCCACCTCCTTCGCCTTCTGGCCCTTCCATTTAGTCTCCTGAACGCATAGAATATTTACACGCCTCCTAATTGCTGTATCGACTAGCTCTCTTAACTTACCCATTATGGACCCTACATTCCAGCTACCTAGACGAATCCTAGTTGGCTCGACTAGCTTCCTTACCCTTCGCACCCGTCGAGGGAAGTGCGAAGACCCTTGCTCATTTTTCACTACACCCGGGCGCAGATGTAGCGCGTCACAAAGGTTGCGACGACCCGACCCTTGCTCATTTATCATCGTACCCGGATCACGATACGACGCGCCACTAAGGGGATGACGACCCGGCCCTTGCACATTTGACACTACACCCGAGTTCCGATGTAGCGCGTCGCTAAGAGGGTTACGCCCCAATGAATCTCTTGTGGGTTTCATATCCATGAGAGTGGCTGGTTTTGAAATGTTGGCTAGCCGCACCTAACACACCCTCCTCCTTTATCCGGGTTTGGGACCGGCTATGTTGAACCAAATGAAAACATAGCTATTCCTCCTTTCTGCCCCCTCACCCATGAAAACATAAATCTTTCTGCAATTCCTCCTTTAAACCAAATCGTAAATCCTTTTGACTTTTCTAGGTACATAGCTTTTATAGGTAAAAGCCAACAACTTACAATTCAACGGAGGGAGTACAAGTTCTCCCAGCACAAGAAATAATGTTCATGTGTGATAGCTTTCAACCACCATAATGTTTGATGAACAAATTAATCAAAGTTCAAAAACATCGCTCTTCAACCAAAATAGTTCCAGCTTGTCACCTTCCATCTTAATGAAAAATAGTCCTTATATAAACTGCTGTCACTCTTCAAGGGTTCTTTGAACAGACACTGCTACAACTATCATATAATATGACAGTCACAATAAGCATATACGACAATCACAATGATTGTAATGTAGTCATTAATAACTGCATATGCTCCATGCTGCTATGCTAGTCTGCACAGGGTGCACTTTGCAGCTCGTGGGAGACTTGGATCCGACAGCAATTATGACCTCAACCATGTGGTTGGTTGTACAACCCTCATGCAAATGTTTCTGTGCTGCCTGTTATGCACTTAGCCATACAGTAGAATTTTGTAGCAACTACTTCAGAAGTATTATTAAAGATGGGACAATCAGTAAGACATTTGCAATTGCAAAACAACAGAAAGTAAATGGTATATTGTACTCCAAACTCTGAAGTATATTAATTGCAGTAGTAGTTAACTTACTTGTGAGGAGGAAGTGCAAAATCTAGCCCACCGCCAAAACCACGCCCTGAACCACCCCATGGAGTGATTCCATAGCCTGAATGAAAACTTTTATTCATGCCTCGACCAGCAGCAGGCCTCCAGTCACCTCTACCACGACCAGAGAAAGGGCCTGAAGGCCCAGGAGGGCGGAACTGACCAGGACCACCAGATACCCCACCTACAGAAGCACCAGGAGCGCCAGGGCGTACATACTGCAACAAGAAGAAATAATCAACAAGGCGAACATAACCTTACTTTGAAAAGTATAGCAAAAAAGCCTTTTTGGGGCAGGCAAAAAGTACTGCATAGAAAATGGGAGAACAGTTATTGGCAGCAATTCAACAGAAAGAACATGACAAATTATTATTCGTGTAAAAGAAACAAAAAAAGGTGAACAGTTCTTGCATGAGCAAACAGTGTTCAAATAGATAAACATCATCAGTTTGCTAAACAAGCAAGTCATGGGATAGCTGATAAGAATAAATAAATATATATATATATAAAATAAATATATATATATATATAATGTTGACAATAAAACAAACTTTGACAGCTATGTCAATATTAAACTGGCACTTCTGTGCGCATACATTGTTTGTTTTTCTGGCATAAGAGATATTGTAGTTTCAAGAAAAACTACATGAAAATAATAAAAATTAGGACCGATATCTTAAATATTTCCAATATCATACACATTTTGTTGGGAAAAAACAAACCTTCCAAAAAAACAAAGAAAAATGATGTTCATGCAAACTGTCTTAGAATACTCAACCACAAAATTAAGATATTATCCAGACATGCATATGTCATAAACTTTTATTGGCCCTGTTGGAGTTTGATATGAGCGAATAGTCATGCAACAATCCACACGAAACATAATTCCCAGAATAAAATGCCGGTGACAGATTAGCAAAAAGTGCAACATCCCAGCTCCTTGGAACAAAAGGCTACACCAACTTGCTTTGCAGATTTTGTTTCATCTCTAGCCTACCCCGACCTTCTTGGGACATATGGCTTCTTGTTGTTGCTTTTATGTTAGTTAAATCTATTTCTCAATCATTTAGCTCTACTTGCCTGTATATGGCATATAGCCATATACAACCTCCCTCGAATGACCAGGTTGTCTATAAGGCTAGGTATAGATCATCAGGCAGGCACCAGTTGTAAGCAGGGCCGTGCTTCCGTTGGTAGAAGGGAAATGGAAACATATCCATCAGCAGCAAATTGTCAATTTGGGATCAACACTCACAAAACCAACTCAGTTACCAAATTCTAACTTGCCATCATGGAGACTAACTTGGGCACATATAGCATTGTATAGCATTATAACTCAGTATACACAGCCAGATGGCTATTTTTTGGGACACTGCTGAAGCTTTGGATTGATGGCAATTTAGCAAGGATTGTAATGCACTTTGAGGTGGACAATATCAACTACCCTTTGCCCCTATCTCTTATTAGAGCGCAATGGATATTAGTGAATTGGACCAGCTGCACACCGCTGTACAGGTGAAATGGTGGCATCAATGCATCATTCTTCAAAACAGTCAGCTTTGTACAGATCACATCTGCATCTGTAGACTGGAATTCCATTACTGTCATGCGACATAGAAACCAATCAGCCTCAACATTACCATCATGAAAGCTACTCCAGCACAGAGATAACCCGTTTCAAGGGCTGAACGTTTGAAAATGCTATATGGAGGCATCCAATAGAAAATGCAATGTCATTGAATTTTTCTTCCTTTCTTCCTTTATAGACCATGCTAATAATGCATTTACAGTTACATTGTGGAATGATACGCAAAGGATTGTAAAAAGAAACTAAACTTGACAAGAAATTTCAACAAAGTAACACAGTACAACATAAAGGATAGTGAGTTGCAACCAGGTTTACGCCATCTCCCTCTGCAGGGGTGACCAGAGCGCATCGTACGGCTTCTTGGCCCAAATAACTGACCTTGAACATGGAATGGTGCTGCTGATGGAACCCAGGGCCGCCGCCACTGTATCCGATCCTTCCGCCCGGTGCCGCCACCGTCTTACCAGGCTCGCCTCCGTCCTTCCGCTCTCCTTCTGCCCCTGCGGCTGCTGGGTCCTCTCCCCAATCCTGCTCTTCCATCCCGGCGATGTGTGGTCCATCGGCGACGATGACGAGGTCCTCACCGTCTTCGTCGTCTCCTTCATCCTCCCCGAGCCCGCGGCGGCCATCGGTCTCGTTGAGCACGATCTGGATGTCGTCCTCGCTATCGCTGTCCCACTCGTCGCTCCCGGCCGCACCAGCTGCCGCCGACGACGAGAGCCCAGGTATGGCCGGCACGGAATCACCCGCACCACCACCCATGAGCGGATCGATATCATCCGCAGAGGTGGCCAGCTTCGCGGGCGCAGCAACCTCACGCTTCGCGGGAGGTGCGGGCTCTCCTCCATCGTCGTCCTCGTCGGCCCAATCGCCGGTCGGGTCGACCCCGGGTATGGGGTCGCTCCCTCCTAGGAGCCAGTCGTCATCCTCCTCCTCCGCTGCCGCCGCCACGGGGGTAGGATTAGGGTTTGGAGGCTGGCGGGGTAGGGTTTCGACTGGAACAGGGTTGGATAGCGCGGAGGTGGATGCGGGAGTCTGAGTGGGGATGAGGATGTCGGTGTAGAGGTCGCCGAACTCGTCGTCGTCCTCCATCGCGGCGCGGCGGCGGGATCCGGGGAGGTAGAGGATGGAAGGCGGCGGCGGCGGGATGGTGCGAGGAAGAGGAGGCCGAGTCGTGGAGTTTGCTTCGGGCTGCTTATTTAGGCCCCTGTGCCAGGACAAATTCCAATATTTGACCATAACGTCCGCCGGTCTATATTTATTTAACAACTTAATTAACATGTATAGAGAGTATTGAAAATAGAACCGAGCTTAGATCGAAAGAGTTTCGTACCCGAGGTTTTTTTTTTTTTTGACAACGTACCCAAGGTTAAATTTCTAATGGCACGTGAATTAACTGTTGAATATAGAGAGGCGAGCGTATCGAGAATCAAACATCGAAATTTATCCAGGTGACAGTATCTTCGAGCTGTTTCAGCTCCGGCTGTTTGGGCTCTAGCCTTGGCCAGATGCAAGAAATCTTGGAAAGTTTCTAAAATCCACTCTCAGTCCTAGTTTTTAAAAAATTAGAAAGAAAAGTTTTCTTCAATAATTTCTTTCTTTAACTCTTAATTTTTCAGCACTCATGAGAAATTTGGCATGGCACCAAAGTGCTCTGGCTCTATTTTCAAGAGAACCGTAGTGGTTATTATAGAGTGGACTCTTTTTTTTCTCTAAGTTAAATATATAAATAAATAGGGAGCTAGGAGGATCCTTGATTTATAAGACAAACTAGACCTAGAGGACCCCTAGCATAGGGTGAAAGAATCTTGACGTCACCTAGATGGGGTTAATAGTCTCTTGATGACACAATAAATAAAACCTGGCAGCACGTTAGTAGAGTGTGGAACTTCTACGCAATTTCATGTAACTTTCGCACAACATAAAATAAAACAAAGTTCACTGCACCTATTGAGTTCAAGCATAAACCAAATTGTATATGTGTTTGGATATGTCGAGTAGCATGTTCACAAAGTACCTGCGCACACAAATACACATAACCAAGTAAATCGAGTGCGGAGCAAAGTTTCCACTTCAAATAAGAGGTGAGCTTAATTCACAATACCATGAGACGAGACAAAATATTTACCCTAAGGTTTAGTGAAGCCAACAAAGGTTGCCTACATCCTCGTGGTTGAGGGAGCCGCATAGGTTTGGAGTCTCTTCCTACTTCAACCTCTTCTCAAGCGAAGCACAAAGATTGAGCTTGAGGGTTTCCACTATCTTCACAAAGGGCAATGCAGACTTCTCGCGGTTCACCATAAGCTCAAGAGATCACCAAGCGGCATCTAGCCCGTCTAGGAGGCTTCCCCTCCAAGGTTAACAAATATTCACGAAGTATGACAAAGCTCGATAAGTGCTCAAGATTTGACTTGCTCATAACTGCTTTCTAACACTTAATCTCTCAACCCAATACTTTAGTCACACAATAGTCACTCAGTCTCACAAAGAGAGTGGTTAGGGAGAACTCACATGAGGCTTAGGAAGTGTATAAGATGCTCTAAAGAGTAAAGACTAGTAGCACAACCAGGTGATTGGTATATATGCCCACAACCCCAAAACTAGCAATTGGAACCTCTGCGCAGCGTGGAAAACATCACAAGTTACCTCACGAAAAACAAAATAACTCTTAGTTTTGAACTTTGATTTGGATCACTTTAGACATTTTAGAGGTTTATTCCCTAACATCAACGTGCAAGTGTTGCGCAACTGTTTATATCATATTAGCACTTGCGTTCAACAATTTTTTTTGGAGAAAACAAGAGCTTATTTATTAATTTTACAGCCATGTTGGACACATGAGAGAATACATTCAGGTGATTCATACATCCAAGTACGATCTAAACATGAAATTCAAACATGCTTAGCAAGATCATGGGCTACTATTTGTGTTCTATCTCTCTATCACTCGAGATAGTACGACATATCTATACTTAGGATATGTCGATTTCAACCTCTTGAATGCAGGAGATCTAATCCCGCCTCCCCCCCCCCCCCCCCCAATCCATTTGAAAGCTACTGATAATTTGTTGGATGAATGAAAAGAGAAAAAGGCAACAGTACCATAATACAAGATCAAATATTATATACTTTTAGACGTCGAATAAGTACTGTCGAAGTTGCTTTAACAAATCGACGAATTTCTACGTGCAAAGCAAATCACTCTTCTTGCAGCGATTCTCGAATAAGCTTCTCAGTGAGCTCCCGTGGAAGACATCCAACGCTATCCACCGCGCCGACCTGCGCAACAGCCCCAGAAATTACGAAGGGCCAGAATAAAAATCTGAATCCACCTTTATCTAAAAAAAAAGAATCTGAATTCACGTCTGTTCAGTTCTGCAACTGCGAGTTACGCTATGCTATTTTTCTTTCGCATGTGAAGTACAACGTAACACTCAAGGAATTGCTCACCAGTTGTTTGATGAATGGCTGTACAGACGGATGTGTTAGCTTAAGCCCGCCGGCCACGCAGGTCATGTCGCCCTGATTAACCTGAACAAAGAGTTCGCTGTGTAGATTGCAATACTAGAAGCAGAACAACGTTTGTAGAGCGCCGAGGCTTTACCACTCTGTCGATGAACTCATCCGGTATGTGCTGAAACTTGATCTGCAGAAAGCAATGCAGAGCAAAGCAGGCATCATCGTGATTTGTAGAACAAAACCTTAATTAATATTTCAGCTTAGTTGATATTTCAGTTCTGATAAGATCTCGACATCTCAGTTACCTCAGGAATGTCCCATCCTCCTTTTATAGTCCCAGTGCTCAGGTTGGTCACAAGAACAAAGTTAACTGCAAATGCCCGATCATCCGAATACCCTGTCAATCCCCGATGTCATTTCCTTTCAGGCCTTGTTTAGATTTCAGATTTTATCCTCAAATTTTATTATGTAAAAAGAAGATTTCTCATCACATCAAAATACCGGCACATATATGGAATACTAAATATAGATGAAATAAAAAACTAATTATACAGTTTTGTTGTACTTTACGAGACGAATATTTTAAACCTAATTAATCAATATTTGGACAATTATTACCAAATAAAAATAAAATTGCTACAGCGTTTAACAGAATTTACTATGTAATGTTGGTGCACCAACTTCAGCCATATAACTTATCTGAAGTTCACATGGAGGGATTATAACTCTCACCCTTGATAAATTCCCTGGCTTCTTCTGCACTCCGTGGCCTCTCCCTTATCATCCCTTTGCTCACCATAACCTTTACCGGCGCTCAAAATCAATTGAAAATGGTTTGTCAAAATCCACACGGCACGAGTATACAGAACCGAATCCACTAAAGTCTGAACCTGAACGTCCTACCTGGTCTGAGGTGATCAGAAGAGCAGGCTGGTCACTGTCTGGAGCAGACTCGCCATGTAGTTTCAGCCTGATGGCCTCAGCCTGCAGTTCAAGAAACACCATTACTCCTGCATGCCATGGCCATCCAACTGAAAAACACCAGTAAGAACAACATCACAGTCCGTTTAATTTGCTGGTGCGTACCTTGGCTTCTGCCAAGGCCTTGACCAACTGCTCCGGTTGCTCCCTCCGGATGGCCCTCTCGTCGATGTCAGCGCTCTGACACAAGGAGAATCGAAAAATGAACAGACAGCAACGTACTGCAGGAAACTCGGAGAGCTAACAACAGTTTGAGGTACGAGCTTATAGTCAAACCAACCATGACGGTGAACTCGTATCCCATGTCAGCCAAGATCTCGCGGCGCGCCGGCGACGACGATCCGAGTATGATCTTCAGGGTCAGGGGACGCACAAGCAAGAACCTTAATGGAGCGGCTAATTTCGACGAGGTTTTCTATCTCTAGCAGACCGATGAGATGAGCGACGCACCTTGAAACGCGGGGACTTGCCGGAGATGGAAGCCATGCTGGTTGCTGCAGGTAGTGGAGGCTGCAGAGCTGTTCAAATGGTGTGTTGCTTCCTTTTTCGCTATCAGGTGTGTTGCTTCCTTGATTGCCAAGGCGAACAGCGATCCACTCGCACTAGAATACAGAATACTCCTATGAGGGGAGGGTGGGGGGGGGGGGGTGGAGGTGGATTCAGGAATCAGGGCTGCACGATCACCGTTGACTAGTGCATTTTCTTTTGACGAGGCGACGGTGTGCCAAGTGCAGCGTTGGCTCACACAAAGACAAAACGGAAATCACTAAATAAAGGCGTTGGGCCGTTGGCAGTCAGCAGATAAGCGAAGGACACGACCTTATTTGGGCCGGCCTGGCCCGTTTATGCTTCGACGGAGTCCTCCATGCACGTCGTTCCATCTCAGCCCTTGGTGAAAGATCGGACGCGCCACAAAACGTACAGAACCAGCTGTACAACCTGCATTCCTGCCCGGCTGCACGCCAGAGCACGGGGGCTCCCCGCTCAAATGTCACGCGATATTTTTGTGGCACCATGCCTGCGAGCTGGTCAGCCTCTGACATTGGGCCCCGTCTCAGCAACCACATGGCAGTCCTATCTTCTGGATCTTTCCGATCACAAAAACTGGCCAGCTGCCCCGCCTGGCTGCCTGCAACTGCACCCGCCTGCAGCCTGCGCTCACACACCTCCCAGTATAAATGGCCATGCGGCCCGAGGCACGGCATTTTGGCCCGGCCCGAAGCACGGCCCAGCACGGTGGCCACGGGCCCGTGCCGGCACGGCCCGATGGAGCAGGCCGTGCCTGGGCCGCCACCCAGGCCCGCAGCACGGCACGGGCACGGCCCGCTAGAGTAGGCGGCCCGCTAGCGGCCCGTAGGCCAACGGCTCGGGCGCTCGGCGGCTCGGCCTCGGCCTGCCAGACTGCCAGTGCCGGCCGGGGTATATAAGCCGACCGGTGTGGCGTTCCCCGCTCGGCCGCTCCCCTCCCCCTCTGAGCCGCCGCTGTCCGTTCCTCGCTCGGCCGCTCCCCTCCTCCTCCCGAAACCCTAACCCTAGCAGACTCAAGCATCGTCTCGTCAGTCGTCGCTCGATCCACCGCCGCCGATCGCATTCTAGTCGGATCTGCTCGCCGGATCTGCTACGGTGTGACCCTCGGCCCCTCGCGGCCTCGCCTTGTCCATCTCCTCCCTCCTTCCCTTCATTTCCCCTCCTCCTCCTGTGAACCATGTGAGTTCGTTGTGCCCGTTTCTGTGCTTGCGCCGCCGCTTGCCGTCGATCTAACCGCCGTCATGTCTTCTCATCTGGCTTGACTCCTGGGTACCGGTCATCTTCTCCGGCACTGGGCTCCGGTGGATTAGGTAAGGCACTGGTCCTTCTTCTTCAAGTTCATGTCTCCTACTCTCCTTTCCTCTCGATCTGTTCGTCTGGATCTTATTCTAACTTTTTTTCTTTCTTTGCTTGTCTTCATCTTCGCAGGTTGGTTCCTGACGCCGTGTCGTCCTCCTCTGGAGGGACGATGGCCAGGCCACCGACGGCAAAGCGTCCTTGTCCACCGTCAAGGGGCGGTGCTGGAGCTGGAGGCCGGGGCCGGAATCGGCCGCCCATCCCTTCCACGGCCGGGGTGACCGTGGTGCCGGTGGTGGCGGATGAGTACACCCACCTTGAGGACGGTGAGCACCCCGAACCTGAGGAAGAGCTGGAGATGGAGAACGACGATGACATCACCAATGGTGACGGTGAGCACTCCATCGATCTCGATGGCGGCGACGGCGACGATGGTACATCGGCGGCAACCAACTCTAGTAAGCGTTCTGATGTCTGGGATGATTTCATTGAGGTCCTGGACGCGAGTAAGGTTAGGACTCATGCAATTTGTAAGCTCTGTGGTAACAAATACACTGCTAGATCTCCATCCGGCACTGGTCATTTGAGACGCCACCGTAAAACCTGTAAGCCAAAACATGATGATAACCGTAAGATCCAGTCTAGGCTTGCTCTGAGTGCTGCTAATGGTTTGCATAATTGGGTGTATGATCCTGCTCTTGCTCGTATAGAACTTTGCCGGTTGATTGCTAGGCTAGACCTTCCTTTAGGCATTGGTGAGACTAAAGCCTGGGAAGATTATATTAAAACTGCTCATAATCCTATGTTTGAAAAGGTATCTAGGCAGACCACTACTAGAGATATGAGTAAACTGTTTGATGATGAACGTGCTTTGATTAAGAATTCAGTGTTGCCTGTTTGTTCATCTGTGTCTTTGACATCTGATATTTGGGCTGGTAATGCAAAAGAGGATTATATTTCTGTTGTTGCTCACTATATTGGTTTTGATTGGGAGTTGCATAAGAAGGTCATCGGTTTTAGGCTTGTTGAGGAGTCACATACTGCTGAGACCATAGCTGATAAGATTGCTTGTGTGGTTGAGGAGTTTGGCTTGATTGATAAGGTCTTTGCTGTTACTCTAGACAACGCTTCAGCTAACTCTAAGGCTTTTGATATTCTGCAACCGCTCTTCTTTGGTTACTTAGGCTCATATCCTGCTCCTACACGTGAGGATCCTAATAAAGTTAAGTACTTGCTTGTGCATCAGCGTTGTGCATGCCATATCATTAATCTGATTGTTAAGTCCGGCTTGAAGAGGTTTAAACCTATACTTGATGCTTTTAGAGTTGCAATCAATTTTTTAAATTCCTCTAATCATAGAATTGCATTGTTTAAAAATTATTGTATTGCTCAAGGTGTAAGACCTAGAAAGTTTGGGGTGGATATGGATGTTAGGTGGAATTCCACCTATTTGATGCTTAAACATTTGCTGCCATACAAGGATGTCTTTCATCTGTGGGTTAATTCTAATTATGGTAAGACTTTGTTGACTCCACAGCATTGGTATTGTGCTGAACAGATAATGGTGTTTCTGAAAATATTTTATGATGCTACTGTAGAACTTTCTGGTGTTTACTATCCCACTGCCCCACTTATGATGCACCATATCCTTGACTTTGCTGAACATTTGCATGCAGCTGAAAATGATGCTGCTTTTAGAAGTATTGCACTGCCTATGAAACTGAAGATGCTAAAGTATTGGGAGAACATTCCACTGCTTTATTCTTTTGCTTTCATTCTAGATCCTAGAGCCAAGATGAAAGGGTTCTATAATGTTCTTGACTTACTTGCTAAACAAACTGGATCCTCTTATAGTGTATATTATGGTGATGTGAAAGATGAATTGACTAGACTGTTTAGCAAGTATGAGCAGAAGTTTGGTAATGCTAGGCCTGAAAGGGTTCCAATGCCTGGAGCTAATTCTGGTAAGAGAAAGGAGGCATGGGGAAAGATCTTTGGAGGTTCTGGTGCATCCTCTACCTCTTCCCCTGCATCTTCTTCTGCTGCTGGTGGTGTTAATGAGCTTACATCTTACTTGGACAGTGACCCTGTCACTGATTGGGGAGAAACATTTGACATTCTTCTCTGGTGGCGTGACCACAAGCTTACCTATCCTATCTTATCTATTATGGTTCGAGATATTATGTCTGTACCTGTATCTACTGTGTCTTCCGAGTCTTGTTTCAGTTGTACATCCAGGATCCTTGAAGACCGGCGGCGGCGCTTATTGCCTGAGCATGTGGAGATGCTAACCTGCATGAAGGATTGGGACCAAGCGACAAGGAAAGAACAGCATACACCTACGGACTTGGACCTGGAGGAAGCATTCCAGAACATGTACCTGGATGAAGAAGGCAGCGGAAGCGGCAGCGGCAGCGGCACCGGCAGTGGTGCTGGTTAGAGAGGTACACCAGAGAGCTGGCTGTACTCTTTATCATTAGGCTATTGTAAGAACTTTAAGACATTGAGCTGGCTGTACTCTTTTTCCCTTTCTAGGGTTTCTTACAAGGGTGAGTTTTACCTAGAAAGGTTTTTAATGAGGCAGCATTGCACAAACAGCTCATTTTGCTAAATGATAATTATTTTCTTATATGCCTTGACTTCTTTACTTGCATATCCCTTACTGACTTGACTTACTGAAAAAACTGAGGAAAAAAAGCATTGGTATGTCCAACGGGCCATGGGCCGAAACGGCCCGAGGTAAATACCCGTGCTGAACGGGCGGCACGGCCCGGAAAACGGCCCACAGGCCGTGCCTTGGGCCGTAGGGGCGGCCCGGGCACGACGATGGCACGGCCCGCAAGGCACGATGGCCCGTCGTGGCACGACGCCTTGGCGGGCCGGCATGGCCCGACGTGCCTACGGGCCGGGCCGGCACGGCCCGTGGCCATCTATACCTCCCAGCGTGCTCGCGGGCCCACGAAGAGCATCTCAAGCATCCTTCCGCAGGGAAACGCAAGAAATGGCCCTTGAGGGATCGACGCACGCCCGGTGCATGGAGCTGGACCCACAAATCAGTGTCTGGTGGAGGAAACGCAACGGCAGGACGCACGAGCCGGAGCATTTCTGATCCCACATGTCAGAGAGACAACTCTCCGCGAGCCCACGCCTTCTGCCCCTCCCTCCCGCACTCATCTTCCTTTCCAAGGAAACGGCCCGCCCCCCCCCGCCTATAAAAGCTGACGCCCCGGCACCATTGCCAAGGACAGCAAAAGCTTCCATCCTTGTTGGTTCCGTTCCTCCATCCACCACTAGCCCCTCTCTCTCCATCTCCTCTTCTCCTCGGGGTTTTCGGTCGGAGTGCCTTCGTTTGGTGTTGGGATGGCGATGGAGAAGGGAGACAGCGTTAAGAAGGTCGCGGCGGCCGTGGCCGCGCCGGAGGAGGCGACCCTGACCGCGACACCGACCCTCACCGCGCCGCTGCCGGCACCGGAGAAGAAGGAGCCGGAGATGCAGGAGAAGTGCTACAAGAAGACGGTCGGGGCGGAGGCGACCTTCGTGGAGACCGCCAAGAACTACTTCAACCAGTTCAAGCAGATCCCCGCGCAGAAGCACTGGACCTGCTTCAAGAACTACCTCAACCAGAAGTGTGGCTCGGTAATGTCGCTTGTGCCCATCTCTGTCCTCCTCCATATCCCGTTCGTTCGATGCATGATGCGCGCGTGTGATTTCTGTTGCTTGGCGATTTGTTAGCTGTTTGGTGGTACTACTTGCGACAAATCTGTGTGTGCGTGTTCTGCCTGCGGCTTTGCCTGGTTGCGACAAATTTGTGTGTGCGTGTAGTGTTATTCGTTTAATCAGCCTCGTGATCAGGGTTTTCGTCATGGTGGTCTGGGTTTATAGGGGTTTTTTTTCTGCTTGAGTGGAATTATTCGTTGGGTTGAATCCATCGCTAGTACAAGGCTACAAGCATGTCACCGATTAGTGATGTTATTTTCGGTAAACAAACAGAAAAATTGTGGTTCTCATGCGATCAGAAATTGCTGGGTCGTTGGTAGTAGAATTTATGTTTCAGTTTCTCTTAATCGTGAATAGGCGATTTAGCATGTTCTGATGTTCAAATCCTTTCTGAAATTGTAGCAAACATGGGATGCTGTTCTGCTGGAATCGGTAGTATAGTAGTAGAGTTTGTTGGATGGTGATCAGATATTGTTGGTTGGTGATGGTAGTACACTTTTTTCCTCATTTTCTTTTGAGCTTGAAAGGATCATGGTGTAATATGGGGAATAGGAGATTTAGCGAGTTTGTGTGTTCCAAGTTAGCGAGTCTCTGTTCAGCGAACATGGTGTTGGTGTTGTGCTTTGTTTTTTGGCAAGCCTGTGTAAAGAAGTTCCTGGTGTTGCGGTTGGAATCCATCTTGGGCCTCGTTTAGATGCAAGCAAAAAAGTTGAAATTTTTTCATCCTCTCTCCGTCACATTAATCTTCCATCACATTAATCTTTAACCGTATGTATAAAACATTAAATATAGATTAAAACAATGACTAATTACATATCAATCTTTAACCGCATGCATGAAGCATTAAATATAGATTAAAACAATGACTAATTATATAGTTTAGTTATAAATCACGAGACGGATCTTTAAGTCTAGTTAGTTCATGATTGGACACTAATTATCAAATACAAACGAAAGTGCTAAAGTTAGAAAAAATTTAACTTTTCGTGATCTAAACGAGGCCTTGGTCAATAGTGTAGCAACGTTCTAGTGATGTTACTTTTTGCACATCTCTTTTCCGGTTGAGGAGTGGAAGCATGTGGGTTCTGAACATGATTTGGCTGGTGATGTTGTGACTATTTATTCAGTTCATCATGTCCAGTTTTCCCCCTGTTCTGTCGTGCCTGTTGGTCAATTCATTATTGCGTTTCTTCTCATCTGAATAGATCTGTAGCAAATTTGTTAGTGCTAATGATGTATTCTAGTAGGCATCGTTTGCAGCATGCTGGTTCCCATTGTGATGTGCCTTCAGGATCTTCCAGGCTTGTGGCTTGGATCTCAATACTAATCTGTTATACTGCTTATTATGCATTTCTGTAGATTAATCGTTTCCTTGTGCTGGTTCAGTAGCTAAAGTTGTTACTAATCTCGTGGCTTGTGGCTTAAATTACAGTAGCTAATCTGTTGATATGCATATCTAATAGACATCATTTTTAGTGATCTGCTTCCCTGATTATGATGTGTTTTAAGGCTAATCTCTTCTCCCTGTGCCATGTTTATAGGTCTTGGGCAATCAGAAAGTGGAGCCTGTGGTGAAGGATGAGACTCAGGAGGTGATGGCCAAGCCAGCCGCGGCAGCTGTCGAATCTCAGTGAAGGAGTTCAGATCGTCTATTCGTCTTGCAGCAGTTGAAATCTCGAAGGTGTTCAAAATGTAAATAATCTTTGGGTGTTCTACGGTGGTGAAGACTTGAGACCCAGAAACTAGTATCGTAGTATGTCATGCTAGTAGTCGTGGTAGTGGTTTTGGGATGGTTGGTCCAGTAATTCGTCATGAACCCTCTGTGTTTCTGCTTCGAGTTCTTAGAATGTGAACCTCTATCGGTGCCTGAAATTGAATCGTTGCCGCAACCATTTGCCATGATTTCGTGCTCCTGGTTACTTTATTTTGATGTTCATTGCCTGTGTTCCATCTTTCCATTGATCTGTTATGATCCGTGTAGATTCCAATGGCTGAGTAGTATTCCTATTATGCTTGTTGAATGATGATTAGCACTGGGCTCGATAGCTCCATGATCTAGTTGACTAGTTCTGCAAGTCTGCCGCAGCAGCAATTCCTTACGGAGTGAAGATTGCAAGTCTGCCGTAGCAACAATTCTTTTGCTTAACTTCCTTTTACCAGGTTGTGAAAATTTCAGCAAACAATCAGTTTTACAGTAACCATCAATTGCATTCACTGGGTTGGTGCCGTTCGTGCAACTTGCGACAAATCTGCAACATTAGCTGGAGCAGCAACACAAGCCATCCGGAAATAAAGCAGAAACCGTATCACATGCCCTGTTACACAAACGCCACCTCCGGAACGACTGAACAAGAGAGCAGAGCACACACACCACGTGCAAAAGTGATCAGTGCCAATTCTAGCGAATGGTTTCTCGACAACTCGACGTCTCCGTCTCGTCGTGTGCACGCGTCGACGAGCGCGTTGCTCGCTGCTGTGCTGCAGCGGCAGGCAGCAGCGATCTGAGGTGGCGATGGCCGATGGAGCTGCCACAAGCCCACGAACTGCCGCAGGCCCGCAACGAATGTGGAGCCCACGTATAGTGTTTAGGCCCAAACGTAACCACCGTGGACAGTTCCAGATCCTTCTGGCCCGTCCCTGCCCTTGGTCGTGCGTCCTTTCCCACGCTCCAAGAAAGAAAACCAGAGGCGCCGGCCGTCCGCCTTCCCCAAAATCCGTTTGTTTCCCACGGCGCAAGAAACAAGCCAAGGCCAGCTTCCCATTCCGATTGCCAATTCGCCATCCAACCGCCTGCGAGGCTGCGACCCTTCTTCCCCTCTCCACCACTGTCACGGCGTCACGCGCGCGCTCTCCTCTCCCACGAATTCGTCAGCCTGCTAAGTGCTAAGGTAAGACCGTAAGAGGAATCGCCCCGAGCTTTCAATCGATTCATCAATCCATGCCGTTTCCCCCTGTACGGACTCCGGAGTAGTGTAGAGTCGGGCGGCCGCGGCTAACGAGTAACGAGCGCTGGAGCCGCCGGCCGCTTTTGTTTTTGCTTGTTTGAAAGACTGCGATTGCACTTGCTGCGTGGGCGCACGCCAGCTGTTCGTCGAAACTCTTGTGCAGTGAATGGTGATAGATCACCTTGGGTGGATGTTGATCCTTGCATTTTCCTTATATTTTGATTGGATTGGGTCATACACACTAATAGCTCGTGTCGGTGTCGGATTGGTTTATACTACGCTCTAATAGCTTGTGTGTATTGGAGTGGTAAATTAAAAGCAAACTAGGCCGTCATCCTAGTCCTACCCAGTGGTGCGAGCCGTGAGGGCAACGGTCTGGAACAGGATGAGCATGTGGCACAGTGGTAGTATTAGCTTACACCTTAGTACAGCCAGATGGCTTAACGCATTTCATGTGCCTCGCCGCTTTGGGATTTCATAATTGTGCAAATATGCTGCTATTGTTTGTAGTTTGATCTGGACATTCTGTGCTCACTGGGCATTTTATGGCGCTGCTGCCTGTAGTTTATTGTTGATACGTGATCAAGCATAAGGTCAACCTTGTTCATTTACCTTTAGTCGTTGTAATGCTAGTATTTCTGTTCATTCATTACATAACGATTGATGGATTGTGGTTCCGTTAACGATTGAGGCTTCTTTTGTATCTTGATGTTCCTAGTGTGTTTGGAACTTGATAGCTCTGGTCTTGTTTCTGTGTCTTAACTCATATGTTTTAATATCCTCTAGTGGATTGAAAGCTTCCTTGTAATTTATTCTTAGCACTCTCCCAGTCTTATTTGTGATGAGATCTGTGCATTGGTTGCCAAGCATGGGCTTTCCATAGCTCTCTTTCAAGTTCCACCAGATCTCTAACATGGATCTTTCTTTCTTTTATTGTTATTGGTCCAGTGTTAAGATGGCTTCAAGCACTAGTCAGACAGAAGCTCCAGCTCCATCTGTCCCCAAAAATCCTGCTATGGCATCATGCCGGAAGAAGAAAACAGATGATGCTAGCTTCCTCGAAGATGTGAAAGACCACATCGATGAGTTCATTCATGCTTCCATGGATGAGCACAAGACCTGCTTTAAGAAGACAATCCAGAAGGTCAGTTGCACTGAATTTGTTTTTTGGCTTGGTCTTTGTGCGGTTATCATTCATTTGGTGCTCAAGACTTATGTTTTCCATGGATTGCGCAGATGTTTGGGATGTCAAAGGCTGTTGCAGAGAGATCTGCGGCAGAAGCAAAGGAAGCTGAAGTTGAAAGTGCTTTGCCACTTCAGACCAGTGTCTCGCAGTAGAATTTCATGTTGGTAATTTTTTGCATGGTGCCAAACTTTTATATAAGGGTTTTGTCGTTCTGCGTTGTCTGAAACGCATAAGCCTATCAGTAGCATGTTTTTGTAACTGGATTTTATAGATTGTAGTAGTGCTTCATTCTCTATCGGTTTCTGTACGTGTAACATCATATAATTCATAAATAAATAAATAGACCAACGGATAGCTTGCTTCATTATCTGAAATCTTGTATAGCTGTACACCAAGGCATTTGGGCATCCTGAACGCAACTGATTGTGTGGATCCTGATTTACATGGTTGGCTACATGAAAGATATCTCCTTGCAAAGCTCACCCAACAGCAACTACAAATAGCACAGAGTATAATGAAAGCACAAGCTGACTGTAATAGATCTAAAATGAGTTATAGGAAGGTGATCTGGTTTGTATGAAGCTTCAACCCCATAATAGTTTCCAGGATCAACCATTAACTATTCTTTAAGTTCAATATGTGGCCATTTAGCCTACAAATCAGATTTACACAAGTTTTGCCCAAATTCATCATGTTCTCAACTTAAGAAGCATGTTCCTCCGTAGGTAAAAGTCAGTGCTAATCTCTCAGCTATTATTACTGATCCAACTGCTGTAGTTTTACTTTTACCTGTTTAGCTTTTAAACCAAGTTGGCATTTCGGGAGGGTCAACCAAACCATCAGCATGGTTCGATGGGGCATGAACCGTCCTGGGACAACATCACAACATCATGGGAAAATGTGGTGGACCTGAGACTGAGGTTTCCACTGGCACCAGCTTGGGACCAACTGGCTGTTAAGGGGAACAGAATGTCATTGACTGATCAACTGACAAACGTGGCTGATTTGAAGCTAAATAAGCACAAAGGAGCCTTCAGTGTTAGAGAACCTGGACCGGAAGATAGAGTTGGGGCGAGCTGTGTGGGGTGGCCAGTGGAGCTGAACATTCTTATAAATTTATAGGTTTTTCATTGCATTATTTTTCTATGTCAAAATATCTGGATAAATTGTTGAACTTTTTTAATGAACTTTTGGTATCTTTCCAAAAATATTTCTAGTCCAATCTACTGAACTTTGAACTTAGTCCTATTTACCCCTCTAACATGGTGCCACACCCGCAAACCTACCGTCAAAACCATCTTAAGATGCACTGCTTTTGTAGCTTAGTCAAGGAACATGTCTGCATCGTCTAGTTTTCAGTTTTCTTCGTGAGCATTAACATCGTCAGTCCGGGCTGGGAAGTTGGACGGAGCCCATGAACGATCCATGCATCGCTCATGGGCCACATTGTGCCTACCTTCCCTTTCCTGTATCCATCCTCCCCAGGTCTCCACTCTGCATGATTTTGTTCGATACTTCGATGCGTGCGTGCAAGTGCTCTACTTGTGGTCACACACTCCATTCATGAACTATCTTTTTTGTTTTTTTTTTCACTCCATTCATGAACTATCATGTCGTGCCCCAAAAGACAAAGCAGAAGAGAAGGAAAACGATAGGACGATCGTTACAAGACACACACCACTGTGCCTGAAACTGCATGACAACCGCTGTGGCCTGTGGGCGCACTTCACCATCGATGGCCTTTTACAATCACAAAACATATACAGTACCCCTCTACTTGAGGTGACTGGTGAGGCGCGCCGTGGACGCGCAGAGACAGAACCCGGGGGGGGGGGGGGTGTGGCAGCAGGGGCCGTGGCTCCCCCAATGCACGGCAGATACAATTTAATAAGTATAAATATGTTTGAAATATAGCACAAAAATATCAACTTTTACTCATTTTTCATTAAAAATATGATTTTGGTTATAAAATAGTGTATATTTTTTAAAAAATTTGTTCAAACATATTACTATGCATATTTTATCACACGAAAACATCATATAATATTTGTCCGGCCTCGATCGTTGGTTCCGTCGCTGGACGCGGCGGCGCACTCTCCCGCCGCGGCAGGCAAACACGAGTCGCGGCTCGCCACTTGCCCCGCCCGATCCACCCGCGCGGCCTGGCCCGGCAGCAACTGGATAGGCCCACGAACAGCGAGACGGGCGACGGCGACCCTTCCGCAGCCATCACTCTTCGACTCCCAGTTGGCTCTGGGCCCGGCAACCAACCGATCTCTCGCCTCGCTGTCCCGGCGACGACTCGGGCCGTCTGACCCTACAGGCTACAGCCCGCACCACCACCGACCCGGCGGGGGGGTCGTCGGCCTCTGGGGTGGGCTGGAACTGGACGGCGCGCGTCGCTTTCGGCTTTCCTTCCACCGCCGATTCGCCGTCGCCATCCGCCTCGCTCTCCCGATTTTCCCACCTCGTAATCGCTGCCGTATTCCGCCAGATTTGGGCGCTGTTCATGTGCGGAAACCGCAGGGGCCTCTCTCACCCGGCGTCAACAGGGTAGGTGGCAACGTGATGTGGAGCGTTGCTTGCTGCTCCGCCCTTCTCCTTCTTCTCGCCGAGAGCCGGTCGCCGGCCCGATCGGATAGGATACATCGCTGGCTTCGTGTGACGCTGTGGTGCACGAGAAGTTTGCATCCAGTTCTGGCGGTCGAGTTGGCCACGGACCTTGGACGGCGACGTGTGTAACGGATCTGTGCTAAACAACGCAGCGACTTGATGCTACTCCTACCACTATACTAATCATCAAGCCATTTGTTTAGGAGCCGTCGCTTTGTGGCTTTATATATGCTGTACATATTTGATCAGGAGTAAACTAGGCGGCGGCGTTGGATCTGTAGATGACGAGAGACGGGGCGTGTCAGAAATACGGACCACAGACAGTATATGGACGGTCAAACAGTGACAGCTGGGAGTACGTAGTAGGCGGAGTGGGTGATGTGGAGCTGCAAGTGTCTCGAGATGCGTACGATGTGTAGAGTAGAGACGAGAGAGATACCTGAAGTGACCTGCAATCAAGTCCTCGTACAATGAACTGTTCATCAGAAACAAAAAAAAAAGGTCGAGGTAAAAGGATACACAGTGGCTGCGAACTGTGCCTCGTTTAGATTACAAAATTTCTAACTGAAAAGTACTGGACTATTTTATTTGTATTTAACAAATATTGTTTAATTATAGACTAACTAGACTCAAAAGGTTTGACTCGTGATGTACATACAATTAATTATTTATTTTATCAATATTTAATACTCTGTACAGATGACATAATATTTGATGTGATGCAGAGAGAGTAAAAAACTAATAATTTTAGGTGATCTAAACAAGGCTGCTTCCCCATATTTGAACAGGCAAAGGTGTCACGGGGTTGTGTTCCAGGTTTCAGCAGGATCGGTTCCTGTTTTCACTGCTGATAGTAACCAGCAAAGGTAGTACAAGCTGAAAGCTCCCTCTTGAGTCAACCTAACAAACCCAAACCAAGCAACAAGACTCACGTGTCAAAAATGGCAGATTATTACATATGGTACACGGATCACGTCCCCATCTTACTGCTGATTGAAAACAGCCGGTTTTGACGAAACAGGCTCCACAGTCCACACTACAGTATTTGTGTAGTAACCAATAGCCATGCATGAGAATGACCACTGCAACCTGCAGGCCGAGTCGTTGGCCTGAGCGGCAGGTTTGTCTCGAGCAGATGAGTCAGATGCCTAGACCTTTTATAAACACCTTGAACTAATGAACTCTACCCACACTCCCACAGATAAGTCAGATGATGCTACTTTGAACAAGCAAGCAGGGAGCAGCCTGCCGACGTGCACTGCAGTCGCCTCATCATTTTTGGTTCCCTGTTGTTCCAAACATTTGACCAGGATAATCCCAACACACACGCCACACAGTCCGGTGTCCGGAGCCTACGGCCTACTACCAAATCCGGCGCCGGTTAGTGTCGTGTTCCGACCACTTAACCGCCCGTTTTTTGTTATCCAAATCCAAGCCTGCAGCTTGTTCAGGCCATCAGGGTACGACTGGGACCGGCTTTATTTATTTATTTATTTTTGACCGTTCTTCTATCTGGTTCTATATCTGCCAATTGTGAATATGATCCGTGCCGTTCGTCGTCCAGCTCGCTCCAACCTCCTCCAGGTGCACATCTATCGCCTTCTTCAATGCGTATAATAACTGTATGTCGCCTGCACTTGTACGTTCAGTACGCTGCTGCGGTACACCGCGCGCGTACTGGCTAGTGCCACCAAATAGTCTAGCCATGTGACCACTGTAGTTTTTCGTGCGGAGAGGGACGCATCGTGCCATCGTGGCAGCAATGCACGCAATATATGTACGTACTCCCAGGACCCCGCCAAAGAATGAAAAGAAACGTACCCTTTACTGTACCGTCAGTACCGCCACTACTGTTACCACCTTTATAAAAAGGCTAGTATTCTGGTGCCTTTGTGCACGCAAATTATTTCCTCTCGTCTGCCTGCACGTCTCTTTTGGATTTTGGATGGTCCGCAGCTGGCTCCGTACGCCGCGAGCGAATCTGCGTGGTGCGCCTGGCACGTGCCTGGCATGTGCAGTAACAGCAGCACCGCGCAACTACCCGGCCGGCTCTTGTACAGCGCCTAGTGGTAACAGTGCCCTGCTGCACCAAGCAGTGGCAAACTGCATTGTACTTGCCACTTGGTTTTTCGAGGGGGGTTTAGTTGCAGGAGGCCAGTTTCAGGATTGATTATTGATCAAATTGTTAGCTTGGTGGCGTAACAGGAGGCCAGTTTCAGGATTGATTATTGATCAAATTGTTAGCTTGGTGGCGTAACAAGGAGGGTGGATCGGAGGGTGTACTTGCGTTTAAGGTTCCTGGTCATCCAATAGTTAGTTCATGGTGGAAAGGAGAGGCTATTTTAAATTATTGGGCTGCATTTACAGGCACGCACAAGGCTGACTCCAACGGCATAGGCAAAAGGGGCAAACTTAAAATACATCGGGAACAGTGTTTTTGCCTATCAAATACGTCCTCCAACAACGGACCTAAACAGGAGAGCCATTTTGGATACGAGCTGAAAGAGAAGGCAAAAAGCATCGTCGTTCGCGCGAGAGGCAAACCTCTGGCACCCCGGTAGTGGTGGGCCCAAGGCACGTCCAGTGACAAGGTAGCCGTCGGCGGCGAGAAGTGAGGGCATCCGGCGCTCCGCTCCGGCGAGCACC
>CM041628.1:22652091-22689362 GCA_023333625.1 Bothriochloa decipiens
CGGCGGCGAGAAGTGAGGGCATCCGGCGCTCCGCTCCGGCGAGCACCTCCGATAAGGCGCATCACCCGCACGCCTCCGGAGCGAGTGCGGCCACACAGGAGCCGCGTTGGCTCCGCGGCGGCCGGCGACGCAGGTCCCGTGCGGACGCGGCAGCTCGAGCCTCCCCGAAGGACTCCGGCCACCGCGGCAGCTCGAGCCTCCCCGACGGACTCCGGCGACCGCGCCACCCTTCCTTGCCGCTCCCTCGACGACCGGCGGCGCAGGACCACGCGGACGCGGCAGCTCGGGCGTTCCCGACGGCCTCCGGCGCGAGCGCGGCCACACAGGAGCCGCGTTGGCTCCGCGACGGCCGGTGGCGCAGGGCCCGCATGGACGCAGCAGCTCGAGCCTCCCCAAAGGACTCCGGTGAGCGCGCCGCCTTCCTTGCTGCTCCCTCGACGACCGGCGGCGTAGGACCCGCACGGACGCGGCAGTTCGGGCCTTCCCGACGGCCTCCGGCGCCGTCCCTTGCTTGTCCCCGACGACCGGTGACGTAGGTCCTGTGCGGACGCGGCGGCTCAAGCCTCCCCAACGGCCTCCGGCGAGCGGGCCGCCTCCCCAATCAGCTGTTGTAGACCAGGTAGTTTTCCGTCTCGTAGCCTTTCTCTGTACGCCACCCAAACATGGAATACCTGAATTTGCCTCCCGTCTGTTGGAGATAGCCTAAAGCACAAGGTCCGTCCCTACGATAGATGCGTCGCCCACTAACGATGTAGCTTTAGATTCGAACTTTCTTGTCTGCTCAAATCTTTTTCGATAATAGTGATCTAGGTACACTTTATTGGATTTTACCAATATTCGAAGTTCAGTAGCATATATGGGGTTTAGCATTCCAAAAGACACATGGGTGTTGTTTAGCATTCCTCCTTTTCTTTAACATGTTACTTACTCCTATACTGTACGGAGTATACTCAATGCGTTTGAAATTGGTAATATCTGGTTTCGATAGAACATGCCTTTGATCAATAGTTCTTTTTTTGTTCACACATGATTTTCTTGAACAATTACTTACTATAATGCTTAATTGCTTATGAGCTTTTTCGTCACATAAATGGCATATTTAATAGAGTAATGTTAGCTAAAGACCACTCCCAACGAAACAGATCACACCAACTATTTCCGAACGGAGGTAGTGCTTCCTTTCCACTGTCCAAGATCATGAGATCTTGACCATTATTTTGTCACAAAATATATCATCTATATAGCTACGAAACCAATTATGGTGTGAAAACATTGTAAAAAAAATAGTTCTAGTCATACAGTATGTTTTAAGATACTACAATATGTTGGTTACATACAAAGTTTCATGTTTAAAAATAAATACATCTAATACTTTCAAATAGAGAATGAGATTGCTGCAAGAAAGATTTATTGCAATGTTTTTTTTTTTCAAAAAGAACACTACGTTTCAAATTAATCTATAAGAAACATGTCGAATTAAAATCTTGTAGGAATACATCGGGGACACGCACGGAGATTTGTCATAAAATACAGAGAGTTGCTATATTTTAGGTGCCTAATTTTTTTTAATATTTTTGAAAGAACAGTCTTACACAAATAACTTAATTCATACAACAACTTATGAAAAACAATTCTATTTTTTTGTAGACAAAGAATTACTACAAAGTTACGTACATATTTTCTGAACAACAACAAGAGAAGCGGTTAGAATAAGTTTCAAAAAGGAAGTGGTTAGAATAAACCATCGAACCCGAGAGCGGAAGCGGTCCTCCTCGTTCAACAACAAATGAATGTCGAGTTTATGCCGCTCGTCGAGCCCGAGCGACTGTCGATGAACTTGTCCAGAAAATATAGGTTGCGGTTGCAGCTGCAGAAGCCTGACCTGAAATGTCTGGTCTAGTCTATCCATCCGCTCGTTTTCAGTTTGTGAATCCGTGCCATATGGTACTCCGTAGGATATTACGGAGTGTAAATCTGTTTGATTGCACTGTCGGGTGGATCTGGATATGACTCTTGAAGGTGCTAATATCGCGTTGACCCCTGCCGTAGAGGCCAGGCGCACGTGTTCCGTTTGCTCCGTACCCTGCCAGTGCTTCAGGCCGTTTCTAGAGCGGGTCAGGTTTCAGGTTGGCGTGGGCCAACATAACGGGGATCATTAGCAGCCTAATTTGTCCAGGTTCAGGATCGTCGGACACCCATAGGCTTGCGCAGTTGCACTTGCACATAACTTGGCCAAATGACGTGATTTCACGCCTTCGTTTGTTTTTTTTTTTCTGTTTCACCAACAATTTGAGTTCGCCAACGCTGTCTGTCACTTGCCATGCACAGGAAACAGGACAGGGCAGTGTGCGCTGCGTGCATCATTGGCGGCGAGGCGATGGCGCCATCATGCATGCCATGCATTGTCTTGTGGCGTGGAGCGAGCACTCTGGTCAGTCCACGTATCCAGGTCTTTGGAGCCGACAGCCGACCTGTGTGTACACACGTGTACGTGAACGGCCATGGATTACTTCGCCTTGTCATCGCCCCTGGTGGCTTGACGGAGACACACGTTGGATCATGTGGAGATTACTGCACGTATGTTCTTCATTTTTGTACTCAGGCTAGGATTTATCTCCTAATAAGCCGTGGAGCAGCGGGATTACGTATTTGTAAGAATTTGAGCAGGGACGCAGAGTAGAATCCATCACGTACTGTATGTACCCGGGATCACGAGGACACTGGTCTCATACCCGGCCGGGATCAATCAAAGCCGTTGGCAACGTGTCACGGTCATGGATCAATCAAATCAAATCAATGAACACTGCAATGCCTATCAGTCTATGCGCCCCTTCCCCTAGTCCGTGTGCCGAGGCCTGAGCTACCCCGCCATTAATCCGCCATGGCGCCGCGGACGACGACGGGACGGGACGGGACGGCATTTAAGGAAAGATCAGATCGGCTCCCTGCAAAGGCGGCCGACCGCAACGCGACCGGGGCGTGCCGCGTGCGCGGTGCCTGCTCGCCTCCAGGCCGCTCTGTCTCGCTTGTTGTCGTTGGCTCGCCCTTGGCGCGTCCGACGTCCGAGCATTCAAGCGGCGGCCGGCGACAGAGCCATTACGCCTCCTTGAAGCGCGGCCAGCTAGCTAGTCCCCGCCCCGCGCCCCGTCAGACCGGCCGGCGGCATCCCTGGTCAGGTCAAACGGGCATGTGATGTGCCGGAGCCCGGAGGGCGGGGCTTGTTGCTTCTCACCGTGTCAATCGTGTCGTACGTCTCTCTCCCTCCGGTTCCAAGGAAACGGTAACATGGCCGCCGCATCGATCTTGGCGTGCGGAAAAGGAGGCGCCAGTGAGATGTGGATGGAGTGTTCTCGACGCCTGACCTGACGTGAACAAACGCCCGCTCGGCACCCAGATCGAACACGTGCTTGGTCAACGGCGGCCATATGGCCCACGCTTGCACGTACGGGGTCTGTGTGTGTCCGATCGTGTCACAGATCGATCTAGTGTTTCAGCGTGAGGAAGGAGACGGATCGAGGGAAGTGTTTCACCAGCACGTACGTACGGGCAGCTGGACCAGGCATGCCATGAAGTCCTGTTGCACGGCAGGTACGTACGTAGGTAACGTAGCAACGGCACTAGCGCCGCGGTGGCGCTAGCTGCGCTGCGTTTTGCCATGGACCACCGTCCACCGGTACAGTGGTACCATTTGCATGCTCGTTCGCTCCGTCCGTTTCCTCTCTCTCTCTCTCTATCGACGACTATTCCAGTGGGCCGTTGGAAGAAAATGGCACGAACAAACAAGAGTGGCAACGTGAGCGCGCGCAAGCTGCGGAAATAGCAACATTTATGGCCAGGGAAACGCAGTAAACCACCCGAAACTCCATTTGCCTCTCCTAGTAGGTCTCGGCTACCCCTGGCCGGGTCCGTGGCCGCGCGCGGGCAGGTGCAGAGTGCAAGTTTTTTCTTTTTTTTCTTTTTTTGCATATTTTTAACAGATGGGATGGTGGACAGAAGAAAGGAAAAAAAAGATGCAGAAAAAGTATGCTATTTGATTTTTAGTTTCATAAATTAAATTGTACTAAACACGACCTTGGTACGATAGTCGTTTTGATTTTTTTTTTCCTCTAGTCTACATTTGCGGCGAAAGATTTTTATTTGCGACCGGCCTGGAATCGGTTAACTGTGATCAACGCATGAAAAGTAGCATGTCAACCCTTGTTAGCGATAGCTATTAGTAGCTAGCTGAACAACAGGTTAGGTCAGACTTGACAGTTGAGATGATCGTCTAGTTCAAGCCTATGTTATTCTGAAATGACGGCTTAAGCAATACTCCAATACCTTTTTTTATTGGAAAGTAAATTAAGCTGCTCAAGCAAATGTTTCTCACAGTCAATGGATTTTGTTTCTGCGTGGTTGTACTATACCTCTACAGTTTTCAGCAATATAGAGTTTATTGATGCCCGGACGGTCACCAATTTAAGTTTTGTCTTTTCCCGGTTTATTATACTAGCTCGATCTTCCGTTACAAAATGTCAACGGTTATTTTTCTCCACCAACGTACAAACACGGGTACGTAGAAGAGTAATATGGCCGCATGTGTGCGCGTTAAAATACACACGCGGTAGACTTTACAACCATCTTGACTATCTACAACGCATTCTGAAAGGTGCCACAGTCTTACGCGTTAAACCCCAGTTGCTCAGTTGTTCTATGTAGATTCTCCGATCTTCTTTCGTTGGAGTTGAAACGGATAGATCAATATGACCGATTCTGAAGGACGACGAGGAAGTGGCATGGCGAATAATGGTTGCTCTTCACACACCTAGCCTTCCATCTCGGCTACGATCATTTCCTTGCACAAAAAGTCTCCACCCTGCACGTTGACACGTACGTACACTGTACGTACGAAGCATGCAAGTTAGTGTTAGTTTAAACTTAGGCTAACTACATCACCAATAATGGAGAGACCTGACACGATGGACGGAAACATGGGGCTTGTTTAGTTCGTTCCAAACTTTTAAAAAATGCACTATACAAAAGAAGATTTTTTGTCATACCAAACTTACAGTACATTATGTATTGAGTAATAAATACAGATAAAATAAAAAACTAATTGCATAATTTGGTTTAACTTCACAAGACGAATCTTTTGAGCCTAATTAGTCAATATTTAGATAATTATTACCAAATACAAACAAAATGCTATAGTACGTTTCAAGAAATTTGGCGGCACTAAATTTGAGCAACTAAACAAGACCATGATACAATAATCACCCATCTCAGACAGAAGCAACTGCATAGTACTCCAGTGCAGCCGGCTGCGGTTGGTAGATTACAGGCAGATATGGATGGATTGGCATGATGTGAGCAGCTCGTACTCATCAGGAACTAATTAGCATTGCGTGCACCTAAACCCTTCGTATCCTAGTCTAAAAAAATGCAGGTCACTTTACAACTGGTGGGACCTGCTCTTTTTTTTAATCAACAAATTAATATGGCTTTGTTTAAGGTCAGAATCTGATCAGAATAACACTGCATCTTCCTTAAGCACATGCATTTTCACCGGACACTTCAACTAACACGACGCCTTCTAGCGAGTGCCTTGTTGTCTATGCATGGGTCCACGCAGATCTCAGCTGCACAGTGGAACCAAATCTGGTTGGCACGTACTACAGTACCTGTTCTCGGGAAGCAGTGGCCCGAGCCAGAACTTTTGATTAAGGGGGTTGGACAATTCAGTGACACCTCATGAATACGATAAATTTGTATACTAAATGTATATATCACTAACTTTTCAATGTTTTTACTAATAATAAACTAAGTAGAGGGAAGTTGGACAATACGATGACACCTAACAAATATGATAACAAACGTATATATCAATATATCGTTTCAATGTTTTAACTAATAAACTATGAACTCTAGAGCTGGTTTAGGTGCTACTATATGGCTGAGCTTCTTCTATTTGCATGTCATGAACACATGTGTGTACATGGACGTGTGTGTACACTTGCTTGCTAGCTTCTTCCGCTAACGTGTGTACATAGACAATTAGACATATACACTTGCTTGCTGGCTTCTCCCCTAAACCTACTAGCTTCTTGTCGGTGCAATGGATGTATATATCTGCCTGCTAGCTTCTTCCCTAACGTACGTGTGTACATGGACGTATATATTTGCTTGCTAGCTTCTTCCCTAACATGTATACATGGACGTATACACTTGCTTGCTAGCTTGTTTCCTAATTTGTTAGCTTTCTATCGCTGCATGTACACATATATACAGCACCTATATGAGCCCGGACACCGGGTTGAGCGGGGCCACGGCCCCGGCTGGCCCCTGGCTCCGCCACTGTCCCGAAGGAAAATAGTATGAAAAAAATAGTGTGCCCCTCTGCGGCTCTGTTGGGAATAAAGGTACACCGTACCTGCTACTATGTCATCGAATCGACAAAAAGCGCATAAATTTTCTCAAGGAGAGGGCATAGTTCAAGACTTCAAATTCCCAGCTTCCTAAGTAGTGTCAATCTTTTATAGATATATATTTGGCATAAGCTCATAATTATCTCTAACTTAATTTTAACACATGGGACTAGGGCAAACTGACATAATCTTAACACATGGAACCATGGCGAACTAAGCATAGCTTAGCTAATTGGATTCTTTGTGTACACACTTGGATTTAAGTCGTGGGCCTGACGTGTGTGCTTGTGTTTCTCTAAATTTATTCTAAAATCTTTTTCTAAAAAATATAAAATTAAGTGGTGGTTGTTTTTTTTATTGGTAGGTGATGTGTAGACCTATCGGCTTAATCTTTTGGATGTACTCGTTTATAAGAGTGAGTATAAGTGTATGAGTGTGTACCGTGTAACTCAACAAAAACATACCCTCTTCCCCCAACATGAATATCTATTTCACATTTTGAGGATACGACCAATCTCAACTTCTAAAGAAAAAAGTATCAGCAATTGTTTCTTCAAAAGATTTACTATGAAAGGTATATAATATGTTTAATAATATTTATCTGATATCACAAAATCAGTAAAATTTTAGTATATGTATTTGGCTTTATTTGAGATTGTCTGGCACTGGTCCTTAAAATACGAGATGAAGATCAGTATATTTTGGATAGAAGGCAGTACGGCAACACCGTTCTTTTGAATTTTAATGAGGAGCAGAAGCAGATGCTGGTCATCTCTCCAGTTTCCCACGCGGATAACAACGCAAACCACGATGCATCCAAAGCGGAAGAGAAGAAACACGTTGGCCTAGGCACGACCACGGCTGTGCAGGAGAAGCGGTCAAGTAAAAAGGAAGGGCGCGGCAAAAAACCAAGAGGGCGCAGGCACCAGGCCTGCAGCGGAACATTCCCTCGTGAGCCCGGCGCGCGGACGTGCAGATCAGCTGCCGCGGGGCGGTCGGCAGGCGGCAGCAGCCACCAGTTCGTGGAGCCGGCCATGGGCACGTCAGGTGGTTTCTCGGAGACCTCGCGCGGCGGGCACCGCCGCCACCCGCGGCCCCGCGCGCGCAGCGCAGTGGATGTGGATCGAGTCTCGCCTTGTCGCCTGTGACGTGCGTACTGGCTTGAACTCCATGTAAGCAGCCACCAGGTGGATTATCCGATCGGCTGGTTTAGACAACAAACACAAGTAGCGTCTGGTGACCAGGGGGTTTGCGTTTGTCTGTATTTTATGAACGTAAACTTACGCCAGCTTCGAAATATGGTCTGGCCCCTGCCGGCTACTACTACGATTCTGTAAGCTGTTCCAGCTCACCAAAATGCTTGAATCTTGGTGTAAACTATCTTCCTGAAAAGGGAAATTGCTAATGCACTATGTTTACCTACCAATTTTACCGGAGCACCACAGATCGCCAAATCACCGCAGCTAATGCAGCGCACAGCTTAGTGAATGCTTTAGATCTAGCCAGCTTAATGTTCCAGAAAATCGACAGCCATTCACGTGCTACTAACTCGGCAGGCAGTGAAAAGTCCAAACACAATTAGAAACACAGATACGAGTAGGAGGAGGAGTACTGGGAGGGAGAGAGAGAGACAATCACGCACATTCTACAGCCTGTAACATTTGCAGCGTTCCATGTTTACCGTGCATCGAATGTCGCTGTACCCAGCACAGCAGGTAGATCGGGGCACTGGGCAGGGGCAGGCCGCAGGGGAAAAAAAACGAACCAGAAATGAGAAATCCACCGGCCGGCGGCCGCCCACGATCCACAGCCCTGCAGGCCGCCGCCCGTGCTGCCACGCCGGCCGCTCGCAGCCACAATGCTGGTTGACTCGAACTCGAGCCAAAGTGTTGGGACCGAGTCCTGGCAGGTTACAGTGAAGATATAATGAGTAACCCAGACGGTTTCTCTCTCTGTATTAAATATGAAAATTACAATGGGGCCCGACAGCAAATAGTGCCCCAACTACCAGGGGTCCCTTCTTTATTACACAGGGGGCGTGGCCTTATATAGTGGCTCTCCAGCTCGAGGCTGAAAGTACATGCGAGCCTCCAAAGAGAGTTTCTAAACTCTAGACACTGACTCTATTACATGTGGGTCCCCTTGGGGGCGAACTGGACCACCATTTCCTGGCCACGGCCACGGGCCGCGGCCCATCATCGCTTGCAAGAGGCCCATCAAGCCCACCAACTGTTCTCATGCTTCCCGGCTGGCTTCGGCACAACGCCCAGGCAGAAGCGGCCTCAGGTTATTGCCTCCCCCGCGCAGAGCCTGCGGGCCCGATGAGGCTGTGTCGACTAGCCTCCGCTCGGCAGCAGTGATCATCGCCGAGCCTCATCCGATGATCGGTCCGAGACCTCCGCGGAGGCTTTCTAACGAAGGTCTAACCTCCGTCTGAGCGACGGTAGCCTCCGACGGATCTTCGCTGTCGACCGGTCCTATGCCTCTCTCGGAGACCTCTGCCCGAAGACACCATCTTCGACGGCGACTCCAAAACCTGCAAACACGAGCCAGGTTGAACACGGTCGGGACTGTCAGTCAGACAGAAATCGGAGGTAATAAGCTTCTCCGGTCCTGGGGCGCATCCCAACATTCCCCCCTTGAGGGTTAGGTCCAGCGGAGGTGGGTCTAGCCATCAACACGCCCCTGGTTGTGGAGGCTGCGATTACCTCCGACTCCCCCCTGGCCCGTTGAACGTTGGACCGGAGGCTTCCCTTTTTACCGTTGTCCGGTTTTTAATCTTATGCGTTGATTCGAGTCTGTTCAACTGCTACCGTTCGATTCGTGAATCGTCTTGACCATTGGGCTGAGAAGTCGAGGCGCCGCATCGCTGCCTATATAAAGGGGTGAGCGGTGAAAACGACCCGTACTCCCCTTCACTCATCTCCGCGTAGCTTGTTCTTGTTGCTTGATGCCTCCGCTTCCATCGCGTAGGTTTCCTTTCTTGCCTGCTGCCTCCGTGTTTGCTTGTGCCCCGGCATCCTGTCGCCGTGGCACCTAGACGCCCCTGCTGTGCACGTCGTCGTCCGTTCTCTGGCCCCAATTCTCGTCTCCAGGGCATCGGAGTTGGAGGTTTCCTAGAATTCTTTGAGGAGTGCATGTTGGCTGCCGCGGAGGCTAAGGACCTCGAAGAGTCTCTGTCAGACGTTGAAGCCTCTCCGAGTGAGCTGATGGCTCCTAAGATTGATGTGAGTGATGCGGAGGTGACTCATTCTTTTGGTCGGAGCAGGATGACCCAGGATATGATTTCAGAGCTCGAGGTAAAAGGATTTATTCCTGCTGGTCACGGGCGCCCTCCTCGTGGGGAGACTATTCCAAAACCCGAGAAGGATGAAGCTGTTGTCTTTTGGGATTTTTTCACCTGTGGCCTCCGTATTCCGAGCTGCAACTTCCTTCGGTATGTCCTTGAATGGTTTGATGTGCAGCTTCACCACATGACCCCCCATGCCTTCCTGAATCTGAGCAAGTTCTTGTGGGCTGTTGAGTCTTATGGTGGAGAATTGAGTGTGAACACTTTTGTTGAGTATTACGAGCTGCAGAAACAACCACAGTACGTTGGTGGTAAGCTAGCTCAGTTCGCTTCTTGCAGTTTTATGTCCAAGAGGAACCTGGGTAAGGGTAAGAAGAAAGTTGCAATTTCTTGGCGCCAGAGGGGGAAGTATGAGCCTGCTGACTGGCTGGACTTTTGGTTTTATGTGAAGACTGGCAGCGTTACTCGGCCTGAAGAGGATGGGAGGCAGGTCACCTGGTTTCCTTGTGCCTCTGTGATGACGCGGATGAATCCGTTAACCAGTGTCAAACCTGATTCTGTCGAATCCGACAAGCAGAGGTCATGCATGGAGGCTTTTAGGGCAGCCTGTCGCTACTCAGGTGGTAGGGACCTTGTGGAGGAAATGATTGCCTCCGACTTCTGGCCTCTCCTTGGGGACAGGGACAGGAAGAAATTCGTTCTTCAGAAATTGGATCTTCCTATTTTTGGTGTCGCCGGCAGAATCCTATGTCCACATTTTGGGTTACAACTCCTTGAGGTTTAGAGCAAAGAAGGTTTTGTCCTCGCCACCGAGCAGAAGGTCGTCGAGATACTTGGGGAGGTTTCTGAGAAGGAGTATCTTGCCCGGAGGTCTGAGGCTGGTACCATGGCTCGCCTCAACAGGGTCTTCGAGGAGCTCGGCATCCACTACACTGAGCGCGAGCTCCCTGAGAAGCTGAAGAAGAAAAATGAGAAAAAAGAACTCACTGCTCCCGGCGCTGCTACAAAAGCCGCCAAAGGAAAGAAAAGGAAGGCAGGCGCCTTAGCGCGCGTTGGCTCGAAAAGACAGAAGGAGACCTCCACTGAACTTGCGGAGATGGAGGATGTCTTTGAAAATTTTTATGATGAAGGGGTCCTTTCCAACCCAGAGGTGAGGACTGAGACTCTGCCTGAGGCTGACGTTTTGGCACTGCTTGGTTCCAAAGGTCCATCTCGGCGTTCTCTGTCGCTTGTTGCTTCTCCGGAGGCGTCTCGTGCCCTAGTGGCCGAGGCCTCCGGTTCACCGTTGGTCAGGCCTGTTTCGCCAGCCGCTGAGGCTGTATCTGCGCATGTCGAAACAGCGCCCACTAAGCTTCCTACGAATCCTTTTGCTAGTATTTATCTGGAGGCCATCTCTGATGAAGATGAGTTGGAGGAAGCTGATGTTACGGCTCATCGCACTGAGAGGCTTGTGGAGGCTGTCCCGCTCGGAGCGGAGGATGCTGAGGTCACCAAGGATGTGTACGCTTCGAGTCAAGGTAACGTTCTTAGTCAAAGTATGACCTATGTGGATTTCTTGACTTTGAAGGTTTCTTGTGGTTATGCTTGTGATGGGGAAGTTTTCTTGCTCGGTGAGCATGTGTATGATGCATATTTTTTCCTTTGATTTGTTGTTTTCTTGTTCTCATTGTTTGACTTATATTTTCTGCATCCGCTTTTAGATATCCTTACTGCTGAGGCCGCTCAGCCTACCCCTTCGCCGCCTCCGGCATCAGGTGACCTTTTTCTCGGAGGGGTCGCTGCCGAGGCAGTGCCTACCGCTTCGCGCCCTCCGGTGGGCATGGTTGGCACTGGATCTCTCCCGTCCGGCGGTTGCCCTGATGAGGGCATAAGGGCTCTCCTTGGTTGGGCTCAAGGTATTGGTCAGCTGACTGATTCAATGGGCGGAGACTGTATCGGCATCTGGCTCGGCTTCCCTTTCAGACTTTGATGGACGCCAACATTAATCATCATGTTATTGTAAGTTTGGCTTCATTCTCTCCTTTTAGCTATGCACTTCTTTTTTTCAAGTATTTGATTTCTACATTGCTTTATTGCTGTCTCTAGAGGGCTGCCTTGTTTATGGCTGTTGAGACCAGCAGTTGCGCTGAACTGGTCAAAAGGACGACGCCATCAAGGTTCTGAAGGAGGAGATCGAGTCTCAGGCCCATGAAAGAGAGCGTTTGGCTCAACAAGCCTCTGGCCTAGAGAAACAGGTGCTAGCTCTTGGAATTGAATCTGATAAATTAAGGAGGTCTGCTGCTGCTGCCAAGAGAGCAGAGGATGCTACCAGGGAAGCAGAGGCCATTGCTAAAACGATGGAGGCTACTTCTAAAGAAGCAGAGGCCACCGCCATCCAGTGGGCGGACAAAGCCGTTGAGATTTTCAACCTCCTACGGCAAGAAGTGGATGCCGAATGGCGGCTGGCGGCGACTCTTAAGGATAGGGTTGAAGAGCTTGAGAAAGAGCTAACCGCCACGAGGTTGATCAGGCTAGAAGTGGCTGAAACTTATGTCTCCGCCGTCCGGGCATTTGGTGGCGCGGTGACTTCGGTCGATCGCGAGGCCTCTACCTCCAATGTCTTTTCCTGGATCAAGGGAAATCTTGCCAATCTTAGTGATTTTGTGACCGGGGTTTCTAATTTCAGTGCGAAGACCTCCGCCACCTATCTGTGCAAGCTCTTTGTGTCCAAGGGTATTGCCTAAATTGGAAATTTTGATTGCCCTGAGTTAGGAGATCCCGCTGAACTTGGCAGAACGGATCATTTTGTTAAGATCACCATTCACAGCTTTATAGAGAAATTCTGGTCCAAGTTTGGTCGGTCGGAGACCGTTGCCATGGCCCATGTTACCCATGAAACGGTATGTATGGTTGGCATTTAGTGCTTTATTTTGCTTGTGGGAGCTGTATAGGCGATTCCCTCTTATTCTCCGTCTTTTTAAGCAATTGAAGTACGACAAGCGCAGCGGTCACGGCCCGACGACTTCTGGCGGCATGTCTGCACGCACCCGGGGGTCTGGTGATGCTGGTGCCTCCGCTACTCAATGTAACAGAACCGACCAATTTATATAAGCTTAAGTCCAAATTAATCTTCCATGACAGCTTAAGTTGCACCTAAACCCATATAAACCCGGTAGTCCGTAAAATCACGAAGGATTTCAAACCAACTTACAAACCAAGATCGTAGAGATTCAGTAACCACAATCCACATGATACATAAATTTGCAATTAACTTAAATGCATCGGAGTTTATAAGAGAATATTATAACACCCTTTTTATAAAGAAATATAATAGCGGAAGCAAATTACTTTAACAGCACTCACACCATATTTTTAAATACGGTGCTAGCTCATAGTCAAATCCAACAAAAGCAATCTGAGATAAGATTATAAGGAATGACCGTGCCCAAGGTCTGATTGTTTCCCGTAATGGGATAGAAACCCATCCTGCAGCTACAGCAACCTAGATGAACACCTCAACAAGTGGGAATAAAACCCTAAGTACGAGAATGTACTCAGCTAGACTTACCCGCCATAAACCAAAAATAAATTGACTCCAATGAGTATGCAAGGCTTTATAAGTGGGATAGCTGACTCATTTAATTACGAAAAAGTTGGTATTAAAGAAATAATTAACAAGAACCTTCTAGCAATGTATTTTAATCTGATTAACCTTTTCATGCTATATTAGCACCTGTACTAAACAAGCATGGTAATAATTATTCAACAGTAAAAGTAACCAATCCGGTTGAGTATCCTTCCATCTCAAGAGCTCAACCATCTCATCTCTTTGTTCAAGTTCTTACTACGTTGCCGCTGCTCAAGTCAAGTGTTCACTGTCCAGGAACGATGGCGATTATAATCGATTGCTAACCAGCTGGTGGGTATTCCTCACACAAACCACACTCACCAGCCACTGTGAGCTACAGGTCACCGACATCCAATTCAAGAAAAGCGCGGGATCAACAGGTACCATCGTATCCAAGAACCGCCCGGCTGCCTTATTCAGGGCGACCCTGACCTCGGACTTACTCTCCGCGTAACCTGTGGTCCCCCATCTTTACCAATACGATGCGTACAGCAGGTCGACTCCCAGCCCAAATCAAAATTAGGCTTCGCGGTCGGAACGACTTATCCTTCCAGCTAAATGTGAGGCATAAATTCAATATGACTTGAGGACGTACAACGGACGGGGTCCTAGTTCGACACAGATAGGATAACCACACCGAACCTCCAGTTCAGTCTCAACACCAATCCCGTCCGGTCTTGATTTATTATCTCCACATGGTTATCTAAGATAACAATGTATTCAACCATTCTGAGTCACCACCTATAACTCACGGATGACAGGAAATCACCTGACTTCTACCGATCTAGTTAAAGCAGGGCTAAGCAAATATTTGTACCTAAACCTAACAGGGTTGAAGTATAACAGTGGCAAGGAATATAAGTAATGCAGCAACGGTATAAAGCAACGCCTATAACTTAATGCATCAAACAAGTAAAGGACTCAAGTTAGATATTTTGCAAACCACAGGGAGAATGCTCCGGGGCTTGCCTTCCTCAGAAGAGCGAGGTTGATTCTTCGGACACTCGTATAGCTCCATGTCCTTCTCCTAGTCCTAGATAACCTCCGATGCGGGAACTTCCAACGAGTCATCCTTCTGGCTTCTTGACTTCCCGACAAGGTCCTCGCATGCGATCCTGTATGATGCGTATGCATACATGAATACTAGGAATGCATATAAAATGGATATGGACTATGATGATGAGCATGATTGCTTGCACATGACTTCCACAAAGTCGTCAAAATCATCCAAGAACATATATTATGAGCACATGTCATCTACTGCATTCTCTCCTACAACAACTACTACACAAGCATTAAAATGGAACAACACACCACCATCACATCATCCATTCTAACATGTAAGTATCATCCACTCATATAAGCATCAATCCTAAACAATAGCTTTAATAGATTATATACTTTGCAAGAGTAGAAAGAAGCATTGTAGATAGCATGAACTGATAAAGCAAAGCATTAATAAACACATATATAAATAAGGGTAGAACTGCATCACATATTTATACTACCTAGAAAATTCTACAAAAATTATAGAAGACAAAACATACCAATTCTAGACTGCCATCCAAATTTCAGCTCATTTGGATAAGCCCATCATTCTACACAAAAATCACAAGGCAGCACAAAACAGGGGACCTAAAAATACTTTGTATTGTGAAGTATATCAAACCTCATGTTTCACTACATCAAGAGCTACCTTATGGCATGTAAGTAGCCCACAAAAATTATCTACCCCAAACTAGGTCCACAAAATGCATTTTTGAATTATTCCAAGAATAACCCTAAAATCACACTTGAACTACAACCTCATATTATTACGCAGCAAGCATACACTAAATATTTATGATAGATAGAGCAGGCCAACAAAAGACTAACCCAACAAGAATCACATTTTTCTGAGCTATACACAATTAGTTATGCATTTCTAAAGATATCAAGCATTTAATGTGAATAAATCAACTTAAATAAAACTATACAGAAAAGTTCTACAAAAATGTCATATCATATTTTTATCATGTAGATCTGCTCATAAAAAAAATAATGCAACTTGAACCATCTCATTTGGAGCTAAAAGGAGAAAGATATGAATTTTTGAAACATTTAAACAAAATCTGGAAATACATTTTCTTATAAACCAAAATAGAAAACCACTTTGCAGAAAGGACCCTGAGCTTTCCAGAAATCAACAAAGCCCGGATCTGAAGTTCTTCCTCTCTGAAAACTTTGCATCTGGGCCCCTGTGTTTCTTCATATTCTGGACCGAGGTCCTTGCGCGGGGAGAGACAGAGGAGGCGCCGGAGCTCGCCGTCGTCGGCCAGCGGGGGCTCACCGGCAGCAAAGAAGAGATGACGGAGCAGCAGGAGGCTACCGCGCACCCACTGGTACCCTCAATGCAAGCGGAGGCGGCCCGAGGCGGCTTGGCCACGCACGCCGACGGCTCGGCGGCGGAGCGGCGCGGCGAGGCGACGCGTCGGGGCCCTGTCGGCCGAACCAGCTAGGGTTTTACGGTCCCCATGGCAAGGCAAACTCGATTCTCAAGATGAGAGATGAGGAGGCATTCGGAGCCGGGTTGGCCACGGCTAGCCTGAGCTCAACGACCATGGTGGAAGAAAAATCCGGCCGATTCGGCCCTACCCCTGGACAACGACTGCTGCTAGCAGGCTCAGGTGACGGAGGTGGCCATCGCGAAGCTTCGTGCGGGCGCTAGGAAGAAAATGAGGTGGTGGCGCGGTGCTGTGGTGGTGGTAAAGCGCGGCGGCAACAATGGTGCCTGCCCGATGCTGCGCCGAGAAAGAGAAACGGAGAGGGAGAGAGAGGAAATGAAGAGATGGGGGAAATGGAGTGGGTGAGGGCGCAGCGCAGCGCCTTAACGCGGCCTGCCGGGTCGCTGCCGCCCACGGACGCCGGTGCGAGGACGCCACGTGGCATGAGAGGCCTGAGCAGGTCGGCCACGAATTTTAGGACCTCGATTTTCCTGAATGCTAAGAGGTAACCGTCATAGAAATTCCATTTTTGTGACCTCTAATGCAAACTTCTCTGCCCTATTTCTCCCAAATTAAGCCGAATTAGCCAAAACTCATATTGAAGAAAGTGTAGCTCTAGAAGAGTAGAACATTTCATCTTTAACAAGCTTGGCCAGATTCTACCTAGATTTTTAAATACAAAATTCCAATTGAAAATACCTCATAAATTTATTTTAAATGAAAAACAGCCCCCAAACCTGCCTTTTTCAATCTTTTTGAACATTTTTCAAATATTTTCATGAAAAGTGATAATAACAACTTTTGTTCTTTATAAAATTCTGGACAAGAATGATTAAGGGTGCATAGACATGCAAACACTCTATCAAGGATTTTTGAAACAGTCAAAGCAGAGCACTCATGGTCCCGTTGTTGGTCAACTATCACCTAGAGACATAATTAGGCAAAGTTGTTAACATGAACATAGGTTCATTTGGTACCCTAATAATCTCTAGATTATTTTAGTGAGCAATCATGAAGCACTTGACCATGGTTATCATGTTTTTCACAAAAGGACAAACAAAACTTCAACCATCATAGCATCACATGCAATGTCAGAATGATATAGAGATGATGCTAATGCAAATGATGATTAGGCTAATGCAATGCAAGTGCTTAAGTATGCTTAACATCGAGGATGTTACACTCAAGTTCCTCCTGCGAGTGCTGAGACTGATGTCGTGGTGGAGCGAGTGGTGGCCTCTCCGGGAGCTCGAATGGAGCCTCAGGACTTGACCGGAGCGGAGGAGGTGTAGAAATTAAACTTGATTTTTGTAAATTTTATATTTTGCTGACTTGGTGCTAGTGCGCACATGTAAAGAACTACTTGAAATGTTCTTGGCGAATTATTAATGGTCGAATCGTGCTGCGCAGGTCTGCAGTTTGGGGCCTGTGCAGGAGGTCGATCCTATCACCTTTATGCGCAACGATGTTTATGTTAGCGGCGAGTTGTGGACTTATTGGAAGTCGGTGTTTCCTAGGCTTTCGGTGGATGACATGTGCGATCTTGTTCTTAGCGATTTGGATGATGCACGCCCTAGTTTTATTCGTTCTTTTGCATGGCGTGGTCCGCCTAGACCTTTGTAATTATATTTGTTTGCGCGGAGGTTTGGTGTTGTGATGGACATGTCTTTTGCGTGGTTGCTTATTTCGACCTCCGCTGTGTTGCGGAGGCTTATTTTAATTAGCCGGTGGCCTTTGTGCCTTATTGTAGGTGTTACCTCCGGAGGTGATTTCTATTTTCCTTCTCGGAGGTTGTAACCACTTTGAGACACATTTGTGTATTAATAACTTTATTGCTAACATACGGCGGATGCTACAACCGTTGTTTCTCTTCGACCAGTGCTGGTGTCAGTTTTGCTATGCTCGACTTTGCAGTCTTCTGCAATCTCTCTGCGCGTCCCAACGCTTATTCTGCGGAGGTAAGTTGTGGTTGATTTCAGTGGAGACGAGAGGACGTTACGAGTTCTTACGCGGTATCCCCCCTTGTCTCCGTTCAAACGATGATCCTGATTGGCTTGCTCTGCTGGCTTCCCTCTCTGGCATTGTCCCGGAGACCACAGCTGCCTCTGGGACATTTCTTTTGCCAATCCTATTATGAATTCTTGCGCGGTATCTCATTATTTTTGGTCATCCATATGTGGACGTCTGCCTCCATCTCCCTTAAGCGGGTTTTGGTTATGTGGAGCTAGTTGTGGTTGGCCCTTTCCTACTGCTCATGCGTGCAGACGTTGAGCTCTATTTCTTTTATAGTACTCCTTGTGTACTTTGCGTATCCTTGGTATTTATTTGTTTAGGATCATTGCTTGCAGAGGCTAGTTAACATAGGTATTAGTTTGGTACTTGTTTCCTTTTAATGATAGGTAGCTGTAGATGGTTTAATGATGCTTTGGAGGTCCTTATAAAAGGATCTATTCCTCCTTGATCATTTGGGGTGCTTCATTGTGTACATTATACTGATGGCGCTTACTAGGAGCTTTTTGTGTTGGTACTATGTAAGGACTCGTACTGGAACAGCGTCGGAGATGGCGGTTGGCTGTGTTCTTATTTAGCATTGCTGATGTAAGGATTTTGGATGCAGTGGTTGCTTGCGAATGGAAGGTGCAAAGTGGTGTGCTGACAGATGATCTTGGAATTTGTCATGCACACCGCGACGTTGGAGGTTCACCTCCTTCTCTTCATACCGAGCGTGTGTTGGACTTGATTGAAGTGGCTTGGTTTCCGGAGTTACAGGGTGGTAGGTAGCCGGAAGGTGATAGGGGATATTCTGTGGTTGATCAGAGTTTGCCTCCGTCATTGCTAGTGTCGGAGGTTAAAGTGTCGGCAACCTCCGGTCCACTTCCATGTCTTGTGGTAGCAGGTTAGCTGGGTGGAGTGGCTGGATATTTTGACCCAGAGGTTGTGTATTTTGGTCTAGCAGCTAGATACGTTCATTTTGCACATTGTTTCTGTTATGAGCAGGGCGTAATGTGCCCTGACTATTGTAAGCATAAAATCGAATGAATAGACTTGTTTTGCGTATTGCCTCCGTTCCGGAGTGCGGAATATCTGTTTCTTGTGATTGTATTGCTTTTGGAAAGTGTATGACGTGGAGGTTGCTTGGTTCCACGAACTTGTACCTGCGTGAGTGTTACCTTCGCTTGTTTTGCGTTCTGGAGGTTGCTTTTGGTGATTGTAATGTTACCCGTTTTTTGAGCTACCGGTGCCTGAACTAGTTGACAGGTCTTTTTTCGGTTCGCTTTGCAAATTATGGTTGCGATTGCCTGCCTCGATGCCTGATAAGACAGGACTTTTTCGAGGTCTTTTGGTATTTAGTGGAGGCTGGTTCATGCCTTTTTTGTTCGTCCGCGATCTGTGGTTGCTATTGCCTGCCTCGATGCTTGATAGGACAGGGCTTTTTTGAGGGCTTTTGGCATTCAGCGGAGGCTATTTCATGCCTTCTTTATTCGCAACCTATGGTTGCTATTGCTTGCCTCGATGCCTGATAGGACAGGGCTTTTTCGAGGGCTTTTGGCATTCAGCGGAGGCTGTTTCGTGCCTTCTCATTTTTTAGCAACCCATGGTTGTTGTTGCTTGTCTCGATGCCTGATAGGACAAGTCTTTTTTGAGGGCTTTCGGCAGTTTAGCAGAGGCTATTTTGGAGGTTGCTTCATGCCTTCTCATTTTTCTTAATGGTGGCATGAAGTAACCTTGTGAGATCGTGAATAGTTGTCGAATATTGTAGCCGCGGTGCTAGCTGCTTTCGACTGTCCTAGGTACTGCTTTTCGGGGTTCTCTTTATACATTCAGAGGTTAATTACATACGGTTTTGCCTCATTAAAAACCTCACCTCCGATTTGGAGCCCCTTTTGTGAGGAAAAGAGTGCAAGCCATTTTTGCAGGAAAAATAAATTGCGGGAATTTAAATCTAGGAACTTCCGTTTATAATTCTACGGAGTCCTTACATTCTATGTGTAGTATTTTTGGAGGCTATCAATGTTCCAGGAGTGGGTTGATGTTCTTCCTTTTGTGTCTTGCAGATAGAATGATCCTTTCCTCCCTCCTTGCCTAGCTATGAATGGTCCTTCCCATTTTGGCTGTAGCTTTCCAATGTTCTGAGCGTTTGGCCTCCGCCTTATTACCCAGTCGTCGTTTTTGATGTCCTTAGTGACCACTTTTCCATCCCTCCATTTTCTAGTTTGGTCTTGGTATTTCCCGATGTTGTCGATTGCCTCTAGCCTGTATGCTTCGATCATCTCTTTGGTGTATTCTTTGTCTTTTGTGAGGTTTTGTTTTATCACGCGGAGGCTCTGGTGTTTGATCTCCTCTGGCATCATTGCTTCTTCTCCATACAGTAGCTTGAATGGAATAAACCCGGTGGCTCTTGATACGTTTGTATTGTGAGACCATGCTACCTTCGGCAGCTCTTCTACCCATTTGCCCTTTTTTTGATCCAGCAATGTCTTGGAGATTGCTGAGAATATGATTCTATTTGACCTTTCTACTGCTCCATTGCTTTCTGGGTGATAGACTGATGCGAAGGCTATCTTTGTGCCGATGCTCTTGCAGAATTCTTTGAACTTATCTGAATCAAACCGTTTTCCATTGTCGACTATGGGTGTTCTTGGAACCCCGAATCAGCAAATTATGTTTTGCCATAAAAATTTCTTGACTGTTTCGGAGGTGATTGTTGCAAGTGGTTTGGCCTCTATCCATCTTGTGAAGTATTCTACTGCTACTACTACATACTTGCTTCCGTCTTGAGCCGGGGGTAATGGCCCTACGAGATCCATTCCCCATCGCTAAAGCGGCCAGACCAGAGGTATTAGTTGTGATTGTCCTCTCGGAGACGCTTGGTGTGGTGCAAAACTCTGGCATGCTTTGCAAGTCATTACTATGTGCAATGCGTCCTTGATATGAGTTGTCCAGTAGAATCCTTGCCTGATTGCCTTTGCTGAGAGTGCTCTGGGGCCAATGTGCGATCCACACATCCCTGAGTGAATATCCTGTAGGAGGTCTTTGCCCTCTGCCTCAGTGATGCACTTAAGGAGTGGTTGGACTATGCCCTTCTTGTATAGAACTTCGTCTATTATTGTATAGTTCCTTGCCCGCATGGCCAGTCTTGCGACGGTTGTTTCATCTGATGTTACTTGGATTCCATTGATATGATCGGTTATTGCTTTTCTCCAATCCTCTGTGTCCACTAGGAGTACCTCCGCAAATGCCTTGGATGTTTTTGCGGTGGCTGGCGATGTCAATTCTTGTAAGAAGATTCCCTCGAGTACCTCCATTTGGTTTGCTGCTGCTTTGGCTAATTCATCTACCTCCTTGTTGTCCCCCCTGGGGATGTATCTTAGGGTAAAACCCTGGAATCTTTTTTCAGGCCCCGGATTACCTCTAGGTATGCGGCTCACTCTGGGTTTCTGACAACATAGTCTTTCTCAACTTGTCCTACTACTATTTGCGAATCGGTTTCTGACCATGATGTGCTTTGCACCGAGTGCCTTTGCCTTGTTAAGCCCCAGGATTACTCCTTCGTACTCAGCTACGGAGTCCTTGGTGTGTATTTTGTTTTGATACCTGATGGTGATATTAGTACCGCGGAGGCTCCTACACCTTGGACGCCCCAAGCACCATCTGTGTATAGTGTCCATACTGAAGCCTCCGCTTTGTCTTCTGCCTATTGCGGAGATGTTCATTATGCCAAAAAATCTACTAGTACTTGCGACTTGACTGCTGTTCTTGAAATAAACTTGATGCTAAACTGGGATATTTCTGTTGCCCATTTGCCAATTCTCCCCGATGATTCTTTATTGCCTAGGATGTCGGTGAGCGGTTGCGCTGTTGGGACTAGAATTTTATGTTCTTAAAAATAGTGCTTGAGCTTTCTTGATGCTGTGACTACTGCGTATGCTATTTTTTTGACCTCCGAATAGTTCAGTTTTGCTCCCTGCAGTGCTTCTGATACATAGTATATTGGGTGCTGTACGCTTTTGTTGTTAATCGCCTTTTCTTGGACTAGCACTGCGCCGATTGCTCCTGCGAAGGCTGCAATATACAATAACAGAGTTGCCTCCGTGTCCGGTGCTGTAACCATGAGGTCTTTAGTCATGTGATTTTTGAGCTGCTGGAATGCCTCCGACTGCTCCTTGCCCCATTCAAATTTGCCTGCGGCTTTGAGTGTTTTAAAAAATGGCAGACTTCGTTCTGCCGATTTGGAGATAAATCTGTTGAGTGCTGCTATTCTGCCTGTTAGCCTTTGGACCTCTTTCTTGGTTGCTGGTTCCTTCATAGTCAATACCACTTTTGTTTTATCTAGGTTTGCTCTTAGCCCTTCTGGCCGACGATGTAGCCGAGCATTTTCCCTTTGCTTACTCCGAAGATGCACTTTTCTGGGTTCAGCTTCAACCCTGCTTCTCGAAGGTTGGCGAATGTTTCCCTAAGGTCATTCAAATGATCTCCAGTATGTTTACTAACTACTGCTAAATCATCGACGTAGGCTATAATGTTCCTCCTGAGTTGAGTTCGCAACACGGTCTGAATCATTCTTGTGAATGTTGATCCTGCGTTTTTGAGACCCTCTGGCATTCTAACAAAACAATAGGTGCCGAAGGGGGTCGTGAAGCTTGTTTATTCTTCGTCCTCCTTTCTTAACCATATCTGATGGTATCCTGAGAAATAATCCAACAGAGAGAAGCGCTTGCATCCTGCTGCCTTGTCGACTGATGCATGTATCCTTGGTAATAGGAATGGATCTTTTTTGGAGGCCTTGTTGAGGTCTGTGAAGTCTATGCACATTCTTATTTTTCGTTCTTTTTTGGCACTAGGACAACATTTGCTAGCCATTCTGAGTAATTGACTTCTCTGATGACCTTGGCATCTAATAACCTTTGTACCTCCACCTTTGCTGCAATTATGCGTTCTTCAGACATCTTTCTCTGTTTCTGCTTCTTAGGTTTGACATCCGGGTTGAGGTCGAGGGTGTGTTTAATCAAATCTTGACTGATTTCCTGCAGATCTGATGCTTACCACGTGAACATGTCCTTGTTCTTTGTTAGCAGTTCTAACAAGTCCTTCTCTACCTCTGATAGGTTGGCACCTAAGACCACTTTTCTGTTAGGAACTGCTGCTTCCGATATTAGTGTTATTGTATCCTCTTGATCCGCCATGTTGGTTTTTCCCGGAGGCATGTCTGGAGGCTCCTGTGCTTCTACAGTATTGATATTTCTATGTGCTTTGTCGATTGCTCTCTCTATGTTTTTTTGCTTCTTTTTGACTACCCCGCACTGTGATGATTCCATGCAATGCTGGCATCTTCATGCAGAGGTAACCCATGTGTATTGCGACATTGAACTTGTTTGCGAATCCTCTTCCTAGTATCGCATTGTACTGGTAGTAGATGTCGACCACGTCAAAGGTGATGTACTCTGTTCTTGTATAGTTTCTATCTTTGAATGATACTGGCAGTGATATCTTGCCTAGGGCGTTGATCTTTTTCCCTGTCCGGTGGTTGCAGCTGGCTTCTGCTTACCTTCATTTGGTCAAATACATTGGCGAAGATGATATCTGCTGAACTCCCGGAGTCAACAAGTATCCTGCTTACCTCCCAGGCTGCTATATTTGCCTTTATAACCATGGCATCTGCATGCGGATAGCTTTTAACTTGGAGGTCTTGTTCTATGAATTCTATTGGCATCTTGGACCATTCTGTTGATCTGTAGGCGCCCTGGACTGCTACATTGTTTACCAAACGGAGGTGGTCCTTCTTTTGTTTTTTGGTTTTGAACTCTAGTGCCGAGCCTCCGGCTATAGGTAGTATCATGCCAATGGTTGGTAGCGCTGAATGCGGGTTTAGCTGGTGCTCTGCCGGAGGCTCTGCCTTCGTAGTTGCTGTTGTGATTAAAGCATATTGCGGAGGTGCTGGTAATGCCTCATACTGCCTCTGTTGTGCTGCCGGAGGTGTCTGCATGTATGTTGATTCAATGAGCGCTATGTGCGGAGGTCTTGGGTCAATATAAGTTAGACCGTTTTCTGCTCTGTTTGGGTGATAAGCCTGGTTCTGGGCTGTTTGCTGATAAATTGGTCTCCAGGCTAGCGGTGATGTTGGATAGTACTGTTGAGCCAGGTTATACTGCGACAGTGGTGCTGGACCGTATCCTGGAAAGCTTGGGTTGTATTGCTGATGGAGTTGCGAACCGTGAGTGTGATTTACTTCTCTGCTACCCTGCTGCTGGGGCTGTAGCTGTGATTGTTTGCTTTTTATTATGTCAAGTGTTTCTTGGGCCTCCGGGCAGTCCCGTGTGATGTGCCCTTGGTCCTCGCCGTGGAAGAGGCAGTATTGCTTTCTTGGTTTCTGGTTCCTGTTCCAATTCTTGGACTTGTTTTTGTTTTGGCCATGTCCTTGATTTCTCTGCTTGTAATTGGATTCTTTTTTGTCCTGAGCATTCGAAGGCTGGCTACTTTGCAAATTGAAGACCTGCTTCTGATGGGTATTGTTGCCTTTGCTGGTTCCTGTTGTCTCTTCTACTGCCGCTGTTTGAGTACTGCTTGCTTTGACCGTCTGCTTCCTCCAATCTTTTGCGGAGGTCGTTGTCAGACCTGCAGTATTTTTCAAACTCCTCATGCAGCTGAATCATTGTGGCTGGCTTCTTTCTTGTTAACTGATTGGCGAATAGGCCGATCCTGAGTCCTTTGATTGCTGCTTCTATGGCCACTTCGTCAGGGACATCTGGTGCTCTAGCCCGGAGGTGTAGAAATCTCTGATAATAGTCTCTGAGGGGTTCGCCCTTGAGGTGCTTGTTGCTGAACATGTCTGACGATGTTAGCGACTCTCTTGTGTAAGCTTTAAAGTTTACCAATATCTGGTCTCGTAGGTTCTCCCATGAATATACCGTGCTTGGTTTCAACATTGAGTACCATGCAAGTGCATCTCCTTCTGCTGCAATCACGAATGACTTGGCCATTACGTGATCATTGCCTCCGGCTGAGGCTACTGCTGCTTTAAAACTCATTATGAACTGCCTCGGATCTGAATTGCCATTGAACCTTGGTAGAGATACATGTTTGAAGCTCGGAGGCCATGGTGAGCTTTGTAAGCCTTCGGACAGTGGTGATTTTGGGTCAAAACTCTTGACGGTGTGGGTAGGCTTGGGACTTTGGTGTGCGCAGGCTGCGCGTTCATAGTTGGGGGTCGACTTGCCATGACTAGTTGAGCGACCTCCGCTGGACCGGCTGTCGGAGGTTGCATGCTCTGTATTTCTGCTTGCAGAATGACCATTTGTTGCCTTATCTCGTCCGCTTGACGCGATGACTGTATTGTTCTTTCGGTAGCGGCTTGCTGTGCCCTTAACCTATCTCTTTCGGCCTCCATGTGCCGCATCTCCGCTCTCAACCTGTGTATTTCATCTTCTTGGTTCTGGTCAGGCTGGGGTTGTTCTGTGGGATTCCCCCCTGCGGCGGTGTTCTCATCATCACCTCCGCCTACCGGTGCGGAGGCGTAGGTGCTTCGGGCATTTCTCCTTGGCCTCCCGCGAGGAGAGGGTTCCGGTACCTCCGCCTCAGCGACGGTACGTCTCCTTGCGGTGGTCTTTTTCCTAGGTGGCATGTGCAGGTTTTATCTCTGGCCAGACACAAGCGGTGTGCGCCATAGTGCTGGGACCGAGTCCCAGCAGGTTAGAGTGAAGTTGGAATGAGTAACCCAGACGGTTCCTCTCTCTGTATTAATTATGAAAATTACAATGGGCCCGACAGCAAGTAGTGCCACAACTACCAGGGGGTCCCTTCTTTATTACACAGGGGGCGTGGCCTTATATAGTGGCTCCCCAGCTCGAGGCTGAAAGTACATGCGTGCCCCCAAAGGAAGTTTCTAAACCCTAGACACTGACTCTATTACACGTGGGTCCCCTTGGGGGCGAACCGGACCACCATTTCCGGCCGTGGCCCATCATCGCTTGCAAGAGGCCCATCAAGCCCACCAACTGCCCTCATGCTTCCCGGCTGGCTTCGGCACAACGCCCAGGCAGAAGCGGCCTCAGGTTATTGCCTCCCCCGCGCAGAGCCTCCGGGCCCGATGAGGCTGTGTCGACTAGCCTCCGCTCGGCGGCAGTGATCATCGCCGAGCCGCATCTGATGATCGGTCCGAGACCTCCGCCAGAGGCTTTCTAACGGAGGTCTAACCTCCGTCTGAGCGACGGTAGCCTCCGGTGGATCTTCGCTGTCGACCGGTCCTATGCCTCTCCCGGAGACCTCCGCCCGGAGACACCATCTTCGACGGCGACTCCAAACCTGCAAACACGAGCCAGGTTAAACACGGTCGGGACTGTCAGTTAGACAGAAGTCGAAGGTAATAAGCTTCTCCGGTCCGGGACGCATCCCCGACACGAAGCAGCAGCCACGTTGACCCTGCCTCCCCAATCCGGCAGGCAATCCTCCCCGTCCGCGGTGCCCATCCATCCATGCATCCCATCAAAAGCCCCACCAAAGCCCCGGAACCGGCCACTAAACGCCCGCACCCAGCCGACCAACCCACCGCGCACCAGTTCATCATCTCATCAGCCATCAGCCATCACCACCACACCGCTCGCACGGCGCTCATCATCCGCGCTCGCGACTCGATTCGGCCCCGGCCCCGGCCCCGGCCCCGGCCCCCCAGAAAACACAGAGCCCCGGCGCCGTCAGATCCCAGAAACCCCGAACACCCAGCGGGTTCGGGGGCCGGCCTTCAGGCTGCTGAGAAAACAACCGAACCGAACGTGGCAGCAAATCGCGGGACAGACAGCGCAGAGCAAGGAGGCGAAAACAAACCCTTCCATTTCAAAGCCCCCCGAGAATTTCAAAAACATTTAACAGCTTCCTCCTCCTTCCTTGCGCTAAACAAAACCCCGCAATACAAGCACCGGCTTCGTCCCTCCGCCTCCACTTCGTCTCCTCTCCTCTCATCATCTCTCTCTTCCCCAGCTCCGGCCGCCGCAGCCGGCGCGTCTACAGCTTGCTCTGTCTGCGGTAGCCGGCGCCGCCGTGGCCGCGGGCGAGCTCGAGAGGTGCGGAATTTGGGTTCGAATCGGAGCAATAATTGGGAGGCAGTTGGGGGTGTGTAACTTTGGGCATTAATGGCGGGGTGGTGAGAGACCCCCCAGCCCAAGCCCAAGGGAGGAGGCCGCCCCTCTGTCTCTGGAGGTGGTGGCGCCCTGTAGTTACCTGCGCAGCTCGGGCCTCTGCCCCCCTTCCCTCCGCCTTTATTGCGTTTAATTTCGCTCCGAATTCCAGCGCTTCCGCCTCCCCCAATCCCATCGACACCTGTAACGCGGAGTGGGCATGGGGGACGGTGGTGGCGGCGGCGGCATCGGCAGGAGGAGGTGGCGCTCGAGGCGATGATGCGCGAGCGCGCGCGGGGGCTCTGGGCGCTGCTGCTGCTGCTGCTGCTCGTTGCGCTGGCGGCGGCGCCCGGGGCGGTGCTGGCGCAGGGCAACGGGAACCTGACGTCGCGCTCGGATCTCGTCGGGCTCTACGCGCTGCGGGGCTCGCTCGGCCTCCGGGCGCGGGACTGGCCGCGGCACGCGGACCCGTGCGCGGCGTGGGCGGGCGTCGGCTGCCGCACCGGTCGCGTCGTCTCGCTCAGCCTCGTCGGGCTGCGCCGCACGCGGCTGGGTCGCCTGTCGCCGCGCTTCGACATCGACGGGCTGCGCAACCTCACGCGGCTCGAGGCCTTCAGCGCCGCGGGCTTCGGGCTCCCCGGCACCATCCCGGCGTGGCTAGGCGCCGGGCTCGCGCCCACTTTCCAGTCCCTCGACATCTCCGGCTGCGCCGTGTCCGGGGAGATCCCGGCCTCCGCGCTCGTCGGCCTCGGCAACCTCACCACCCTCAACCTCGCGGGCAACCAGCTGTCTGGGCAACTGCCGGCCGCCGCGCTCTCGGGGCTCACGCGTCTGAGGACCCTCAACCTCTCGCACAATGCGTTATCGGGCGCCCTGCCCGACGCGGTCTGGTCGCTCCCGGGGCTCACCGTTCTGGACGTGTCGCGTAACAACCTCACCGGCGCATTGCCCACGGCAGGGATCGCGCTGCCGGCCAATGCGCAGGTGGTGGATCTGTCGTGGAACTCGTTCTATGGCGTCGTGCCAGAGACCTTTCGCCGGCTCTTCGCTCAGGTGCTGCTGGCCAATATTTCTGGCAACTACTTCGACAGCAAGCTAGGAGTGTCCGATGGTGGTGGTGGCAATGTTTCGTTTCAGTTGAATTGCTTCCTTGACGTTCTGGGACAGCGTACCCAGGCCGATTGCCAACAGTTCTATGCCAGCCGTGGCTTGCCATATGATGGTCCAGTTATCCCACCCGCACCACAGCCTGCTGCACCTTCACCGGGAAGGAAGAAGCACAAGAATCTGAAGTACATACTGATCGGGGCCATTGGTGGAGGCCTCCTGCTGATAGCCGTGGCTGCAGCCATTGTGTTCTGCTTTGTGTGTTCTGGGAGGACAGTGAGGAGGAATGATCAGAGGGAAAGTGGGGCATCACCAAGTGGGCCATCAGGAGTGTCAGCTACAGGCACAGCTGTAGCTACTGGTGGCACACAGCCTTCTGCATTGTCCGCAAACTCGGCGAAAGTCGGCGATTCATTTGCTTACGACCAACTTGCCAATGCCACCTCGGGATTTGGGGAAGAGAGGCTCATCAAGCACGGTCACTCAGGTGATCTATACCATGGTGTTCTACAAGACGGGACTGCTGTGGTGGTGAAGAGGATCACTTCTCGCGTGGCTCGGAAGGATGCATATCTGGCAGAATTAGATTTGTTTGCGAAAGGATTGCATGAAAGGCTGGTTCCTTTCCTGGGGCACTGCCTTGATAAAGAGGAAGAAAAGGTTCTTGTGTATAGGTTTGTCCGAAATGGTGACCTGTCAAGTGCACTGCACAGAAAGTCAAGGGAGGAAGATGAGGGCATGCAATCTTTGGACTGGATAAAAAGGTTGAAGATTGCAACGGGGGTAGCTGAGGCTCTTTGCTATCTGCATCATGAGTGTTCTCCACCAATGGTTCACAGGTATAAACTTCAATGTAGTTTTGTTGATGTCATATTTGTTTGCTGTGTATCTGTTAGCAAATTGTTTTTGTTTATAAGATCACAAAGTTTTAGATTTACCTTAGAAATTCAATCTTTATCATTACATGGGATTTAGTGGTTGACAGCCATTCTCCACTATGTGTGTTTCACTGTGGGTGCTCTTATAATTGATTTTCTTCGTTTTGCTACCAGATGTGTGCCAGCAATGCTGAATCATAAAGTTAGTGTTTCGTGCTTGATGCGACGTATTCTGTGCGTTATCTGATTACTGGAAATTCAATGTCGACACTGCTGTTATTTGCTTTAATATTTTTGCTGAGATGTTTCTGATGGTTTTTGTCATTTAAAGACCCACCAATTTTTGCCATAAAAAATAACGGGAAGTTCATTGTCACCCAGGGATTTTTTGTTTTGTCATCAATGTGAGGCATGGAGTAGACCGCAATCGATACTAATTGTTTTGTCGTTTTGTCAGTTCTATATGGCAACACGAAGGGTTCTGACTGCTTTGATGCTTCCTTCCAAGACCAATAAATTAGATGCAATGCAAAAGTTTACTGTTGACTAATTTTGTCAGTTCTCTACTACAGGGATGTGCAAGCTAGCAGTGTCCTTCTTGATGAAAAATTTGATGTGCGCCTCGGTAGCTTGACTGAGGTGTGTCCTCAAGAAGGGGAAGGTCACCAAAATGTTATCACAAAGCTGTTAAGATTTTCTTCGTAAGTTTCAGACACCATCTCTGCTTGGCTTGTTTCTCTTTTCCACGCTAAATGCTTCCTTTGTGGAGTATGCAAATCCATACTTATATTGTATTCACTATTACACCATCCTGTTTCAGCAGTAGTTCTGTTCAAGTGTTAACCATGAAATTAGTATTTACCTGTTTTATAGCTTGAATTTGGATGGATTACCTTTTAAAATGAATAATTGAGTATTTGGTTAATTTAAATAGAGTGTTGTCGACATGATTCCAGTCAATTACTAGTTTAACCTGCTGTTTCTTGGCCTGATCTTTGTCATGTTGACACTGGCACGATGCAAAATCTAAATGATGTCAATAACTGCGATAAAACTAGTGCTTGTAGGACCATGAGAGCGTAGATGATCGTAAACTATTTCTTTTCCTTTCCTTTCATTGTACTTGCCTTATCTTATTGTCAATGGACATGTAGTATCCTTATTTTAGTTGATAGTTACATTATCAATGCTTCCTTGGTGTAGTTTCATCTTCTAATATCAAATAGGTCCCTTTCCATCTCCTGATGCTTTATTTTTGTGTTGTGGGGATGCAGGACGGCAGATCAAGGTTCTTCTGGTGAGTTTGTGCATGCAACCATTCATTGCTTTCAAGCATTTCTAATCTTGAGAATTGGCCATTAGTCCTCAGTTTCACGCTAAAATTGATGGCTCAACTGTCCTATTGTCTGCGAAAATGCTTTGAACATCGTCTCTAATTCTACTTTTTACGTTATGCAAGTTAATTGACTAGTTTTCTCTGTAAACAGGTTCCCCATCGGCAACTTGCCCATATGATGTCTATTGCTTTGGAAAAGTTTTACTGGAGCTGGTGACAGGGAGGCTTGGTATCAGTGCATCAAATGATGCTGCCACAAGTGATTGGCTTGATGCCACCCTGCGGTACGTCAATATTTATGAGAAGGAGCTTATGAGCAAGATTATTGATCCAACACTTATCATTGACGAGGACCATCTGGAGGAAGTCTGGGCAATGGCGATTGTTGCCAAGTCCTGCTTGAATCCTCGGTCTTCTAAACGCCCACCGATGAAGTACATCCTGAAAGCACTAGAGAACCCTTTGAAGGTGGTGAGAGAAGACAATGGCAATGGCTCTGCAAGGTTGAGAGCAACATCGTCACGGGGTTCATGGAACGCTGCACTCTTTGGAAGTTGGCGGCATAGCTCGTCTGATATAGGTCCTTCTAGGGACGACAACATTCTGAAACGCTCGGAGACAATCAAATCTTCTGGTGGGAGCAATGGGGATCATTCTTCCTCCCGCAGGAGGCAATCCAAGGAGATCTTCCCCGAGCCGTCCGGCTCTCGTGACACTGAAGATTAAGGATGAAAGAGAATCTTTCTTGCTAATCATTTTTCGGTAAAAAGGGAATCTCTATGGATGACGGCTCTGTTAGAGCTCTGCTGGCTGCTTCTGATAGAATTCTTTCGTCCAAAAAGTCAGGGATGTGAATTCTTTCTTCTAGTCAATGGCTTCACAACAGGACACTGGTGGCATGGTAATCATTTTTGGGGGAACTAGCAATGGTGGCATGTACGTTGGTCGTTGCTGTAGCATGGTTGACGACAATGGCATGCAGCTGGCGGCAGTGAAAAATTCTTCACAGTTGGAAGTCTGGTGTCTCTTCTATCCATTTTCTCATTTTCCCCCTCCTCTCGGTTAAAGAAAGAATGGCGACCTGATTCTTTTTCTTCTCCCTAATGTAATTGATTGTTTCATTGTTGGTCATAGCAGAAATGTTCTTTTCCATGCCATTTTTTTCCTCACTTTGAGTTTCTTTGTTGCCTTTGCGAGTTTGATGCTACGTGGGGGCGTATAGCGCCATCCTAGGTGGGCCACAAACTTGATAGCAACCCATATGAAAAGGCCAAATCTCCAAATGTTTGGGCCAGACACTTGATAGCGACCTATATGAAAAGGCCAACTCTTCAAATGTCTGTTGCGAGAGCTCTTGTGCTGTACCGGGCCGGCCCAATAACAAGTGAATGAAATATTATAGTACCTGGCGCCTGTAGCTCAGTGGATAGAGCGTTTGTTTCCTAAACAAAAAGTCGAAGGTTCGAACCCTTCCTGGCGCAAAACTTTTTTGTACAGAATTTATTTCTCCATGTTGGCGAAAATCACATACCATGTGGCTCTAACGCGCAAAACTTTTTTTATACAGAATTTATTTTTCCATGTTGGCGAAAATCACATACCATGTGGCTCTGACTGGAAGTTTGCACGGTTGCATGGATATATTAATTTGCATCAGATATGTTCCCATTTCCCCTGTTGTGCAAGCATAAATCAGCTTTTTTATGCTACAAAAATTATCTTTCATTATTAAGTAAACCACCTTTTTTTTCGTGTGGGTCCACAAATTTGTCATGTGACCTTTTTTCTTTTCATTACCAAGCTTTTCCCTACTCCTTCCCACGTCCTTCCCCCAATTTTTTTTTCATCCCGAAGTCTTCTGCGCAAAATGACCTTTTTTTTTCCAAAAAAAACAAGCCTTATGCCATCAACTATTCCCTACGCCTTTCCCTCGTCCTTTCCCCCTGAGCTACTCATTAATGAAAATTACCGTCAGAAAAACTTTCAAAACAGTAGACATCTGAGAACAGAAGACGAAACACCAGGAAAGAAACTGAGAAGCAATTCAGAGGTTGCAGAGTTTCTTCTATACCATTTAATGAAAGAGACTTGCTGTTTCATGCAAAGTTAGTACTAGGACGGAGCTTAAAGCCTTTAAATCATCAAAAAAAAACTCAATCAGTGGAAAGAGAAATATATAGAACAAGGAATAAGAGAAAAAAATGGTTAGAGCTTTAAGCTTGTTTTAATTATTATTATATGTGATAATCGCTGAAACATAGGAGTACTTATTTAGTAATGGTTTCATACAACAACTGGGTGGTATCTTGTATGCTGAATGCAGTACTGGAAGAACTGTTGTAATGGTTTCATACAACAACGAGTGTACCATGTTTCTCATTTCATTTATTTCTCTTAAGATTTTATTAGCCCACCACTTCTCAATTTTCTCATACAAAAGAGATACTCTTCAACTAGCTTTAGCAGCAAGCAACGATGGCTGTGACGGAACCTCGGGAACCAAGGTCCCATTGATGGAAGGGTTAGCGTTGTTAGTTTTTGCATCAACTGCCCAAAAGTTTGCTGCTTTGATGTCATCTTCTATCATTAACTCAGAGTACTCCTCGTGGTTGTATACCACATTGTTCTTGCCCCCAAACTCTACAGGGAGGACTTCCGGGTCAATGTATTTGTACAGGACCTTCATGCTCTCCTCATCCTTCTGGTACACGAAGTTCACCTTCTCAATTGATTTTGGATCAAGGAAAATTTTGATAACCTGAAAGAATTTAAAACATTTAAGTTGGAAGAATGAAATGCAGTTTTTTGTCTGTATCAACAGTATATGTTGTTTATTGTTTTTCATTTTTTGTGATTAAAATCCGATAGATGCATAAAGGTCGAGAGCACTTACCTTATAAAAAGCTTCAAATACTTTTGGGGCATTAAATAAAAATCCAATGGCCAGCCTTTCAGGAAAATGATTTTGAAGGATATTTGCAGTTTCTCTAGAAGTCTTTATGGGCGAAGCATGAGCCACAGTCCATCCTGTGAAATCTATCAGCCATACCATTTTTTCCTGGCCTTCAGGTAGGCAGAAGATTGCATTCTCCAAAGTATATACTAGGCACCGTATCTGCCCTTCATGGGACGAAGTATTCTGAAATAGCATTCAGGTGAATCCTGAGCTCAGGAAGCTAGGGTGACTGAAAATTTTCAGAAACTAGAAAAGAATAGTGGGTGACATTTCAAATGGGAGAACTTCTTACCTGTTTTGCAGGTTTCATGACAACAACAGTTCTGCCCTCCCTGTCTCGGAAACTTGCCCTGTACATTTTACCTGTTTCCGCTTCAACAGAAACATCATCCTAAGAAGCAGTTAATATGATGTTTAGTCACTTGGCTAGGATTCAGCGAAATCAAACTAGAGTAATGCATGGATGGCAAAAAAGGAAGAGCAAATTTTACCCAACGAATATCCTCTGGCCTGTAAGCTGCCCTCCACTTGAGGCTTTCTTCCAGCATTTTTCTCGCCTTAGCAACATTCCAGTTACGGGCTTCCAGATATCTTTTCAAGCATGCTTCACTGCAGTACTTCTCGCCACGGGCAGACAAAGTCCCAAGTGCAGCTTTCAGTTCACTTATCTGCTCATAGGAGATTGTTGCATGAGCATCTGACAAGAAAATAGCTGATACATCAACAAAGAGACTAAAACCATTTGTCAGGCCTGTAAGCATTACATGTATTGGCTCAATTCTGTGCGATATGAGTTTGTTGAATGGAGGGTTTGTGTAACAACTAGTAACAAGACCAACATAAATTTGTACAAAGTTAGCAGACATATTACACATAGCCATGTTACAACTAGATGAACAGAAGTACATACAATATTGAGCACAGAACACTTGTCCATTCAGACACATTACACATACACCTTCAGTGATCAATCATGTGTTTTTTATGTGCAACAATTTCAATGTGAAGCATAACTTTGAAACAATTTAAATGTACCAGAGCATAACATAGTGTTAGAAAGTGGACCACAGTGTAATGGGATAGGATATTCTTTTACAGGCATTAGATTGAGAGTCCTGACATCCTAAAATAGTACTTCAGTAACAGGTGAAGATCAGAATTGCAATGGCAACTGTGTCTATAGAGCAAAAAAGTGGTATAAACAATTTGGCTCATGACGTAGACATATAATATTCTGTGTAGAGAGACTGATATCTTCGTTGTTGACTTACTACACCTTTTAGGCCCTGTTAGGAATGCAGGAAATTTCCCCTGTTCCTGTGTTTTCCTATGAAATTTCTAGTCCAAACAGGCCCTGAAGCGGCAAACAGTCACTGCTAGATCCAGTTTACAGTATATGTTTGTCTAACAGTACATAAATGTAAGCATAGGATGAGTTGGAAGTCAGTCAAATTGAGTTCATTTAGCTTAATTTTTTGTTTCCTTGGCTGGGGCAAGGGATCAAAATAATGAGTATCAGTATGCGACGAAGAATGTAACAAGGGGGAGTTAGTATATATTATCTATTTGGAAATCAGTACTGCACAAAGAAAAAAGCTAAGAATGCAAAAAAAAAGCAGTTAGAAATAGTGTATTGTGCGTTCCAATAGTTCCACAAATTTATGATGAGATGACAAATTTTAAACCTACCTTTGCTTCTCTTTGCTCAGCATCATTTGAGTTGAAATCAGGGCCATGCTTTCTCCTAAACATATTTCTTCCACCTGAATGATGCTCAGATCTAGAATGGATTGTGTATATAGTTAAAAATAACATTAGTAGTAAGCCACACAACAACTCTCATGAAACATAAAAAGTAGCAACAGCATGGTGAAAAGCAAGACACTTGTTCATCCACAAATATAAGGAAGAAGAGAGTAATAAATGCAGTATATTACTAATTCATTGACAAGAAAAAACCTTGCTTTCAGAATACATACATATTGCGCAGTCAGTGAATTACGCATTTCCTTTTTGGTGGGGGGTGGGGGTTTGAACAAGAGAGCAACAATAATAGAGGCATAGAGCACATCCAAGCTAGCCCATTTCTGCATATACACAAAACTATGCACTAACTTGTTTGATTGTTTCTATCTAAGAAGAATGGCATGGCTTGAAAGGTACTTAACGCCCTAACATTACAGGACCAAAAAAAAAACATCCAAAAGCCAAGTAATCACTACACCTGGACCAAACATCTAAACTGAATATGGAAAGGAGCAAAGAATAGGCAGCACCAAGTTACATCTGGTATGCCCCACTCATTGACCCTCAGTTTGCAGTTTTTTCTGTCTGCGGTCAGCTACAGTGCAAGTTTACTGTGAATGTGTCATGTGTGATTATATCTGAGTATCTGACAACTATGAAAGGTTGGCTTTGACCGCTTTGTTACAGCTCACTGTGGATCTGACAGGACATGGCAGAAATCTTTACCTGCATTGAAAAATCTGCACGCCCTCCCGGTCAAAAGATCATCATGATTTCGTTTTAACAGGATCGGTATCCATAAAGTACTAAAGTATATATAAACAAAGAACATAACAAGAAAGCAGCATTTGTATCACCACACAAGACAGGACGCAGCGAAATCCGCAACACCACCTAGCGATCCACCCGAACAAGAACAAGAACACGAAGAGGAAAAGCAGATCAAGAGAGGTTCAATACCAGGATCCGCAGGAAGCCCCCACAGAACAGGGAGCAGCGCAAGTAAGCAAGAGCCGCCGCCACGGGGAACGGAGAAGGGAAACGCTCGAGCTCCTCCTCCTCCCCACTCCCCACTCGACACCCTCCTCCTCCTCCGCTCCTGTCCTCTGGGAGAGCAGGAATCGACGCACCTGCCCTTGGCAATGGGGAGGAATATAGGAAAGAACCACGCGGCGCTTCAATTCAATTTGCCACAGGTGCGAAGTGCTTGTTTGTGGCAGCTGGCGTCGCCGTCTCGCCATTTGTCTCGACCGATTTGCTTCGCCGAGCACACGGGCGTTGTTTAATGTCACGCTGACGGGGACGGGGTGATGTCGGATCAGATCTGCTACAGCGAAACCGGCGGCCCGATTTGGGTTCGTGACTCGCCAGCAACCTCGGGCCCCACTGCCCTGCTTGAGTGATTTGAGAGCAATTAAAAAGCTGAAGCACCTTTGTTACTCAAATTGTCTTCACGGTTCTCTGAAATAGAGTCAAGAACTTTTTCTTCTTCACTGTTCGCCTTCTTCAATAGCGGCACCGAATCCAACGGCTGCCAGCTCAGACGAAGAGCCGGCCAATGCACGGATGGCTAACGCGATCCACTGATCCAGCTTGACGGGGGTGCCCCCAGGGCGGCAGGGCGGTGTTAAAATTTGTCGAAACACAAAGCCAAAGTGGCATATAATTTGGGAGGGACTAAAGCCAAAGTGCCATATAGTTTGGGAGGGAGTGTCATCACTACTAGAATCCAAAAGCTGGTGAGTACCAACTTCGACCTAATAATCAAAGCCCACATATAAAATCAGCATTTCAGAAGCCATAACCCAGAATTAGCTTCTCCAGAGTCCAGAGCCACGGCTAGAACAAGTACACAGCCTTTAGTGACTGTTGAGATACAATAAGCAGGTAGCTGTCCTACCTCTACACCATTCTTTTGGGCTTTTGTATCCAATATCACGCACCCATGGCCATAATATCCTCCTATAACTCATCCTGTACTGGGTAAAGTGTTTGATAAGTGCAACTATTTCGACTATGGACAAGTAATATCTCATCTGTTATTTCCTCTATTTTTTGTTTACTATGAACAAACTATTGGCGTTCGACTTTTCTAGTCCCTCCATGGCATTAGAGCATTCTGAATAGCTCCCATCATAGTAGGCCGATACTCAACTGGCTTTAGCAGCAAGTAGCTGCGGCTGAGGTGCAACACCGGGAACCAAGGTCCCATTGACAGCATGGTCAACAGTTTTCGCGTCTTCTTCCCAGAAGCTTGATGTTTCGATATCTTCTTGCAGCATCAACTTGGAGTACTCCTCATGGTTGTACATGATAGGGTTTCTCCTTCTTCCCTTGATCTCCCGTAGGCTGTACGG
>CM041628.1:22694362-22767820 GCA_023333625.1 Bothriochloa decipiens
CACTTGGCGCCGTCCTCCTCGTATATGTGATGCCGGTCATAACAGTACACAACATTGTTCTTTCCCCCGAACTCGACAGGGAGGACCTCGGGATCAATGCATTTGTACAGGACCTTCATGCTCTCCTCATCCTTCAGGTACACGAAGTTCAGTTTCTCTATCGATCTTGGGTCAAGGAAATATTTGACAGCCTGTAAGAATTTCGAACCCTTGAGTCAGGATAGGAAATCAAAACAGGAGCACAGTTCCATGTATCAATTCTGCATATAGATTTTGAATCTTTGTGAAGTAAATCAAACACAAACATAACATTTGCAGAACAAGAGGTTTAAAAGCCTTTACCCTGTAAAAGGCTTCAAATACTTTTGGGGGATTAAACAGAAATGCAATGGCCAGCCTCTCAGGGTAATGATTTTGCAGGATGCTTGTACATTCTCTTGCAGTCTTTATGGGTGTGGCACGGGCCATTGTCCATCCTGTGAAGTCTATCAGCCATACCATTTTCTCTTGACCTTCATGTTGGCCCAGGATTGCGTTCTCCAAAACATATACAAGAAATCAGATCTGACCGTCATGGGACGTTGAATTCTGGAATTTGATAAAAGCATACAGTGAATTTTATGAAAGTAAGCAAGAAAGACTGGTGATCTTTATGAAGGAGAAATAAAAAAACACAGGGTTGTCAGTTCAAAAGAGAAAGTCTTACCTCCTTTGTAGGCCTCATAATAACTACTGTTCTCCCCTCTCTATCTCGAAAACTTGCCTTGTACATTTTTCCAGTTTCCGCTTCAACAGAAACATCAGGCTGAAAGGCAGTTAGCATGGTGTTTGGTCACTTGACCAGGATTCAGGGAACAAAGAAACTTGAGCGCATTTACCCAGCGAATATCCATCGGCTTATAAGTTGCCCTCCATTTGAGACTTTCTTCAAGCATTTTTCTTGACTTAGTAACATTCCAGTTCCGGGCTTCAAGATATCTTCTCAAACATGTATCGCTGCAGTACTTCTCGCCATGGGCAGACAAAGGGCCAAGTGCAGATCTTAATTCATTTATCTGTTCATAGGCGACATTATGTGAGAACCAACCAGGCAATACGTGAGGTATTTCAATAAAGAAACAAAAAAACATTTGACATCAATCTTATAGAGGCAAGGGAAAGTCTGCGACAATAACACACAGCTATGTATGAACATTTAGATTGTTAAATGCAGGCTTTTGTGCGAAGTAGTTCTAACAGACAAACATAACATGGTATACATAAGTAAGGCCCTGTAGGTTTTGGTGTTTCATTGCAGCAAATAATTGGATCATAGTCATAGCACAAGTGTATGAACAAAGCACTCGTCTATGAACTATGGAATATAATCATAGCATGATTCAGTATGGGTTTTCACATAAAATAACACAGCAGGCTCTAAAATCTTCATGTCAACAACTTATGAGCTATGATGAGAAGACAATTATCACAGTTACCTTTGCTTCTTGCTGCTCAGCATCATTTGAGTTGAAGTGAGAAGCATGCTTTCTCATGAACATGATTCCTTTCTTCCACTCCCAATGATGCTCAACCCTATGATGGACGAAGCATCAAGAAAATATTAAACGATACAAATTAAAAACACATCAATTCAATCTCATAGTACAATTCAAAAGTATTTAAACAACACTGGTGATAATATGCAAAGTGAGACACTGCAGAGTGAATGTTAACATCAATATGTGGAGTCTGATTAAGTTAAGAAGAGGAAATAATGAAGAATAGACCAAGTCCAGGATTTGGGCCCAGTTCTTAATTTGCAAACAGTAACACCAGCGTGTTCAATTGTTGCTATCTAGGACAAGAAACAATTTTGTACCAAGAATCATTTATTATTCCATTATTATGCGGGCCAGGGCCTTGCCATGACAGGAAAGGCAACAAGTGATTTACTACCTGACATCCAATTGGAATATGAAAATGAGCAGGTACCGGTACCGGCAGCAACTAGCCAACTACTTATATAGTTACATGTAGTAGTCTGTAATTTTCTATTCTACTATGTGCTGATAATAAAGTAGATCAGAGAAAATGACAACGCAATTATACTAGGCAAACTCGATAAGCTGGGAAGGGCTCATTGAAATGAATTGTCCCCGGATAATGTACATGGACAGCGAACATAACGAATTCGATGATGTCCCAATGAACTCATATTGGAGAAGAATAATAGATCTGACAAATGAATATGATAGATACAAACAAGAACATCCGTTGAACACAAACAGGTAGGCAAGATCTCCCAATTGGCGGATTCCCACATGCTCAACGGTGAAGACGGCCGATCAAATTTCAGCGGTGAACCAGCGATCTTTCTCCTGCCCATGCCCCCATGGCACTAACTGTGTAACAATAAAGCAATAAACAAGGAACAGAAAGGCAGGACTGTAAAGAACAGGAACTCTAGCTGCTGAACACAAGCCGGCCACGAATCCACGACACCGTCTAGCAATCCAACGAGACGGCATGATGAGGGGAAAAAATGAAAAGAAATACGGATCAAGAAACGCTATGTACCAGGTTACGCAAGACGCGCGGGAACCCCGACCAGGAAGAAGCTACGAGTCCCCAAATGGCGGCAAGACCCGACCCGACCCGACCTGACCAGAGCCGGCGCCGCTGGGAAGAAGAGAGAGCAGGGAAGGGCTAGCGTTGGACTGGAATTTTTCTCGCCCTCGTCGCCCGATGTCCCCTCATCCTGTCCCCGTTGAGCGTTGGCCTTGTTGGGGTTGGGGCGCAGCGCAGGAATCAACGCACACCTGCCTCTCCGGAATGGTCGAATGGAATCACGCACGCGCTTGTCACTTTGCCGAGACGGAAGGGGTCGGTTCGGTTCGGTTCAGGTTCGGTTGGCTTGGCTTGGCTTCTTGATTTGTTTTTGTAACCAATTCCATTCCATTCCCATGGGGCTGCTTTTGCGGACATTGATGACTTGTTCGTACGAGTATACCGGGACGGACGGTGCGATTGCCAGGTAAAGTCAGCTAGCAATTGTTCTAGAAACCGTATACAGTACATACATTAGACTGTTTGAAGAGTTTGTTCTCCCATTCAACGCTGAGGTCAAAGTATATCCAACAAACTTTGCATTTTTTTTTTGACAACAGACTTTTTTTTTGAAACCGACAACAGACTTTGCATATATATCTAAACGTTTCAATGGTCTGTTGCATGGATAAGCCACCTGATTTTAGCAATAGTGTTAAGAGAGAATAAACCACGATACTAATAAGCCAACTAAAACGAGCAGCCGAATTGTTGTTAATATATAAACTGAGGTTCTAATGATAAATTTAGGGCCTCAAGAAATTCAGCTAATAGCTTTTTATTAGCAAGGTTATTAGTGCACCTATTGTTTAAGCCTCATTTGAATCGTTGAGATTTTAATTCTCGGGCTAATTGTTAGTAGTACCTCTATAAAATAAAGATATATAATTCTAGATCAAGTAAAACCAAATTGTATTAAGTTTATGTAGAGAATAGTATCAACATATATAACTTCAAATAACTGTATTGAAAATATATTTCACAAAAAACGTACATCCTTCTAGGACGAAGAGAGTACGTAGCACTTAGCTAGGAACTAGGAAGAGTTAGCTAATGATTTTCATTGGCTAAATAGTTTATTTTAAGATATTAGTTGAGATTTTAGATATACTGAAGAGCTAATAACTATTAGTTTGTGGGATCCAAATGAAATCTTAACTATGTATGTTCACCTTTTGGTTATTAATATGTACACATTTTTCATCCTTTAGTGGATGAATGAAACTAAAAGTATTTAACAAGGACAAATCTAAATGGCCTTATATCTCAAGTCAAACTTATCTCTTTTTCTTTTTGAATGGGCAGGGGTTTACAATAGTCCTCACCTCATTTATCACAGGAAAACCTGGTGGGTGGAGGTGCAAGAGCCTAAGTTGGTGACATGGAGCCACGGTTACAAATGTTGAAGGGAAGGAGAAAAACTCCCTATTACATGTCACTAATAGATCTCCGGAAGGTAGATATGGCAAGCGACTTCGTCGGGATTGCCAAAGGGCCGCAGTGTTCTTGCATGTGTTGAGCAACCTGTCGAGAGCTTTCCACTCTTTTTCTCATCCGCTTCTTTCAGCTCTCAGCCTCGATGGTGGCAGTTGGATGGCTGGAGTAGTGTTTGCTTAAGATCTTATGACTGTGTTATGGTGTCTGGTGTCTGCTGGCAACATGACATCACTTTCTAGAGAAGAATGAACAATAAAGGAGAGGAAGATGAAAGGAAGAAGAAAGAAGAACCTATGCTCGGCTCAATGGCTGGCCCTGTTGTAGTCTTAGTATAAGTGACCAGATAGTCAAACTTCTAAAATTTGATATAATTGTGTCCAGTTCTCACACGGTATGACTAATCCCTATCTTGTTACACCACTTAGTGTTGGGCTTCTGGCACTCAAGACACAAAACTTTTCTTGAAGTACAAAGGCAGACCAATAAATTTCGGAATGAAAATGTACACAACATATTTGTTATTTTATTCACTTATGTTTGGTGTGATTCCATTAGTCCTCTACTCGTTTGTTTCCTATATTAAAGCTATATGAGATATAGAATAGCTCTTGTCGTAGCAAGTTTTTTTTTTGAAACCCTTACCATAGCTAGTTGATACTCCTCAACTAAGTTTATCAGTGATTAGCGGTGACAACAGGTGTAACCTCAGGGGCCAAGGCCCCATCGATGACATGACTAGCATGATCAGTTTGAGCATCTACTCCCAAAATACTGGATCTTTTGATATCATCTTTGGCCATCAACTCAGAGTACTCTTCATGGTTGTAAATCACACTGCTCTTGCCCCCAAACTCAATAGGAAGGACTTCCGGGTCAATGTACTTATAGATAACTTTCATGTTCTCTTCATCCTTCGGGTAAATGTATTTTACCTTCTCGATCGTTCTCGGGTCAAGAAAATATTTGACAACCTGAAAGAATTAGAGACATTTATGTTTCAAAGGAAATAACACTTCTTCTCTAAAATGTGGTTTTGAAATTTGAATTTGTATTTTTTTAACAAAACTAGAATTAGAATATTTTGTACAACAACTAATACCCATCCGCCTGTTGCGTGCCTCTCTCTCTCTCCCCCCATCCTGCCTCTCCGCTCGGCGCCTCCGCCGCCGCCTGGTTCCACGAGCTCCCCGGCGCGTACCGCTGCCGAGCGCTAGCAGTCCATCCCTGCCGACCACCACCCCAATGGCGCCCGCGACGGCGGTGCAGGACGAGCTCGCGGAAGAGATCCTCCTCCGCCTCCCGCCGGACGACCCCGCGCTCCTCGTCCGCGCCTGCAAGCATTCGTGCCGCCTCATCGAGGACCCCTGCTTCCACCGCCTGTTCCGCGAGTTCCACGGCGCGCCGCCCATGCTCGGCTTCTTCCGCAACAACAGAAGCCTCCGGTGCAGTCCTCGGTACAGAATCGTCTCAACTGGCGAGACAGTCTCAGTTCTCGACGTGCCATCTACCCGCTTCGTCCCCACCTCCTCCCTCCGCCTGCCCCGTGCCAACCTGCGCCGCCACTGGCGCGTGGTCGACGCCCGCCACGGCCGCGTCCTCCTCCTAAGGAAGACGGTCATGGGGAACAGTCATTTCGTTGTCTGGGACCCAATCACAGATGAGATGCGTGACCTGGGGATTCTTCCTGGGTCCCGGTACCAGGAGAACTGCAACGCGGCGGTGTTCTGCGCTGATGCCGGCTGCGGCCACCTTGACTACCGCCGCAACCCTTTCACCGTGGTCTATGTGAACATTACAGAGACGAAGATGTTAGACTACATCTACTCGTCGGAGGCTGATCAGTGGCACGGTCCTTCCATGCCTTACGCCGCTGCTCAACAGGACGACTACCTGGACTTAGGGCCCAGTGTGCTTGTGAGGAACTTACTCTACTTCGTGCTTAACACCAGAGGAATCCTGGAATACAATGTGGCCACACGGGAAATGGGTATCGTTCATTTGCCACCTGGTTGTTTCTTGGAGCGGCGGCAAATTGTGCTCATGACTGCGGACGATGGTTGCCTGGAATTTGCCACTATGCATAACTCAAAACTCCATCTATGGTCAAGGGAGATTTGTTCTGACAAAGATGCAGGGTGGGCACAGAGGAGAGTCATTGACCTCGAGATGCTCCTCCCCATTCGTTCCCTCTCAACCTCACCTCATGTGGTTGGCTTTGCAAATGGCAGTGGTGTCATTTTTGTGCACACTCGTGATGGGCTCTTCACTATTGATCTAAACTCCAATCGGGTCAAGAAGATATGCAAAGTCAGTGGTGGCTCCTGGTTTTTTCCATACATGAGCTACTGTGCCCCAGGTACAAACCTCATATGCAGTGTCCATCTTTAACACAGTACAATTGTACTTACATGTGATCCAACTCAATCCGTTTGACACAATTTTGTAGTAACATGCTACTGACTTATATGGACCACCACTCTATTTATATTGCCTAGATTATGCCTAGGAATTTCTTTCTTATAACTGTTTAGGACAGATGATGGATCATGATAACTGATGAATTTATGCTGGTCCAGTGAGCGTCTCAACAGGAGAGATACCTTGTTCCTTTTCTTGTGTGTATGTGTTTTATAAGAAACCATTACCTATATCAGTTTGTATTCCATATATCAGTTAGCCGACCATTTTTAAACCTTTACATTCCTTTGCCCATCATCTATCATTGTCACTTAACAACATAGAGATATGGATGATTATATTTAACCCAGTTAGGTACCTAGCAGGAGATTTTTTTTTTCTTCTCTTTTCTAAAGCCATAACTTACATTTGCTTCTACACTGAATATATTATCATCCATTTTCTGTTCTACACTTATGCTAAACAGAGAGAGGGAGGTGTTTCTTTCTAAGGCTTTTAGTCCAGATTCTTTTAAAACAGTCAAATGTGGCTGTTACCTGATGGAGATGTAGATAATAAACTAGTGCTTTTTTGCCTGTTCGTTTAGCCAATATTTCTTATGATTTGTGTCTAGTTAGAACTTTCAATGAGGGGAACTTGGTTGTGGCCAAGCTGATCTTATCTTCAATTTTTATACACTCTTGCAGCATTGAGAGCAGCAACAACCTCTACAGGCGTGGGACCAACTATGGGTGCTTCAAGTGCATCAGAAGCTTAAAAGCCATGATCTGTGGGCTTCTCATCAGTTGAATGGAAATTTTGATACTGGTATCGGTAACTAGTTTAGGCTTTACGATGGGACAGTTATTTACCATCAGGGAAGTTTCTGTATTTTTTTTAAGGGATCATATCTTCTAAATTGGTAAGCCTGTCAATTGGCCTTGTCTGTAAGGTGCCTACCCCAACCTTGCATCAACCAACTCTATGTGCATTTCCTGGACTTTTACCGTTAGTCATGTTAGTTCTACTCTTAATTTGGTGGTTCCTCCTGTTAGGGAAGCCATTTATCTAGGAATATGTGATTCAGTTTCAGTATGGTCTTGAGCCTCATGACATATTGATATGAAGTAAGACTGTAAGTGTAGCATCAACACTGCCATGATTTTAATCCATGGCATCAGAAAGGGATAAGATCAAGGAGCTCCTGTCATATAAAATTCAAGAATAGAACACTACTGGGTTAGAGCATTTATGATTTTAATCTTTATTACCTGAATTGCTTAAAGGGATTCTGTTGAACAAGATAATGTCGAGGATAAAGATTCCTTGAACCATTGAGTTGTGTTTAGTTAACCTGAATCGTCGGACTAGAGCAGTGGCAAATTCAGTGTGCCCCCACCTGGAAGACCATTCCCTCTGCTCAGCTTGGTTTGGTTGAACCATAACTTCTTGCATGCTGGATCTGTGGATAAAAAGATAGTGTAGTTTGCCTGTTTGTTTAACCAATAATTCATATGTTTTGTCTGGCTTGAATGTGTGAATTTGTTCAGTATTTAGAGTAGCAGCGGCCTCAACAGGTGAGGGACCAACTATGGTTGCTCCATGTGCATCAGAAGGTTAAAGTGATGATCTGTGGGATTCTTGGTCGAGTGGAAGTTGGGCTGTGAAAATGGTAACTAGTTTATAGTTTAAGCTTTACGATGGGACATTTATTTAGCACAAGTGAAGTTAGTTCTAGTGAGGTATCTGATTTGTTGTTGTTGTTGTTCAGGCAATATATAATTTTGTTATTGTTTGGTTATAGAAAATTTTGTAAATTATATTCTGTGAGTTGTCCTTTTAATTGTGCAAGTTGATTGTGTAAGATTGTTGCCTAAAAATTCCTAAAATTCCAGACACCTGAAATGTAGCCACCCCCATAGTATTGATCACATACATAAATAACATTGGGGAGGATCGACAGACTTTACCTTCCAAAATGCTTCGAATACTTTTGGGGGATTGAATAGTAATGCAATGACCAGCCTCTCAGGGTAATGATTTTGCAGGATGTTTACAGTTTCTCGGGCAGTCTTTATGGGCACAGCATTTGCCATTGTCCATCCTGTGAAGTCGATCAGCCAGACCATTTTCGCTTGACCTTCAGGCAGGCTGAGGATTGCATTCTCCAAAGAGTATACAAGGAACCGTATCTGTCCTTCATGGGATGATGTGTTCTGAAATTTGAAAACGGTATCAGATGAATTCTGAACAAAGCTTACAGAAAGCAACGGTTTTCAGAAAGAAAAGACACTCAGGGTAACACTTTAAAAGAGGGACCTCTTGCCTGCTTTGCTGGTCTCATAACGACAACAGTTCTCCCCTCTCTGTCTCGAAAACTTGCCCTGTACATTTTTCCTGTTTCCCCTTCAACAGAAACTTCAGGCTAAAATGAAGTAACATTGATGTTTAGTCACTTTTATCGGGATTCAGATACCATAATAACTTGAGGAATGAGGAATACACGCAAGGTAAAATTACAGGGCAGATTTACCCAGCGTATATCTTCTGGCCTGTAAGCTTCCCTCCACTTGAGACTGTCTTCCAACATTTTTCTGGACTTAGCAACATTCCAGTTACGGGCTTCTAGATATCTTGTCAAGCATGCCTCGCTGCAGTACTTCTCACCACGGGCAGACAAAGGCTCAAGTGCAGATTTCAGTTCATCAATCCGCTCGCTTCGGGATAGTTATGTCAGAAATGGACAAAAAAATAATGCGATTAGAAACTGCATTTTTTCTAAAATTTCCAATCAAATGGCAACTTTTGAAAATTACCTTTGCTTTTCGCTGGTCAGCATCGTTAGAACCTAAATGAGAGGCATGCTTTCTCCTAAACATGATTTCTTCCGACGATGCTCAACCTAAAATGAATGGTGCCATATCGTGAAAGAATTGACAGTAAGGAACCACACACCGGATTTGTTCTAAAAGATAAAACATAAACATAAACGCATTACTGGTGCCAATTGCGAAGCATGATGGTATTGGTGCTAATCAGATATGTACATATCAGGATTACTGAATTTTACATAATACAGATTCATAGAGCAATATTTTGTTTTCAGGACACTTCCATGAATAATGAACGGTTTATATACTTTAAAAAATGATACAGAATTAATTGTAGACTAAATCCAGGATCTGGTCTCCATTCACACTGACGTAAATGCGGATTTCTTCTTAAAATACAACATGAATGTAAAAGCGGTCCTGATGCCAATTACAAAACATGCTACTCGAATGGGATTTTACTAGATCATATATGTAAATATCAGGGTTACTAAATTTTGCAATCACTGATTCATATCATAGCGCAAGACTTTGTTTTCAGGACATTTTCATGGAGACTGAACGGTACGTATTCTTTGAGAAAAAAGATAGTTGTAGACTACATCCAGGATTGTGGGCTCCATTTCTGCATACACTTACACTGACATATTTGGTGCTTTCTTTCCACGAAGAACACAAAGGACCTCTTACCCTTTGGGTGCACTATCACCATTGCATGGTTTTATTATTCTGTTAGCCCAGAGTCTTTGCATGCCTTTGCAAGGTAGGGTCCTAACCAACTAGAATAACAGACAAAAAAATAATTGTAAAAAGAAGTAATTCACGGGACCTGGCACCCAGTTGGAAAGTGGACATCCCTTTTGAGGGTATGCCCATCATGTATTGTTTCTGTTTGCTGATAGGAACTTACTCCTACACAGTGCTCCTACATTATGGGGCTGCTAAATAGCCATAAACGGAAAGAAACTATTGAATGGCCGGGTTGCTACTTTGGAGGAGTTAAGGGGAAAGAGGCTCTTGTACCTAACAGCCTGGCAACAAGATCATCCGAAGAGGAAACAACACACCTGACGAAGCCGAAATCATACCAACAAGAACATGAATTCTACAGGTAGAATTAGCCAAGTAGGCATCAAGATCTCGGTGTTTGCTCAAAAGACAAATCTTAAGTCTCACATCACTTGCCGACTTACGGTATAAACAAAGAACAGAGAAGTAATACTGTGCCAGAACAGGTGATTTATTATTAGACTGACGGCCACAAGGAATAAACAAATCTCTGATCTTCCAAGACCAAAGGAAACAAAAATAAGCAGAGATAACAAGACCAGTCTGCTATCGAGGCAGACGACAGGAAGATGAACCAGAAGAGGAGATCGAGAAAGGTTCCATACCAGCAGGAAACGCAGGACAGGCAAGAAGCCCAGCAGCTGAGGCCACAGTACGTCCAAGAACCTGCAAGTCACGCAATGGCGGAAAGACGACTAGCCATGGCCGGCGCCGGCGACGGGGAAAGAAGAAGCAGAGAACGAGTTGGACTGGAATTTTCCTCCCTCTTCTCGCTCGTCGTCCTCTCGTGGGACGTGAGAGAAGGAATCAACGCACTTGTGATGAGAGGCAGACAGGGGAGGGGCTTCTAGAATTGTACTTGATCGGTCGCTTTTTGTTGCTTTGGTGGATGGGGCGGCGCTCTTGAGGCGAGGTCCCTTCGCCTTCGCTGACTTGAATTGCACCGTCGAGAGCGCGAGACGGAGCGGTGCTATAGTGCGATCGACGTCAGATAATTAGGACAGCTGCTGCGAAATGAGCGGCCGAGATTGTTTTTTTCCGCCTTTCCACCGGGGGCGTACAGGAGGTAACAAAAGAGCATGCATCACCTCACACGTCACATTACAAAAAATTACAAATTTTAAACTAAAGTTTCTTAAATTTGACTGATTATGTATTTACATAATATCAATATCTTCTCTTAATGAACACATATTAAACGTGTTCTAAAAATAATAATATTTATAATACCAATATGTATCATTAAATTAGTTGTGGGATATATTTTTATAATATAATATTTATTTTGTGACGTTAGTATTTCTATCTACTCCTTTAACAAGAAAATGCATTTAGAATTCTTTTTTTTAATGAAGGTAGTACAATTCACGCGCACACGTACACGCTGCTACGATAGGATTTGCAAACTACTCGTATATATAAACTTAATGTCAAACTACACGTAGCTTAATGTCATCCACAAGACCACAACAGAATAGTCGGTCCAAACAAGCAGAGAGTTATAGACATGACCAGAAGCTATACCGTACCATTTTTTTTTAGAAAAAGGAATATTTTTTTTTTGCGAAATAGAAAAGGGAATATATTAATGAGAACGTATTAGGTGCAGACCCGTTTTTATACCTAGTGCAATTCAATTCACGGGCCACTACTAGTGCAGAATTTGACCCGTGAGCACAGGTGCACACCTAGTAATTGGATTAACATCCCTGATTCAGTAAAAACAAACATGAACGGATAGTCTAGTAATTTGGATCACCAAAGTTTTTAAATGTTGATTAGTACGTGCCTTCAAGGAGGAATCACTTTGAAATTGGGGGCACCAGCACTACTTTTGAAAAGTATTGTGCGCTTGCCTGCAACATGGGCCATCTCTTGTCTCTCTCTTGTATAGTGGTCGTCGTAATTGAGTGGTGTTTAGCAGGACGATGCATTTTAAGGGACCACGGTCAGCATGCAAAACCCAATTTGGCATACGAGCTATCTAGCCTTAGATCCAATGTTATGACATGCGATGAGTCAGTAATAAATATAAGAAGATCTATATGCCTGCCTGCTGGGGGATATAGTTTCTGAATAACAAATTTATTTCCAGCTGAGATTTCAGCTCTTCACTCTTTTTACGGTGGCCCTGAGCTCTGAACGACTGAATATCTCTTATCTGTGATCACTCTATACAGCATCTATATATCAAAAAGCAAATCAATAGTGTGGCTCAAATATCGTGGATCTGAGTGAATTTTGCCCGGTTCATCTTCATCGTTGCTTCTTCCGCGTACAAGATCTTCGCGGAACAACAATATTGGTGCTTTTCTCGATGACCGGACTTAAGAAAGTCTCAGCCGAGAAAATTTCGCAAATTGTGCGTGCCTCCAACGAAACCGTCAAAATCCACGGACGCGGCGGCGGCGCCAGGCATCGTCGTCGTCGCATCGACGCGTACGTTTCCTCTCGCGGGCAAAAAAGAAGAGCATCTAACCGTACGTATTCCCTCACTGCACGGAGGGACCCGGGCGACACGTAACGGAGCGGACCCGTGCAGCCACGCCGCCGCCACCGCACCTTCCTCCAGGTCAACCACCAGCTCCTCAGATGGACGCGATCAGCCGGGCCGGACCGGACTGGGACGACTGGAGGCTGGAGCACATTTTTCCTCTGAATCAAATATCCCTCCATCCCCAGTTGCTAGTTTCTGCGTCCCTTTGGCTTTGGGAGTTGAAGTCACGTACCCAGCATAGGCCACCGCACTTGCAGAGGATTTATCCTCCCAATCCCAACGAGCATAGAAAGAGGATCCCCAGGGCACTTGCAAAGGATTTTTAGCTTCCCAACGAGCAACGAGAGAGAGAGAGGAGTTTTGCTCTTGCATCTTGCATGGTTTGTGGCGCCAAGAAGCTCGTTAAATATGGACATCCGGGATCACTCGGCCGATGAGGAGGAGCAGGGCCGGTACGCCACCCGCAGCAGCGGCAGGCCAGGCTCCAGTCTGCTCGGCGCGCGGCGGCGGAAGCGGAGGTCCGGCGGCGGCGGCCACCAGCACCTGCTGCTCATGGACTGCGTCGGCGGCAGCGGCAGCGGGGGCGACGGGGATGGCGCGTTGGAGGACACCGTGCGGCTGCCGGACTACGAGCGCTTGCTGTCCCAGTCCGCGCCCCTCCACGACGACGCTGACGACCCGCCTCCGGCTCTGCTGCTGGCTGCAGAGGAGGAGGAGCAGCAGCAGAAGGCGCCGTCGAAGCAGGGGGCGGCGTCCCCGCCACAGCCTCCGCCTCCAGCGCCGCCGCAGCAGCAGAAGCCGGCGGCGTGGAGGCTGATCGAGTACGTGCGGTCACGGAACAGGTCGGGCGGCGCAGCTGGGGTCGGGGCCGGTGGGTGCGGCGCGGGGTCTGATGGCGACTCCAAGAGCTCCGAGGACGGCGAGGACGGCGGCGGCGAGGAAGGGAAGAAGGACAAGAAGAAGAAGAAGCGGTCGTCGTGGCTGCCGGACCCCGACCGCCGGTGGCCGGTGCAGGGCTTCTACTAGCGCCGCGACCTTGCGTGTGCGCGCGGTGCGCCGAGGTCATCATTTTTCCAGTCTCCTCGTCAGCAAAGTAAAACCGCTAGTCATTTCTTTTTTTTTTAGGATAAAACCGTTAGTCATGAGTCATGACGCGTCTCTGACCCATCATCACCCAGTGTTGGCTGCTTCAGTCTCTCTTTTCATTTTTTTTTTCTCATTTTCCATCTTTTCGGTGTGGGTTTGCAATGTCAATGTTGGGGTTTGGGGGCTTGGAATGTCAATGCACGGACATAAATGACGAGGACAAACCTGGCATGCTTTTTCTCTGTACGGTAACAATGCACTAACGATGTTTTATATAAATGCAAAGCAATATAATTTTGAGGGCGACTCACGGGGGTCACTGCACGGCACACGCGCGCCAAGACGGATAAGGGCGCACACATGCACCCCTCTTAGAGTGTCATTGTTCTTCTTCTCCACCCCTTTCTTCTTCTCCAGCACGCCCCCGCCGCCCCGCGGCCGTGCGAGGGCTCGCCGAGCCGCGACGCCCCCTTCTTACACCTCCCCCGCCCTGCTCCCGCCGCCGTTCTCGCCGGAGCTCGCCCCCGCCGCCTACCCAGCCCATCCGGCCATCCTGCCCCGCCTCGCTCACCGCCGGCCGTACAGCCGTGTCGCGGCCGCCGCCAGGCTAGCCGACCGGATTCTACAGCCGGGGAGGGAATAGGAGGGAGAGGGGTCGCCGGAACCCTAATCCTCGCCGCCGCCGCTCGCCGGACCCTAATTACAGGGGATTTGGCCAGATTTCATGGAAGCTCCGCCGCTGCCGCCGCCCCGGCCGCGGCGCCCTCGTCACGCGCATGCGCCGCCCCGACCGCGCCCGTGCATGCGCCCCCCAACCGCCGGCAACCGCCGCATGCGCCGGATAGCGATTGCGGCGACTCACGCCACGTTCAGCTTTCAGCTTCCCGGTGCTGAAGCACCAGGACCAGGGTAAATATTGTTTCTGCACTAATGAGCCTAAGAGTTACACCACATATTTTTAAAAAAACAACAACATTTATGCTCTTTTTGGTGGCGCCCCTTACCTTTAAAAGAAACATTTATGCTCTTTTTAGTGGTGCGCCAAGACATCTGTTTGACAGCTTAATTGCATCCTCTTTCTTCGCTATCTTGTGTCCAAAAAAATCAGAAAAATTTTAACTTCTTCACGCATTTCACAACTTGTAGTTGTATATAGCAAAATTCACAACCAGTTGCAGTTCTCTGGAAATATTACCGCAGCCATCAAACACTGCACATTAAGTGAAAAAAGCAAGCAGGCATCATTATCATTATTAGAGTTAAAACACGGAGCATACGCTGCATATCTTTACCTTGGTTATTAGCTAAACGAGTCGGTTAAGTGCACAAACGACAGACAATATATACAGACAATCTTTAAAAAAAACGGAGACGCAAGCACTATACCAGATCCAGAGGATGTATCTAGGCCTACAGCTGACTAACGTGATGTGAGGATACACAGCGACACACACACTGATTGGGCAATACAGACATCCGCTCATGTCTAGGAACCTGGCCAGAGCGCCGGAACCACGCCGACATCGGTCATGTCTCAGTTTTCCCCACCTTGAGGAGCCCGGCCAGCGCGCCGGAACCACGTCTTGAACGCGGCAACCAGATGCGGGCAGTCGTTGACATTGCGGGTGGAGAACCCCAGGCACTGGTGCAACAGCTCCTGGGCTTCTGGGACAGGCAAGGTGGAGATGATCTGAAGAAATGCCTCTTCCAGCTCTTGGCAGTTGGTTGATTTCTGGAAGGGCATTGGTTGAACAATGTCCTGGCAGACGTTGAGGACAGGGAGCCAGCATTTGACGAGCATCATCCTCACCTGATGAAAAGACGTAGAATAGTTTCAGCATTCAAATGCAATCGAAGAATTGAGATAGCAGGTTCTTTTTGACAAGAATAAGATACCAAAGTGCAAGCCTGCTGCATTGCTCCAAGGAAAAACCGGTTGATAGATACAGAACTTGAAAGAGAATTTTCTATTAAGAAATAAGTATAAGCCGTATGGATGCAGCGAGCCATGAGACCTATACCATCTAAGGCGTATCAGAGTTTCATCTTTAAAGGCATTCCAACATTTAAGCTTTCAGGGGAAAAAACATTTAAGCCAGAACCAAAACGGCCACAGAGGCCAGATCATATACTGTGGACAAACAATAGAAGGAAACAAATGAACATCAGTGCATGTACATGATAATAGCAGAAGAAACAGAGACATAGCTAATTGATAGACTTGTGCTTCATCAAAACAAATAAACAACCACAGGCAGGAGGGTACTGGAGCGTTACTGGAGCACGACGTGCCAATATATAAAGATCCAGTTCGACAATTTGAACTGTCATCTTTAGCATATAGTACTAGTAGCAGTAATAGAGGCTCCTTAGCTATTCATAAAAAAGATCAGGCTTTGTTTGGATGCACTCGTATCCACCTCAATCCATGTGTGTTAGAGTGGACTGGGGTGAAAAATAGTTAATATAAGTTCCACCCAAATCCACTCCAACATATATGGATTGAGGTGGATACGAGTACATCCAAACAAGCCTTTATGTGTACAAACTCCTGCGATTTTAGCAAAGCGTACACTGAGCATTTTTTTGTAGAAACCTACAGAGCAGCCTCTTCAGCAAACTAAACACTATAACCTGCAGCTACATACTGTTTCGTTTACTGGCAAACATGATGTAGAGAATTGGAGTGTGCACAATTCTGGGAAAGCCTTTTGGGCGAAAAGACCATAAACTTGCTTAAGATTAGAAAAGCAAGCACGTCCTTTGGATATAATGAGTTTGGAGCCTTCATGCAACAATTATATTTTATGATGACAAAAATACGGTGGTGTTTCTTTTTAGTGATTGGCAGTGATTTAGCCTTGCTGACAAATCTGAAAGCAGATCTGAGCGTTTTAGTTTGCTGGCCAACCTAGCAAAAATGTTCAGTCAGATTTTATTCAGTTGTATCGTCTTGTTACTTTCCCTAGAGAGGACAAAGATCAAGCAATAGTCAGTTATAAAAAAATAAGACTAAGCAATAGTAGTCCCAAGGATTGTATGAGCAAGGTCTGAACTCTTTCTATTAGTAGAAACATAAGGAACCACTAAAGGGAGAATAAGAAAGATTAACCAACGCCGTGTTTTTAGAAGAAGCAGTTGGATAGAGGTGAATGAGAAGACAAAGCAACAAAGGGCTCAAACAAGAAACCAATAATAGTTGGCCACAATGTGGCCAAATGTTTCCAGACCAACTCTACTCAACCAAATATACTAGGCCCATTTATCTCATCAGACTCCTTAATTAAAGCAATAAATTATTGAAGTATTCAACAGTGCTGACCCTCTTATCTATCATACTAGGCCTATTTAGCATTGAAATTCATGTCAAACATAGAACATCCCAGTTAAACAAGTCACTGATTAATCTTGTTCAATGTTCACAGCCTATTAATCCAATTAATGCCCATAAAAAAAGACATAAGCTAATCAATATATCAATACATACACATGAAAGGCGGCTTTGCTCTGTGATTTGATACACAACCAAACACCTCAGAAAAATCTCATTTAGGGGTCAATACTACGAACCCTAATTTGTAATTAGCAAACAATGTGGTAGAGACCTTGTGGAATTCTTAGATCACAACCAGCAGAGATACCCACTGAGGCCCTGATAGCATGATGAATTTTATGGAGTCATCACACAACATGTTGCTTGAATTATAAATTAACCATAAAGAATAGCATAAGATTACAATATATTGTACTAATAGTGGCCAAAGTATTATGTCGGTTGCAATGCCAATGTCCACACAGATGCACTATTATAACTGGAGGGAGTATTCCAACAATGATGTGCTACCTTTTTCGTCTAGCCACTATATTAAGTGGAAGTAGATTCGACTACAATTTGGGAGCTCAAACAACTCCAGGACTGAAGTAAGGACCAATCTAGAACTTCTCAACAGAATATACTCAGATAAATCAAAATACATTACATATCAACAAAGTTATCTTGCAAGCCAACAGTGTATTGGCACAATATAGAACCTATCTTCGTTGTACTGAGACATATACACAAAAGTGGTATGCAACTTATGCAAGTTGTGTCAGGCTTACATATAAACAATTGAACACATTAAGTGCTACTTTGTATTAAGAGGAAAGATGTATAAAACACATCCATTGGCTTATCATAATGGAGCACTCCATTAACAACTCTTATAATCTGTGGCAAGTAAAACCATTCTAACAGAGCACGGTATTATGTTGACATATACAACCCATTATCAACTGCTTTTCAACAGAAGGAAATCACATGCAGACAGCATCTTCTAGTTCTAACTGAATCGTCACATTTATAATATGGCGTTTTGGCTTTTGCAGATATGTTGCTTTTACTATGTATTTAGACATAGTGTAGATCTATGTGCATAGCAAAAACTATGTTTCTAGAAAAGCCAAAACGTCTTATAATTTGGAATTGAGGGAACAGTAATTTACCTTCACAAGATACAGCATGCATAAAGTTGCTGTAACAGAAAGACTATCAATTAGCAGACTAACCTGCCGAGGTACCAGAGTCTCCCCGGTGATGACTGAATTGGCGAGCCTGAGTGTGCATCTGGTCACTAGCATTGGAAGCCCAGGTGTCATGTTCCTCCACATGTCTGCATCATTCAGCAACTTCTGCAGATCAGTAGCAAGGGCAGCCTGATCACTCCACAGCGTCACCGCATTATCCGCCACCCTCAGATCGACCATCCTCTCGATAAGCCAATACAGGCGCTTCACATTCAACACCGCAGACTGCAGGTTGAACTTCTGTATGGCCTCGCGTTCATCACTGTCCACCGCAACTCTGAAATCCGGGCTTGCGTACTTCCCCATGAGCTCCTTGACTGTGTCCAGGCGCGACTGAAATGCCTCGTCAAGCACCTTGTGGACGCAGTCCCGCGACGGGTAGTCCTTAAGGAGCATCGCCACGAACGCCTTGGTGGCAGCGGGGATGCGGTGGCCATGGATCGCCGAGTGGATCAGACCGTGCAGCATCGCCTCAGCGGAAGAAGGACCAGCGGCGACGGGAGGCGGATAAACCCTGGCCAGCAGGTCGGCTGCCTCATCGGTGGGGAGGAGCCGCGCCAGGTCAACGACGCGACCAGGGCACGGCCTCGAGGAAGCGGATGCAGGCCTCGACGCAGGCGTCGAAGAGGAGCAGGAGCGCGACGGGGAGGAGGTCGAGGGCATCCCCGGGGGAGCGGATGGCGCCCGCGAAATCGAGAGTGTGGAGGAGGCGGAGCACCTCGATGTGGGCGTCGAACGGGCGGGGGCAAGAGGGCGGCGCCACCACCGCGAGGGAGAGACGGCCACTCGCGGCGGTGGGCCAGCGGTCGGACAGGAGGGCGGCGAAGTAGCGGGAGCGGAGGAAGGACGCGGACGAGACGTGCAGGTCGAGGAATGTTCCGGAGGAGGCGGCGGAGAGGTGGCTGTCGGGGTCGGGCTTGACATCCACGTCGCCGGAGGAGGAATCGATGTAAAGGCGGAGGAAGACGTCGGCGTTGGGGAAGGAAAGCGGGTCGGGAGAGGCGGAGGTAACTGAGGGAGGCGGAGGGGACGGCGGCGAGCAGAAGGCGGCGAGGCGGGAGCTGCTCGCCGAGCGCTGGCGCTTGCGGAGGGACATCGTCGTCGGGGTTCGATGTCGGTGATTTGGGGATTTTCTTCTCGTTTTTCCGCTTTCGGGAGAGGGCGAGGGCGGGACGTGGGAATGGATTGAGACGAGGGCCTTGTTTAGTTCGCCGAATCGATGACTCCCGAACCTACAGTAGGTAATAAATACGTAATGTAGTATTTTGTTTATATTTAGTAAAAATTATTTAAATTTTAATTAATTAAATTTAAAATATTCGTCTCGTAAAGTATAATAAAATTATATAATTAGTTTTTAATTTTATTTATCTTTAGTACTTTATATATGTGCCGATATTTTGATATGGTACGAAATAGGAATTCTGTATAGTAAAATTTAGGGATGAATTTAGGGAACTAAACAAGGCCGAGGATGAGAGGATCCTGGATCCGTCCGGATAATTGCCCTGTTCACTTGAGTTTATCAGCCAAATCAGCCAATCATTTAAGAGTATTTTTCTCTCATAAAAAATTAGCATTAGAGAAAAGACCAAACGAACCTGATGTAACTTTTCTTAACTTATGAAGATATATGTATCATCACTGGTTAATATGCACATGTGTCACGCACGTGCCTAGAAAATAATATATATTATTTTTATTTTCCATTCTCGAATTTGATTGCCGTTATCTTCTTATCCTTTTTCACGTGTTTTTTAATCTAAGTCCATCTATTTTCTAACTTACTCATCATATACTAAATAAAAGAGTAATATATTGTAAATACTAGAGACATCAACAATTCCACTTAGCGGTATATCTTCATATTAGTTTTGACAGCTCAAAAGAACTGTGCCATGGAGAAGACCTGAATTTTTATTTTGAATTTGTGCAAAATCATGTTGTTTTACATCTAATCCACAAAGCATGGACCATTTACCATGAGTTTTAGCTATCCAGCATTCCTGAAAAGAATTTCATATATATATATAATTGTAGTGACCAAATGAACTTCTCCTACAGAGTAGGAGCCACTGTGCCGATTAATAGCTTCAGAAAGCTCCCAAAATGTATTCATATTTGCCATCTCTAACTGAATATACCAAATTTATACAAATGTCTATCAGCAAAGCAGAATTCAAGCCCAAATGCCAGCACCAGCTTCCTTGTGAAGAATAAAAGAATAAATAGCAACATCAGCTAGTTGACCAATATGCTGGCATTGAAGGGGACACACATGCTCTTCCTTGTGAGATCTTGAGCTTTTACCTCAGCTGGTTGTCTAGCACACACATGCTCAAAGCACTGAAGGACATGAGCTGCTGACGCAGCACTGACTTGGATAATCCCAGACAGAAAGCCACCACTTACGTGAAGTCCATCATCACTTAAACAATTCAAGATCTTCAACCATGAGCTGCGCTGATAGTTGGTGTTCACCATTGTGAACTTGCCAATAGGTCATTCCATTGAAAGGTTGTACCATATGGTACAGTCAGGTAAACAAAATCTATCTTTCTAAATTTCGTTCAAAAAAATCTATCTTTGCGAACAGTATTAAACCAAAGAGGATACATTGCATCATAGTTGTGATCAGACGCTTACCGTCTCTAAGCACAGAATGTGACAAGCCAAGGCATCCATCTCCAAGGTCTCCAACCTTTTTTTTTTTTTTGTTTCAGGAAAGGTCTCCAACCTTCCCGACGCCTCGATCTTCCACATTCACATCAACCTCAGCCCCTCTGCGTCTGCGCCTCATCCCAGCGGAACAAAACAAATTATAACAAGAACTACACAACCAAGTAACATATACTTCTCCATTCTAATATCTCATTCTTAATAAAGAACAAGTTCTGTTTGCATAATTATGAGCTTGAATGGAACTGTGACAGTCATGCAGAAGCGGCCGGGGTCATGATTTTGTAAAATAAATCCTTGATAACATACTTCAACCTTATGAACAACCTGCACAAATTGTGAAAAGTACTGTGTGATATTGGGCCACATACCGTAGCTGGAAACATTAGAGAATCAAATACCGCGTATCTGACCAACCACACAAGGCTGAGTTTGCCGCCACTTTGTTCTTGATACCTAAATAACATGCATAATTAGCTAGTGCGATCGTGATCATACGTTTGTCTAGCGGATCTTCTTGGTAACATGTAGATAAATAAGATGTATCTATTTCAAGAAAATTTCTTTTCACAAATTAGTTTTTTTTTTATGAAAATGCAATCTCACCTCTATTTATCCGCTGGTTCCATCAACAAAAAGAGGTGCTCTAGGAAGGCCATGATGGAACAGAAAGCTTCTTTTTCTAACTTGGAAGCCTGGCTGATATCCAATTGACTATTAAGAGAAACTAAACTGCAACACTGAAAGCAGGACGACATCGATTCTCCAGCAAATCGATCTGCCGCAGACGATGGCGTCAGGTAGGGTTTGGGAGGCACCTCAAGCAGAGACCGTACATATGGATTGGAGTCGCGCCGCCGCCAGTGTCTGCCGTGCATGCGGGCTTAGCTGTGTAGTTGCCGGGAGCCGTCGTGCACGCAGGCCTGGAGCTGTCGACACCATTGCCGTGGCACCGTTCCTGCGAGGAGAACCGAGCCGCCACCAGGAGGTGAACCTCCGCCAGCGGCGCCGATAACCTCCTGGTCCGTCTGTCTATACCCACGTATCCCATAACAGCGATCCAGTCTCCCTAACGATCACGGCGTCCTTCTGCCATACAGGCGGAGGCTTACTTGAGATTTGGGTCGAGACTTAGGAGGGGCGACGTGGGTACGAGAACCATGCGTGAAAAAAAACAGCGAGGGAAGACCTTAGAACGGCAACATGTAAGATTTGACATGTAAGATGTGTGGCCCACCACAAAATTAATATAAGCCGTTGGATGTTAAGACAACTAATCATCTAACGGTTTAAACTGGACGTGGGTATAAAATTTTGAGTAATAACTATTTTTTAATTTCTTCGCTCTTTTATGTATAGAATAGATAGATAATCGGCCAAATGTCTCGTGGAATAAACGTTTCAGATCTCCTAAATTTCTTCTAAAAATAATACACGACACTGTTTTATTGGTAGGCTAAATTTAAATAAAAGACAATTTCTACTGCATGTAAAAGACATTTATTGGTAGAAAAATACTATTTATTGGTAGAAAAATATTATTGGTAGACATTTTCTACAAATACATTTATTGGTAGAAAAATATTATTTAAAATATCGAACGAAGACAGCTTAGTTACAACCCATTCTACTGCACATAAAAAGTATTAGCTAGAAAACGTACATCATGAAAGAAGATTCATAGTCACAAGAAAATTTGTTTGTGTCGCAAGGAGCGCATCAGCTTTTGCATGGCGCTCACCCAAACCGTGAGAGCCTTGCCACCTCTACACCTCACATACTAAGTTCCATAAGTTATATGATTCCTGCTTAATGACATACACGCCTCATGCTCTAAAAAAAACATAAGTTACATGAATGTTTGAGTCGATAACAATGCCTAAGAGCTGCCCTAAATGAGGCAGCACCGGCTCGAATCCACGACCTTGCTTCATCTTGTGTTGTTATAGCATCACCATTGCTTCATCTTGTGTTGTTCTGAATATTTGTTTAGGTGGTCTCGTTAAAAACATGATTGTTCTTCTTTTCTAGGTTCATAGAGAGTAAGCATCACCATCGAAGGTCACTTGTTGACCATTGTTCTTGTTGAAAAAACAGTTCATCAATACTCTCTACGTCTCATTGAAAATGTCGTTTTAGACTTTTTAGACTTATTGTTTGGCCGCTTATTTTATTTAAAAAAATTAAATAAATAATAAAATAAATAAATCATCATCAAAGTATAAAGTATCTTTAATGATAAATAGTCATAAAAATAATATTTATACAATTTATTTGAATAAGATGAAGAGTCAAAAAAAAAGAAGTCTGACAAGACACTTTTAGTAAGACGGAGGAAGTATGTATTTAAAAAAAACTTTTGTATACATATTTACGAGACCTTTGTACCATACATTTAGAGGGGAGGGGAAGGGAGAATAGAAGCCGCACACCATCCTATTTCACAGGTGCCAAAATGAGATCGCCCTCGCAGTCGCGCTGGAGCCCTATAACCTTGGTTAATTTAATGTCCATTTGAACCATGGCATTATGAATGCCACGTTTTTTAGATCATTACTTTTCGTCGAACAAAAATCATGCCATCATATTTTTTCATGCTATTATAGTTTATGAGAATTGTAGTTTAAATGAATTTCATATCCACTGTTGAATATTCAGCATTGTTAAAAATTGATTTGGACATGAGGGCTACTGAATTTATTTGAACGTCGTACATTTCAAGTATTTGGTTAACGTATAAATAAACAGGTCAACAGGAGGCGCAAAATAACCATAACCTATTGCATAAAAGGACACAAGAGAAGAGTAGAAATTACATACATATCACAAAAGCTGTATGAAACAACTTACTAATTTATGATACCAGCGTTTCAAAAGCAGTAAACCACGAGTACGTGACATCCCCTGAACCGGGAGCAAAGCAAACTCAGCTAACTAAATGTTTGATGGTAAGATCTTAGCATTGATCAGTTGGGCAATCTCAGATTCAAAAATCCTTACTTAGGAATATCACCAACATTATGACGACAGAGAAGGTAAGGAAAAACATGGCCGATGTTGTTGTTATTATTATTATGGAAACCAACATTCATCCAAATTTTTCAGCCCCTCATGATTTGTGTCTCCTTTTAAATCTTCTAAACAACTATACAATAGAAGATTACTCCCAGCTTGTTAGAAAGTCATGCATCCCACAATCAAGGAGATGGTAAATCTGCACTACATATCAAATTGTTTAGTCATCTCAAAGTATATAGCCACCTAAAAATGGTCGCAATAGCGACCAGCGAAGCCGCCCTTGTGGCTGTCGGTGACGAAATATGGCGATGCTACTGGTGCGCTCTCATTGATAACACCATGTCTTCTCCCCCGCAGGACTGCTACCGAGAGCGGAGGGCTTTCAACCGCCGATGCCACAAACTTTAAGTTTGCCACCCACGAGAACAGAATGCCCACCACCCATGGGGCAAAAAACATGTGTTTTCTCCTCCTAGATGGCTTGCCATGTCATATATGCTGCTATGTCTTTCATACAGAGATGGAGCGTCTTGCTTAAGGAGAAAGACAAGGAGCTGATCGCGCGTATGAAGAATCAAGTCCTAGAATGGTTAAAGGCCTTCAAGCCTGGCATTTTAATCTCTTCAGATGTAATAGAACTCTAGCTGCTTTTTGTTGGTGTGACTTGTATTTTGTAGCTGGTAACCCCAGCAGATATTCTGTTGCTTTCTAAAAAGCAGAGGTAAAACTCTTTTTTTTAAAAAAAAGATGGCTTGCCATGAACAAGTTGATCGCTTTGAGGCAGCCTGTTTCAACAGACACAAGATTGGAGAAGCAGCTTGGGCATAACTTTCATGAGTTCAAGGGCATTAGAACAGAAGAAAACAAGCAGCCCAACCAAAGATGTCAGTATCACTATTCAGTTCATTATTATCCTAGTTTTATTGTACAAGTTTGTGTAATCCTTGTTGTAATATTGCACTGTGACCTATGGTTTGAACCTGTTGTATGAGTAGTTGACCTAAAAGTTGAGCTATAGTAACCTCATCGAATTCGACTCGAGGTATCCAAACTTTGGTATATGCAGTCAATAGCTCATACATACAACCAAACATGTGCTACACATCCTGTCTGATTTCATCATGGCAACCAAACAACCTGCATGCATTGGGCCTCTCCCAGCTCAACCTATACCAAGATGCGAGCCAGGCAACACAATGTTGTTGCTAGTTCAAGACTACAAGTGTGGCAGAACCTTCTAAAGTATATGGCCCATACGCATGATTATTGTCTAAACAGATTCCAAATAACCATGAATGTGTTCCATAAAACTTAAAAGGTCTGTCGGGTAAATCCCGAATTATCCACAATTCTCCGAGCAGGATCAATCATTACAAAGAGACATTGCAGTATTACAATAGTTTATTACAAATAACATACATCGGAGTAAAAGAGCGGAAGGATTACAACAACATAAATTTACAAACCATTTAGTTTCAATTTACAAATTATAAGTTGGATTATTACAAACCATAGTAGCAGTGGAATAACATATATAACTTATTACATCAACCTTGATTATATGCTCTGCCTAAGAGCGAGGTATCCTATTCGTCGTCACTGTCCTCGACGACGGTCATGCAGCAGGATGCGAAGCATTCCTGCCCATGAGGCTCACCTGCAACAAGGGTTCAACAAACCCTGAGTACAAAAGTACTCAACAAGACTGACCCGACGAAAAAGAGGGGTGAAGACTCAGGAAATACAGGCTAGAGGAACAAGGTAAGGCTTGCAGGAGATAAGAAATTTTACAGAAAAGCTTAAAAGAAAAGCTGTCTTGCTCAAGATCAAAATTACCAACCAACTTCCTTCTTAAACCTTAATCATTATTCAAATTGTTACTACGATGATGAACACCGATTGAGTCTTCTTCTTCGAGAAGCAACGACGATTCGAATCCATTTTCATATACCCAGCTGGGACCTAGGTCACTGATATACAGGAGACTCTAACTCCTAAGCATATCAGATGAACCGATATACCGGGATAACAACCGCAGCCATATATCACCACATGATACACGTGAGCACTTCGACCCAGTGTACCGATATACATGGGAACTTAAACCCACAGTATAACACACTATGACATATGTGGGGACTCTGGCCCACTATAAGTCACTCCATGACAAACGTGGGAACTCTAGCCCACCGTATACCACTTCATGCATGTGGATTTTTTAATTTCTCGATAAACATGAGTTCACCATCGACACGGGACCTAGGGCATCAACAGACAAAAACACTATAGAGGGACTCCGTTCCCAATGCAAGGTACCCATCCGGACTCGATTTATTAACTATCATCATGATTTCAACAGATAAATCCAAATTCATCTTTTTCATTCTTTTACTTTTGAACACTTAATTAATTAAGCAGGGCTAAGCATTACTACACATCTTCTAGAACAGGTAACAAGGAATATGGAAGTAAGACAGGTAATGCAATTGGTGGGTTTTCACTCAACTCCTATTACTTAATGCAACATATCATAACTGAAGCGATAAAACTTTTATAAAATAGAATAGGGTTTGAATGCATCCGGGGCTTGCCTTGATGGTCGGGGTAGACGGTCTCGAGTTCTGGATCAACTCCCAACTCCTGAGTCTGCTCTTCCTTGGGATCTGGTGTGACAACGTTAAACTCTCCGTTAACGAAAACTACACTATACAATGATATACTTCAACATGATGGAATGTAAACATGATGCTCGATGGATACAGGATCAGATTAATGGCTTGAGTACAACTTTCCTTCATGATAAAGTTGCAAGCCAACCAAAACGTACTTACTAAGTTCATTAGGGTTAACTACATTATTTAAGAAAGTTATTAAACACATGAAATAACATTAATTAAGACCTAATGACATGATCCAGGTAAGCTTAAATAATTAATTAAAGTGCCAAAGGTCATTAGGGTTAATGACCCAAGGTCATCAGTCAATCCCAGAGTCAAACAATTCCTATTATTATTAAACTTAATTAAAGGGGTTAATTAATTAATTAAAAACATTTAAATAAAGACATAAAAATTAAAGTTGTCTAATTGAACTCAAATTTTTATTTGAAAAGCTCTTGGTCTAATTAGATGGCAAAATAAATTTCAGAATTAAAAACTAATTATTTTATTTATTAAAAATCATTGAAGGTCCATTTTTCAATTAAAAGAGCTAATTTTAACTTATGCAAAAGTATTAAAATTTGGCATTTCATATTTTTCCTAGGTAGATGACATCATAAATAACATACACAAAATTTTTTAGAATTTTTGGAGCTATACATGAATTACTATGATTTTCTAAAGAAAATAGCATTTAAATCATTTTCTAGAAATAGAAAAAAAATAAGCACAGTGTCACCGCGCTGACCGACGGCGGCGGTGGTTTTGACCGGCGATTTCTTACCGACGGCGAGGTCTCTGGCGATGAGCTTGGGCTCTACGGACTCAGCACAACAAGACAAAGCTCCTGGGCTAGCCAATGGAGCGGCGGGATGACGGCGGCACCCATGCCGGCGGCCATGGCGGCGTGGCGAAGCTCGGGCGCGACGGCAAGGGCTCACCGGAGCTTCTCTGACGGCGGCAAGCACTCAGGCGTATGCAGGGAATTCTTACGATCGCATTGAGCAACATAATGGAGCCGCTCCCGGCCCTTAGCCCTGATGGCTACGCGCGCGGCGGCGCTGGCAAGGTCGTGCCGGCAGCGAGCTACGGTGACCGGCAGCTATGTCGCGGCAAGGATAAAATTGAGGGCACAGACAGATGCAAAAGCTCACCACGGGCATGGTGCGCACGTTGATGAAGACTCGGAGTGGCTGAGGCGAGCTGTAGTCGGCGGCGCTAATGGTGGTGCTCCAGCGGCAAGGTCCGCGTCACGGCGATTTCTGTGTACCAACGAACGGGAAAAGGTGCGCATGAGGGGCAGCGAAGCACAGAGAACATGATAAGAGGGTTAATGGACATATGTTTTCACCCTGGGCGGCGGTAGATGGCGAGAAAGCTCGCGGCGGCTCGACGACCGGCCGCGAAGAAGACGACGTCGTGCTGGCGATTCAGGCGAGGAGAGCGGGCATGAGTTAGCTCAAACGAAGCGCAACGATGTTGCAGAGCTTCTGGCAAGGTGAAGTGGGCAGAGGTGGAGCGGCGGAGGCGAATTTGGGCGGCGAAGGACAGTCGTCGGCGGTGGCAGCCGAGGAAAAAAGAAGAAAGAAGACGGCGGCCGGCTTACTATTTATAGGCCAAGGACGAGGGGCGGTCGGGCGACACGACGACGATGAAGTTTTGGGTGTCAGGGGCAAGCTGGTGGCCATGGCATGTGCGGCGGTGGATGGCGGCGCGGCTTGAGAAGCCGGCGATGGCGGCCGACGATAGGTCTCGGTGCTGTTCTTGATAATTACAGAAATGCCATTTATCGAAAATAACAAATTACTTCAAAATTGATATAAGAACTTGAAAATCTCCAAAAATATAAATTTGCATAACTTTTCAAGAGCTACACTTTTTATTTAACTGGCATCCTCAAATTCTGTCTAGAATTTAAAATATGAATTCAAATTCAAAAGGGGAATAAAACCCTAGAAATAAACATTTGAAATTAATTTTAATTTTAAACTTGAAAATCTTCAAAACTATGAAATGTTTAACTTTTCAAACCAAACATGTTTCATATATAAAGTTTTCCCAAATTATATATAATTTTTGAATTATGGTTTTAAAATCAAAGGGGGACAATTATTGAAAAACTGTATTTTTAAATTTATTTGAAATTATTTTTGGAAACTTAAAAAACTTTGAATACCAACTTTGTAGGCCTTGTCAAAATATACAAACTATATTTTTAGAGTTTCCCCAAATTCCTTATGGATTTTGAATTATAGAAAAAGGGATAAATCTAGATTTTGAAATAAAGGGTTTTTGAAATCGAATTCAAACTCGATTTGGTTTCTAATTTAATTGGTTGGTTATTAGTGATCACATACATCATCCAAGGACATTTTTAGGTCAATGACCTAATAGTACCCTTGGTTGACCAAGTTGACTTTCGAAAATCATTTTTATAGCATTCCAATTTGAATTTAAATTTGAATTACAAGACTTGGGAATAAACTTTGAAATCCAAATTCAACTTCAAATGTGGAAATCATTTTTAGGGTTGGACTTAGATTTATACACTATGCTTGACACTAGTGTAAACACGGTTTACACCTCAAGTACATAGAATATAAATCAAGCATTTGAGATGACATTCGAAAGTAGGGTTTTATTATTTCATATGACAACACATTCCAGAAACACAAGCAACCTATGAAATGTAAACTTGTTTTAGTTAATGCACATCAAGGTTGACCTAATCATGAATGCTTTGCAGTGCATATGACGACATGGCAGGTTTTAGTTAATATAACACCAGAGGTGTTACAGCAAGTCTCCAGCCTGTGCATCATTATTAGTTGAAAGGACCTAGGATGTCGCCTAGAGGGGGTGAATAGACGATTATCGAAAATCTGAAACTTACAAACTCAAATGTAGAAGTTAAATACCTACCGAAAGTAGGACCGGAAGTAGCACCGGTACTACCGGTAATACAAAAACTAGTACTACCGATGCAAACTTCTGGTACTATCGGTAGCTTACGAAACTACGAAATCGAAATGAAAATCAGAGTAAAATGAGCTGTAAATTTAGATCCAATTGTTACCACGCCTTTGTTGATGTTGCTGATAAAGGTGTTGAACTTCTTGAGACGTTTCACCGCATGAAATCATAGATCGAGTCCTCCAACCTATGAACTTTGAGGTTAGGGATGAAGAACACAAAGAACACAAGAACAAGGGTAGTCGATGCTACCACCACAGCAAGACATGATTTAATCCGAGGTTCGGCAATCTCCACAAAGGAGTTCCTACATCCCCATTGTTGATATAACACCATAAAGGTTTTCTCCCTCAAGCAACCACGAAGATAAACTTGAGATATTCACTAAGAATCAAGGGTAATACAAACACTTTGGGGCGCCCTCACAAATGAGGCAACACGGGCAGCCACGAAGAACGCCTAGCCGGCTAGGGTTCCAAGAACCCAAGAGTAACAAACACAAATCAAGCCGGCAAGATGAGGAAACCAAGTGCTCAAGTCGTAGATCGAAGTTCCCACTCTCTAATCTCATGTCCCTAGCTCGAATCTTTGAGGGATTGAAGTTTGGGAGCAAAGGGAGAGAAAGAGCAGGCGAGCTGGTGCCTGGGAGCTTTCTTTCTCAGGTGAAGAATGAGTAAAATGGCGAGAGCTGCCAAAAAGAGAGGTGAGGGGTATATATATGGTCTATCCAAAACAACTACCGGTAGTACTGATGGAACCACTGGTACCTCACCAAAAATGACCGTTGTCGTGTCAGAGCGTGCACAGGATGACATACTGGTACTACCAGAAGTAGGACGAAAGTAGGACCGGTACTACCGGTAGTGCATTTCCTGCGCAACTGGGCACCCTCGACTTGGCCTAAAAATAAATATATGTATATAGCCGGTACTACCGGTACCACTGGCGGTGCTACCGGTAGTACACAACTACGCCAACTCACAGACTTCGACTTTGAGAAAAATATCCCCGATACTTCTAGAGTATAATTTTAATAAAATACGGTACTACCGGAGAGCACCAGTACTACCGGTTGGGGAACCGGTACTACCGGTAGTACAAAGTTTCTTCAACTTTGCACATCTCGACTTTCTGAGAAAATAGCATGGATACTTTCGGTTTAAAACTCTAATATTTTTGGTACTTCCGGTAGGTCAGGTTTGCTGAAGCAGAGGACTTTTCTAAGTGATGTAACGGTGACTCTCCAAATGCTCTAAATATAGATTTGAGCACTTTTAGACCTCGAATTACCAACCTAATTTGTATCCCTCTTGATAGTACAACGTTTCCTATAACTCAAGTAAAGATAAAAATTAAGGGCACTCTTGAGTAGAAACATCGTTCATCTGAAGAAACTTTGGGGTGCTAGGATCACCAAATATCATTGTTCAAATCTTTCAATGTACTTCAAGGAGAGATAACATTCCAACTTTAATTTTTCTTCTTGAGCAATGTCATCTTGAGCACGTGACTTGATTCTATTAATCAAATATAGATAAATCCAAATATACCAAGTCACTTTTCATTCAATGTAGCAAGCTTCAAATATGAGACCATTCCATATGCAATCCCTTATGTCTTATTATCTAACTCAATGTGCTTGCTTCCACATGAATCATAGAAATCTCACAATAGATAGGCCTTTATATGAATTCTATTTGCATTGTTGTCTTGTGCTTATATAACAAAGACACATCATTTTGGCTTTATACACTTTAATCAAGTACTTGTGAGATAATCAATTTTTTGTCCAACACTTAGCAGAATCATTAGACCTTTAATTATGTTGTCAATCAATTCACCAAAACCCACTAAAGGGCTAGATGCACTTTCATTATTTTTTTACTAAAGCCTGCAAGAGAAATTCCAATCATTTTTTAATAACACAGATTTGTTTAAATTCACTCGAGGAGTCTGAACCAAGATCTGTTAACTACTGCTCAGCTACTGTCATTATCAGTTAACCCTGCAGATAATAGTATTGTGGGACATTGACTAGTTGTTGTTTGATGTTCCCGAAATAACGTGAAGAAAGAGAGCTGCTTCTTCCCTATCCCTCAGGCAGCAAAATGCAACCAATGCTACTGAGAGCAAAACCAATCTCCTGCAATCTTTGGTTGTATTCAATGACAGGCAGGTCCCTCTTGTGACGAGGCCAGAGCACCACAGCTCTGAGAAATGGGTTTCTAACAACCCAGGCACGGTCCAAGGCTCTGGTCCACTCTACCGAGGAGTGGGCCTCAGCAGCATAAAAACCCGCTTAAACTTTCGTCCTCGCAACGTTCAAAACGGTTAACCAAAGGTTATTACGCGTTCTTGACCTAGTTATTTAAGTTGGTTCGGCGAACTCAGAATTCCTGAGGTGGTACTAAACATCCTGAGGAACTCGCGATCTATATATGGCCACCGTGCCAGCATGGCACCGCACTGCATAGTGCCGCGGCGTGCCGCCGTGCTGGCCGTGCCATGGGCCAGGCCTTCGGCCTATGGCATGGCACATGGGCCGTTTTGGCGTGCCGTGCCGCCCATGGGCCATGGCCATTTTCACCGTGCCGTGCTAGCCCACGGCCCATCAAGCAAAAGAACTCATGAACTCAAATTTTTTTACAAGTGTTCACCAGAATCCAAAACATGAAGTCATGAACTGATAAATATCAATGAAAATGAACTTATGAACATAACCAGAACCAGAACACAAGAGAATATAAGATAATATGATAAAATGATAATCAAAAGGAGCTATTTTGTGCAATGCTGCCTTATTAAAAACCTTTCTAGGTAAAACTCACCCTTGTGAGAAAACCTAGAAAGAAAAAAAGAGTGCAACCAGCTCAGTTCAAGTCTTAATGTTATTACAAAAGCCATCAAAAATGGTAAAGTTCATAGAATCACAGTTCACAGTTCACACTCATCTCACTCCTACTCGGCTACTCCTAGTGACTCCAAAAGCCCAGTAGTCCACTCCATAGTCCAAAAGTACCTACAAAATAATACAGGATCAGAAACCATGTCCATGAAACTAAGAGGAAAGACTAAGAGGAAACATGAAATGAAACTATGAAAGAATCACTACCACTCCAGTTGTCCTTCATCCTTGGCAGATTAGCCAGCACCAGTAGAATCACCGGCGCCGCTTCCTTCGCCTTCATCTAGGTACAAGTTGTTGAACAACTCCTCCAGGTCGATGTCCTCAGGTGCATGTTGTTCCTTTCTTGCTGCTTGGTCCCAGTCCTTGATGCAGGTGAGCATCTCCACATGCTCAGGCAACAAGCGCCGCCACCGGTCTTCGAGTATCCTTGTTGTACAGCTGAAACAAGATTTGGAAGACACAGTAGATACAGGAACAGACATGATATCACGAGCCATAATAGATAAGATGTGATAGGTTAGCTTGTGATCACGCCACCACAACAGCAAATCAAAGGACTCCCCCCAATCAGTGACAGCTCATTAACACTAGATGGAGAAGGTGAAGAGGGGGGACAACCAGAGGAAGCACCAAGACCACCATAATCTTTCCCCATGCCTGCTTTCTTTTACCTGAAGGAGCACTAGGCATAGGAGGCCTTTCAGACCGAGCTGCACCAAATTTCTGCTCATACTTGCCAAACAATCTGATCATTTCATCTTTCACATCACCATAGTAAATACTATAATAGTGACTAGTATGTTTAGCAAAGTAATTCAAGCACATTAAAGAAGCCTTTCATCTTAGCTCTAGGATCTAGAATGAATGCGTAAGAATACAACAATGGAATGTTCTCCCAATACTTAAGGAACTTAAGTTTCATGGGAGCTGCAATACTTCTAAAGCCTGGATCATTTTCAGCTTTATGCAAATGCTCAGCAAAGTCAAGGATATGGTGCAACATAAGTGGAGCAGTGGGATAGTAAACACCAGACAGAACACAAGTTGCATCATAAAACAGCTCCAGGAACTTCATTATCTGTTCAGCAGCATACCAATGTTGGGGAGTCAACAATGACTCACCATAATTTGACTCAAACCACACAGAAAATACATCTTTATATGGCAGCAAATGTTTAAGCATCAAATAGGTGGAATTCTACCTAACATCCATATCCAAGCCAAACTTTCTAGGTCTAATACCCCTAGCATTGCAGTAATTCTTAAACAAAGCAATTCTTTGATTAGAGGAATTCAAACAGTTTAATGCAATCCTGAAATGTTCAAGATAAGGATTGAACCTCTTCAAGCCAGACTTAACAATCAGATTAATAATATGTCATGCACAGCGCTGATGCACAAGCAAGTACTTGACTTTGTGAGGATCATCACGAGTAGGTGTAGGATAAGAGCCGATGTAACCAAAGAAGATAGGTTGCAAGATATCAAAAGCCTTAGAATTAGCTGAAGCATTATCAAGAGTCACAACAAAGACCTTATCAATCAAACTGAACTCCTCAACCACACATTTTCAGCAATGTTTTCACCAGTATGTGATGCCTCGATCAGTCTAAAACCAATAACCTTTTTATGCAACTCCCAATCAGCACCACAATAATGAGCAACAATAGAAATGTAATCCTCCTTAGCATTACCAGACTAGATATCAGATGTTAAACAAAACAGATGAACAAGCAGGCATCAAAGAATGCATTAGCAAAGACGTTCATCAAACAATTTACACATGTCTCTAGTGGTGGTCTGCCTAGAAACCTTCTGGAATCTAGGATTATGAGCACGCTTAATGTAATCTTCCCAGGCCTGAGTGTCACCAATGCCTAAGGGAAGATCCAGCCTAGCAATCAACCGGCACAGTTCATTACGAGCACGATCAGCATCATAAACCCAGTTATGCAACCCATCAGCATTCATAGAAATCCTAGACTGGACCCTACGATCAATATCATGTTTTTTCCTACATGACATCATGTGCCTGTTCAACGATCCAGTGCCAATCGAAGGTCTAGCAGCAAATTTCTTACCACACCGTTTGCAGATGGCATGAGTTCTAACCTCATTCTCGTCAAAGATCGGAACAAAATCCTCCCAACAAGTAGAAGTAAGCTTACCAGTACCAGATGAGGTACCATTAGTGTCCTCGGAGCCGACCACCCCACCGTCGCCGGCGTCGACATCGATCGGGATCGAGCCGTCACCGAGATCGATGCCGAACAACGCATCTGCGCTATCACGGATGTCGTCGTCGTTCTCGATCTCCAGCTCCTCCTTAGGCAAGGGGTGCTCGCCGTCGGCGCGGTGGTTGTACACATCCGCAGCCACTGGCATCGTCACCTTGGTCGATGGAGGGCGAGGAGGCTGGATCCGGCCCCTACCTGCTGCTTCAGCACTGTCCCTCGACGGTGGACATGTGTGCTTTGGCGGTCTTGCCATGGCGCCTCCAGAGGAGGACGACGCAGCGTCAGGCACCAACCTGCGAAGAAGATGAACAAGAAAAACAGGGGTCAGAGCCTCAGAGGAATCTCAAGAATCTATGGACTAGTCTAGGGTTAGGGTTTTGACTCACCTATGCCACCGGTGTCCAGTGCCGGAGAAAAGGCCAGGGAGCCAGCATCCAAGTAGAGAACGAGACAGGTGCCGTTAGACCGACGGCGAGCGACGGCGGAAGAACAGACAGGACTAGCACTAACATGGTACACCGGGGAGGAGGAGGAGGAGGGAAGGGAAACGAGGTAGGAGAGGAAGGCAAGACGAGCCGACTAGGTCACCGGAGCAGAGCCGACGAGCTCAAGGCGAGCAGGTGACCGGCGGCGGCGGATCGGATGGAGACTTCGAGAGGCCGAGCGAGGCGAAAGCGGCGGCTGAGGGGTGGAAATGAGATTGGGGTTAGGAATTTGGGGGACAGGGGACGCGGTGGCCGTTTATATACGCGGCGTGGGGGATGATGGGCTGGGGCGCTGGGCCAAAATAGCTGTGGCCCATCATCGACCCAGTGGGCTGGATCTCAGATCCACCCACCCTTAAGGACTCGACGTCCTCGTCGAGGGCCAAACCGACCCTATCCATACGGGAGAAACGTTCAGGATCGATTCTCTTGGCCGACTCTCTTGGCCACGTCCGCATCACCAGCTCCTCGGCCCAAGTTGCCATGCTCTCTCATCTGGAGCTATGTGCAACATGTCCGAGCCCCCGATCCATACGTCCGTGAAACCGCGAGTGGCTCTGAATACCATTTCTAACAACCTCTGGAGCTATGCGCAACATGTCCGAGCTCCCGATCCATACGTCCGTGAAACCGCGAGTGGCTCTGAATACCATTTCTAACAACCCAGACCCGGTCCACGGGTATGGTCCACTCTAACGAGGAGTGGGTCCCACTAACGTAAAAACTCGCTTAAACTTTTGTCCTCGCTTCATTTAAACGGTTAACTGAAAGTTATTACGCGTTGTCCTTAGCCTGACTATTTAAGTTGGTTCGGTGAACTCAGAATTCCCGAGGTGGTACTAAGTCCTCGCTTCGTTCAAACGATTAACTGAAAATTATTACGCGTTGTCCTTGGCCTGACTATTTAAGTTGATTCGGTGAACTCAGATTTCCCGAGGTGATACTAAACATCGTGAGGAACTCGAGGTGGTACTAAACATCGTGAGGAACTCGAGATCGCTACGGTAACCCGAAATCAGCCTGGCCCATCTGTGGGCTGGATCTCAGAGTTGCCCTGCTCTATAGAAACCACATGGTTACGCATGAATCTCGATATCATTTTTTTTTCTTATGAACCCAATTTTAAGTCTGACAGACTTACTGAACAACAATCCACCTTTGCAATGCTTGTTAAAGTCAATGCCATGCTTGACAAGACAATCTGCGCGAACATGTTCATAGATCATCAGGTTCCGGTCGAAACGGAGGACATCTTCCGGCTGCGAAGGTGCTGGGGTTCAGCGTCCCACTGCGACGTGTACCTCTGCCAGGGTGAGCTGTCCCAACTACATAGCAGACTAGCAGAGCAAGACTGAGAAAGCAACATCCTAGGAGCATCGATCGTTGTTTTTTCCCCGTCATGATAAGTTCTGTAAATTGGGGGCGTGCACACAGTTCAATTTGTTTAGTTTCTATCGTTCTTACACATACTCTGCTGTTTGGTGTTCTATCGCACGTCATTGGGTCACGTCGCCTGTTTGTTATCGGCCATCTCATTCCCATTCCCACGGCGACAATAATTGTAGCTTACATTACATGAAAAGCCACAAGAGAGTAGAAATAAGGACATATATATCACGAAAGCTCCTTAAAAACAGCTGTATAATCTAAGATACTAGTGCTTCGAAAGCACTGAACCATGAGTACGTGACATCCCCTGAACCGGGAGCAAAGCAAACTCAGGCACTCGGCTAACTTAAAGAAATGTGGCAACCCTCGCCGCCTGCGCTGCTCCTAAGCGGTGGCATGCTTCTCGTCCTTGAGATGGCGCGCCTTCTCCTTCTCCTTCACCTCCGAACCCTGCGACGTGTCGTAGTCTGCACAGAATGGACCACCGACAATCAATACGCCGTCACACGCAAACCGAGATCAGAGCGCTCGTGCAAGCACGGCACGTACCGGGGTGGCTAGGATGGATCTCGGTGCCGGGGTGCTCCACGGGGTCGTTCCCGCCGTACACACCGCCGAATCCCTCCTCGTCCGACCGCGTCGAGTACCCCTCACCGAACGAGTGGCTCATCACGTCCCTGCACGCGACATGGCCGAAACCAATCAAACACCGCTAGCATGCCGCGGGTAGAACTGGAGAACGCATAGGATCGGCCGAGACGTGGTGGCTTACCCGGTGGTCTTGTGCATGTCGTCGCGTTTGTTCTTGGCCCCGGCGCCGGCGGCGGCGGCGTCGTCCTGCGGGGGCACCTTCGGCTGCTGCTGCTTCGGCTGCTCCATGCCGACGCCCTGGTCACCCGGCACGGGCGCGTTGCCTGGCGGCGTCGAGGACACGCTCCTCCCGCGTGCTGCAACCACCAAGCCTGGCGCCGCGGCACCACCACCACCACCGGCGCCCCTCGTCGTCGGGCAGCCGCCGATACGGCCGAGCGCGAACCCGAGTCCCGTGCTGCTGCTAGCTGCCGCCCGAAGCGTGTAGGGGTACATGAGCGACGAAGTGGACGCGGCCACGGCGATGTGTTCTCTGAGCACGGGCGAGGAGCCGCTTATAAGCAGCCGCGCCCTGCCGTGGCGCTGCCGCCGTCGCGGTGGCGCCTCGCGGGGGTGCACACGTACGGGGACGCGCCTGGAAGGCACCAGGGCGGTGGCAGCGTGGCGCCGAGGACCGCGCGGCGGCGCACACGTACACGGACCCGTTACACGCGCCGAGCGCGGGAGCGGATTCTGCCACCGGTCTCGCCGTGGAAAAAGCGCGCAGGGGATGGGGACGCCTCGTGTCAGTCGCGCCGGTCTCTCCTCGCGTCGCGTCGCGAGTGGCCTCGTCGAGTCGGTGTATGCGTATGTGGGTGTATCCGTATCCGCCGCCCTGGCGATTGTGGGACGGTGACACGAGCTCCCGATTCTTGATTTGTTTAGATGGAGGCTTTACCGTTTAGAGCCAAGTGGTGGTGGTGGTGTCGCAGCAAGCGCGAAATGTGCCTCTTCCGATGGTTTTCGTCGAGGCTAGGCCTAGAAAACCCAAGACAGCAACAGTCGAAAGGAAAAGCAGGCTGCCCAGGGACCACTTCTGAAAGCCCAAAAGAACTCTGGGTTTTGGCCCAGTATTCAGTAGAATCTTACGGCTGCCCCATGCGGATACAGTGGACTCTACCCTGCGGATTGCTCGATCAGATCGACTGAATAGTGTAAGACATGAGCACTACTATGGGGGTAGTTTTTTTTTTTCCCGAGCTTATCGGGGGTAGTTTTGATTAGGAACCCAAGTGGTGAGGTACAAAAGGGAACATTACAACTCGACAACGGCTAGGTCGCTGGCTGGAGCTATAGTGAAGGTGATCATAAGAAGTGGTTGGAACATGTACTACCTATGAGTCTCGGACGAAATTACAGTTGATGAAGAGACTTCTGGGAGGATAATTCAAACTTTCAAAGCCCCCTCCCTACAGTTTAATCGCAAAGCCCATCGTGGGAGTTGATGAAAGAGCCTTTCATAATGAAAGACACTCGAAATGGCGTACTGGCGTTAACAATCAGCCCAAAGTAACCAAGACTCTATCCTGGCCCAGTTGGAAAGTTCCCAATAGGAATGTCTGCGGAAACGTTTTTTTTTTTTATCTGACTTCTGCAGAATTTTTTTAATAAATCTGCGAACTAGAAACTATAGAAAAATAGAACTACCACCTCAGAATCAGGATTAATTTCTCTGTAGAAACGTTTAATTAATTACAAACTATCATCTGAGAATCAGGATTAGTTCATTCCAAATTATAATGTGTTTGGACTTTTTACATACATAGTTTCCATTATACATTTAGAAATCTTATAAGAAAACATGGAGGGAGTCAGGGAGGACAAAAAAAATCAAATCCCTGCAAAAACGTACCCTAAATATTGAGGCAATTCTAACTAATTCGGTGAATCCCAAACAACAAGGGTGGCTCCCTTTCTGGTTTGACAGGCAGTACAATCGTTGAAGAATGTCCCATATTTCTCGTGATCCCACCACGTGCTTGTGCTAGTTTGTTTTGGACAAATGCTCAAGTGCAATTATGCACTCGTCGAAGACTAAAGCCGAGGACAAGAATATGAAACAGTGCGCCTACGGCCATATGCGCCCACTCGCGCGACGTGGTCGCTACCATAGCCAAGGTAAAAAGCCAATTTCACTCTGATCCTCGGTAACATTCCGTTTCCGCTGGAGTCAGCTTTGCTTTTTGCAGCTTCTATGGGCTCGTGGGATGCAGTTGCGAAGTGTCTGTTGCCTGGAGTTCTTCCAGAGCCTGCCTCGGCGCGTGCATTCAGGCCCCCTCAGCCTGGCCCGTGAAAAACGGACGTGGAGTCCGTTTTTCGGCAGCCTGGCTCGCGCGAGCAGCGAGAGCTTGCGCGCGGCAGCCCGAGCGATGCAGGCGAGACGACGCGGAAGCGCTGGGGTTACCTTCCCTTTTCGCGCTATCCACCGCGATACCACTCACCGCCGCCGCCGTGTCTCCGTCTTCCCCATCGGGTGCTCTGCGTCCTCTTCTGCCCCATGCTCTCTTCTTCCTCTCCGAGTGCTTCAACGCCGGTGAGCTGCTGCTCCCCTCCGTGCCGGTGAGCTGCCATCCCCCTTCGTCTCCAACTCTCTCTCTCCGCTCCTTTGCATATGCGGTGTTTCTGGACTGGTGCCGGTGGCACTCCTCCCTTGCATGTGTTTTTAATGGATTTAGGATCTGGAGTGATGAATCGCTGGTGAATGCAAGAAAATGAACAAGGCAAGGTTGATTCGACCCTAGATCTATTGTGCTGTGTAGGGTGTGACTGCAATTTTTTTCCCCTTGAGCAATCGTTGGTTAGTGCAATTCTTTTTTTTTTTTTTTTTTTTGCAATCTGTTTGTGTTCTCTAGGTTTAGACAGTTGGTTTGGATCTTGAGAGAAGACAAGTATTTCCTTGTAAAGATTTTGATCTGTTCTTGTGTACCTATAAATGTGAATTACTATTGTCACGGATTTGATTGTTAAATTTAGTTGGAATGGTGAAGGTAACCTCACCATCCCATGCATTTGGAAACAGAACTCCTCGGTATGCAATCAACCAAACAAGTGACCATGTATCTCATATTTGAATCCTGCGTGTGGCGCTGGCAACCAAACAAGTGCTCATTCCATCCAGGCTCTGCAGACCAAGGCAACCAAACAAGCATATGTTGCATGGCCACAGCCTGGCTGGCGCTGCCCTGGGCCTCCTGATGCAATGCAGGCTAGCAGAGAAGAGAAACAAACAGCCCCTATACTTCCTCGGACTGACGACACTACACGCAATCCAGCTCTAAGCATACACGCAATCCAGATCTAAGCATTCTGATCATCTAACCACAGGCTTAGAGCACTGCAAACATGGGACCCGCCGCTTCAGTCTGCTGGGGGACAGGCTTAGCGCAGCTAATCCAGCCGCTTCAACCTGCTGGGGCACAGGCTTAACGCAGCTAATCCGACCGCTTCAGTATGCTGGGGCAGAAAATGTCAAGCGAGCGATGATTATTGATTAGAACCATAGTCGGCAGCTTTATGGCAGTAAACACCACGCATGGGCGTGGCTTCCTAAAATGTCTCAACTTGATATCGCCGATAGCAATGTCAATGTGGGACCCGCTGACAGCTTGAGCCTAGAAGTGGCCTTCTTTTTAAAAAAAAAATGTGGCCTTGATTAGTTTCATACTGTAGCGTAACTGAAGCATTTTATTTGTATTTGGTAAAAATTATTTAAACTTTGACTAATTAGGCTTAAAACGTTCGTCTCACAGAGTATAATAAAACTGAGTAATTAATTTTTAATTTTATCTATATTTAGTATTCTATACATATACCGATATTTTGATATGATGAAAATCTTTTTTTATAGTAAAATTTAGTGCCAAAATTAGAAAACTAAACGAGGTCTGTGGCCTCAAACTGAAGCCACGTACCGTTTGGAGGCAAAGCGAGCAAGCAACTCAACTGGTTGACCGTGAGAGGCACTACCTGGTATTCCACAACAAGGAATTAAATATACCACGAGTCCATAGACTTATCTTGGTATGTCATATAGGTTCATAAATTTTAAAAATATATTTATAGGTCAACTAACTTGTCAAACAGTGCACTCTAGGTCCATAGTGCTTTGTCAGTGATTTTTGATTGACGTGGCATGACTTAGACTGTATTTTTGCATTTAACCCCATGCATATTCTTATCTCTTCGAAAATACACCCTCTCTCTCCTTGATGCAGAGAAACTCACGAGCGTGAGCAACAACCAGGTGCTTGCCGCACTAGTCCAGCAAGCATATGGGCACCGCCGCGCTGCACTTTTTCAGGCACAGAAGTCCTTGGTGCTGCACGGCACGGAGAGACTTTGGGAAGTCCTTGCCTCCTTGGTGCTCCAGGCTCTGGCTCTGGCTCGATCATCAACGGCTCTGGCTCTGGCTTGTCTTGGTCTCTTGGACCAGGCGATGGAGCGCAACTTCGTACTTCCATCCCGCTGGAGATGTAGCGCTCCATCGCCATGGTCCTTGCTGGCACGGTCCCAGCTCTGGTTGTCGGCGTGGCCATGTCGCGAGGTCGACACCAGCGGCAGAGGCAGTGCGCCGGTGTCCCAGGCGAGGAGCTCCGCCACTATACCAACCACCACTGCTCATGGGAAGCAGCAGCATAGTCGCACCTGCCACTCTTCCTCCCATGCTGTGCTCCCCGTTGGCCTTCGCCTTCGCCGTCTACTTCGTGGCTGCAGGCTTGGGACGGCGGGCAACGGCTGTCGGACCTGGAGGCACGGGGCAGGGGTGCCTGCAGCTCTTGGTCGCTGGCATCGGCAAGAACAGATAGGGAGAGAAAACGAGGAGAGAGACTGGATTATTTTTTTTATATACTGAGAGGGATTGAAAGGAATGAGAAAAGGCAAGACACGGGTGACAATGCAAAATTACACGCTATGTGTCATGCCATGTCAGCTAAAAATGTGCTGATAAAGCATTGTGGACCTAGAGTGCACCATTTGACAAGTTAGATGATTTGGAAATGCATTTTTAGAGTTCGTGGACCTATACGACACACCATGACAAGTTCATAGACTTATCATGCATTCCAAAACAAGTCGGGCTTGTTGGATCGTGCAAATTTGTAACGGTAAACCTTCAGGGTTAAGTTGGAGTGAACTTCTATATTTTGTTAACAGAACTTGGTATTTTCTACAATAAATTGCAGTCAAGATGAAACTAGACAAAATGCACAATGGAGAGTTTGATGTAAAGGTCGATTGGAAAATGAATGGATTTCAAGGAAAAACGATATCGCTCTCACTGCTTAGTCCATAATTATGGCTTGGTGCGGACCAACTAAACCAAAAAAAAAAAAGCCATTGCTCCGAGTCCGCATATCGGTCACTGCATGCGTTCTCATCCAAGAAATGGGTGAGGAACAGAATCCAAGTAACCCAAACCGAAAGAACCAGGAAATGACGGCAGGCATACGATCCTTTTCACCAAAGAATGAATAACGTTTTTCTAGCCAAAATGCGTGGAGTCATGAAGACGAGTGTGGCAATTTTAACTCCAGAAGAAAAGACTAAGCATCAACAGAAAGGAAATATGCTGCCTTCTGGATCAAGATAAAACGCCAAGCCTCCTAACAAATTGCATGAGAATGACAGCTTACAATCAGAACAGCAAGGATACAGGGCAGCACTGGAATAGGGTAATCGGAGCATCGCTTCTCTTCCACATAAATGGTGGCGTAATTGATGTGCATTGGAATACCTGCGCAACAGGCATACTATGTAGCTACAAACAATACGAGCTATCTATGATGAATACTTGAGAAACAAAATTCAGTAAGAAACAGACAGCGACACATATGAACTGAGGCCTGAGGTCAGGCCATGAACCTTGAAACAGCAACAAGAGAAGAATGGTGCTTCCAGAAAATTATTAATCTCAATACACAAACTGAGGACTAAGACCGAAAGAGCAAACAGATATAAATAGCACAGATGACTAAGGAAAGAATGCAGGTTAATGAATGAGTAGCAACTGACATGCTTATAGATGACAACCCTGAGGTCCTGAGATATCACGCAGAATAACTGGATTGGCAAGGTTGAAATCAGCTGTGTTGCCAAACTCGAACAGAATTTCATTTTGTGGACTACACTGCCATAGCATCCACATACATGAGAATAGTATTCGCAATAACACTTAAACAAACATTGATTATAGTTAGCTTTACGACTGTAATTGATTGCAATGATGGAATTGCCTGTATGATTTTTCAAATTCATACACATCCAGAACGTCAATTGTCATCAGAATTCAGAAAACCAAATGAGCAAGCAGTCTACTCCACCTGCTATCCATTTCTATACAATTAGCGCTAAATTTGCTCTAGCTACTGATCATGTAGTAGAACAAACTTCATACAAGTTAACTAAAGTCCCAATTATACCATCTAGCCATTGTCATCATCTTGGGAGGAAACTAAAGAAAACGCAAAACCATATCTATTTCTTCCTTGATCCTATGACAACGCTACATACAACAGCACCAATACACAAAAAGGACTCACCGCCAAGCAGACACAGTGAGCAGCGGCCGCTTCTCCCAAGCCAGAGATAAGAACGCTGGTGGCAGCTCAACAAGTGAATACTTGTACTTTGAATCGTAATTCCAAAGCAAAAGATCAGCCTGGCTCATCGCATAGTTGCTGAGCTTGACAGGCTCAAAGCCACACCACTCCATCAGCATCTGCCACTCCCTACTAGCTGCCATCCTATCAGTCCTCTCTTCACCTTCCTCTGGCACAATGGCCCTCCGAATGCGCTCCCCAAACATGCATCTCTCCACCCTCACCCTCTCCGGTGAGTCCCGTGGCATTGCCACATCAAGTGACTCGAACACTGGCTTGTAATACAACAGTGCATTGGCAAACCGGTCGACGAACCCAGCTCGGTTCAGACTGACCTCATACTCCCCGAGAGTAACCACTGATGGATCGAGTGACTTAACCAGCCGGAGGACACGTCGCACGGGCTCATCGGAGTCGCCAAGAAGGTGGTACAGCTGGAGCATGAAATTGACGGCTACGGTCTCGTCCGGCTCAACCGAGAAATCCGACCGATCCAGCTCGTGCACTGGCCGCAGCAATGGGACGAACTCGAAGTCCACTCCAAGAAGCTTGGCGAAGTCGCGGAGACGGGCACTGGTTGCAGCGAGGGACGTCGCAGGCTTTGGCCCCAAGTACGGCGAGGGTACACCGGAGATACGTACCCGGGTCGGCTTCTCCCCCGGGCGAGTGGCGAGCGCCTGGAGCAGCGCCGCCCATTGGATGCCCTGCACGATCCCGAAGTCAACGATATGGATCTTGGTCGCCGTGCCGGTAGCCTCCAGGATGGCCTGGTTGGCGGTGAGGTGGGCGAACTTGGAGTAGGGGCAGGCGTCATTGAGTGCCTTGTAGCAGAGCGTGAGCTCGTCGGAGGCGAAGCGCGAGTCCGCCGCCGGCGAGGGTTGCGCCCCGCCGCCGCCGCACGCGAGGCGACGCGCCAGCGCGTCCGCGAAATAGAACGCCACGCGCTCCGCGGGGTCCCCATCGTCGGAGGCGGCAGCGCGCACCTTGACGAGCTCCAAGGCCGCGAGCCCTGGGTCAGCGGCCGCTGTACGGGAGCAGGCGAGGAGGGACTGGAGGATGGGCGCGGAGCAGGCGGCGTCCAAGGAGCTCGGAGAGGAACACGCCGCCGGCGAAGAGACGGCCGCAGGCTGGGGAAGCGACGCCGGAGTGGGGGCCTCGGGCTGGGGTGCCACCGCGTCGACGCGGGCAGCGGCGGGGGTGGCGGCAGGGGCGGGGGCGGGGACGGGGCCCGGCGGCGGCGGGGTGGTGAAGATGAGGCGCTCGAGGTCGGAGTCCGCGAAGACCGGCGCGTCCCCGATGAGGCTGTCCATCCACACATCGGAGTCGAAGTCCGCGGCGCCGGCGAGGTCCGAGAACACCGCGTCGGCCGCGGAAGTGCCGACGAAGGCGTCGGGGAAGAAATGGTCCGCCTGGGGCCACGCGCCACCGCCGCCGCCGTACGGCGGGGACGCCGCCGGGATCTGGCCGTGCGGGGGCGCCGGGGCCGGCGGCATCGGCGGCGCCTGGCGCGGAGGGAGCGGGAGCGGGAGCGGGAGCGGCATCGGCGGCGGCGGCAGGTGGTGGTGGTGGTGGTGGTGCCTCTGGTGCTGCTGTTGCTGCTGCTGCTGCTGGATTACCTGCTGCGCGATGGCCATGAGGTTGCCGCTGTCGGCGCACATGTACGCCATGGCGCTCCCCGCCGTTCCCGGTGGGAGAATCGCGGAATGGTGGAGAGGGGAGTGGCGCGGCGGGGGGATTCGGCGGCGGTGCTGTTTTGGGAGAACGGATGGAGGAAGAGGGGGTACGGCGGGGGTGAGCGGCGGCAGGGGATTTAAAACAGTAGGGCGTGGGCACTGTGGTGGCACAGCACACTCGCAGGCACTGTGCGGGGCGCAATTACGGGACTGTCCTCGGGCGTACAGAATCCTAGAGTGTAGTAGCCCCTGCCCTCCCTGCCTCTACTAGTACTGTGCAAATGTACGTACCGGTTGGATTTCCACTTTGGTGGTTGCCGGGGCGGCCTGGCCGCAACGGTAAAATGAGAGCGAGTGATGAGGGAGGTGCGGCTGGCCTTCAACTGCGCCGGTCAGGTGTGCCTCGCTAGGATCTTCTGCGATTGCTAACTTCTGAACTCCGCTTGTAATGCAGTCCGCGATGATCTCATTTGCTCCAACGACTCTTGGGAGATTTGGGAATAGATAAGCACACTGATTTCTTCGCTGCAAGCCGTCATCGACTAGCGTTTGAGTGAAGAGATAAGGAAACATTGTTATACTAGTAATAGAGTTATTATTTTAAGTGAAACATAGCAAATATATGGCAACATGTAATTTTTTTAAGGAAAATGGAAACATGTAATGGGCACTACCGCACTAGTCATTTTACCCCCTTCGATCGTAAATTTCATTCACTTAACCCTATTTGTGTGCACGCTAATAGTTTTGAACTAGCAAAATTTGTTTGGATCACTAACTAATAGTTGTGTGAGTGAAATGCGTGAGTGAGAGTGAAATGAAGAGGACGAGTGGCACTAAATACCGGACGTTCAAAGCTAGTTATTATTTCACTTCTGTGCTCAAGATTGGAAATGCGGTTACTAGGATCGGAATTTTGGGTTATATAACTTTTGGTTTGGCTTATATCTTGATCAGCCTCATTACAGTCATGTGAATTCACTATTCCTTATATTCTCTCTATTTTGGCTCTGCTTTTGCCAACCAAGATACAATAAAAATGCATAGTTGTATATAGGATAGATAGTCTACTATAAAGATAAAAATCTTTGGTTGCAACATTTATCTAGTACCACTGAGGGTGAGTTATGTTTCCATATGCATTACATTCATGTGTCATGGTGAGGTGCAAGAGAAAGAAAAAAAAACATTTGGAAATGTTTTTAAAATGCACGTATATTAGGCACTTAGCACAATAAAGAAAAGGTGCAGAGAAGGAGCTCTTTGTGGTGTGTCTCTAGACGTTGGATTGGGCAGATATGGTCTAGTAGAAGAAACTTGTATGTGACGATGCTAGATTTAGGTTTGCTGCGTGTGGTACACCAGATTGGTCTTGTGCTTTGCACCCTGAGGGGAGGCGCCGTAGCATAAGGTGTCAGTGTTTTCTACGTGCAAGGAACCAATAATTTGAAAACCGAAGAAAGAAAAGTTACCTTGCATGCATTGAAAACTAGCCTAGCAAATTTAGGCTGCATGTAGACGAAAACTGAAAACTGAAGCAGAGAGTGGCCGCTTTGTTGCACTTTAGGGACTTTCTCTAAAACAAGACGAGCACCTTGAAAATTTAATATAAAGTTTTATCTAAAATTTAGTCAATCTTTTCTCTGTTTCATAACCAAATAGTAAATAGTAAATTTAGTGCATATAAATGAGTTAAAATACTCCCTCTGTCCTAGTATGTTAGTCGTTTTAGGATTAGACCAAGTGCAGCAATGATACAATGAATCTTAGTCTCTAACTAGTAACTACAAGTAGCATCTTTTCACTGTCCAGATATTAGCTGCCGAGGTTCGTGCGTCGATCGAGCCCCCAGGACTCGCCATCCTTGCACTCAACGAAACGGTGTCTGGTCCCGGACAAGGAAATGCTGCTGTCCACTGCCCCGGAGAACGCTCACGAACGACCGTTTCCTCTCACCGTAGCGCAGCGTGCCGCCGTGCCCTACCGGGCCCGTGACGTCCCAAGAAACGAGACCCCCGCCACAGCTGCCAATGGAACACAGTGCAGAGGCAGCGCACGCCCGGGGCCGGGGTGCGCGGGGACCCCGCCTGCGATTGGGTACCGTGCCGAGCCGAGGCCACATCCTGTTGGCCGTGGCCCGCGCCGGCGTGCCGCGCTCGCCTAGCCCCGGGCTGCCTCGGGACGCCGTCCCGTGACGTGACCATGCGGTTCCCCTGATCCCGGCCTCGCGCCCAGTTGCGGCCCCCACCTGCCGCACCACTGTGCCACTGCCGCTCTGCGCGCTGGCTGCCTGGGAGAGCGGGACGGAGGGACACCCCTGGCACACCTCGCGGATCGTCCGTACCGTGCGGTACAGAGCTTTGACTGTCCTGCCACGTCCGATCAGCTGGTCTGAGTGGCGCGGGGCCCGGGGTCATAAACACAAATGCTGATTGATCGTTTTTGGCTGGCTGATTTTGACTGCTGCTGATTTTTTATAAGAGAAAAATACTGTTGAATGGCTGGCTGGTTTGCCTGATAAATTTAAACGAACAGGCTCAAAGTTAATGCGGTGGAACGAACAAGTGATGCGCATAGTGCGGCCGCTTTCTGCCCCCTGAATTCGGGACGAGCCGAAGCCGTGACGCCGGTGATTGGCTAGCTCGTTTGTCCAAACCCCCAAACCGCTTGTCCCGGCCAACTGCAACCACACAAAGAATTCTGCGCGCACGAGCACGAGCTTCAATCATATTGCGTGAAAAATATTAGTACACGTGCAGTTGGAAAACCATCGTGGTGTTACCGAGTGTCCGGTCCGGTATCATGCGCCCCACCACCCCTGGCCGGGGTTGAAACTTCAAAGGGGTATGCTCTGCTCGTCTCGTCTCGTCCCGGCAAACGTGCAAGAGGGGCAGGCGATCACAGGCATCCCCATTGATGATCTGCCCCGCGCTGCTGGCATGGCTGCCGCTGGTTGCAGTGACGACGTCGTCCATGGCTTTGAGAGGTAGGACAGGACAGGTCCCCCGGCCCGCCGGTGGGGCGCACACGCAGGAATGCACGGTGCTCGCCGCTGGCGCCCGTGGGAACGGCGCTCGAGGCGGCCCCGCTGGCGACGTCAGCCTCGGGCCTGACGGGTAATTTCTCGTTTCCCCTGTGTCGAGACCTGTCGGCTCCCTTTTCCCCGTTTCTTTTTTCCCGGCACGCGAATCAATGCGCCCCCTGCCGTGCCCCTCGATCCATGACGTTGCCGCAACGATGGCACGACTGCACGAGGGCGATGTCTCCGTGCACACGTGCAGTCGTGCACGCACGCTGTGGTCTGCGACGTGTGTGCACGGAGCTGATAATTGGTGCCCAAGTACGCCTGCCTTTTCTTTAATTTCTTGTGCTGGTATTCGGTATATTGCTTGCTGTACTACTGAACCCACATGGTCATGGTCATCTGGTATCGCTTTCTGTTGAGGAAATTTCTATGCTTATTACTGCTGGTAATTACTGTATAAAAAAACACCCTTCGTGACTGCCTGCCCTGTTTATACAGTACTACTAGTATTACGTTGTTTCGTGAACATGATAAAAAAACAAGGAAAATGATGGTGGCAACGCAATCATCATGCCTAACCGTATCGGAACTAGGACCGACCCTTATCCTAACCACGCACCATGGACTATAGAGCTCGCTTTACCAATAAACTAGTGCGCGCCCTCGTAATCTAATCGTTTTTACACGTGCACCGGTCGCGCGGATGACGTGTTTATGGGGAGGGTTCTTTCAAAAAAACGTGTTTATGGGGGGCCTGAAAATGATTGTGCCGCGACTCTGAGGGCCAAACTACGTACAGTACGCTCAAAAATGGTTCGTGAGTCGCAACGTCTCGTAGTTTTCATCACAGCTTTTGTTGTGAGATAGAAAGCGCCAAGGAAAAATACAAAAAGTGACCGCACCAACAAGTGAGTTCCAAAGACGGAGGCAAACCCAGCGACCGAAAGCCCCCAAATGCAGTGCGATCAAGCGGCGCCTTCACACCGGCTGGATGGTGGTCCGCCAGTGCGGACGTCGCCGTCGCCGACGACGTCGATCGCGGCCGCCAGGTCCTCGCGCCGTCACCAACCCGGCTGGCGCGACGTCACAAATCTCTTCTCTCCGTCCACGGTCGCCGGTCAGGCCTCTAGCTAGCTCGCGCGCGTGTATCATTGGCCATCTCGTCCCATGCTGCGCGTCCCTGTCCGGGATGTGCGTGGCGCCACTCACTGGCTAGGCTTGACCGCGCTTTAACTAGTTGATCTCTCCAGCTACCAGACGACGCGTGACAAATTTTGCCCGGTCGCGTTCAGACCTCGTCGCCTGCTGCCGTCGCGCACTCGTGCGGCTGGCTCCATCGGCAAAGGCGGCCGCGGGCGGGTGGGCAAGTCGCGCAGGCGGGGCTTGGGTGGCGTCCGACGGCGGACTGATGTGTGCTGTCTGAAAACTGGCACACCGGAAGCGCCGTGGCTTGCGGACTACTAGTACCGACTACTGGAAGTGTGGTCACGTCTTGTTCCATCGATAGCCACTCACTACGCAAACCTTATTTTTCACCCTCTTTGTTTAGCCGTTTTACTGATTTTGAGTTTTTGACATGTGTCATTACTGTTTGGGCCTCGATTTTCAGACGGGTCCATGTCCATATACTGATGCACTAGGGCTTCGGATCCATGGATGGTCCTGGCGGCAATTATCAGGTGGCCCGGTTTTCAGAAACGTGCGTGCTGCCGTGCTGGCCCGGCAGTTGACATGGGTGAACGTATTGACAATCTGACAAGTTAGCGTGAGCAGGGATGTTTTCTCAGGGTGCGTCATGGCGTCATCAGATGTTGGCATGTTGCTTGGTGCACTGCATCGCTTGCATGTTCGAGAGAGATTAGCCTGTACGGCCATGATCCAGCGATCTATCATTTGTCTCGAGCATGCTCTACTCCAACAGCGTTGTTCCCGCTTAGACCGCGGTGCACGCAGCATTAGTAATCGATGGACCTATCTTTCGTGCATGCAGCTGTGTTTGTTTTGTAGTAGGCCATGTCAACAAGTCGTCTTTACCCGAGATCCGGAAATCATGCAGCTCTGTTTGGAAGCCCGGTTTTAGTGTGAATTACCGGCACCAAAAATTTTACGCTCGGATTGAGAAAATGCTGTTTGGATGAGTTGTGAGACTATTTATTTTACAGTTGGATTTGGCCAAAACCGGCGGAAAAAAAAAACTGTCATCTGAGGAGGTCAGAAAAATAATATGACTCGGTCTCCTCCGCCGCTGGCTGTCGGAGGAGGCGAGCAGCAAAACATTGCTGGCTCTTGGGAGGCGGTGGGCAGGGCAGGACAGCAGCAGGCGGCTGGTTAGCGGCGATCTGGCTAGCCGGCGCCATGGTTGGTACGAGAAGCTTGTTGCGTTGCGTGAGCTAAGCAGCTTGCTTGCCATCGAATGTCTCCTAGCGGCTGCGTGGGGAAGATAGCCAAACGAATAATTTACAAGGGAAAGAAATTACAGTTGTATTCTTGTGTACAACATATTACACTCGGAAGCTAATTACAACTGCATAAAAATACAAGACTGCCAAACAAGGCCTAAGTTGTTGATCTTTTATATGTAATCCGTCGATTAGGCGAGATATATATATATATATATATATATAGTGTTTCTAGTGATTAGTCTTGTCTTATCCATTGGTCTTTGGTGGCCTGTTTGTCGTCTTATGAACTCCAAATCTCGCATACTATAACTGATCGAATATGGTCAGTACTCAGGTAGAGTGTAGTCTACCGGTACGGAGTGTATGCTACAGTAAGACCCATTAGGCACGTCCATCATCGACGACCCAGGGCCCAACAATTCCGCTGCTGCTTGCTAGCCCAAAACTACAAGCACAGGGCACAGCAGGCCGTAGGCCCGATGGACAGCCCAGGTCCCGGAAGCTGAATCGATCACGTGGACATCCGTCGCCAAAAAAAAAAAGACCCGATCACGTGGACATCTTGTGGGCAACTGCGAGTTTTGCTGAAGTTCCTCGTGTGAGATCAAGTGTAGGTATATTTTTGCTCAAAAATGACCTTTTTTCTGATTAAATACGACTATCACTTATAGATGATTTCCTTTTTTCTTCCACTGGATTTTAGATTTTTTAAATCAGACATTAGCTAGCCGCAATATTCATCCAAGAAGAGTGTCTATATATACCTAGGTTAGACATAATTATGGATTTATGCCAAATATAATCTTGAAGGGTTGGCGCTATATAATGGAACGTGTATTCATCTATATTCTATGAATTGAATAAGAGATTCCACGTTTCTTGCCTATTAAGGCCTTGTTTAGATACTCAATTTTAGGTCCAAAATTCACTATGCAGAATTCCTATTCCCCGTCACATCAAAATATCGGCACATGTATGGAGTACTAAATATAGATGAAATAAAAAATTAATTACACAGTTTTGTTGTACTTTGCGAGACGAACATTTTAAGCCTAATTAATCAATGTTTGGACAATTATTACCAAATAAAAATAAAATTATTACAGTGTGACGGGACATTTACTATGCAGATTTTAGACCTAAAATTGAGTATCTAAACAAGGCCTAAGTGTTCTTCGTGTGTGTTCTCACTTGGGAGTCGCCGAGTTGGGACCGCGAAGGGAGATGATCACATACTATAGTACCATACCATCCTCTCCATGCCGAATCTGCTGCCGCAACGTCATTGTCTACCAAGGAACAAATTTTGTATTATCTGACGAAAGTTGTATTATCTGACATAATTTGTATTACCAATAACTAACTGGTTCTTCATCGGGAAGAAACAACGTCGCCACGTTGGCGCCCGTCATTTTTCAAAAAGAAAAAGTAAGTGTTTTCACCGCATGATCGAGCCATCTAAGCGGCGGCATTACCCTCAAAGGGTGCAAAAGAAAAGGCAAAGGCGCGAAATGTTTAATTGCATTGATCAACTGCACATAAGCCACACAGTGTAATGGTACTCGTGTCGAGCACAGGTAATTTGCAGGGAAAAAAAAAACTATCAGTAGTTTCTTCGAGTTGACATGAAATGGAGAGCAGCGCTGCTGCGTCTCGTCTTCTTGGTAGCTTTCGACTTTCGGGCAGCGTGACCAGCTCATCGATTCCAAAAGGGCAGGAAAAAGGATCGATCATGTGCCGGTGCAAGCCCAAACGCCGCGGTGGTGAGTGGTGTGAGTGTGACCGACCGATCGCCTTTGTTTTGCTACCGGACGTGTAAACATTCTTGCTCTCAGGCTAAGCAAGCGATCACGGTGCAAATTGATCAAAACCGTGCAAATCGATCGTGCTAATACCAATTACGCGATACAGCAGAGCGGCACAGTACAAGTATGTCGTGCGACGTGAGGCACAGATTCTCTAAAAAAAAAAATACTCGTACATGCCACGTCATTCCACGTATTTCTTGGCGCCGCAGAAAAAAAGAACAGATCAGAACAGAACAGAAAAGAGCAAGAAGCGCAAAGCCATAAAACCGCCAGAGCTGTAGGAAGCGGCGTCAGGACTCAAAAGCACCACACGGTGAGAGAGGGAGACTGGGAGGAGAGAGAGAGAGAGAGGAATCGAGAGAGACCCCCCGCCGCGTAGCTTGATCTCGGCGATGGAGGCGGCGCTAGTGGAGCGGCTGGAGGCGGCGGTGGCGCGACTGGAGGCCGCCGTGGCCTCCGGCGCCTCGCTCGCGTCGGCGGCGCCGCGCGGCCTCGACGCTCCGGATGCCCCGTTGGATCCGGCCATCGTGGCCTACGACGAGTTCGTCGCGGAGGGCGTCGGGCGGCTCACGGTCGCGGCCGAGAAGATCGGCGGGAAGGTGCTGGACGCCACCAAGGTGCTCGCCGAAGCGTTTGCCGTCGCCAAGGACCTGCTCGTACAGGCCAAGCAGCTCCAGGTACGTGGCGGACACGCTTCCATCCTCGCTCGATCTGGTCGATTTGCATATTCTCCGCTAGTAGATCTCCTTGAGTTTTGCTAATTCGATGCATCGTTTGCGGGGAAATCACTCGCTGAGCTCATGATTTGGGGGCGCATGTAGTAAGCGTCAGATTTTGTTCGTCAAGAGTAGTGCGCTAGCTAAGATCATTCTGCTGAAGTGGTTTCTCTAGCAGTGATTAGCTCCAGGATTAGTTTTCGTGTATGTTACGAGTCGTGTAGGCATTGATGGATCTAACTAAGCAATGCTTACTTGTTACAATAAATCAATCAATGAGCATTTCCCCCCTCTTTTATGTTGTGCAGAAACCAGCATCAATGGCTGATGCACAGGGCTTCTTTAAGCCCCTCAGTGATGTTATTGCAAAAGCAACTGCAATGACCGAAGGAAGGAAACCAGACTATTTCAACCATTTAAAGAGTGTTGCTGACAGTCTTCCGGCTTTGGCTTGGGTGGCATTCTTAGGAAAGGACTGTGGTTAGTAAAGTCTCCCCCCGGTTTTAATGTTGTCAGACATACACAAGATATGCCACTCATTTTGTGTTAAACCCATCCTCTTTTGTAAGGCATGAGTTTCCCGACAGCACATGTAGAGGAAAGCTGGCAGATGGCTGAGTTCTATAATAACAAGGTATGCTTCTCCTATGACCATTTTGTACTTTGTGCTCCACTTTTATGTTGAATATCTATGCATATAGTTGACATTAGATGCACAATTTTTCATGGCATTATCACACTTCTTTAAGATGGGTTCATAGAGGGATGTAATGAGAAGATAAGCAATGCGCTTGGGCACATTTTGTTACCAGGGATTGCACTGTTACTGTTACCAACTAATCTGTATGCAGCTTTTGTTACATACTCCCAAATGGCAGTCTGTTTATGTAACAAGAAATTCAAAGTTAACCAAGTAGATAAGTCCACGATCCGTTTTTGAAGAAAATACGTATTCGGTCTTTTGCTACTTCCTGTTTTTTCTTTAAATGGCATGCCAACAAAATAAATGGCCTGCTTCCAGTACAAACATTTGGTTGGAGTCAACACCACACAACAAGTAACACATCGACATGTTGCTAGCTAGTATCACTTGGTACATCATGGAAAAATATTTTCATAATGTACTTATTTACAGTGTTAAATAAATGCTGTTATCCTTTTCTATAAAGTAGTCCGATAGTTTGACCTAAAGTGATTATAGGACTTGATTTATTTTAGGATGGAGGGAGTAAACTATAGGTGGTCTTTTCAGCGAGTGAGCTTAATATGTAAGAATGAGCTGGTCATTCTTATCTTTTGTCATGACCCGTGGCCGCCAGTGAGATCAAGCCGGCGACGTGAGCAGCAACAACTAGAGATTGGAGGGGATCTCGATACGGAGTAGGAAGCCTTGCTTCCTTAGCTCTGTCTTCTTCTCTATTTTCTTTCTTGCCTTCCTCTTCCACGATACAGAACTATTATGTAGTTTAGAACCTAGGCTTCCTCTCGAGATATTATTTGGGCCAATACACTTGACCGCCCATGGACTCACTTGTTTTGCTGATGGCATCACTAGGCCTTGAAACCCATGTGTTACATCTCTACAACCTATTTCCATTCTATCTCTGAGCTCAAATTCTGGTGTATGCGTTAAGGAACGGAAGGAGCACATCATAGAGCCGTAACAGTAAATATGCCACTTTCAAACCCAGGAAAACACATTTGCTCCTCCATTAGTATTTCATAAATTTGTTAATATTGGTTATATGAAAATTCATCTTACTAGTTTCTTCTTTCCTTCCATAAAAAGTTTATTTTAAATACAACTCTGAAAACACCTTTACTCCTCCATTAATATGCTTGGAGTTATAGTACCGACAATATGAAGACTTCTCTATAGAAATGCTTAAATGAAAGTATGTTTTTATTTGTATACTACATATATGGTATATGGGTATAAATTTAGATAGTAGTGGTCAAAGTTATGTCTTGACGGTTACAAAAGGTCAGTATGACTATCTTGAAATACTAATGGAGGAGCTGAAAAAATAACTGTATCCTTCTTAAAGGTGGTCTTCACTAAGATGGTCTTAATAATTTCTTGAAATTTCTTGTGATGCACTAAGATGGTCTTAATAATTCAAACTTTTGTTCTACTGTGAAGTGATTGCATCTTCACAAGTTATGGTTGATGAAGCATATACTTCATTTTTTTTCTTGCTTGTAGGTTCTTGTGGAGTACAGAAACAAAGACTCTGATCATGTTGAGTGGGCTAAAGCATTGAAGGATCTATACATGCCTGGTTTGCGGGATTATGTTAAAAAGCATTACCCTCTTGGTCCTGTCTGGGGTCCTGCTGGAGGTGCTGTTGTTTCCCAACCAAAGGCTGCTGCTCCAACACCTAAAGCTCCAGCGGTTAAGGCTCCCCCTCCACCAGCTCCTCCTGCCGCACCTCTTTTTAGCACAGAGAAGTCTCCAACATCTTCAAAGCCTAAAGAAGGGATGTCTGCTGTCTTCCAAGAGATTAGTTCAAAACCTGTGACTGCAGGTATATGGGAACACTTGTTAGGATATGATGATTTCCTCTCCCAGACCCCAGGAACAGACATATTAAACCACATTATTGCTGTGCAGGGTTGCGAAAGGTTACTGATGATATGAAGACTAAAAACCGTGCTGATAGAAGCGGTGTTGTCAGCAGTAGCGCTGCTGCTCCTGCTGCAGTTCCTGAAAAGACTTCTCGTGCGGGATCCTTTTCTTTCAAATCTGGACCCCCCAAATTAGAACTTCAGATGGGACGGAAGTGAGTTTACCTGCAGTTCTTAAACCTTAGACACCATCTAGTATGCTATCTAAGAAACTGGTGCTGTTGGTCCGCTGGTATATCTTGGGCTTAATGATTGGCAACCTGTAACAATGCCAACCATGCTGAATGTTTGGCTGACCTATTGTTTTGGGTTTCTGTTGCTAGCTGGCACAAATGTGACCAAAAGAGGACTTTGGTCTCTGCACAATAGGAATCAGGATGGGAAGCTAAAATGAAGCTGTTGGTTCTTTTTTCCAGAATTAAGATTATTAGGGTTATGTAGGTAGAGTAGACATAGCTCACTTTGCGTTCTTGTAACCTCATACGTCTTCCATTTGCATCACACATCCTGCCAACCCAACGTCATCTAATCGTAATCTCATCCCAAGCATCCCTTACTTGCATTTCCTGATTGTGTGCTAAGTTTGAACCAAATGGGTTTATCTCATTCCACAAGCCTGGGCTTTTGCATTCAATCAATCACAGGTTACCTGTCCACCACATGCTAGAGATGTGGCAGTTTTGTGTATCTTAGAATCTTCTAGAATGATTTTGTCATTCTTAAATATTTAAATGTTAGCAATGATATAACGGTGGCATAGAACTCTGCTATATAGACCCACAGTACACTACTCCATTTTACCTTCTGTCTTGATCAAACTATGTACAGACATGTTACCAAATGATGTCCATGTGTTAATATGTTCCATCCCTTGTGATTGATGGCAGATGGGTAGTTGAGAATCAGGTTGGCAAGAAGACCCTTGCTATTGATGAGTGTGATTCCAGACAATCTGTCTATGTGTATGGATGCAAAGATTCTGTCCTTCAAGTAAACGGTAATGTATCTTAGTCATTTATAGATTTCTCTCTTTGGGCAACAAAAATCTCATAAACTTTTACAGGCAAGGTCAACAATATCACTGTTGATAAATGCACTAAATTTGGAATCGTTTTCAAGGTTAGTTTAAATTGTCTCAGGCCAAATGGTCCGCACCTATTTTGTTGTATCATCTTTGCAACAAATATTTAGCTACTATGTATTTCAGGATGTTGTAGCAGCTTTTGAGGTTGTCAACTGCAATGGCGTTGAGATCCAATGTCAGGTATAATATTTTATGTGTATGCATATCTATATTTTCCTTTTCATTATTTGGTACCTTTTCTTGCATTGTTTCCTCTGGATTTGCTCTTTTATCCTTTATAAGCAGATGTCTAGTCAGTCCATTGCATGTGAAGTGTTTGATTTGATTGTCGACTTATTTATGATCTTTGAAGTAGCTCCTTGAAGTATGGTGTGATGACTTCCTTATTTTAATTATTAATTCTTCAAACTGAGCATTGAAATGCTTTTATAATCTTGATTATAATTTTATTCTGTTTTCTTTTGAATTTATGTTACAAATTTCAAGAAATTGAAATTGTCTAGAGTTTTATAAATCTCTTTGATATAACTGACATATACTAACAAGGTCCATATTTGAATGTACATTTTGTTACATTTCAAACTTGTATTTTTTGTCAAAACTGAATTCCTTGTCTTTTTTTCCTCAGGGTACGGCACCGACAATATCAATTGACAACACATCTGGATGTCAATTATACTTGAGCAAAGATTCGCTTGGAGCTTCAATTACTTCTGCAAAATCTAGTGAAATCAATGTGATGGTTCCAAGTGGTGGCACTGATGGTGATTGGGTAAGATATGCACCTTACATTTATACTTTTGGATGTATAAGAAAACTTAATGTAGTAACAAGTGGTGGAAAGAAAAGAATTTTGGCAACATGTTACATTTTGCAAAGCTTTTAGGCCCGTAGATGATAAATTGATATACTATTGATGTGTGAATACTGATAGTTATATTATTGTGATTTCCTAGTTTTGCAAAAATAGAGTGAATGACTAAGTTTATTGTCTCAACCTTTTTTTATTATGAAATTGGTGCCAGATTTAAGATGCTTGAATATGTTACCTCTTTTTTTTCCTGGATTTGTTACTGCAGTACCAGTAGTATCTTTTTGCATATTACATGAGGTGTTAGTACTTGGTATACGCATGCATGGCATTTAACTTGGCTATTTTAATTAGCAATTTTTATGTCAAGTTTCACCTTTTATTTATTTAATTAGCACCCTAAATTTTCACACTTAGCATATGACATATCTCTGTTTCTATAAGTATATCAACTATCAAACACTTGAACGTGATTTAGTTTTATCAAACGCTTGCATGTAACTTGAGTTCTCATGTTGAAGGTGGAGCATGCATTGCCTCAGCAGTACATCCATAGTTTTAAGGACGGACAATTCACCACTTCGCCAGTTTCACACTCGGGAGCGTAAATACAATTGTTCATGTTGTTGTTGTGTGTGTTTGTTTGACTCCGCATTTACCTCGTTTTTGAAGATGGTATCTTGAGTTTTGTAGTAGTTTTGGGTTTTATAACATTGAACTCGGTCTGCGATTGTTCTATTTGGTTGGTGTATTTTGTGCCAACAAACCACTATACGTGGTGTGCATTTCTTTAGCTGATTATTCTTTCACACTGAATCTCACTATATTTAAATTGATGTGGACGCTTGTTTTTTTAGTTTCTTAAATTCTTGTTTAACAAAGTGACAATAGAAATGCAGTTATTATACTTCAAATCTCGGCGGTGTGCCTGGATTGTGAAACACATACTACGATTATAAAAGGTGGAGCGATACATTAGCTGGAAAAAGTATAAAGGGACGCCATATAAACTTATGCAAAGCTATGAACTAAGAACCAGCAATAATAATAGGGAAGATTGAGGAAGTGCAAGACAATTTAGTAGCATTAGAATGAGCACAAGCAGTGATGGTTGATGGTGTCCCCTCTCCATGCTGTCGGTGTGTAGAGGTTGGAAGGGTTAGCTGCCGTCGTCGAGCCCTGCTGCTTGGAGTCACCTGCACCAACGGAGGCACTCATAAGTTCCGAATACACCTCGAACTAGGAAGATGCAACAACCCTATACGTGGTATCAACAGTTGTACTCTTTTTTCCTCAAGTTTTTTCCATCGAGTTTTCTTACGTAAGGTTTCTAACGAGACCACGGATAAGCGATGTATGTGATGTATTTTTTTCTCCTACTATTTTTCTCACTGAAATTTTATGGAGATTTTAACGAGCCATGCACATAGCAATAATTCGGCAAGGGGAATGTTGTGAATAGCAATAAATGTGGCCAAATTATGAAAAAAAGGAGGAAGGACCCAGATATTTCTTAACAATGTAACAATTCTAGAAAAATCTATTATTGTAACAATACTTTTCCGGGGACTGACCTTCTCTATAAGTTGGAGTCCCTTTCACCATAACATCATTAGTAAAAAGGAAATAAGAGAACACAGTGAAGTTCCTCCTCTACCTCTTTAATCCTCTCTTATGCCAGTGTGTGCTTGTGTGCTCGACAGGGAAAAATTTCTAACAAAATTTAGTATTCTACTACTATGTGTTATGATGCTAGTTAGATTTTTGAAAAAAAACGTTTCTTCCCGATGGGGACTAGAGTAAATTTAGAATTTTGCTAGTATGTGTTGCAGTACTTCAAAAGATTATTTAGTATTCTGCAGAATCATTTTATTATTTGTTAGAGTGATCCACGTTACTATTAGCGAAGGAGTCTAGAGTAGTTAGGTTTTCCTTAAGTGTAAATCTTTTGGATGTTAACTACAAAATCATGAAATTGTTTTATTTATATAAGTGGTTAAGATTAATATATTGTTGAACTTTCTCCATATACGTAGTTGTTTGATTTTAAACTCTACATTGAATACAGAGGAGGCTCACGTGTTCGAGAAGAAGCTCCGGAGCATGTTGTGTGTATGTTCGCACTCTATGAGTCAGTAATTTAGGATCGATTAACACTGACATATCTCTGTTTCTGTAATTATATCAACTATCAAAAGCTTGCACGTAACTTGAGTTCTCGTGTTATAGGTGGAGCATGTATTGCCTCAGTAGTATATCCATAGTTTCAAGGATGCGCAATTCACCACTTCACCAGTTTCGCAGTCAGGAGCGTAAATACAATTATTATTGTTGTTGTTGTGTGTTTGTTTGACTTGTTTTTGAAGATGTGGTATGCTAAGGTTTGTAGCCTTTTTGGGTCTTGCAGCACTGGACTTCGTCTATGATTGTTGTTTTTGTTTTTTTACAAAAGATTGTTGTTTTTGTTGCCCTTGCTCAGTGCGCGGTGTGTTATAGGTGGAGCATGTATTGCCTCAGTAGTATATCCATAGTTTCAAGGATGCGCAATTCACCAACTCACCAGTTTCGCAGTCAGGAGCGTAAACACAATTGTTATTGTTGTTGTTGTGTGTTTGTTTGACTTGTTTTTGAAGATGTGGTATGCTAAGGTTTGTAGCCCTTTTGGGTCTTGTAGCACTGGGCTTCGTCTATGATTGTTGTTTTTGTTTTTTTACCAGGATTGTTGTTTTTATTGCCCTTGCTCAGTACGCGGTGTGTATGGTCCGCATGCAGGTTGGTCTATCTTTGTGCCAACAAACCACTATATGTGGTGTATGTCTTTTTTTTAAATTATACATTACCACGGAGACGCCTACAACACGCACGCATACTTACCCCTATAAATACACGTACGCAAACCGTACCTTTATGAGCACTTTCGAATGACTGAGCACCCGGCAGATCTATAGATTCTCGAAGTCACCACTGACGCCTCGTTATCGACGGAACGTCGCTTACCACTTCACACATAACGCCGAAAAATCCTTGAAAAAATCCTAAAAAAAAGTATAAGAATTTAAACCCTAGTGGGTAGCGTCTCACTGGACCATCCTATCAGTGGACTACAAGCTAATTCGCAGTGTGTATGTCTATAGCTGATCATTCTTTGACACTGAATCTCACTATATTTGAATTGATGTGGACACTTGCTTTTTGGAGCCTCTTTTTAGATTCTTGTTTAACAAAGTGACAATGGCAATGCAGTTATTGTACTTGAAATCTCGACGCTGTGCTTGGATCAAGAAGCACGTACTACGTTTACAAAAGGTGGCACAATACATTAGCTGGAAAAAGCATAAAGAAAGGTCATATAAACATCTGCAAAGCTATGAACAAAAAACCAGCAATAATAGGGAGCATTGAGGAAGTGCGAGACGATTCAGCAGCATTAGGATGAGCGCAAGCGGTGGTGGTGGTCCCCCTCGATGTAGCCGTCCCTGGCCCCGCCGGCGTGCAGAGGCCGGAAGGTCCAGCTGCCGCCGTCGAGCCCTGCTGCGCTGGAGTCACCTGCACCGACGGAGGCACTCCCATCAGGAGTTCGGCAATAAGCCAGTGAACAAACTCGAACAACGAAGAAGCAGCAACCCCACCTGTGGCGTTGGCTTTAGCGCCGGGGCGGACGTCGTTGGCGCCAGAGCCGGTGCCGTGGCTGGTATCAGTCCGGCGGTGCCGTTCCTGAGCAACCCCGTCGGGTACGTCTCGGTGAGGCTGGTCTGGAACAGCCCGAAGTAGCGCTCCGACGCCTTGCCGGGCTTGAGGTCCTCGTCGTATATGGCAAAGATGTACGTCTCCACCGACTTGCCGGGCGCGCGCGGCGTGCCGGCCAGGGAGCTGAGGTGGGACACGAGTCCCGACACGAAGGCGCGCGCGTTCTCCGGCGTGGCGCCGGCCTCGTCGGTGTCGCCCTTGTGCGGCCACCCGGTCTCGGCCACCACGATCTCCACGTCCTTGTACCCCTTGGCGTCCAGCGCGGCGCGCACGGCGTCGACCTGCGCGTCGAACATGTTGGTGTACGTGAGCCCGGACCCGGCGTCCGGGCGGCCGGCGTTGGGCTGGAACAGGCAGAAGGCCAGCGTCTCCGGCCGCGGGTCGCTGAGGTACGCGAAGTACGGGTACGGGTTGATGAGGAACGGCGAGCCGGTCTTGCTCAGGAACGCCAGCAGCGGGTCGAGCGCGTCCGCGAGCTCCGGCTTGAACACGCCGGACGACGGCGGGTCGGAGCTCGCGAGCACGTCCATGGCGTTCACGGTGGAGACCTTGACGCTGGAGTTTGGCGGCAGCGCGTCATACAGGTTCTGCATGGCCGGGACGAGCTGCGCGGCGAGCGAGGCGTCGGCGAAGAGCACCTCGTTGCCGACGGAGACGGTGGAGACGGCCGGCGACGAGGCCGGCAGGTGCGCGGCGACCCAGGCCGCGGCGGCGGCCGGCGAGGACGCGAGGTTGGCGATGTCGCCGTTGGTGGCGCCGAGCAGGAGCGAGAGGCCCGTGCCGGCGAAGGCGGAGATGATGGCCGGGTCCGTCCCGTAGAGGCGCACCTTGGTGATGGTCGTGGACTGGACCAGACGTGCCGTGGACGACGGCGGCGGGAGGTTGTCGGCCACTTCGCCGTAGTTGATGCCGATCATGGACTGCGACGCTGCAAGCACGTGTGTCGTCTTAGCTGAGAAGTAGACTTATCGTGTAAAAAAATTCCAGCGCTCCGAACACCTCGAATTAAACACAGGATTGGGGAAATGCAGAGATCAAATCACAAATAAGGCTCGACTTTCAAACTTGACACGTCGAAGGTGTACACACGTGAAGTTTGAACTGTAGCTGCATGTAATTACTCGCAGGTGTCACCGTGTGTCCGTGTCACCGCACGGCGCTACTATGTCGCCGTCGCCTAATGGTATGTTGACACCCTGACGGTGGGCATGGTTCGTGTGGTTCAGAAAGCTCGAGAGAATGCAGACACGGCTCTATCCTACACGGGCATTTGTTCCTTTCACTGTCAGACAAGGAAGGGAGGAGAAAGCCGTATGGAGGAGTCCAGAGCAGACAGCTGTAGCTTGATGAGGGGAAAGTATAGCGTAGAGCAAGAACTCAAGAAAATATTCAGACAAAGGAAATTGGACGCTGCCACTATTTCTCTTTGAACATGAATTTTGCAACTGGCAACCAACATTCGGAGCAGCTTAGTTCAAATTCCATGAAAACTAAAAGGAAAGAAAGAGAAGGTACTATCAATTGTTTCAGCAAAGAACAGGGCTCGAGGCAAAAAAGAACAGAGCTCTGACGAACTGATAAGAGTCGGATATATAAAAGGTAGAACACCCTCACCTGCAAAAGGTAGAAGACGAACGAGCTGCAGGAGCAGGACTCCCAAGAGGGCAAGCAGCAGAAGCTCTCTCCTCTCCGTCATCTCCAGAGTGCAGTCCCTCTGAAACTCACAAACACAATGAGACAGACAGAGGTGCACGACTGCACGAACTGATGGGACTTCCGCGCGCCTCACACAGGCGGCCAGCAGCTTCTTATTCTAATGACGGGCTTCCCGCGCCCTCGCTTTTCCCGGCAGGCTGCGGCGAGCCAACCCTGGTCGGGCCTGCCCCGTTTGCTTAGCGAGGAAGAGAAAGAGAGCAATGAACAGAGGTGGCACTCGCCCTCCGTGGCTTTTGCGGAGCAATAACAGCAACTTAAACTAGGCCGTGTATAAAGCTCTCGCTAAAACGGGTGGAAAACTAAAGCCGATGATGGATGACCAAAGCGCTAAAGCCTTCTAAAGCACCATCCGTCCCTGCTAGAAACAAAGCCGCACTCACTCGCGTCCAGGCTTTGCTTTAGGACGGCGAGCGAAGCCGCCTCATTTGAACTGCGCAGCGAGCGAGCGAGGGGGGAAGGCAGCCTGTAGAAGGGGATGGCGAGGGAGCACAGGTGATTTGCAGCGACTCACGTGATGTTTATATTTATAAATAAAGCATGCGCATGCTCAGTAATCCTTGAGATAAAAGTATTTGGTATCAGACAGATTACGATTAATCATCGAGATCCTAACAAATCCTATGTACCGTAGCATCGACGGTCCTTCCATACACACACATAGCTCTGGTCTCTGGATCAAGGAATGCCAAAGCGAGACCTTCCGCTGGCCCACGGGTGTCGACGGCAAGATTTGACCCGATTACCTTTCTGTGTGCCCCAGTCACACCACACCTGCCGGCGGCGGCACTAAGAAACTGTACGGAATACCCAAAAAAAAAAGAACTGGTGGATGGTGATACAGAGAAGCTTCAAAGTGATGACTGACTGAGTTCATGACTCATGAGGGATGCAGTTCCTCAGAGGGCTCCAGAGAATCTCGCTACAATAACTCGCTAGGAAACTAACAACGAACACTTACCCCTCGAAAAAAAAAACGACGAACACAGGGAGATGGGTGGGGCTGGTTCAGTGGTAGGATCGGATGATTAGTCTAGCTTGCCGTGCTGCGCTTGGACTATGGAATGCCAGTCGGCCTGGATTTCTGCCTAACAAGTGCCACGGTGAGCACGCTTATCATATGCAAAAAAACATTTGTGGCAGGTTTTTTAAATACGCAAACCTTACTAGCATCTTCGAAGAACTGAGCAGCTGGCAGATCAAGAGATTCACAAAGTCATCGCTAGGGGCTAGCGCCTCGTTGTCGACGGAATTGCTATTTTCTTTGCTCTGTTTTCATGTTTCAAAGGTTGATATTGGCAGAAGATGATATGGTTTGAATTCCATGAAACCAACCATTAGCATACGGCCGAGGGTTATCCATTTATCCTAAAGTTCAGCCCATTTTTTTGTAATAGTTCTTGTGCGCTGAGAATTGAGAACTGAAGAAGGCCGAGCGGCGATGTCGTCAACGTCAACAACACACAGTACAACCTCCGTGCTGAAAAAGATGTAATTATGAGTTGCATATCACGAAAAGTAATTGACGTCGTTTAACCACGAAAAATCAGTTGGGAGGCATCTCCTCTCCGGTCGTGTATTTTTAATAATGTGGTAGTAGTCGGATTTTAATGTTTGACAAGCATGAATTTCATTAACAGGGGAATTGTCTCTATTGGGCTTCTCCCTTCTTGTCATGTTCTTTTAATGTAAGGGCTCGTTTGGATCCTTTCATTTTAGAGAGAATTGAAATCCCTATAATAAACTAAGCATTTGGCTTGGAATTTAGAGAGTTGCTATATTTCATTCGTAAGAAATATAGTCACAGATATGTTAGCTGCTTTGATAATAGATTTTAATATATTTTATTACTTTGATAATAGATTTTAATATATTTTACTACAGATTATAAGGGATAATTTTTTTATAAAAGGACAAAGACAAATAAGATATATATTTTGACACAAATCACAAATAAGATATTTCAATATGTTTTAGCACAGATCAGAAGAAAAAAATTCTATAAAAGAATAAGGACAAATAAGAGATATTTGTTGTCCCAAATCACATTGAACAAAGTCCAAGATGTATTGGCACAAATAACAAATAATAAAGTTTAAGATGTGTTAGCACAAAACACAACCTGGCGCACACATAACAAAGCGCATCGACGAACCAGCCGTCGCGATATGCATAAGGCATGGATTCCATAAAAAAAATTCACTTTTCCTCTCTTAATTTTACTAAAGTTTGTTTTTGCTACCTGAATTACAAAACTAGGCAAATCGTCTCATTTAACTTTTCAAACAGTGCACTTTACCTCCCTTAAACTGTTTTGAAGGTGGTTTTGTCTTTTTTATTTATTTTAACTAAATTTTTAAAAATTATAATAAATAATAAAAATTATAAATAGAAAATTTATTTTATGATTTCTCAATGATTATAAATAGAAAATAATTATAGAATTATAATAAATAATAAAAAATAAAAATTATAATAAATAATAAAAAATTATAAAATAGAAAATTATAAAAACTAATTTTTTTATTTTATGATTTTTCAATGATTCAGCTGATATAAATAAAAAGATAAAACTGCCTTCAATACCGTTCGTAAAGTGCGTGGATTGAAAAGTTAAGAGAGTCGATTCGTCTGGTTTTGAAGTTCAGGGAACAAAAGCGGACTTTCGTAAAAATTAGAAGAGAAAAAATTTCTTCCATAAAACTGTTGGACTTGCTCTTATAATGGCCGCTGGCCGACAATCATCGTTGGAAATAATGTGTGGGTCAACAATTTTTATTGTCAAGTGAATAATGGGGAATTGTTGGTGATTAACTTTTTTTTGCTTTTGCCATATTCATTTGGGAGTTGACAAACTCTATATTTTTTGCCAAAAAAGAAGTATTGTGATAGATGAGAGGATTGCATTTTTTTTCTCTGTTTTCATTTTTTATTAGGTTGAGTTTTTTTCTTCTTTTTTTAGCAACATTAGGTCGGAGTAACATGAACCATATATACGAGAAATTAGTGGAAGATGGATATGGGGTGGATTCCATAAAAGAAAAGGTCCATTTTTCTTCTCTTAATTTTTACAAAAGTTTGTTTTTGCTACTTGAACTACAAACCAGACAAATTGACTCGCCTAACTTTTCAAACAAGACACTTTACCTTTCTTAAATTGTTTTGAAGGTGATTTTATTTTTTATTTATTTTAACTAAATCTTTAGAAGTCATAATAAATTATAAAAAAAATTATAAAATAGAAAATATAGTTTTGTTTGACTCTATATGAGTACATCTATACCATGAATATATAATATTATATACTTTATTAAAAAAATTTTGCCATAGATTTAGATCTATGTTTTTCTAAATCTATATCAAAAACTTTGAACTAAAGTATACCATAAAATCACCTTCAATACCGCTTCAAAGAGGTAAAGTGCGACAGATTGAAAAGTTAAGAGAGTCGTTTTGCCTAGTTTCAGAGTTTAGGGAACAATAGCGAACTTTCGCGCAAGTCTAATTTGATGATCGCTCCCTCGGAAGAAATCCGGCGAACGTTCCGACAGCGCCTGTACGCACGTATAGTGGAAGCTGCTGTCGCCAGGTTTAAAAAAACAGAAATATTTATTTCAACTTGCTATTTTTCAACCGTGTATTCGTTTCTAACTTCGTTTGTACTGGTGCGTTTTACATGACGAGACGAATAGAACTAGATCTCTCTTAAATATATTTCAAATTTTTTTTTTATTTTTTTCTATATTGCTATCATATGTTATGTGTTCTAAATTAGTTCACCTAGTCATATTTTTAAGTTAGATTTTCTAACTTTGTAATGTGTTATATCACTTATAAATCATGTGTTCTAAGTTACATTTCTAAGTTAGATCACATGAGTCATGTATTTTAGTTTAGATTTCTAACTTTACAACGTGTTAGATCATATAAGTCATACGTTCTAAGTTAGATTTCTAAGTTTGGTCTGTACGCACGTATACTGGAAGCTGCTATCGCCAGGTTTAAAAAAACAAAAATATTTATTTTAACTTGCTATTTTTCAACCGTGTATTCGTTTCTAACTCCGTTTGTACTGGTGCGTTTTACACGACGAGACGAATAGAACTAGATCTCTCTTAAATATATTTCAAAAATTTTTTTAATTTTTTTCTATATTGCTATCATATGTTATGTGTTCTAAATTAGTTCACCTGGTCATGTTTTTTAAGTTAGATTTTCTAACTTTGTAATGTGTTATATCACTTATAAATCATGTGTTCTAAGTTATATTTTTAAGTTAGATCACATGAGTCATGTATTTTAGTTTAGATTTCTAACTTTACAACGTGTTAGATCATATAAGTAATTCGTTCTAAGTTAGATTTCTAACTTTATACCATATTAGATCACGTAAATCATGTGCTCTAAGTTAGACGTATAAGTTAGAGAACGGAAGCTATGCGTCTGAATTTATAACTTTGCTATAAATAGAAAATTTTTGGAAAGTTGCGGGACCTTTTTTGCAAAAAAAAAAAGAAAGTTTACTGTTGATTCCTGACATGCACGTGATTTAGTCTCTCCGAACAGTATCGTGCATGCAACTCGCCTATTTATGATGGTAACTGGTGAGATTGACGAGTTTCCTAAAAGAGAAAGTGAGGTTGTGTCGGAAAACCTTTCCTTTCATAAAGCGAACAAATAGCATACGGACCGAAGGTTATCCACTTATCTTAAAGTTCCTGAGAATTGGTTCAGAGAGGACCCAGACATGGAGCGGAGGGAGCAGTCGATGGACGAGCAATGGCCACCATCGACATGGGCGTTGTGTGTGTTCTCATCACGCACGGGGAAATGGGAGGAGAGAGCCTTTATACGGGAAGGCGAGGCTGCAGGCATGTCGTCGGACAAGGCATTGCGGCAGTGTGAGCGTCACTCATGGCCGATCTGCAGCGCTTATGGGAATGGTGTGTTATTTGCGCAGTGCAATGGTGGATTCGCGGTTACGAGGTAAGCACCATGTAGTTCTGTTGTATCACTGCATTGTTGCTGATTTCTGACATCCATGATTATACTTACATTTTTGCAAACATGTATATCAGTGTTCTGTATAGGATTTTTGAACAATATGACTTATATAAACACCATCTTCTGGCAGAGTTTATGTTTCCACGTGCAGCTGGATCTATCTATTTTTCTTTATTTCTTTCGTCATGCCTTTCCTCTTAAAAGGTTAAGCAACCCCACGTCCCCACCAGTTGTTAAAGATGCATTATTGATGCTTTCGTATTTTGCAGACTATCCTTGTCAGATAACAAGCATAAATAAATTAATTAAAATGCCAACTGATATTGAAGAATTGGAAAAAGTTTATCTCGGACTGTCAAAGGAAGAGTTATGCTGTGCAACATTTATTCGGGAAAAGCTCCAGGTTTGGATCCTTGACGATTCATGTGGTACGATGGGGTGGAGGTTGAAGCATCACATCGACATTGAGTATACTATGTCACATATAACGTGGTTTATGGAAAATGAGGGACCTTGGAATTTGCAGGATATTAGCAATAATGAAGACAGTGGTCTACAAAATTTACAAGATGTTAACAATAATAAAGGTGTCAATAACAAAGCACCTGTGAAGAGTAAAGTTGAATGGGATTCTAACAATGATAACATTATCGACCTTGAATCTGACGATGGAGTGAACTTCTTCGGATGGAATACTGTCCTTGGGTTTCATCCTTACAAAGACATAATCTTCTTGAATCTTACGCTTGAAAGGGCTGTGGCCTATCATCTGAGTACCTCCGTGGTTCAGGATTTGGGTAAAGTACGCCCAGATTATTACTGTGGTACTGCAGCAGATTATCATCTTTCCTGTACACACCGTGTTTGATGGCAGAGTTCCCTGAGAACAAATTTGAAGCCCATGTTGAAGGCTAACTTATTTGTTACAAACAGTTTGAACCCTTAGGCACTTATGGCACCCTCCTTTTAGTCCATGTTATTAGTTTTTTATGAGCTGAGACATGTATTCATGTACCCATAGCTTTATGAACTCAGTTTGTACCCTTAGCCCCTGCAAATTTTTTATGAGCTGAATGATTTGTTCATGTATCCATAGCTTTGACGTTAATGTCATTGTCAGATTTCTAAGTTCATCACTCGTTTCATTGCATATCGTTGTAGCCTGCCTAGTATAGTGGCATCCAGTTTGAAAGTTGCAGTTGCAATATAGTGTCATTGTCACATTTGAGCAGTTGCAGTTTGGGTAGTTCTCATTCTTTTTACACAGTTACACGTTAGGCCTGTTTGGTACCACCAAAAAATTATGATGCATTATGAAGAAAATACAGGACCTGGAATTTACAGGGATGCCGATGGTGGCGAGCGCATGAACAGGCAGTGCTACTGCATCCTCTGCCCCGTCTGCGGCTGCTTCCATGAGCAGGCCGTGTGCTGCACGGAGTTCGCACACGATGCCATCGCTGCTGCCGTCTGGGAGCACCGCAGTCAGACTTACCGCCACGCGGTTGGTTGATACAACAATTACACGGCGAGCCCGCAGCTTGAGGGGAATGTGTACCACAACGTGCTTGTTTTTCCAGTCTGCATCCTGAATCTCAATTCGGATAATATAATGTTAGATATTTGCGCTTAATTGGGTAGATTAATGTCAGTCGCCTACAGTAGTATTGGTGCTCGCATGATCTCAGACCACTGTTCATTTCATTCTTGTCATCAAGGAGATTTGCTAGTACTGTAGCAGCAGCTGCAGCGGGTTCTTTCGATGCAGCGGGTACTTGTAGTCAAGTGCTGCAATTACCATTGTTTAGTTTCAGGTTAAAGTTGAAATTCTTTCACTCTCTGTCGCATCAATATTATATCAATCTTTACACCTATGCATAGAGCATTAAATATCGATAAAAAGTAACTAATTACACAAAATAGTTATAAATCACGAAATAAAATTTTTAAGACTAGTTAATCCATGATTGGACAATAATTATCAAATACAAATAAAAATGATATAATTAAAAAAAAATCAATTTTAGCCATCTAAACAAGGCCAAAACGTTCCTATCACTTTGCTTTTACAATGCTAGGATTGCGTTTGTGTGCTTTACTTCTTTGGACGGGTTGATACGTGGGGCAGTAACACTGGCGCTCAAAACGCCGAAACGCAAACCACCCCGCTGCATTCCCAAAACCAGCAACATAGATGTTGTCGTTGCGGACGGCCAGGGTCAGCTTGGCAGTCCCGCCGGTGACGATGGTCAGGATCCATGTGGGGGGCTCCTGATGGAGGGTCTGAGTGACGAGCACCGGGATGCCGAAAGCACCTGATGGAGCTTGAACTCCTCCTCCATAGTGCCTGCAGCCCGGCTCAATATTTAGATTGCCTGCTGATATCAAACCTTGCTCACTGGTAGGGGGGCTTGAGCCCCCACCCCCACCCCCACCGCTAGATCCGTCATTGATCGTTGCGGACAGCGACCGTTTCCTTGGCACTCCCGCTGGTGATCGTGATGAGGATCCACTTAGAGGGTGACCCAGGGAGCTGGTGAGGCCCCAGCGTAGATCCCCGACGCCTGGTGAGGCACAATGTCGACGCTGGCGCACGACAACGTCGTACTCAATCTTGATGGCCCCGATTGGCTTGACTTCCTATCAGACCGGCATATGCACGTCTGTACGGATTAATTAATTGATATGAAGTTTTTCTAGAACATGTTTAGCATGTGTTTCATTAAGGAGAAGTTAAGAAACATACACGCCTGTCATCACGTAACCGTAAGATGCCATACTGTCATTAGTGACGGGGAAAAACACGAGGGTGGAACACATGCTTGTGTGACTAACTAACAAACTAATCGTGCTATCGAAGAGCTTGCCCTGTACTGTCCACTAGGAGACTAGCGCTCAATCCTACGTACAGGCGTTGCGCTGCCCCTACATGCGTTGCCGCCTTAGGGAAGAGCTCATGCATATATGGCAGCTTGGTAGAGGACAGCGGATCCGCGAACGTTTCATGGAGTCTGGTCGCGAACTCGCGATAGTGGCGTCCGTCGTGGTGTCGGCTCGTTTACTGGTCGACACGTCCATTTGGTGGATAAGTTTGGCCCGGAAGGCCGACTAGGCTGCTGCGCCTCGGCACCAGCCAGCAGCGACGGCGTGAAGCAAGCAGCCGCGGCGCGGATAACTGATGAGGTCAATGTGAAAGATACACAGACAAGGGTCTGGCCCTCCTTGCAATACGTACCGTTACCGGCTTCTTGGACGACGGCGCTCTCTGGCGTTCGTTGAGCACAGTGCGAAAAACATGGAGCGATTAGCTTCTGGCTAGGCACCCGCATGTTTTATAGTTGCGCAGTGCTGCCGGACAATTATTTTTATTTTGATTAGCTTCAATGCATGCTTATCGATCGACTCCGAGACAATTATTTTATTTTGTTTTGTTACATCGATCACAATAACCACGCGCCACGCGGTGCGCGTCCTCCTCCGGCGTCCACGCGCGCGGCAGCCTGAGACGGACGGACCACAACGCCTGTCGTCCCCCGTGCGCCAGCGGCATGCGGCGCGGCGCCAGACTCCATCTCGACGATCGCCGCACGGAGTCGCTCTTCTCCGAGATCCCGAGTTTGAGTCGATCGATCCATAGTGGGAACTGGGAAGGGATTTGCGTTTTTTGCTTGCACTATACATGCTTAAAAGTCCGATTATTACGTATCTTAAGTCCGACTCCAGTTAAGCACCGAGGGATTTTGCGCTAAACCTCCTCGCTCGGTGTTCATTGGCGCAAATTCGTAATCGTAGTTCTAGTCTGAATTGAGTGGAAAGAAAGACGACGCAGTTTGCTGTAGACCGCAGAGGCCGAAATGCCATGGGCGTATCTATTGGGCCTGGAAAAAAGCCCAAACGGCCCAACAACGTTTGAACGCCTTCGTTCCTAACTTCCTATAGCCAACCTCAGGTCCTCAGCTGGCAGACAGTAGCAAAAAATGCTCTCGCCGATGAGGCCACGCATGCAGGCCATCGTGGAGTAGACGTCCACAAGGCCACACAAACACACGCTGACACATGACACAACACACGCTGACACACTGAACTATTTGGTGCTCCGAGGCATGGCAGTTGAAACAACACCAACCTACATTAGTGCTCCAGTCATATAGCAAGTACTATCATACATCCGGCTCCGCTTTGGAGCGAGCTACTATTACAAGTTCACAGCAAGCCTAACCTACAGCTGCAGGCTCAACACACCCAGATCAACAGTTTTTCTGGGGCATATATGCAAAATATCCGCCTGAACATTGTTCAACAGGCGCTTCCTCCGTCCGCTTGATGTGTGGTTAGCAAAATGGACACCCAAACATGCTGCCGACATCGCTCAGTTTGTGAGCGACGAGAGCATACCGCCACCGCTCTTGGTTTGGACCACGACCTCCCAGCCAGGGCCTTTCAGTGGGATCAGTGGTGCGGCATCAGCAGCACCAGGTGGTCCCCACAGGTCGCTCCGGTCCATCAGCTTCAAGAGGTCTTCATCGCTGATGTCAGTCTGGATCATCCTGTCTTTCTCGTCCTGTTCATCCCTAAGCAGGGCCAGCAGCTCCGCCTCCTGCATCCCATGGGAAAAAGACACCAACGACAATTTGTCAATGTGCATTTGCTTTGTTGTCGTCTACACAGTAGTGGTCACTTGTATATACTTAGGAGTTATGATTAAAATGGTTACCTCTAACACGTTGGGCTTTGCTCTTTCTTGTTCAAACTGTCCCTTTCCTATCACCACATGCTCTAGTTTTAACTTCCCGAAAGCTTTCTTGATGATCCGTCCCTGCAAATGGTGAAAAGCTGAGTAAATCTGAGACAATAGACAATGTGACAAGTCTGAAAACACATCATTGAACCGTACCTCAACAGAATGTGAGGTTGCCAGCCTATATACATGCACTGGACGTGTTTGACCAATCCGGTGGCATCGATCCATTGCTTGCAGATCCATCTGAGGATTCTGGAGGATCAAGTAAAAGTGCAGCATATTAGAATATAAGGTTAATAAGTCAATCAGCATCTTATGAACATTCTTTTTCTGATGAGT